>OZ012643.1:2913336-3513336 GCA_963942575.1 Priocnemis perturbator | reverse complement strand
TCGCGCGCCATAAGATCTATGGGCACGACGCCCGCGAGAGTCCTCGCCGCCTCCAAGGAGACGGTTCGGTATCCCCTTATCACCCTCAGAGCCATCAGGCGCTGGAGGGAGTCCAGCGCCCTCCAGGTGGGGGCTGATAATCTATCCGCCCATATCGGTGAGCCGTACATCACCATGGCGTGCACGACCCCCAGATACAGGCGGCGAGCGCGGGCCCCGGGGCCCCCTAGGTTCGGCAGCAGCCGCGCGAGTGCCGCCGCCGCACCCTCCACCCGTGGTATCAACTTTTTCATATGTCGATCAAATTTCCACGTTTGATCAAGGAGGAGTCCCAGATAGGGGAACCCCTCGCCCACGGGGGTTAACTCCCCGTTGTCGCCGAGTCCGATTCCCGCGACCGCCGGGACGCCCCATGGAGCCTGCGGTAAAACCACATGGCCTCCGTCTTGGCAGGCGCGACCCGAAGGCCGAGAGCACGGATGCGATCGAGGACCGAGGCCAACGCCTGGCCGGCCAGCTCGATGGCCCTCTCGCAGGAGTCCCCCCCGGCGAGGACGAGCGTGTCGTCCGCGTAGCAGACGACACTTACTCCTGGAGGCCGAGGGACCCGCAGCACCCAGTCGTATGCCAGGTTCCACAAGAGTGGACCCAACACCGAGCCCTGCGGGACCCAGCGCGTAACCCGCCGCGTTTGGACGCCGCCGTTCTTTACGGTAAACGTTATCGTTCTGCCCCGTAGGTAGTCCCGGACGACGGCCCGGAGATACGGCGGAAGGCCGTAGTGCTACAACGCATCCCGAATCGCTCCAACGCGTCGATCGTCGAACGTCCGCGACGAAACCCGAACTGGTCGTCGTCCAGGTCCGGTCCTACCCCGGACAGATGCGCATTTATCCTACCGGCGAGCAAAGTCTCAAAAAGCTTGCCCGCCTCGTCCAAAAGGCATATGGGGCGGTAAGCGGAAGGAGAGTTCGCCGGCCGCCCCACTTTGGGGACCAGAACCAGGTTCGCTGTCTTCCAAACTGCGGGGAATATTCCTCTTCGGAGGCAGGCGTCAAAGATCTTCGTCAGCCCCGGGTGCAACGTTTTGAGGGCCGACGCGAGCACCCTAACGGGTACACCGTCGGGTCCTGGCGCGGCGGTCTTGGCGCGCATCCTATTCACCGCGAGGCTGATCTCGTCTCCCGCGACGCAATGCTCCTCGTTCCATCCTGGGGAGTCGCGCGGGGCAGGCCACGGATTCTCTCCATCCTCGTCCGGAGGGAAGAGCGCGTCCAATACCTGCTTCAGGAACTCCGGCTCGAGTCTGCTCGTAACCGGAGGTCCCCCGTCACGCAGCTTGCGCAGAACGATTTTGTACGGGCGGCCCCATGGATCCAGTTCGACTGTCTCCAAGTGCCCACGTTCTGCTCTTCGCGCTGCGTATCGCGCTCTGGAGTGCCCGACGAGCGCAGGAGTACGCGTCGTACAGAACGCGTTCCTCCTGCGGCGTCCCACATTGTCGTCGGCGACGGAAGCGGAGCAACCGGCGTCGCGCGGAGACGCAGGCGCTACGTTGCGCCGCGATCTCCGCGGACCACCAGTACACTTCCCGCTTCCCGTTGGGCCTCGTCTTAGCTCGGGGCATGGAGGCATCGCAGATTCTCGTCATCGTGCACCGAAAGCGCACAGCCGAGTGATCCGGATGCTCCTCCTCCTCGTCTTCCCGCGAAGCGGGCGGCGGTGGTTGCGCCCAGTCCTCCATGATGACGGCTGTGGTCAGCGCGTCTTCGTCGAGCCCCCGGAGGACCCACCTACGGGCCTGGACCCCGCGCTCGCGTTGCGGGGGGCCCGCAGGGCGCCCCCCCACGTTGAGCTCGATCACGATGTAGAGGTGGTCGGAGAGAGACTCGATATCCTCCGCTACCGACCACCCCCGCACCAAGCGCGCAGCAGAAGGCGTCGCCAACGATACGTCAACGATCGAGCCACCATTCCACCGCACGCAGGTGCACGAGCTTCCCACGTTGAGGAGTCGAAGCCCTCTTGGTACTGCCATCCCTCGAGGGTTGCTCCTCTTCGGTCCGTGGCTCTGTTCCCCCACGCCGCGGACATCGCGTTAAAGTCGCCCAGAACGAACGCACGGGCTCCCGCCAGCCTGTCCATGCGACTGCCCAGCTGCTCGAGGAACGCCTCGAAGTCGGCCAGGCGTGCATTGGGGGAGAAATAACACCCGATGATGTACAACCTCCCCCATTTCGCGATCGCGAACCCATCCCCACGCTCTACGAGCGAGCACGGTGGGGAGTTTGCGACATGCCGCTGCACGATCGTAACGGCACCGCACGCGGAGCCAATCCATCCCGGACGGTCCGGGATAGGGTATGGCTCGGGTACGACGGCGAGCCCAACGCATCGGTCCATCATGCTCTGGATCAGGAGATCCTGAGCACGGGCGGAACGATTCAAGTTTGCCTGGATTAAGCGGGTGAAGGCGAAGCCTTCATCGCCTTCTCCAGGCCGTCGAACATGTTTGCCGTCGGGACCGGTCCCGTCGGCTCGTGGCATCTCTCTAATTGAACGACGGGCACCAGCGCCGGCTCAGAGGGAGCAGGGGGCGGGGTGCTCGTCGCGGTCGACCCGCTCGCGACGGACGCGGGCTCCGGCGCGGATTCGGGCTCGGGCGCGGGTTTCGGCGCGGACGCGATCGCGACGGCGCGCGCGGGCGCGATAGTCTCCACGCTCACGACGCGTGGAGCTCGCGGCGCGGGGGCGCCGGTCGCGACGGCCGCGACGCCCTTGGGGGTCGAAGAAGCCGGCTTTCCGCGGCCCCTTTTCCCGTCTTTTTAAGAAGCGGGGCACAGGGCTTACTGCCGAGCCTTTGACCCGACGGCCTCCCGAGATCCTTGCACAGCACGCAAAGCGGAGCGGCCGTGCAAGTATTCGAGCGGTGTTCGGTGATACCGCAGTTGTAGCACCGATTGCCGCGGTCTACATCGCTCGGGCACGTTGCCCGGAGCAGCGTGGAGACCTAACCCAGACCTAACCCATAGGGGCCCATGGTCCTGCCTTTCGATGGTCGGGCTTTTTCAATAAAGATTTGTATTAGAAAGCAGTATCTGCTGTTCAAGCAGGGATCCCCGATGGTGTCCTGCTTTTCCGTTTGCTCCTATCTTTCGTTTTTTGTTAGTTATAGGTAATAACCGTTGTTTGTGATTAATTGCTAGTATTTAAAGTAGTGGACTGTATTTGAGGAGCCGGATCTTGGAATGGTCTCTGGTGACAGTCGTGAAGAAATTAAGTGCACAAGATACTGTGTAGATGAATAGTTTATTGAGTAATTGTCTAATTAGGTGTCAATGAACAATACCTGTTTGTGTGAATGGCTCTAAACTTGCTAATTGTGAGTCTTAATGTTTTGGACTAATGTAGAGTACGGTGGAGTTGATAATCCTGCAATGAATTGGCCTATTTGCTGTTCGTCAGCACATGTGGCGGTAGGCGACCACGTGGCGTGACTATTATTTGATCTGGATATAATTCGACAATTAAGAGTTGTGCGACAAACAATAAGCTAGAGAGTGAACCTGCCTATGTTTCTGCTCAATTCTGGGTGTTTTGTAAAGATGAATCTGCACTATTGCGTTATTGATCAGTTTCTTCTCGTACACTGTGACAAGGGAGCACGAAAACTACCGTTAACTGTAATGATACGAACAGTAATGGCCGAACATAGCCAGGTCCCGCTCGAAGCCGAGCAGAAGGACGTGACGTCACGTCACCTGATCGCGTTCTTACTTATGATTGGTTACGGCGTTGGACACTAGTGCGTAACGCGCACCGCGGATTGGATCTCGATCGATGCCAATTGATTGGCGACAAGTTCACGGCCACGCTACTGAGTATGCTAATCTAGTGACGCGCCTGCTTTTCGTGAGGTGTATATGATCTGTGCTGTAACGAGATGCGGGAAGTGCTGCGGCCCACCGTCGAGCCGTCTCAATATTGAACAACCGTGTTTTTAGGATATTTTAATTTTTTTAAATCTGGTCTTTTGCCCTTTCCAAATCCGCAAGAATATTTAAAATCGGTGGATATTAAGGCTGTTTTTCCCTGATTGTTGTTCACCCCCGATGTCCCCACTCGCGCGAAGTACCCTGTAGGAGGTTGCAGGACTCTCCTCTAACAGCTACTACTATTTTTTGCTTAATCCCAATTTGTTAACTAATATAATTCAAAATTTTTTCGCCTGGTATGTTTCAACTAGTCGCGGGGAGTCCGGATATGTAATTGTTACGTCCTACGTCCTCCACCCGCTTTATCAACGACTATATTCTCGCAACGAGCTCGCCGCACCGCGTACTTTCTTAATTAGCCGTAAATCGCGCAAAAGCGAAACAAGAGCCGGCGCACCGCGCCACCGAAATTCCTTCACGTAACGCTGACTCCCATCAGGGACGTAATTCGCGCCACGCGAAGGAATTACATAACGACCGCGCACAATAGTAATGTAAGTAGAAACGTAAGAATGCTGACATCGAATCAGCATAGACTAGCGATCCGCGGCAATACATAGTTCTGAGAACGCAAATTCCAAAACGGAAGCTAGGGTGATGTGGATAATTTGTTGGCGTAACGCTCGGTCTATATTAATGAAGGAAGCTACTCTAATTGTCCGACGTTTCGGTCAGTTTATCTGACCCTTCTCAAGGACTGTGAAATATGAGGTTTCAAAGAGATGTTTCTAGAGACTGTGAAGCTAGGGTGCCAGTTCCGCGAAGGACCTGGCGACCCTCAGCAAAACCCACTACTTAAATAGGGCCACAAAGCAAGCGATCAATTCAATTACGATTCTCCGCTCCATAGTCAACGTCACGCTCAAGTCGGGAACTAAGTCACGTCAGTTTACTTTCGGCAACTCGTTCGTCCAAACTATCAGGCTCACAGCAGCCAAGCTCTAGTTAATAAGACGGTTGTGATCGTCAAGAAAGTGTATCGCCGCAAAATACAACTTTACATCAAACCAAGGTAATTGGATCAACTATCAACCTTCCTGACCCTACAACAACCTCCGACAGCCATTCGACCATCCTCTGAGACCTTCTAACCAAACGACCATCGCGACTTCATCAAATCTCCGCGAGAACTCATTCAGATATCAGTACACTCTTTACTCGGCAGCTTCGGCTACCCACCCATTCCTCCCCAGGGATCCCCGCGATCGGCGAGCTACCAGCGAACGTGGATGCCCCCGGGCTCCCTTGCGGCAGCTCCCGCACCGCACCGGACACGAGCCCTCTGATAGGGGCGACTAACTAGCAGCGCGGTAGCCCGGAAGCCCTCCCTGGCTTCCTGCACCCCGCGCTTACTGCACCAGTCGACCGCTCTCCCGGTTATGGGAAAACCCCTGGGTAAGTGAACAGGAACCAGCCGAAACCTCCGTAGTTACGCCGTTCACGAACCACCATTAAAGAACAACCGCCGCGTAGGTCCCCGCCGGAAGTTCCGCCGGAACTCACGCTGGAAGAGCCCCCGTGCCGGACGACGAATCCAGACCCGAAGGGAACGACCCAGACCCCGGGAGTATTTGGCCACCCAGTTTGAAGCCGAGGTCTCAGCTCCCCTGACCAACCCCTCTCCCTCATACTGCCCCAGCAAGGCCCGTCCTTCCTCCCCCGGTCCCAACTATTCCCCTATCTACTCCCCGAACCAAATCTTCCCCCTGAACCTGCCCCTGCGGAATCCTTCGCCGACCCCTACGTATTCGACGACGAACTCGGCAGGCACTATCTGTACCCGTCCGCCGCATATCTGCGAGATCTAGTTGAGGAAGTCCCGTCCACGGTTACGGTGACAGAACTCTACGAAGACTCGGACATCGAGGTATTGAACTGAAGTGTAACGGTGATACCGCAATAAAGCCCGACTAAGGACCCTCAGACGTTGACGTATCTCCCCTTCCCTTCTCCCAAACGTATTCGTACGCATTAAGGTAACCAGTAGGCCGGTTAAATCCTCGCCGAAGCTACAAACAGTAGAGCCGTAACCATTCGGACGCGTCCACCTTACATTTCGCGATACGTCAGTGCGCCGCTCCACTGACGGATAAACCCTGTTTCGGTGCGATCCCTCTTTCCGTCTGTCCTCGATCCCCGGTATACCCGGTGAACGCAGGGTGCCGAAAACGAGGACGTAACAGTAATGAAATTGTAATAAAATGTCCCTTATTATTGGTAAAAATAAATTGTTAATGTTGGAAAAAAATGTGTCAGTTAAATCGTTAATGCTGTATGTATTTCCATGGTATTGTGGTTCCATTTTTAGGTAAAATTTTTATAGTTATACTTGGCCCGAATTTGTTATAAAAAATGGGCAGCTAGTATAATTTCAGAAATGTTTTTATAATAAAAGGTGGGTCTAGTTCTAATATTATGGATATGGCGATAGGCTAAAGTCCGAAAAAATGACGACTTTTTGGGTATTTACGCGAGTTAGAAACATCGGGTAGGGTTTCCATATGCGCTATAATAGCGGCATACCGCTTTTCTCGTTGGATCATGTGTAAAATTTGTTCTAAGACTAAATGTAACTTAAAAACATATGGGAAGCTCAGGGCAGGGTTCCCTGGTGATACCCTGTTTTTGGCTTTTTCCCTGTCTGTTGGGGATTTAAAGTCGTTGGCGCGTTAGCCTCGCTACTTGCGCGTAGCGGGAGCCGTTTGCGTATAGGCAGCGGCCTACTTTTATATAGTTTAGTTTTAAGGCTAATTCGCGTTACCGCGCGCGTAGACAATAAAGCTTTGGCGTGTAGCGTATGTTGCGACTTTCCGCTGATTGGCGTTCCTTCGGTTTCCTTCTTCCTGCGTCTTCTTCCGTCCGTTGAGAGATCAACACGTGTGTGCCGTCGTGCGTCGTGGCCCTTTCGAGAGAGTAGCCATCTTGGTTTCTCAAGGTGACAATCTACGTTATTCCACCTCTATTATACTTTGTGTTTCCTTCGAGTTCCATTACTGAACCGAAGCTTTCCTTCTCCGGCAAACTCTCCTTCTGGGTTGCTGCGACGAATCCCATCGTGCGCACTAGGCGACCTTTCGGATTCCTTCCTTTCCACGGAACGCAACGGTCCTCCCGTGCGAGTCCTTCTCTCGGTCAGAGGATTTATTCTTTGTCTCTTCACCCACGACTGCGATTCGTCGTTTGCTAGAACGCTAGTCGTGGCCCCGCTCTCTGAGAGCAGTTAATACGAGGAAACACGACGTACGGCGCACCACGTGCTCAACGCACCACAGTCTTGTAACGAGCGATTTGTAGAAGTCCGTTTAACAATCAGTTCGTGGCTGTGATAATAATAAATTCTGTGACGCCTCTAACTATCCAAGTTACACCCACACACGCTCCCGCGACTATCCCTATTTCCCGTGAACTAGCTTACTCGTTCCATCGCGAACACTGTCTTATTTATTTATTGTTTATTGATAAAAAACCGTAATTTTGTAGTATTTGAATTTTTTAAAATATGACGTTTTGCAGTTTTGTCTGCCCTTTCCGAATCTGCGAGAATATTTGAGATCGGTTGGTATTTGGGCAGTTTTTTCCTAATTGTTATACCCTCCTGTTGTTACAATTCGCGCGCAGTGCCTTGGAGGGGGTTCCGGAATTCTTATCTATCAGGCGCTACCATTTTTGGCCTGATCTCGATTTGTTAGTTAATGTCATTTTGAGTTTTTTGTTCAATAATTTTGAAATTTCTTCGCTTAATATTTTTCAATTAGGCCTCGAGGGTTCAAATATGCGATAAAATTATAATAAAATATTTCTCCTTTACGCAAAAAATTAATTGTTGCTATTGATAATTAAGGTGATTTATTCTTCAAACAAGTTTTGAACTTTGTGCCGCCCAGCTACACCGCGCACTGCATCGTGTGTTCTGGTTGTAGAAGCCTTGGTTAATTATGTCCGTTAATTTTATTTAATCGGCACATTTTGCGTTGTATACGGCACTCAACTACCACATCTCACCTCTCTGTTGTAGATTAAAGTTTGTACATTTATACGCGTGATCATACGTGGTGGCTTTCGTCAATAACAGTTGAATGGATAAATAAATTATGAATAAATAAAGATATAATAGATATAAATAAATAAATAATGAATAAATAGTGTTTGGGAATGCCGCGACGCCGACCAATCATCGTCGCGGCATCCTCAAGGCGGCCTGAGGGCCGAGTCACACGCGGTATTCATGTGAGCGCGCCTTTAACCCCTTGGCCTACACGGTATCTGCCAATTCCGCGTGCCATAGTAAACAAGAAAGTCGATCGCGCGCCGTGCCATCCAGCTGTTCAGACTTTCAGACTCGTGGTTTTCGTTTATGACACAAATGCTTTACCAGGAGTCAGATTCGTGATTTTCGTTTATGACACAAATTCTTTACCACGAGTCAGACTCGTAGTTTTCGTTTATGACACAAATTCTTTACCACGAGTCAGACTCGCGGTTATAGGCCAAAGGGTTAACACGCGCGGCGTTGCCGCCGACTCGGTCGGCCATTATCGTCTCAGCTATTAACGAGAACACACGACTTTTCGCAATCACGGTTACTTTAATTATCTCACAAACGGTTACATTCGGATCAACTCGCAACATCACGGAACAACACATACAAATCCCGGACTAAGTGCCGAGAAATACACACGGTACATCAACACCAGACATCTCAGGCTCTGTACGCGGCGCGAATCGAGCAAGTGCATCCGTAAAAGGTACAAATCATTGTAACGCGGATACGATTAATACAATTGATTATCTCGCTCAATATAACTGCTACTCTTACTACCGTAGAGCACCTGTGACCATTATTTTTATTGACAATAAAGACTCTGTTAAACGGACATTGTAGACCACGTGGAAACATAACCTCTCCACCGCCGATAGATCTTCTCATTTCCCCCCTTTCCTCTTTCCTTTCATTCCCTCTCATTTCCTCTAACCGGGAATCGCGAGATTCTCGAACAAATAGTGATTAGATAAATATAAATAAGTGTATAAATAGATAGTACGGTGTAAATGGCCGAGTCGTTTAATAAAATAAAAGTAAGATAGGAATAACTAAGTAAATAAATAATGAGTAAATGGATAAAATACGTGAGTAATGAAATAAATAAGTATGAATGAGATTAAAAATGTGATTGGGTCATGTTAATAAAATAAGATGAGCGTGTGAATGAATAGTAAAATGAATTGAATTAAATTAAATTAAATTGTGTCCTTAGTACTGAGAATTTTGAGGCTGTTTCGACGAAAGCCGTTTTAGTTCATTGTCTTGCTATGTTTCTTTTATTGCCCTTTTGACCACTAAACACGTGTTTGGTTAGGCTAAGATATTGTGTCGTGTTTAGGACAATGCCGAGCATATGCGTATACATATAAATTTTGTAGACTCACGGATGTTCGGCAGGCACGCACTC
Organism: Priocnemis perturbator; assembly: GCA_963942575.1. Taxonomy (NCBI): domain Eukaryota; kingdom Metazoa; phylum Arthropoda; class Insecta; order Hymenoptera; family Pompilidae; genus Priocnemis; species Priocnemis perturbator. The sequence goes on along the minus strand of OZ012643.1, from coordinate 3,503,891 downwards.
TTCTAATTCCTGCGTTGTCTGATCCGCTCGTCGGTCGCCTTTCTGTCCATAATTGTCCTCGCAAATTCGGCGAAAGCAGCCCACTCTTCCTTGCTTCCGTTAACAATGGCACTAATTGTTTGAACGTCACTAACACTTTGTCTTTTGCACTCGTGAGCTAGTAATTGTCGATCTGATTCCCATTCCTGGCAATGGAGAATAGTATGCTCAACGTTGTCACAGCAGTCACTACAATAGAAGCCTTCTTCGGTGTCAGATTTCCCGATCTTGTGGAGGAACGACTGGAAGGATCCGTGGCCGGTTAAAGACTGCGCCACTTCGTATGATATGACCCGGTGTTCCCTTTCCACAAGCTTCCCCATCTTTTCACGTTGGGAAAAAGCACGCGCGTCCAATGACCCTTAGAACTGTTCTCCCACTCTTCCTGCCACGCGCTCCACATATCGTCTGTGTGCGTCGCTTTAAAATTGCCATGACTTTTAATGTATTCTGTGAGTGTTTTATATTTACTGAGTGGCCCGAATCTAATCTCGTGTTCGTTATCGTATTCTATTTTTCTAAATTTCGCGATAATATCTGCTGGGATGACCCCGGAGATGACAAACGCGGCTAAATCCGATATTGTCCTGTATGCCCTGATTATTCTTATAACTGCAGTTCTTTGTATACTCCTTAGCATTGCCTTCAGGCCTTTTCTGTCGAGGGCTTGCGCCCATATTGGCGAGGCGTAGAGAATCATCGAATGCAGTATGTTTAAGTACAGCATTCGTTTCTTCCCCGTAGCCCCGCCGATGTTCGGCATTAGTCTAAGTTGTATGGGATTTCGGGAGAGCAGGTGCCGGGGGATGGGGGTTCCACTTATGGAGCGGGTGGTTTAAGTGAACTCGTCCTTTTAGTTTTATGTTGTTTTATTGCCCGAAGGTTCGTCTCTTTCGGCCTATCCGGTCTCTAGATTAACGGACGGATTTAAACACACGGACGCACACGGAACTAGACTACGCGAGAGTAAACTAAGAAAGAACAGAAGTATAATAACGAATATGTAATATAACTTAAAGCTAAGCGATCTTACTACTAGGACTTAGAAGGTAGGATGGTTTCCTTCACGCGGGAAGGCCGGAGCACGTGGGAGAAGGAGTGCCCAGCACGGCACACTTCCCTTCGAAAGGACGCGCAGGGGACGACCTAACTGGTCAGAAAGCGGGTATGAATTTAAGAATTGCCTTCACGGCGCACGATGGGTATCGTCACCAGCAACTCGGGCAGGAAGGCCTTTGGGTAGGCAGGGTTCACGATCGCTAAACTCTCACTTCTCACTTCTAAAATCTCACTCTCGGTATATCTCTCTAATCACTGAAAAACTCTCTAAAACGAGAGCGAGCATGCGACACCTACAAGTATATATAGGCTCTGTTCCCCCTCCCACTCGCCCGCCGCTAATTAGCGGAAACGATTAGCGCCGCGCAGGTGTCGTGAGGAGCAGGGAACAGAGAGTACGCAAGACGCGACGCTCGCATGTGATCCGCGGTGACGTCGGGAGCGCTCCCCGGTACAAATCACGAGAAGCGCGCCAACCGCGAGCCCTGTAACGGCGCAAGTACCGACCGCTCTCCAGGTCCCAAACATAAGTAGACCAGCCGTACATTGGCTGGCCCGTCTTACCGCTGCCGTAATGTGAGGCCTGAAGGTTAGTCTTTTATCTATTATAACCCCAAGGTACTTAGTTTCATTTTTTACTATGATATCCCTTCCCATAAAATTTATAGTAATCTGTGGTAGTTGTTTTTTCCTTGTTAATGGTATAATTTCCGTTTTCTCCGGGGCCATCTCCAGCCCGTTGTTCCCTAACCATTCTCTGACAGTGTCTAATATGTTTGTCGTTTTTACAATTAATGATTCTAGTGTATTGTCGAAGACCGCGATTGCAAGATCGTCGGCGTACGCGATTCTATGTGCGTCTGTTGGTAGCTCGATTCTCGATACTTCATCGTATGCCAGGTTCCAAAGGGAAGGGCCTAGTACCGAACCCTCTGGGACTCCCCTGGTCATGGGTATTATTTTTTCCCCTTCGTTATCTATGTGTGTGATTGTTGTGTTCGTGAGATAATTGTCTATTAGTCTTTTGACGAAAGTCTCTACTTGCTCGTTCGCTGTGACGCGGCGTTTAATAATGTTCCACGGTGCCGAATTGAACGCGTTTTTTACGTCGATGGCTATAAAGAAAGCATGCTTTATTTTTTGCCATCCGGTGGCCCATTGGTCATGTACTATTTTTTGTAATTCAAATGTCGCGTCCACGGTAGATCGTGCCGGTCGGAAACCCAACTGGTTAGTATGCAGCCCATTTGTTCCCTCCAACACGCGAGATAATCTCCCCTGTATCAGTCTCTCGAATAGTTTTGCCACACCGTTTATAAGGCAGAGTGGCCTAAGGGATGACGGGTGGCCAGGGGGTTTGTTGGGCTTGGGAATTAGGACAAGGCATTGTATTTTCCAGTCGGACGGAAAGCAACCTTCCCTCGCGCACTGGTTAAACACATTCAGGAATGTCACTGGACACGAGTTCACCAAGATTTTGAGGGCAGCCTCCGGCACCCAGTCAGGGCCTGGCGCCTTCCCCACCTGGATCCTTTTGGCAGCGATCGTGAGTTCTGCAATGGTGAAGAGTTCATCCTCTCCTTCCTCTCCTTCCCTATGTGGGATGTTTTGTGAAGGGGGTGATGTACCAGACGGGAAGAGGTGCTCGACGGCCGCTTTTATCTCTGCGGGGGAGAGAATTGCCATGGGGTTGGCCCCACTCGACAGCTTTTTCATGACTGTCTTATAGAGCCTTCCCCACGGGTCATTCTCTATCTCCGCGCAGAGATCCGCTCAGTCTCGTTCTTTGGCCTCGTCGATCGCTATCCTCATCTTTTTCCTCGCCTCTTTATATGCTTCGTCCAGGTGGTCGTTGGCTGCTCCCTTCTTCCTTTGCCTTTGAGCCCTTCTTCTTGCACCAAAACAAGCTTTACGAAGGGCCGCGATCTCCTCATTCCACCAGTGTACGTTTTGTCTTTTTTTATGCACATTTACACCTCGTTTTTTCATAGCCGCGTCACAAGCACTACTGATGGCACGCGTCAGGTGGTTCACGCGCTCGCTCGCACTATTCCTTATTGTCCCTAGGCCGACACTGTCAAAGAATTCTTTAAAGTGTTTAACTAATAGATCTGCGTCTAAGCTACTGGTTATCCAGCCACCACGTATGACTGGATTATTAGCTTTTTTATTATCGATCCCACAGAGAACGTACTGGTAATCGCTCATGGTGAGATCTTCCAGGACCGCCCACTGTCGAACCATTTTGATCAGATTTTGGTTGGCAAATATGACGTCAATAATCGAACCGGATCTTGCCTTCTGTACGTCATTTTTTGGCCTGTGTTCAAAGGGATTAACCCTACTCTCGCCATGGAGTCCGACAGTGCGCGGCCCCTACTATCGGCTAAGCTACATCCCCAATCGGGGCTTTTGGTGTTAAAGTCACCCCCGACCAGTACGTCCCCTGTAGAATTTTTTATGTGGTTTTCTAATTCGTCTAGGAATAAGTGAAAATCCGCGATTGCGCAATTTGGCGAGATATAGCAGCTGTAGTACTGGATTTTATCTACCGTGACGCAAACAAACCCTCTATTGTTGGTGTCGATTTTTTCAGCTCTTAATGTATTGTTACTTATCCAAATCGCGGCTAGGCCGCTAACGTCGGTCTGCCACGACTTGGGTGTTTTGTAAGGCTCACTTATTATTACTATGGATATGTCGTTTTCCCTAACAGTTTGATGCGGCAAATTTTGTGCTGCCCTGCATCTGTTCAAATTTATTTGAAGAATACTATCCATTTTTTGCTATGTACCTTTGATAGAATGGACACCCTGCATTACCCGCGATATGGCTTGTTTCCCTCGCCCCGGCCTCAGTACACAGCGGGCAAAATGGCTTATTGGCACAGTCAGCGGACTTATGGTCCTTGCTTCTGCATTTTCTGCATAAGCCCGACCTGTCAGTTTTCGATCTGCATTGGGCGACCATATGACCCACCCCCAGACATTTAAAACACTTCGGCACGTGCGGTCTTATCTGCAGTTTACAGACAGACCAGCCTATCCTCACCGATCCCCTCCTGCAGAGTTGGTTGCCCAACTGCACCGGGAGGTCAATAATCGCGGTTTTAGTGTTCGCCACGGTTGGCCTAATGGACAATACTCTAACTGTGGACGATTTATCTCGCTCTAATTCTAGCTCTTGGCTTACGGCTGCGGAGATCTTCTCGTCTGTCGCCGTAGCGTCCATCCCCCAAATCTGCACTTGCAGCCTGTGGGAGAGTCCTATGATCGCCGTTTCCTTGCCCATCGCCTCCTGGACCGCTTCTTTTACCTTGACGATGTTCTCGGCCTTGGTGTCCTCCGCAAACTGGAGCACAATTTCTTCAGTTCGCGTGGTGCGCGCCTGGTTAATGGGAGCGTCCAGTCCAGCCGCGTTCACTTTCTCCTGTAACATATTCAAAGTGTCGACGTACGCCGACCCTTCTTGCTTCGTCTTAATCAAAATCGCCGCAGGGCGGGGGCGCACGTCTCTCTTAGTTTGTTGTGTATAGTTCGTCCTGACAGGAGGGGCTGCTGGTGCGGTTCCCGCAGCGTTCCTCCTGCCTCTTCGCGTCACCACCGACCACGGCTCCGGTAGCGGCGGGAAGTTTGACCCGTCAGCAGGGACATTCCCTGCTGCCGCGTCCTTCCTCCTCTTGCGAGCGGGAAGGACCTTGGGTACAACCGCGGGAGGAGGAGGAGGAGGAGATGTCTGAGTCTCCTTCTCCTCTTTTTTAACTAACTTTTGCTTAGCGGGTATCGCTACAGCCTCGATTGCGTGAATTATCTCGTCGATTTTCTTCGTTTTTGCGTGCTGGGTCTCTTTCAGTCTCACAAAAACGGCCTTTGCTTCCCTGATGGCGGACTTCAGGGGCTTAAAAGCGTTACCCGCCTCGTCCATCCGTTTAGTCATGGTGTTGAAAAGCTCCTTCAGTTGACTAAACAGGGAAGTGTCCCGAAGGAGTTGGTGTGATAGCTCACGGTTACCTTGTTTAATTCTTTGAAGTTTGTCATTTTGGGACGTCTCGGTATGTTGTGACGCGTCTAATGTGATCGGTACTCCCCCGTCTGAGTAAAATTAAATTCCGGTGCCTTTGATGGCGTGGAATAAAAAGTTCCGTCCTGTGCGGCTCCGCCGGGAGGGCTTCGCGGAACAGGACAACTGGATTTAACAAAAAATCCTATTGATGGTTTAATTATAGGGGTGGTGGTTGCCGCCGCGAATAGCTACCGAGGCGCCCGTTTGCTCGGCATTTTGGTGTTGGTGTTGGTAGTGTTTTTGCTGTCCAAAGTTCCCCCTTTGGACGTGGGGATGGTTAGAGTTTCATTTTCATCCATATTAGTTTATTTAAATGCTTATGACGGTTCGGCCATCATGGGAGGTCAGAGCGCAGGTGACCTTCTATCCCCGCCAAGTTGAGCCCTAGTTAAGTGGCACGGAAGCCGATAAGCGGCTTATCGGGTGGCCCTGCCCTATCCATACCATTTTGGAATGACTCTACCAGAAAGTGTCCTTGCGGCGTTAGCAAGATATGCCTTATGCTAAAGGTTTTACGTCACCCTTGTCGTGCGCGAGTTGCCCACCAAAACCGAGACGGGGTCTCGCGCACCTCCGGCTAGACGATGCCTCGTACTTGTCCCGACGGGCAGGGATATGGGGTAATATCCGGCCTTGGTAAACCCCCATACATGCGCCCCGCATCCCCGGCTTCAACCCCCGAATTGGCTCCAGTCATGCCGAGGTAATGGTTTTTCCACACCGGGAACGAGCGGCAAGTACAGACATATCCTCGGCACCCGGTTGGGGGGCTCCTACTCCCACCCTTGGCTAGGTTTCGGGGAATATCCACCGAGGGCCGGCCGCATCTCACTCGCTCGATCCAAACCACACTCACACTCATTCACACCTGTGTGCTGTCCACGATCGCTTATTCACAGAGTCAAACTTACTCTGCTTATTCACGATTATCCTGACACGGTGGGGAAATGGAAAAAGTTCCCCCACCGCGACAGGACATTCCCTGATCCGCAACCCCAGGGACGCGTCACGTTGGGATACACATCCCCCTCTGTGTCGTGCAGCAATCACTCGGAATCATACATACTATGACTCTAAATTGTAATTTTAAGTTAAAGCCGTCCTTTCTACCGCTCGTCGTTCCCCGGATCCCGATCAACGTATAACAACAGGGAACGAGGCTGTACCATCCACCAGCCGTCACGATACCGCTTCGACCGAACAGAAGGTCCGATCGGAGGGCTTGCCATCTAGCGCGATTTTGGTCGGTCCCCCTTCCGTTCGCATCACCGGAAAGGTTCCCGACCGAAAGCAAAAAGGAAATTTGAAAAGAGATAGGAAAACGAAGAAAATTGTTCTGTCCTGTACGTCCGTTAACATGTTCGTTCCGTCTTGTTTTGTCCTGTACGTCTGTTTTTCGTTCGTTACGTGTTTGTACTGTCTGATTTTACCTGTTTTTTGTTTTTTTCTCACTTCCTCTGGGAAATCACGCATCACGCTCATTCCCAGACGATGCCTGAAAATTCACAAGGGCATTGGCTCCTCCTCAATACACATGTTGCTTCTACTCCCGGAAAAATCGCGAAAAAATTGCCAAACTTACGGCCCTTTGAACATTTCAAATTTTTCTCACTTTGTGTGGGACGATCCTAGTAGATTTAACCGGGGCGGCTATATAGGTTCGTTCCAAACAAAGTGAGAATCGAGCTAGCGCGGTAAAAATGGTACCAATGTACTTTTTTTAGTATGTCCTGAATTTAATTCCTCTTATTAATTTGCGGAATTTTGAGATTTTTTCTCACTCTTGCTCATTTTCTTACGCTTGACCGGGACAAGCCGTGATACGGTCCGTTCCAGCCAACGCGCGAAAAATTGCATAAAAATGCCCGTCTCTGCCCCTTGAATTAGAAGAATTAGAAGAGATCAGAAGAAAGTAAAATAAGAAAAAGAAAATCCCAAAAGGCGAGAAGAAAGCGATAGAAAAAGAAGAAGAAAAGCCCAAAAGGCGAGAAGAAAGCGGTGAATGATGAGTGTTCGAAAACCCCGCTTTCGCGCCGGTTCGTGGTAGAGAGGAGCACACACCGCGGTTGCGCACAGCGCCGATCGCCCAGCCGGCTACGTGCTGCAAAGCATGCGCCTAATGGCGATGCGCGCGCGAAGATGCGCTTGCGGCCGTCTCACCCGCCAACACCCCGCTAGCTCGGGGGCCCACCGGCTTCCCGGAGCCGCCAATGTTTTGGCTTTTCAGCCGTTGAGTTTTCGAATAGCTCGACCGGGCGGCTCCTGGAGGTCGGCGGGCATGCGACCGAAGGAGGAGGCGACCGTTGCTTCCTCCTTCGTGTAAGGACCTCCGAGCAGGAAAGACGTGCGATTAGGCGAAAAGGAGAGAGAGAGAGAAAAGAAAGCGAGAAAGTAAAGAGTTTTTGGTGCGAATCCCGTTAAATTCGGTGACAAACTTTATTCGGTGTGGCAATTCCCGTTCGAGTCGGAGAACACTTTTTAACAGGTTCGGTTTATCGAGGTGTGCGAGCCCGTTAAAGTCGGTGCGTTGTTTTAAAGTGTTTTAGCCCGTTCGAATCGGTGCATCAGTGTTCAAAAGGTTTAGTGTCCCGTTCGAGTCAGTGACGAATTCCTCAGGTGCGTTATAATAAAGTGTCGGTGTTAAAGGAGAACTGTGTTCGTTCCACCCCTCCTTTTCCCGCGAACCGCTAAGAACAGTTCGAGCTGCTCACAGCGAGGAGTACGGATACTCTTCGAACAATGAGGAATGAAGGAAAAGCCCAAAAGGCGAGAAGAAAGCGGTGAATGATGAGGAATGAAGATGCGACCAATGAACTGACACGCACTCATTCACACACTGATTCATGCAGAGTGCCGCACGCCGCAGCGTGGAGACCTTTTTTTTTTTTTCCCCGAGGAGGAGGGGAAATGCATTTACGCACACCCGGCCAAGATGTTTGACCGGGTAGTGTGGGACTCAGATGTTAATACCCACTAAAACCCCTCCTCCCCACGTGTCGCCTTCTTGCAACCAGTTGGCTTGGGCTACCTGTTCAGTATAAGCTCAGGCTTCTGGTTTTGGCGGTTGTCTCCAGTGTGTACTTCAGGGGACTTCTCGGATTCCCTCCTTCTCTCTTACCCTTTCATGGGCTTCCTTCTTCTTGAGTACTCGGGTGCAGAAATCCACTACCTCCCTCCAGCATTCCTCCATGTTTTCCGGCGTAAGCGTCACTCCAGTTTTCCGTTTCGTTGTCACTCTCTCGGTATCCCATTCCTGGCAGGCAAATATCGTATGGTAAGCGTCATCCTGCATGTGTCCGCAGAACCAACACTCAGGTGACGTTTCCTTTTTTATCTTGTACAGGTATGCCGCAAAACAGCCATGGCCAGACAGTGCTTGTACTACGTGATATGACAATTTCCCAAAAGGTCGGTGTGACCACGACCGCAAGTCTGGAATGAAACGGTGGGTCCATCTGCCACGTGTGTCCTCGTTCCAAATTCTTTGCCACTCGTCCTCAAATATCAGTATTGGTGGGGGTGCCGGCCCGTGTTCTTGTGTCTCGTGACTCCTTCTTGCCACGTGCGCCTGAGCTCTGAGTTTTGCCACTAAATTTAACGGCATTGTACCCGCAATCGCGAGGAGCGCAGGTGTCGAGACCGTTCTGTAGGCACATGTAATGCGTATGGTGTACATGCGCTGTAGGGCCTCGAGTCTTCTTCTGTGCTTCTCCACTCTCAAGGCTTCGTGCCATGATGGGCATGCGTAGAGGACGACCGAGACTGCCACCGAGAGTACAAGCCTCCTCTTGGCACTATCTGGGCCCCCTATGTTTGGCATGAATCTAGCCAGACACATTGCGACTTTATGCACTTTTGCGCATGCACTCTCTATATGTGGCCCGAAAGTGCGCCGGTCATCGATCGTCACACCCAGATACAAGATGTTCCGTACAGGTGACAGCTCGACACCTCCAAACCAAATGTTCGGAATGAGGCCTTTCCTTCGCCCGGTTAGCTGGGCTATCTCTGTTTTTTGGTGCGCCAATTGGAGTTCATGGGTCGCCATTCATTTCTCAACTTCTAAGAGAGTATCCCTGATTCGCTCGAGCAGGAGATCCATTTTGTATGCCGATACAAGGACGGCGAGGTCGTCGGCATATGCAACGAATACGACGTCACCCTTAGTGTGTCTGCGAATCAGGCCGTCGTAGACGATATTCCATAGGAATGGACCTAGTACGGAGCCCTGGGGGACACCCGCATATGTGTTCCGAATTTCCTGATTACCCTCACTCCATATGCGGAGACGCCTGTTGTTTAGGTAACTGGATATGACCGCCTGCAGGTGCGGGTCAATACCAATATCCTTTAGGGCTGTAAGAATTACGTCCCACCTTAACGTATTGAACGCGTTTTTGACGTCCAACGTTATCAGCACCGTGAATTTGCTTAGTCGTGAGGCCCGCTGGGCTAGGCCTAACACTTTGTCAACAGCGTCTATTGTGCTTCGTCCTTTTATGAAACCGAACTGGTTTTCGGAGACGCCGCCCTTAGTCTCTAGGCTGCTCTCCAAGCGGCTCAGGATGAGATGTTCGTACGCTTTCCCTAGGATGTCCAAAAGACTAATCGGTCTATACGCGGTTACAGGAGATACGGCTGCTTTGGTCGGCTTTGGGATCAACACAAGGTCCTGAACTTTCCAGATGGCGGGGAACGTTCCTTTGGCAAAATAACTGTTGTACACGTTTTGCAGCGCTGTGGGATCGAAGGCATATGCTATTTTGACAGCAATAGTGGGTATTGCGTCAGGCCCGGGTGCTTTGCCGTTCTTAAGTTTCCCAATAGCCAAACTTAATTCTTCCTCTGTGAAGGGCAAAATGTCCATATCTGCAGTGGCCACCGCGGGACGGTTGTCCGGTACTGGCTGCAGAATGAAAAGACGTTCCGCCTCGCGGATCATTGATGCTAGAGGCATTGAGTGTCTTTCTGTTCCCCTCTTAAGGGTATTAAGGACCAACTTGTGGGGCTTCCCCCAAGGGTCACTGTTCACTAGCAAGCAGAGGTCCCTCCACGCTTCGTCCTTTGCTCTGGCTATGAGGCACTTAAGTTCTTTGCGACGGGATTTATACGCTTCCTGGTGGTTGTGGTTTCGAGGTGACCTGGCCGCCTTCCTTTTGACCGTTTTGACTACTTTCCGTAGCGCGGCGATCTCCGGAGACCACCAGTACTTGTTCCTCGTGCCCTGCGCAGCCCTCCTCGGGGGCATGGCCGCCTCACATGCGCGAGTTATAACTTGGACGTACGCCTCCGACAAGTTATCCGGCACCCCTTCACGAATTGTGTCCTGAAGGTCGTCGAGGCCATGCCAGATGGCTGCAATAAAGGCGTCTTCCCGGAACCGATTGGAGTTCCAACCAGGCTTTATTATGGTTTGGTGTCTATTCGCCAGCACCCCTATGACATGCCATAGGTACTTATGATCGGACGCATTATAGTCATCCAGTACCAGGGTCTTGATTCCATATCTAAATATTTCAGGTGTACAAGCTGCAAAATCCAGTACGGATGGACTGCCTCTCCTCGAAAAAGTCGGGGTCCCAGTACAGGTAGTAGGAAACAAGTCCCACCTGCCAAGGAGGTCGGCAAGCAGTTTTCCTCTCTGGTCGTCGATCACAGATCCCCAAAGTTGGGATTTTGCATTAAAATCGCCCATAATGCAGATAGGAATGTTACCAGCGGCGACAAGAGCCAGTTCCAAGTCTGCAAGTGCTGCAACGTATGCAATCTGCCCACAGTTGGGGGAAATATACGCACTCACTAGGTATATTCCGTTCACCGTTGTGGCGCAACAAGTCGTCCCAATGTGCGAGGGGGCGCCCGTCCTCGCGGCGGAGCTCTCTCTTGTCCACATAGCCGCCTCTCCGTTTAGGTCAGCCAGCCAACCACTGTTGATGTGATGGTACTCCGCGACGATGACCACATCGGCTTCCTTTTGCAGGGCTGTCTGCTCGAGCAGGTCTCGAGCGAGGCGGCACCTGTGTGCAATGACCTGGAGAATTCTTAGATGGGTCATTTCTTACGGGTATTTTTGACCAAGTTAATGTACGCCGGGCATCGTGCCGAACCAGCCAGTTGCCCGAGCCTGCTCTCCGGGCATCCAGCTTCAAGGCAAATCATACACCTGTGTGGAGCAACGCAGCTACCCCAACCATGTCCTTCGATCCCAAACCTACGGCAAATTTCTTTAGCCTCCGAATTCCTTGTACATCTAGCGGCGACGTGCCCAAAATTGTGGCATTTAAAGCATTTTATGACCCTCGGCATTAAACGAAGCCTACATAGGACGAACCCAATCTTTACTCTGTCCACGTTAGCCAAGGTCTTCGCAGAATCTCGCGGCACTAGCAAATGAGCAGTCCTAGTACCTCCGAATCCCGGTCTCACGCTTTTCAGGTCTACCGTGGCATCCTCGGGGAGTAGAGCCGACACGGCCATGCGGATCTCCTCATTGGTCGCCAGCTCATCCACGTCTTTAACTTCGACATCAATGCGCGCCTCTAAAACGCGTATTTCATGTTCGCCACTCAGTGCACTGTGAAGCTCCTGCCTTGCTTTTTCCAGCCCACCGTCCTTCCTACCCACCTCAAGGAGAAGGTCCCCGGCGATAGTCTTTCTATGACCAGTAATCCTGACCTCAGCAAAGTTTGCTTTTTCCCTAACTGCACGGAGTATGTCGGCGTACGATTTGCCTTTTGTCGGCTTTATGTTAGGCAAGCCTGCGTCGGGCGACGGCACGGTGTGTAAGCGTGGGTGTAAACCGTGCACGTGCGTGTGTATGTGTGTGTGTGTGTGTGTGTGATGAGGGAGAAGTGACGAGCGAGTGTTTGGTTTTCATTCGGGGTTTTCCTTCCCCTAGGACGCCGCCAGACACCTGGCTTAGGAGCCCGTCCGACCCCGCTAGCTGTCCACGACCACTCATTCGACAGGGTTGCTCCTGCTTATTTCGTGGCTACCCTGCAAAGAGCCTTGACAATGCAGGGCGTTCCCCTATCCGCAACCCGGGGACGCGCCCGGTTGCCACTACTTGGCTTCCTCCTTGTGGTACGAGTAGCGGTGGCGCCACGCCGGTTCCGGTAGGTGCAAACATATCCCACGGGCGCAGATCCACAGGAACTATGCACCGCGGGTAGCGGTTTCCCCACACCGGGCCCGACAGGCACCCTCGCACGCCACACCATTCGGAGGGCCGAGGGAGCGTGGAGACCTTTTTTTGTTTTTTTGTGTCGAGGAGGAAATCTTTCAAAGACACCCCGGGGTAGTGCCGGATGTCCACCGGCTAAAGCCTCCCCGATGCCACATCCCTGCTCGTGAGTGGGTGCGTTACGGGAATTTTCGCGCGCGAATTACGTCCGCGACGCACCCGAGGCTGGCGCGAAGCGCCCAATATCGTGGAGGCCGCGGAGCGGCCCCCTTACATCCCATGAATAAGTTCGGCGGCCGTCGAATTCCGCGATGAATCTATTGCCAGACGGCTCTAAATTCTTCAAAGGAGTGACGATCACTCGCTCAATTTTTGACCAAAACTACTCGCGTAGATAAGACCGCTCGACCAGGCATCTGCCGAGCGGCCAAAACTCCCGAGGGCGCTCAGAGGGAGCCCCCTTGCTCGACGCGCGCGAGGAGCCCTATGAAACTACCCGGCCGACGGCGGCTGCGAATCCGAAACCGTCGGCCACCGGTGATACGGCGATCGCAGAGAGGGCAGCTTCGGCGGTCGCCCACGCGGTTATCCTCCGTCCCCTCGCACGGCGGGACGGAGGAAGGGAGGCGGAAGCCTCCTCGGACGCCGCACGCGGAGCGAGTCGGGACCGCGTTCCTGTCCTCGCTCGGCAGCCACCTTCTGGGACATGACGCCCTCGCAGAAGGAGGCGAACGCACTCCAGGACCGGTCGCTCCGGAGCATCTCGGGGAGAATGCACCGAAGAGAGAGGTCCCGGCCGCAAACGCTACGAAGGACACGGCGTTCCCGTGCCCACGCTGGACACTCCCCGACGGTGTGCGCCGCCGTGTCCCTACCCTCCCCGCAGTGATGGCACTGCTCGGACAGTTCCCTCCCTAGGCGACACAGGTACACCCCGAAACATCGGTGTCCGGTGAGCACCTGCGTCGTCCTGAAACTAAGCGCGCCCCGCGATCTGCTGACCCAATCTTCGAAGATGGGGAGCAGCGCTTCGACGAGCGTCCGGCTCTTACCGTTGGGAAGATCCGTCAGCCGATCGCGCCATATGCCGATCGACCTTCTTCTCCCCTCACTGCGCTCGATACCGATGGTGTTCGCCGCAACCACCGGATCGATTCGTCGCTCTCGCAGCTCGACTCGTCGCCGATGAGTTCGCGCGCCATAAGATCTATGGGCACGATGCCCGCGAGAGTCCTCGCCGCCTCCAAGGAGACGGTTCGGTATCCCCTTATCACCATCAGAGCCATCAGGCGCTGGAGGGAGTCCAGCGCCCTCCAGGTGGGGGATGATAATCTATCCGCCCATATCGGTGAGCCGTACATCACCATAGCGTGCACGACCCCCAAATACATGCGGCGAGCGCGGGCCCCGGGGCAGACCTTTTTTTTTTTTTTTTTTTTGTCGAGGAGGAAATCTTTCAAAGACACCCCGCGGCCCAACGAAGGGGACGCGAGGTAGTGCCGGATTTCCACCGGCTAAAACCTCCCCGATGCCACATCCCTGCTCGAGAGTGGGTGCGTTACGGGAATTTCGCGCACGAATTACATCCGCGACGCACCCGAGGATGGCGTGAAGCGCCCAATACCTTGGAGGCCGCGAAGCGGCCCCCGAAACGGCTAGGTTACAGACTCGGCGCCGCGAAGCGGCGCCGAGCCGCTCATCAAATAAATTGCCAAAAGGCTCTACAATGCAATAGAGTGACGATCACTCATTGAATTTAGGAATCTACCCTACTACTCGCGTAGATAAGACCGCTCGACCAGGCATCTGCCGAGCGGCCAAAACTCCCGAGGGCGCTCAGAGGGAGCGCCCTGGCTCGACGCGCGCGAGGAACCCTATGAAACTACCCGGCCGACGGCGGCTACGAGTCCGAAACCGTCGGCCACCGGTGATGCGGCGACCGCAGGGAGGGCAGCTCCCGACGGTCGCCCACGCGGTTATCCCCCGTCCCCTCGCACAGCGGGACGGAGGAAGGGAGGCGGAAGCCTCCTCGGACGCCGCACGCGGAGCGAGTCGGGATCGCGTTCCCGCTCTCGCTCGGCAGCCCCCTTCTCGGACATGACGCCCTCGCAGAAGGAGGCGAACGCACTCCAGGACCGGTCGCTCCGGAGCATCTCGGGGAGAACGCACCGAAGAGAGAGGTCCCAGCCGCAAACGCTACGAAGGACACGGCGTTCCCGTGCCCACGCCGGGCACTCCTCGACGGTGTGCGCCGCCGTGTCCCTACCCTCCCCGCAGTGATGGCACTGCTCGGACAGTTCCCTCCCTAGGCGACACAGGTACACCCCGAAACATCCGTGTCCGGTGAGCACCTGCGTCATCCTGAAACTAAGCGCGCCCCGCGATCTGCTGACCCAGTCTTCGAAGATGGACCTACCCCAGACCTAACCCAGACCGACTCTCTTTGGACTCAGGTCGATCCATATGCCGAAGTAGCAAATAATGTCGATGTTATCCAAATGGAATAGATGCAAATATCTTTACTCATATCAATTTGCCAGGATTCTGCCTCATCATACCTTTTCCAGAAGGTCCAAATGTACAAGATTTGTGCGGTAGCGCTTGTCCGAAGCGACTCCCTTTGGACTCAGGTCGAATCATATGCCGAAGTAGCAAATAATGTCGATGTTATCCAAATGAAATAGATGCAAATATCTTTACTCATATCAATTTGCCAGGATTCTGCCTCATCGTATCTTGTCTAGGAGGGCCAAATGTACAAGATATGTGCGGTAGCACTCGTCCAAAGCGGCTCTCTCCGGAATCAGGTCGATCCATTGTTACGTCCTCGTTTTTGGCACCCTGCGTTCACCAGGTATACCGGGGATCGAGGACGGACGGAAGGAGTGATCGCACCGAGAGGGTTTTGATCCGTCAGTGGAGCGGCTCACTGAAGTATCGCGGAGTGTAAGAAGGAGGTGTCCGAATGGCTACAGCTTTGGATGTGTGAGATTGTGTGTGGTTGTGGATTGGTGTGGACGCACAGGAAGGGCACAGTCGTGTAAAGTAATGTTCAGATAGTGGACTGGATGCTTGATCTCGAAGTGCACTTACCTGGTTTACAATGGTTCGCTTAATGAGTAACACTACTTGCTGCGCGAAGATTGAACAACTTAGAATGATCGCAGTCGAACGCTGGTTTATGAGTTGCCGAATTTAGATTGATGGTGGCCGAACTTGGTTGACTCAAGAGCGCTCGCTCTGCGGTTGTAAGCCTATTTAAATGGTAGATTTTGCTGACGGTCGCAAGGCGCTTCGTGGAATTGGCATTGGCCTTCGCGGATCTTCACGGCCGCGGATCGCTGATCGTTTGTTGGGTGGTTGACCTGCGGGCTGATTCGGCATCAGCATGCCGTGAAGGAATTTCGGTGGCTCTTATTCTGCTTATTCGCGACCTACTAACGACGGAAGGCTACGCGGAGCGATGAACCTTATTATGCTTATGCGCGACTTATTGATAATGGGCAGATACATGGTGCAATGAGCCCGTTGCGAGAGTATGGCTACTGGGTAGGCGGGTGGAGGACATAGGACGTAACACCATAAGCCGAAGAATCAGAAATTGCCGATATTATCCAATGATATAGATGCAATTACCTTTACTCCAATCAATTTGACAGGATTCTGCCTCTTCATACCGTGTTCCGGAGGTCCAAATCTACAAGATTTGTGCGGTACCACTTATCCAAAGCGACTGTCTTTTTGGATTCAGGTCGAATCATAAGGGAAGAATCTAAAATTGCCTATATTGCCCAATAATATAGGTGCAAATATCATTACTGCTATCAATTTGACAGGATTCTGGCTTATCATATCTTCTCCAGGAGGCCAAAATGTACAAGATTTGTGCGGTAGCACTTATCCAAAGCGACTGTCTTTGGATTCAGGTCGAATCATATGGCGAAGAATCAGAAATTGCCGATATTATCCAATGTGTTACAGACTGCGAATCGCGCGCGCTTGCGAAGCGCGGGCAGCTTGGCGGTGCGTAACCCGCACGAGTAACTACACCTGTCGGCGCTACCTGTTACCAGGAGCGCGTTCCCGCGCTCACCGATGAGCCCGCGCATGTATTAAATGACGTCACGCTCCTTATATGGGCATAGAGTAATTAGGAGGCGTTAATTGGTTCCTACACAGCCTTCCGACAAAAATCGGTGTGCGAGGCGCCGGGAGACTGCGGGTCACCAACACCACGTGGCAATTATTATAGCATTAGTCTTCAACGTAGTAAGATCAGAGTAACATTGTATAATTAACGACTATTGTAGACGAATTCAAACGAACAATATATTTATAACATAACGTGCGAAATCAGTGTGTGAGTAAGTGAGTCAGATAATCCTGTATCCCACGACATTCCTTTTCCGATTTCCATCCATAAGTAAGTTAATCCAGTAATCCCTTGGTCCCGCGCTCCTCAAATTCCTTCATCGCCCTACGACTGTCCCCAGTCCTATCAGCCCTTCCCTCGTATTTATTAACGAGGCCCCGAAACACAATGATATAGATGCAAATACCTTGACTCCTATCAATTTGCCAGGATTGTGCCTCATCATATCTTGTCCAGGAGGTCAATATATACAAGATTTATGCGGTACAGCTTGTCCAAAGCGACTGTCTTTGGATTCAGGTCGAATCATAAGAAGAAGATTCCAAAATTGTCGACATTATCCAAGGGTATATATGCAAATATCTTTACTCCTATCAATTTGACATGGTTTTGCCTCATCGCATCTTGTCCAGGAGGTCCAAATGTATAAGATTTGTGTGGTAGCACTTGTCCAAAGCGACTCTCTTTGGACTCAGGTCGATCCATATGCCGAAGTAACAAAAATTGCCGATGTTATCCGAATGATATAGATGCAAATATCTTTACGCCTATCAATGTGGTAGGATTCTGCTTCATCATACCTTGTCCAATAGGTCCAAATGTACAAGATTTGTGCGGTAGCACTTGTCCAAAGCGACTCTCTTTGGACTCAGGTCGAATCATAAGCCGCAGCATCCAGAATTGCCAATGGCGTCCAATGATATAGATGCAAATATCTTTACTCCTATCAATGTGATAGGATTCTGGCTCATCGTATCTTGTCCACGAGGTTGAAATGTACAAAATTGGGGGCTGGCACTTGACAAAAGCGGACCTCTTTGGACTCAGGCAGTGTGGCCAGATCTGACGCCCGAGCACCAATGGTGCCCGCGGGAGTGGGGATACGGAAAAGTATGCGTGCTTGTCCGTGAGAGCTGCGCGCGCCGTTTCTCGCCGAGTCGCGCTCGGCTTGGAGAGAAGGACGGAGCTATGCTGCGTCTCCCTTCCACCAACGTCGTGTGACGTCAGGTATCGTGACGACACATAAGAAGGACAGGACTATGCTCCGTCCCCTTTCAACCAACATCGCGCGTTGCGTCTTTGTTCGACATGCAGTCGCGGCGTCGCGTCTTCGTTCCGCACACAGGCCGGTGACAGCGGTGCCAGATTTCGCATAAGGCATCGCACGTACCATTGCGTTCTTTCAGCCGGAAGGCAAATCGGGCACCACCGCCCTGAGCAGAGCGCGATGCAGAGAAAAGTAAATCGAGGAGAGTTTGAGATTGATTCGTCGTACTCATCGTCGCTCGCCGACGCGTTGGTTTTTTTCGTACGTTCGCGCCCAGTCATGGTTCAATTTTTTTCACAGAATAATTTTTTCTTTTAATTATTTATCACACGACAACAAAAGACATTCATTTACATATATTTTAGTACTTACTGCGGATAGTTTTTAATATTTTGTCAGCGGAATAGATGTGTCGTATTGATTTATAATAGTTATGGGCAAAATATATATTTCATAAATTTTGGTTGAAGTAACATTAATCTTTCTGTGGTAGTAATAAATAAGAAAGTATATAATAAATGTCAATTATTGCGAACTATGCATTAACCGTGAAACAAGTATGTAACCGTTAAATTTTGGTGGGCGGCTGCAAGGAGCGTGCAATGCCTACTTGTATGTTTTCAGTAGTTGTGACCGTGGTTACGGACGGTCGTATGGCCGGTCCGGCCTCTGGACGGCGAGTGTTGGTAGGAAAGAAAGACAACGTGAGTGAGAAACAAGCGACCAGGTAGATATGTATATATATATATAGAGATTTATTCAAACGCACGGTGATACAGTGTTTATATGTACGCGGCGAGCTCACGGACGCGGCGTGAATACGTGTAATTGAGTGCCGTCACGCGTAATCGGCGACGGTATAAGCCGGCGCGGATTACCGGATTTAAGTGATTCTTAAAATTAACGGCGGCTTGTCGTTAATTCGCACTGTGGCAAGACTAAAACCCGCTCGGCAGGACACTGCACGATGCAGTGGTGCTGTGCGATTGGGTCGTCGCCTCAGTTTGACAGGTATAGATATGCTTCGGCTGTCCGATGAGGACAAAACGATTTCAGTGCTAGCGCAGGAGTATGGTAAGGTTATGTATTAGTAGATGTATGTATTTTCGGCAGGCGTCGCAAGACGCGACGGGCTGAGCGATCGTACTTGCTACTGCAGTGAGGAAAGGCGTAAGTAGACAAAGAGGTGCTTTCGGCAGGCGTTGCAAGACGCAACGGGCTGGGCAATCGCACTTGCTACTGCAACGAGGAGAGATGTAAGTAGACAAAGAGGTGCTTTCGGCAGGCGTTGCAAGACGCAACGGGCTGGGCAATCGCACTTGCTACTGCAGCGAGGAAATATGTAAGTAGACAAAGAAGTGCTTTCGGCAGCGGTGCAAGACGCAACGGGCTGGGCAATTGCATTTGCTACTGTAGTGAGGAAAGATCTAAGTAGACAAAGGTGCTTTCGGCAGGCGTTGCAAGACGCAACGGGTTGGGCAATTGCACTTGCTACTGTAGTGAGGAAAGATCTAAGTAGACAAAGGTGCTTTCGGCAGGCGTTGCAAGACGCAACGGGCTGGGCAGTTGCACTTGCTACTGTAGTGAGGAAAGATCTAAGTAGACAAAGGTGCTTTCGGCAGGCGTTGCAAGACGCAACGGGCTGGGCAATTGCACTTGCTACTGTAGTGAGGAAAGATCTAAGTAGACAAAGGTGCTTTTGGCAGGCGTTGCAAGACGCAACGGGCTGGGCAATCGCACTAGCTACTTTCGACCAATCGGTACTGGAGGCGCTTTGCACTCGCAGTAAGCCTACTGATGATCTTGAGGGCTGGTGCCTGCCCTCTTATACCGAGCCGTCTCTACTTCGACCTGCGCGAATCTTCGTATCTACTACGCTAGCGGTCACCCTCTGGCGGCGTTGGTGCGTTCTCGGGACGTCTTGCGTGATGGCCGCGCTGCCAGCGGGTCTCGGTGCGTCAGGGGCCTTCGTATGTGCCGTACGGTCACAAGTAATAGGAGCTTCTTGCACTAGAACGTTCTGAGGGATCGTACTAACACGCGATTTTAACACACGACAGCGTACGTCAGGAAGAATTTGCTTGACACGGCGCGACGACGACGGTGCGAATGTTTCTATGAGTTGTTCTTTATGATTTGTTTTCCAAATAGAAGGTCACCAAATTGTGCATATATTCTAATGGTTCTCATCAAGTCCCATCACATTGACTTGTAACCTTTTTCTTGCTACGCACGTTTAGTTTAACAACGCAATCCCCATTTCGAGAAAGAAGGTGTTCCTTCTTTGGCAATGCATCATGTATACTGTGTGAGATTTTGAAGGAGCGCCCAGATCTCGACGAGACAAACCGGACTGCACGGCTCCGACAGAGGCGTTGAAAGGGAGAGTGAGAGGAGGCTCGAGATATACGGGGATTTGATAACTGAGGATCACTGATTTTAAACTCTAGTGTATTTAAAGCAAACAACAACACTTATCGGTATAATTGGTGTTTCACAAAACTAGGCTGAGTACCAGACTTATTATAATCGCTTGACAATGAGGAATGACTATGACTACGTCGCTTGCGCTCAGATTTGGAATTGAGTCAACGGTTTCCTGGAACTCACGCGACAGTTCCGCGAATCCGGCGGCGCATGACGTCACACGGGAATCTCGAATCCGGGTAGCCCGAAGCACCCACGTGGTGATCAACGCGGGCCTAATTTGTGCGCAACGTCACGTGACTTCAGAGGAGCGCTGTAATTAGCGCGAAGGAACTTAGGCTCTGGTCACGTGAACTTGCGTGACCCGATGCAGGTACGCATCGAGGAGTGCGTGGCCCTGCTCGTACAAGAAATGCGAAACATATACTGTAATCCATATGTACGTCCATTGTCGCATTCTGCGCACGAAATGTCGCAACGTGCGTATTGTCAAAGAAGGCATGATAAAACACGACAATAATAGCAAAATCCCTGTCAATGGAAAACCGAAACTTGCATTGTGCCGCTCCCGACCGACCGCGAGTCGCGGTTGGACTAATTGAAATATCTGAAAAGTCTAACCGTTCTGAGCGAGTATTTTACGTACCTAGTGCAAATTATTTCCCCGGGACTATAACCGACTTTTCCAATGTCATTTATTCATCATTATGTACGATATGTATTACATTTAAATGCACATGTACAGGGTGCACAGGTTGTGATAGTCAGCTTTGTTCCTGTAAACGGTAAGTATTACACAAAATTATAGAGGAAAGGGTTCGATGGGATCGTAATATCTATATTCTACGAGACTTCATTCAATTCGAAAGTGCAACGCTGCACCCGACAAAT
Organism: Priocnemis perturbator; assembly: GCA_963942575.1. NCBI lineage: Eukaryota > Metazoa > Arthropoda > Insecta > Hymenoptera > Pompilidae > Priocnemis > Priocnemis perturbator. Next base: position 3,482,810 of record OZ012643.1, on the reverse strand, counting down.
GCAAATGCGTATGTAAAGTTTTTGTTTATAAAATTTAAGATACGTGGACTTCCACGCCACCCATGAGGTGCCACGACTAGCGCGTTCGGTTTTTTAACGTGGACCGTCGCCTATAGCCCTATTGTACCACATTTATTGATAATCATACAGCGTGCGGCAATACCTCTGTCCACCTTCAACGACGGAGATGTTGAAGGTGGACAGAGTTATTGCCCCACGCTGTAGAAAGTAGAAATAAGGTCACATCAGCCCTACTGATGAGTCCTGTCGAGTGGATCCAGGACAAAACGTTATAGAAATCCAGAATTGTCCCATTTTTGTGGAAATGTCTGGCGGAGAAATGTAGTGGACACGATATTCGGTCCCACATTTGGTCGTTATTTTTATTTTTGTTTTCTATCTATACACCGTATTGGCACGTAAAATATGAATATCATATTTGCACCGGCGAAATATTAAAAATTTTCATACATTACCATACGCCGTAATATTTTTGCTTGAGTCGTTCCCCAATAGATGGCCTATAGGAATTGTACATTTCTCGCAAACATTGTTCGCGAGTTAATGTACATATTCCGAGATCGTAACCACCTTAGCCACTGTGTAACCAATGGCACGTCTAGGGCAGGTTCCACTCGACATCAGCCCTACTGATGAGTCCTGTTGAGTGGATCCAGGACAAAACGTTATAGAAATCCAGAATTGTCCCATTTTTGTGGAAATGTCTGGCGGAGAAATGTAGTGGACACGATATTCGGTCCCACATTTGGTCGTTATTTTTATTTTTGTTTTCTATCTATACACCGTATTGGCACGTAGAATATGAATATCATATTTGCACCGATGAAATATTAAAAATTTACATACAGTAGAAATAAGGGTTAGAAAACAAATGAGACCATTTTTGTTATATTATTTTTATTTTATTTCATGTTCACAACTATGTGATATTTTTTATTATTAGGCCCCTCTGCTGCTGCCCCCACGCCCGCCGTCCCCGCGGCGCCCGCCTCTTCGGCCGTGCCCGTCGCCATCCCTTGCCCCGCAGGTGCAGGTGCAACGGCATGCCCACCATGCGGTTCGGCGGGCACGGGCCCTGCCCGCGCCTCGACGTTTTGGTCCTAAACAATGAACAATGTATACATCTCATGAATTAAATCAGATTATGATAGATTTTATCGAACAATGTTAAAATACGACATGCATGAATATGTATGAACTTACTGCAATCTGAATGGTTTCCCGTAAAAAAGGGTTCTAATGGTGGTGGCGGTGGTGGCGGTGGTGGCGGTGGTGTCGGTGGCGATGGCACCGGCTCCGCCTCTACTGCTGAGTCTATTATTTTTTCTGCAAAGAGCCATGAATTTCTACATATTTGTAATCGTAAGTAAATAAACTTATATTACTTACTTATATTTGTACATGGATTCTACTGTCGAAAGTTACTCATTTGAATTTATAAAAATTAACAAATCTCTGAATAGAAGCAACGGATCTGACAAAGTACATTTCTGCAGTACGTATGAACGGTATGAACGAATTGTAGGAATCTGTGGAAACCTTATTACTATAACAATACGGTAGGCGGATATATCAAATCTAATTTGACATATTTGTGGCTATAAATGTATCTCAACTGTATCATCAATGTACAATTTGGTTAAAAACGGTTTCATCTCACGTCATGTCGAAAGAAAATACAATGTAAGAGAAAATGTATTATGTACTTACGGGCTGAATCTGCCATTCCCCGACACGCAACGTTCGCCTGTCTGTTGCTAACTGCCGTCGTGCCGTCTCATCTGCGTTTTTCGGCAGTCGCGCATTGCCCCCCAACCCCCCTTTCCTTGTCCTCCACGTGCTTTGTTGCCTCGTCGGTAGACAATCGGGTCTCGCCGCCAGTATTCGCGCGTCATATATATGTCACTCTTAAAGTAGATATATAGTTTTTCGTTCGCGCATCGTTCCCGCGTGTCGCGGAAAGCAACGTGTTCTCAACGTGTTCTTACCGGATAGTCAGTTGCACGCCGTGGAAGGCGTAATAGCGAGCGTGCTGACTTTTCGCGTGCGGTCTTTAACGACTTCATTAAGTATTCGCGTGTGTGTTAATTTGTGTTTGTGTGCGCGTGTGTGTTAGTTTGTGTTTGTGTGCGCGTGTGTGTGTTACGTGTCCGTGTTTGCAGTCCGCGTGGGAGAAGCGTAGGTTATTTTTATTATTATTTTTAATTTTTTTCTGTCTGTTTCTTGCGGGTTCACACATAAATGTCCGATTTGCAAAGAAAGAAATGCAAGCGGAGCTTTTGCGAAGCTTGGCTTCGCGATGAAAAATATAATTCATGGGTGCGAAATGTGCCTTCTGATACAAGTTTATTTCATTGCTTAATATGCAATAAAGATATTTCGTGCGACACGCGCATTTCTAAACATGCGAATTCTGCGAGTCATATAAATTGTACAATTGCAAAGTCTTCTGAGGAAAAAAATAGCGGCGATGCAGAATCGGACACAAATTGTTTGTCAGCACGCACATTTCGCAAGCAATGGTTAGATATTGAGCAATTTCAACCATGGCTTCACGAAATGTCGGGCAACGAAACATTGTGTCTTTGTTCGTATTGTAACAAGTCAATAACGGCGAGATTAGTTAATATTCATCGTCACGCAGAATCCGCAGTTCATATCGCAAAAGTAACATGTTTACAAACGCAAGAAACAGACCAACAAAATCATATCACGGACAAATCGAAATTGTCATTAGATGCGCGACAGAAAGAAGCGGAAATTCAATACGCTGCTTTGATCGCCGAAAACGACATTTCGTTTACGACAGCAGGAAAATTATTTATACGCGCTGCTCGAAGCAGTTATATTGAAATTTTTCCAAAAAGTAGGAAAGGATGGTGACGTGTTGCAAAATATGAGTATGGGCAAGACCAAATGCGGTCACATACTTGCAAATGTCTTGTATCCTGTAGAAACAGAACGTGTTTCGGCCATCCTACAAAATACAAAGTCCAGTATTTTTATAGATGAAACGTCAGACATTACTAATACAAAATGGATGACGTTTCATGTTCGATATGTGCATCCGGAAACATTAGAAAATATGTCGCAGTTAGTAAAACTAATCCATCTCGATGCAAAAGATTGTGGTGCAGAAATGATATTCGACGCATTCCGAAAGGCAATGTACAGATTACAAATACCGTTTTCCAATATTGTTGCTTTGTCGTGCGACAATGCGCGAGTTATGATCGGCAAATATTTATCATTTCAAAAAAAAATTGCAGGAAAAATGTGGACATGTACTAACAATGCCATGTCCATGTCATTCCGTCGCGTTAGCCGCAAATGCTGCATCCAGAACGATTCCTAATAACTGTGAAAACTTTGTAAAACAAATCTCGAGCTTTATAAATTGCAGTCCCAAGCGATCAGCTATCTTTAGCGATTGCTGTGAGGAGACAGACCTTAAAATTTTGAAATTTGCTGAAACACGATGGATTTCCCGATATTTATGTATTAGTCGAATTCTAGAATCCTGGGGCAGTACTGACAAGTTTTTAAAAAAGTTAATTTGTAGAGAAAAGTTTGCAAAAGCTGCAGAATTTGTAGCAGTCATGCATACTCCTGATGTTAAAGCATACCTATTATTTCTGAAATATATTTTACATTACTTCAATGCATTTACAATATTTTTCCAAGCTCTGGAAACAAGAGTTCATACTTTGCAGCGTAAATCGCTAAATTTATTGCAAAAAGTATGCAAAAACTTTTTAAAACCAGAGCTTTTAGCATTACAAAGTAGTAATGTAGATTTTGCAGACAACAATAATCAAATATCAATAAATCAAGTCACAGTAGGCATTGATTGTGAGGATTATTTAAACAAATTGATGACAGAGGGGCACGCAGATATAGTTGCAAATGTTCGAGAGAATTGTTTGCAATTTTATGTATGTGCCGCTCAAGAAATTTGTAAAAGACTGCCAATCAATGATCCATTTTTATGTAAATTAAAAGTTTTTGAACCGGCCACAGGTTTACGCGATATTGACAGAGAAACTTCCTTTGATGATGTTCCTTTTATCGCTGAAACGTTTGGCGCCTTCAATAAAATTAGTTTAAAAGAAGAATGGTTTGCTTTACATAACGATTTCACAGAAACACAAATTGATCATTTGTCATTAAGGGAATTTGATGAAATGTGGAAATACATCCTAGCAAGTAATCGTCAATATCCCAATTTGAAATCTCTTGTCAATGCTGTTCGATCGTTGCCAAACTCAAATGCCGAATCACAAAGAATCTTTTCCTACTTACCAGACTTAAAAACGAAGAAAAGAAATAAGCTGTCGTCCGTAAATATGAATGCTGTTTGTGTCATTAAATCAGCATTGAAAGCGAGAAGGGAAATAGCCATAAATACGACGGTTAATGACGATGTTCAAAATGAGCGCTGCGGTTCACAAGGCCGGTGACAGTGGTGCCAGATTTCGCATAAGGCATCGCACGTACCATTGCGTTCTTTCAGCCGGAAGGCAAATCGGGCACCACCGCGTTGAGCAGAGCACAATCCAGCGAAAACTGAATCAAGGAGAGTTTGAGATTGACTCGTCGTCGCTCGTCGACGCGGTCGAGTTATTTTTTTCGTAGGTTCGCGGTACGCATGGTTCCATTTTTTTTCACAGAATAATTTTTTTTTTAATTCATCACACAGCAACAAACGATATTCATTTAAAAGTGTTTTAGTACTTACTGCGGATAGTTTTTAATATTTTGTCAACGGAATAGATGTGTCGTATTGGTTTATAATAGATATGGGCAAAATATATATTTCATAAATTTTGGTTGAAGTAACATTAATCTTTCTGTGGTAGTAATAAATAAGAAAGTATATAATAAATGTCAATTATTGCGGATTATGCATTAACCGTGAAACAAGTAACAGGAGCTTCTTGCAGTAGAACGTTCTGAGAGATCGTACTAACACGCGATTTTAACACACGACAGCGTACGTCAGGAAGAATTTGCTTGACACGACGCGACGACGGTGCGAATGTTTCTATGAGTTGTTGTTTACGATTTCTTTTCTAAATAGAAGGTGACCAAATTGTGCATATATTGTAACAGTTCTCATCAAGTCCCATCACATTGATTTGAAACCTTTTTCTTACTACGCACGTTTAGTTTAAGAACGCTCTCCCCATTTCGTGAAAGAAAAAGTTGTTCGGTTGAAGGCAATTCACCGTTCATACTGTAATCCATATGTACGTCCATTGTCGCATTCTGCCCACGAAATGTCGCAACGTGCGTATTGTCGAAGAAGGCATGAGAAAACACGACAATAATAGCAAAAACCCTGTCAATGGAAAACCGAAACTCACATTGTGCCGCTCCCGACTAATTCAAATATCTGAAAAGTCAAACCATTCTGACCGCGTATTTTACGTACCTACTGCAAATTATTTCCCTGGGACTCTAACTGACTTTTCCAATGTCATTTATTCATCATTATTTTGCAACCAATTGTACGATATGTATTACTTTTAAATGCACATGTACAGGGTGCACAGGTTGTGATAGTCAGCTTTGTTCCTGTAAACGGTAAGAATTACACAAAATTATAGAGGAAAGGGTTCAATGGGATCGTAATATGTATCTTCTACGAGACTTCATTCTATTGAACAGTGCAACGCTGCACCCGACAAATGCAAATGCGTATGTAAGGTTTTTGTTTATAAAATTTAAGATACGTGGACTTCCACGCCACCCATGAGGTGCCACGATTAGCGCGTTCGGTTTTTTAACGTGGACCGTCGCCTGTAGCCCTATTGTACCACATTTTATGATAATCATACAGCGTGCGGCAATACCTCCGTCCACTTTGAACGACGGAGATATTGAAGGTGGACAGAGTTATTGCCCCACGCTGTAGAAGTAAGGGCTACAAAAGATGAGAGCATTTTTTGTTTTTACTCATTTTATTTCATATTAATGTTGACATTGTATTTTTGTGTGACGGCCCCCCCGCTGGCGCCCCCACACAAAAATGCTCTCATTTTTTTTCTGACCCTTACTTCTACAGCGTGGGGCATTAACTCTGTCCACCTTCGATATCTCCGTCGTTCAAAGTGGACAAAGGTATTGCCGCACGCTGTATGATTATCCTAAAATGTGGTACAATAGGGCTACAGGCGACGGTCCACGTTAAAAAACCGAACGCGCTAGTCGTGGCACCTCATGGGTGGCGTGGAAGTCCCCGTATCTTAAATTTTATAAACAAAAACCTTACATACGCATTTGCATTTGTCGGGTGCAGCGTTGCACTGTTCAATAGAATGAAGTCTCGTAGAAGATACATATTACGATCCCATTGAACCCTTTCCTCTATAATTTTGTGTAATTCTTACCGTTTACAGGAACAAAGCTGACTATCACAACCTGTGCACCCTGTACATGTGCATTTAAAAGTAATACATATCGTACAATTGGTTGCAAAATAATGATGAATAAATGACATTGGAAAAGTCAGTTAGAGTCCCAGAGAAATAATTTGCAGTAGGTACGTAAAATACGCGGTCAGAATGGTTTGACTTTTCAGATATTTGAATTAGTCGGGAGCGGCACAATGTGAGTTTCGGTTTTCCATTGACAGGGTTTTTGCTATTATTGTCGTGTTTTCTCATGCCTTCTTCGACAATACGCACGTTGCGACATTTCGTGGGCAGAATGCGACAATGGACGTACATATGGATTACAGTATGAACGGTGAATTGCCTTCAACCGAACAACTTTTTCTTTCACGACATGGGGAGAGCGTTCTTAAACTAAACGTGCGTAGTAAGAAAAAGGTTTCAAATCAATGTGATGGGACTTGATGAGAACTGTTACAATATATGCACAATTTGGTCACCTTCTATTTAGAAAAGAAATCGTAAACAACAACTCATAGAAACATTCGCACCGTCGTCGCGTCGTGTCAAGCAAATTCTTCCTGACGTACGCTGTCGTGTGTTAAAATCGCGTGTTGGTACGATCCCTCAGAACGTTCTACTGCAAGAAGCTCCTGTTACTTGTTTCACGGTTAATGCATAATCCGCAATAATTGACATTTATTATATACTTTCTTATTTATTACTACCACAGAAAGAGTAATGTTACTGAAACCAAAATTTATGAAATATATATTTTGCCCATATCTATTATAAACCAATACGACACATCTATTCCGTTGACAAAATATTAAAAACTATCCGTAGTAAGTACTAAAACATTTTTTAATGAAGATCGTTTGTTGCTGTGTGATGAATAATTAAAAAAAAAATTATTCTGTGAAAAAAAATGGAACCATGGCGTACCGCGAACCTACGAAAAAAATTACTCGACCGCGTCGACGAGCGACGACGAGTCAATCTCAAACTCTGCTGGATTCACTTTTCGCTGGATTGCGCTCTGCTCAACGCGGTGGTGCCCGATTTGCCTTCCGGCTGAAAGAACGCAATGGTACGTGCGATGCCTTATGCGAAATCTGGCACCACTGTCACCGGCCTGTGTGCGGAACGAAGACGCGACGCCGCGACTGCATGTCGAACAAAGACGCAACGCGCGATGTTCGTTGAAAGGGGACGGAGCACAGTTCTGTCCTTCTTATGTGTCGTCACGATACGTGACGTCACGCGACGTTGGTGGAAGGGAGACGCGGCATAGTTCCGTCCTTCTCTCCAAGCCGAGCGCGATTCGGCGAGAAACGGCGCGCGCAGCTCTCACGGACAGGGCACGCACACTTGTGTGCCCCGAGCCGCCGATGGTGCAAACGGGCCAAATCTTCTACCACTGCTTTGGCGTGTAGCGTATGTTGCGACTTTCCGCTGATTGGCGTTGCGGTCTATCAGTAACGCCATCCGCCGTTTACGTGCGTGACTAATGAAGGATCAGCGGGGGCATGTCCCGCTTCCTTCTTCCTGCGTCTTCTTCCGTCCGTTGAGAGATCAACACGTGTGTGCCGTCGTGCGTCGTGGCCCTTTCGAGTGAGTAGCCATCTTGGTTTCTCAAGGTGAGAATCTGCGTTATTCCACCTCTATTATACTTTGTGTTTCCTTCGAGTTCCATTACTGAACCGAAGCTTTCCTTCTCCTGCAAACTCTCCTTCTGGGTTGCTGCGACGAATCCCATCGTGCGCACTAGGCGACTTTTCGGATTCCTTCCTTTCCTCGGACCGCAACGGTCTTCCCGTGCGAGTCCTTCTCAGTCAGAGGATTTGTCCTTTGTCTGTTCACCCAAGACTGCGATTCGTCGCTTGCGATAACGCTAGCCGTGGCCCCGCTCTCTGAGAGCAGTTAATAACACGGCACAACACTAAATTTGCCTTTTGAACGAAAATAGCCAATTTCGATTAATCTTGACCCGCTGAAAACGAATCTGAAACCCGTTTTTGAAAATTGGCACGAGATTTTGAGTAATTCAATTTTTAAAAAATTAGCCTTTTTTCGACTTTGAACAACAATCAGGCCGTAAGTATACAAGTTAGACAATTTTTATTGGTTGCAAAAAATTCTCCAGACTTTTCCGAATAAAACGGTATCAAACACTTTTACAATTTAAACTTGCAAACATGTTTAAACATTAGTTAAAGTGGATAAGACACGTTTTGCGCACCTATTTTTCGAGATTTTTCCAATTTTTACAAAAAACTGTGTGTCCGACAGTAGTAAGAGTAAGCCGCTTCTAGACCTGTGCTGAGAGTAAGCCGATTCTGCACCAGTATTTCTGGACCACTGTCCGATTCTGGACCAGAATCTGTATCCCCGATTCTGGACCAGTGGCCGATTCTGGACCAGCAGTAGCGCAGTAGCCTTCGGTCTTGCGTGTATTTGTTTTTTTTTTATTTTTATCGAATTTTTTTTTTTATTTTTTTTTTTTTTATCTGAATTTGCTGTCTGGTCTTAACCCTTTCGCTACGGCAGTCCGTTCCGCGAGAGTAGCACCACTGAACGGGGCACCGCGCCGCGCAGTGTGCACATTGCGCATCGGTAGTCTTCGATGTTCGCACTTACGTCTTTCAATGGCACTTTGGAATTGTCTTGTATGTATACTTTTTTAAGAGTTATGTAACAACTGTTTCGTCATATTATACAGAAAAACATAAAAATTCTGAAATTTCAGAATACCCGCAATGTACGTAGGTATATTGTCTGGTCTCGCGGACACCGACTATAGTCGGCACCCGTACACACAGCACGTCTCGCGGACACCGACTATAATCGGCATCCGTACACACAGCACGTCTCGCGTCCGCCGACTATAGTCGGTGTCCGTAGCGAAAGGGTTAATCAGTTGGAAGTTCGCGCGCGGTCTGTTTTAAAAATTTGCGGAAGAAGAGGCGAGAGCCGTTCGATTCTGCAGGCATCGGTCAAGGTTAAAAGTGTCGGCGGTTGGACGATACGGTATGCGGCTGCTGCTGATAGCCGGGGAGGCCTTGCCCGGAATTTTTTCTGGGTGTTAGGCTAGAAAGTTTGTGTGTGGTTTAAACACGGAAGTTAGAGGAGAGTAGTAGGAGGAGGAGGAGGAGAAGAAGGTTGGACAGGAACAATAGGAACGATAAACACGATATCGAGAGCGGAGGAGGACGATAAGCGTCTAATCGACACGCGGCGTTGTAATACTACGAAACGGTAGACACAGAGGTACAGGTAGTAGGCGTTGTACTACGAAATGCCGTGTGCGGGGTGGGTTGGAAGTCGGAAGTCGGAAGTAGACCGGGTAGGAGAAGGTTGCACGGAGGAACGATATGACGAAAAGCGATTACGCGTCTACTATCGAGAGCGGAGCGGAGGACGATTGTACTACGGAGGAGGAGGAGGAGGAGGAGGAGGTGGAGGTTGGGTGGGAGCAAGAAGGTGTACTACGGGCAGTGAGGAGGAGGAGGGGGTCCGGCGTCGTCATCTTCGAGCAGCGGACGCGTTGCAGGTCGTGGGGTGGGAGGGGGAGGGGGATGGGGGGAGGGTCCCGGGGAAAGGGCGCTAGGCGCTAGCTAATATTCGCACGTTAAACGTAACACATCATCGGGGTATCGGTTAATACTCTTTTTTCGTAGCATCGGAGCAGACTAGGAAGCACAGAGAAGTGTTCGCGACTTTTTCTGAAAGCGAATTACAAAAGAAAGTGTGTTGTAACGATGGCGGCTGACGGACATATTCGACAATTGTACAGATTTTTTTATGACAAACTGGTTGATCAAATTGATCCTGAAAGTGGAATATTAGACGAATTAGGAGAGGAAGGGTTATTGAACGAGTCTGATATTTTCGATATTTTAACTTTGAAGGAACGAACAGCACGGGTGCGTTGTTTGATTACGAAGCTAGAAAGGTAAGTGATACAAACAAATTTATAAATCAATGTAGAATGATAGTACGATTGAAAGTATTTAAATTTGAATTTTAACCTTTGCAGATTGCCGCTATTGTATTTCATTCTATTCACAGAAATACTAAAATCTTATAACCCCTGGCTTGCCATATGCATGATACAATGGATAGAAAATCAAAGTGAGCTGCGCACACATGTGAAACAATTTTATGAAGTATTTCGCGAACAATTACGCGATGTCGATGTACGTAATGGCGTTATACAAAAGTTAAGACGAGACAAGGTGTTGCGCGCCGGTGCGATACAGTACATTTTGGATACGGAAAGTAAAGAGGTGCGAGTATCTCGTCTGATCCATAAGATGTCACGGTAAGTTGTAGAAAACTCTGGTAAAACGAGTGTAATCGTAAATGTTATACATTTTTTAAATTTTTAGACTAGGACTGTCGGACTTGCTGTGTTTTAAAGAATCGTTGAAGCATCATTATTACCCTTGGATAGCTTGGCGGATGGAAGACTATTTGAACACAGCATTTTTCAGCAAAAACTGAATCACAATTTTAACCCATGCTCGCTTATTTTCAATGCTAAGCTATTTTTGTTAAGAAGAGTAGTGAGATGTAATGAATTTCTCAGATACGCGCACTGTATATACTAAAATTGTAAACGGGTGCAGATTATTAATAAATAATACATGTATTCAAATATTGTAAGCATTTTTTATTTTTTAATCGAACAGTGTCCCCAAGCAAGTGTTTGTATACAATCATCGGTGATATATCTTTTATCATCGTACGGATGCAATGCAACTTTTCCTTCGGAAATCGTGTGAATCTGATGCAGCTTCGACGCAATACGGTTTTGTCTAGCCATTTTAATTTCATCGTTAAATAGGCAATTTATATAATCATCAAATTTAATTTCTCGCTTAATAAAATCTTTTTTGATCCCTTTAGCCTTCTTCGTGTCGCGCTCGCCAATAACTTTTATAGCATACATTTTCGATCTTAATCCTACGAATTCACACATCATTTTTCCTCCATTTTCATCTTTCATTAGGCCTAGAACTTTTTTATTTGCTAAAGGTATATTGTATACGTTGTGTTTTGAATTGAACCCCGAGACGAGCCTGAGGAATCTGGTGAGGCGCGGGTGGGGAGTTTAAGGAGAGTTGAGGAGGACCGCACGACGTCGTACAGCACGTGGCCGGCACGAAAACGAACACGTGTGTGAGGAGCTCACAGAATTGTATTTATTAACCTACGCACTTAAAACTAGGAATTACAATGTTTGAAGAGCACACGAGCGTCTTTCTAAGAATCCCTGAGGAAGCACGGTTCGTCTGATGCGCACTAGACTGAGATAACGCACATTAACGGCACCTGAGAGTGATAATGAACGAGAACGCACCGATCGCTTCTGAACGCACTTACACTACTATGAAATATAACTTGAGGGGCACCAAGGCGTCTTTCGATCCCTTTGAGAAGTCCTTAAGCACTAAACTGAGAACGCACCGGGGAAGGAATTCACGATTAACTCGCACGAGAAAAGAACCTGTCGCCAGGATAGAGAAGACGGTAATGGCCGTCGAGAGCACGCGGGAAGCGCGAGAGTACAATTGCCCGAGAAGAACGCGACGCGGCGCTGCTAATTAGCAGGCGCGTTTACATACAGTATCGCCCGAGTATCGACCGTGTTATTGATTCCGGTGAGAACGTCGCGGGCGCCCATTGGCCGCCCGCCCGAGGTGACTGTAAATACGCAACACGTTGTCAATTGGATAATTACTAGTATCGAAATAAGCTATATCTCGCCTCATAATGCGATATATGTCATCACATTGTAATTTATAAATTAAACTGTCCGTATCAGTATATAATACCTTACACATATCTTGAAATTGAACCTTCATATAGTCGTAATGAAATTTATAGAGATATATTTTTGAAATATCTAGAATGGACATGCCGATATAAATGGGTTTATCTATTTTAACTTTCATCTTTTTCATTTCCACACCGACAAAATTTTCATTGAATATTACTCTTCTATGAAAATTAGGTCCTCCTATCAATGGCTTAATACCGGCACGTCCTTCCCACGACGTTAATAATCTTACATCAACTCGATTACGCACATTTTCCATTGTTTTTCCAAATACTGCGTTATTCATTAACTTAAATAAATCTTTTTCAAAGTCCGATTCGGATTGAGCTCGAAGTTTTGCATTTAATTGTATATATTTACACATCCATGGAGATTGATTGAACTGTAGGATACGATGAATGTTCTTTAATTTAAGTCCATGTTGCAGACATTGCTGTAGGGTTCGATAATGAATAACATAGTTGGTTTTACACTTTAAAGTTGCTAGCAATTTTTCATATTTAGCGTTTGGCGGTACTTCGCGAGTGGGACAGAACGGCAAATCTGAATGCGAATCATGTATTTCATCGGGATAGTCTAAATCTACCTCTAATATGTATCCAATCTCAGAATCGGCTTTAGCCGAATTAATGTTAAATTGACTTATCATATCATTATCCATCCATTTAAATTTACCGTACGGCAACGAATCGCACATGGCAAAACCGTATAAATTGTTAACATCGTAATACATTAAATACGAAGATTCTTTATTAGAATCATACGTCGCGCCCATGTACGGATTATTAGCTTTTGCATACCGATGCGAACATTGACTGAATCCTCCGCGTATACCGCTTTCAATAAATAACACCATATCGATATCTGTTAATAATTCTAATGTTATGTTTGTAATTTTTAGCATAACGTCCCACGCATATGATGGTAGGGTGCAGTAATAGGCAGGGTCGAGACCATAATATTCGATACATTTGCTTCGAAAATGTTCAAAAATATCTGCTAACAGTAGAACATCTGTTTTCAAATATAAATCGCTATATTCGCCTAGTGATGAGATATTAAATTTATTCCATACGTTTTGCGCATGTTTATACTCGCTCCTTTCAATATTGTGCCCGTACAATGTGCTGTGAAATTCGTCGTAATTAGGTAGACAATTATCATTTAGTCTTTCATAGCTGTCAACATATTCATAAGGAAAAACACCTTTGCGCGTCAGTAAATTAAACAAATTTTCATCGATGGACGGAAAGTTTTTGCGTAAAATTCTCAGATCATTTATATCTAGTGTTGATACTAATTGTTCTAAACTGCTATTAAGAAATTTAAATGAATCGATAAATCTTACTTCAAGAGAAAATATATTATTTTTCATCCGACATGCGAATGAAACATATTTTTCCATTGTAGAGGCTATTACATGAAATTGAGAGCTAAAACATTTCATTGAAACAATTTCTTCTATGAGAAAATGTGCATCGTAATTACTTAAGTTATGAAATATTATGGGTAGCGTATACGTAGTTTTATAATTTAGGTTACATGCTCCGTGTGCTGCCCCTCTGTAGTAACCTGACCAGTGACAATGATCACGTACTTTATTATCGCCTCTAATATCAGCTTCTTTAAATTCACTTTTACAGATAAAACAATGTGTAGCAGTATTAAATTCTAGTAATTGTTCAGAAGTTAAAGGAGCCATTATGGTATGATTATTTTTTATAAAAGCAAAAATTGATGAAATGATACCTTCCAAATCTGATATAAAATAAGATACCACTTTATCCTTCGCACGGTGTGAAACGTATTTGCACATCGATTCATCAAAATTACAGTGTATGTAATAGCCAATACTGTGTGGAACATGAGTTTGATATGCATAAGTATTATGATTTTCTAAATTATGTGTTTCGTTACTAATTAGAGCGCATTCAAAATCAGCATATATCATAAATGGAAGCGGGATTCCTCTTCTATAATTTTTAAACTTAATCCATTTCTGATCTTCATTGACCAATTCAATTTTGCACGCATTTTGATCCACACATCTTTCATAATGATCTCGAAGTTTCCTTGTTGTATGGAAAAAATTTAGACATCTGTAAATTATAAGAATCATATTATTAAACTATTAAATTATTACAACTGTAAATAGAAAAGTGATGAATTACCTGTCGCAAATGTGTGATTTATGTTGATGTTGATGAATTTGCGACGATATCAGCCTTGATAAATTTTTGATCCATACATAATGGCACATATTATCTTTTTCTTGCTCATTTTGATATATTAGCAAGTTTATATGTTTATGTTCAGATATTTTATCACTTAATCGTAACGGTAATACTTCATATTTTTCATGTTCAGATTTATCTTTATTCGTTAATAATTGGTATAAATTTATGGACAAATTATTATTTTTTTCAAATGTAGGTATATGTTTAGTTGTATCGGGAAATGTAATTCCCGTTAAATTTAGCACATTTTTATAATACGGATATGATTGTTTACGGTTACTATGATGCGATGCTGGGTATAATGCTGACGTTACTGCCCAAGCAAAGCAATCATTTTCATTATCGGCCAAATCAATAGAAACAGTTGCTTTTCTATTTCGTATAGCTAATGGAAGTCTACAGTTTCCTTTACCGGCGCTCAATAAATAACATTTATTGATATTTATAATCAAACTGATAATTTTGCTCAATGCCCATCCACTGTCACGTTCTTGAAATTCCTCTAGCGATGTAAGAATCTGCCCACGCACATTGTTTGTATACCAATTATCAAGCTTTATGGTGGAATCATCATCGTTCAGTAGTACCTCATTTTTTGTAGCAAAGGTTTTAATTTCCTTCTTAATTTCGTCGGTCAAACTGTCTTTTAACGTAAATTCACCATTGAAGATTGTGTTTACTTTAACACATTTGTGCTGTTTAACATACGATAGTACTTTTTCTATCACTATATCTTTAGCATCGTTTAAAAATATAGAAGGATCAATACGATGTAAATTTATAATAATTCCAGTGATTATACGACTTTGGAAGGCATGCCCGCTTTCAATTTCTTTCCATTTCAGTGTAACATTCTTATCCTTCTGTTTTTCTTCATTTAATCCAGATCCAGAGTGTAGATTGAAATTAAAACTTAATTGTTCACGCGTACAAGTTAGTTTAGCTATTTGCGCAAGTAAATGTTGTTTCCTACCGACACTTATTTTTTCTTTTTTATTAATTAAATATGAATGCAAATATTTTAAATGCTGTTCACAATCTTCTATCCATTGGGTTTTATCTGCTTCCGATTCAATTAAATACGCTCGGTTTAATAAATTTTCTTCTTTTTGCATTAGTTGTTTTTTATTCGCTGCATTTTCTTCTTTTCTTCGTAATCGTTCGTTTACGAAATACTTTAAATTCCTCAGCCGCTTTAATTGTTCCATCAGTTTCACTTTATATTCTTCTTTCATATTTTCATTATTTAGGAGTATTTTCGTTTTTTTTACATATGTAGTATATTGCTTTTTCCACTCTTTAAAATCCTCTTCTTTCTTCAAAAACGGCATTTCATTTAATAAATTTTTTTCTATTTTCGCCTATAATCTATTAATAGATTTCATTTTACACCTCTTTAATCACACTACCGTTTTGTAACTTTCACTGTACTTCACTTCGTTAGCCTCCTCCGCCTCCGCTTATGGTCGCGCAGTTGAAATACAACGGACGCACAATTTCCTGCATATATTTGTCCTGCTACGACTATCCCCTCTCTCTGATTTACCACCGCTTTTATCATAGATATGAAATCATATGATTTCTTATTTCTGCTTGTGTGTTAAATTCGTTTATATCACGTTTATTTGCGTTATAAGATAATCTTGAATTTACATTTTTATTGTATTCACCATAAAATTGAACTAATTTTTCTACCATATCTCTCAAATTGGCTATAATGTTACTATCACTAATACATTGAATACTGAAAATGGAGAGATCGAACGGCCCTGATCTTACAACATTGAAATTAAATTCGTCATATTCATAAAAATTACCGTTTTGTAATATATAAAGTTTACCATTTATATATGTAAATACTGAAAATGGATTTTGTGGAGATATGGATAGGCCAATTCCCTTAAATAAATCGTTAATTAAAGTATACTTTCTAGGCACATATCTACACTCGTCAATTTCAATTACATATACTCCTTTATAAAAAATATATGTTCTACCGGTTGTTAGGGTTTTTTAACCTAACGGAAGGGATGCCGATTCGGACTGGGAACAGTCCTCGGGGTAAATGCACTGATACGTTGGAAATTGGTTTTATTGGCGTCAATACTCAGGTTCTTTTACACAAAGGCTAGTTGCTTGGAGCACGGTTCGAAACGAAGTGTCCGTTATTGTCGCCTCGCAGGTCGGCTTCGATTCGACACATACATTTTGGACAGTACAGGTGTGCGGAGCGGTTATGATTTGGCATAGGTCACGCACACCTGTACGCTACAGGAGAAACGTCGCCAGCTGATCGCTAAGTACGCGTGAAGGAGTGGGGTCTCTATTTACGCGGAAACGAGCGCACACGTCCCGGTATTGCGAGCCGAGGCGAGGTGACGCATTAAGAGAGAGAGAGACGGCGACAATGGGACAGAGACAGCGGATTCTTAACACACCACCCGCCTCGTTCACTCTTACGCTAGATGAACGAACCGCAATCGCCGCACAAGTTAGTGGGGGCGGTAGGGCGAGTTGCTTAACGACTAACAGATTTCTTATAATTTAGTTTGGATAATTAATTGGGTTTATATTTTAATGTGTTCGTAGGTAATGTATAATATCAATTCCTATAACTCCTATTCTTATAAATACATAATAATTCCTATTCTTAAAAATACATCGTAATAGGTAGACAATAACGGTCGCATTTGGCAGAATAATTGCTACAAATAATGTCATCTTGGGTACTTATTTTATGACGTTTTGTTACGGAGACGGTCGTCCAGTGTCGTGGTTGTGATCGGTCTCCGCAGGTGGTGCATCAACTGGGAGCTTACATAGCTGAGACACTGGACGTTTAAACACAGATTTGGCGGTTTTTACCATGACTACCCGAACCAGTTCGTCTTTTCCCGGGAAACATTTTAGCACCCGACCCAATTCCCATTTCGCGGGCGGTAGCTGGGAGTTACGCAATAATACTAAATCTCGTATTTTAAGATTCTTATGCTGTGATCGCCATTTTACACGTTGTTGGAGAGAATTAAGGTAATCGGAAGCCCAGACCTTCCAAAAGCTTTCCTGTAAGCGCTGTACCGTCTGCCAGCGGGTCAGGCGATTCTCGTTGACGTTTAATACGCTGGGCACAGGCACTGCCTTTATTAAAGAGCCGACTAGGAAGGGACCCGGAGTTAATACGTCCAAGGACTCAGGGTCATCGTATAATGGAGAGAGAGGGCGTGAATTGAGAATGCCCTCAATCTTGCACAACAAGGTAGAGAATTCTTCGTAAGTGGGAGAGAAACTCCCGATGATCCGTTTCAAGTGGAATTTGACGCTTTTTACGCCGGCCTCCCATAATCCTCCAAATTGAGGAGCTGCAGGGGGGATAAATCGCCACTCAATACCGTCGGACGCAAATTGGCCTTGCAAGTTCGGGTCGCGAATCAACGCACGGAAATTCCTAGTCAATTCCTTGTCGGCTCCAACGAAATTACTACCATTGTCGCTGTACATATTGCTAGGTAGTCCTCGTCGCGCAACGAACCGGTTAAAGGCGGCTACAAATCCGGCAGTGGTGTAGTCATCCACTACTTCTAGGTGTATCGCTCGGACAGTTAAGCAAATGAACAGTGCACAGTACGCCTTGTGGCATTTGATTCCTCGTCCTTTCGATGAGCGGATGTGGAAGGGGCCGGCGTAATCTACGCCCGTATGCGCGAACGGACGTGACCGTGTGACGCGAGACGAAGGCAGGTCGCCCATTTTCTGCACTCCTACGACGGCGCGTTGTCGCGCACAAGTAACGCAACCAAAAACGCACGCCTTAACTATGGAACGTGCGCGTAAGATCCAATATTGTTGTCTGAGGACCCGTAAGGAGACTTGCACCCCACCGTGGAGACACGAAATGTGAGTGTGTCTAATAATAAGCGTCGTAATACGGCATTTCGGAAGGAGTATCGGATGCTTTTCGTCCTCTGAGAGATCAGAGTGATCGAGCCGACCACCTACGCGGATGACGCCCTTAGAATCTATAAACGGACTCAGGCTACGAATCGATTTTACCAGGTCAGCGGCCGTGGCGGATTCTAACGTAACATTATCTTTGAGGAAGTGTCTCGTTTGTACATATTTACACCAAAAGGTGACGGAGGTTTTGATCTCGGGGGCGGTTAAATATAAGGAACGAGGACTGTTTTTAACGCGGCGCGACTTGGCAATGAATCTCAGCACCCAAGCCGTGATTCGAAGAAGTTTCGGCCAGGAGGACACGCGATCCGGGAGGTCCCACTCTTCTTGTTGTGACACCAGGTACGCCTGAACGTTCCTTCGGCACTCTACCGCGGAATCCGCGGAAGCGTAGCCCTTGTTTGGAGGCCAGGAGGTGGACGGGAGGCTCAACCACTGTGGTCCATGCCACCATAGCGGATGTGAACTTAAGGAGGATGGAGGGACACCCCGTGAGGCACAGTCCGCTGGATTGGAGGAGGTAGGTACATGCCGCCACTGGGCGTGCGGAAGAACGGACTGAATCTGAGAAACTCGGTGGGCTACAAAACATACCCAGCGGGAAGGGGTGGAATCCAGCCAGGCGAGTACGACAGATGAGTCTGTCCAGGCATATGTAGGGATATTCTGCAGTCCCATAGAGTCGCATACGAATTTGAGGCAACGCGCAAGTAGGACTGCGGCACAGAGTTCCAGTCGGGGAATACTCTGTATTTTAAGAGGCGCTACCTTTGTCTTAGAGTATAAGAGTGTCGTTTGGAATGTTCCGGAGGGAGACTGCACTCGGAGATACACCACGGCAGCATAAGCGGTGTTAGAGGCGTCACAGAATCCATGAAGTTCTGATTTGTGATCGGAGTCCGACTGTCCAGTCCATCTTGGAAGCGAAATCGCGCGTAGGGAGGCTAATTGGGATTGATATTCCCGGCAAGTTTTTGCCAAATCTTCGGGGAGGGAGTCATCCCAGTCCAACTTACGGATCCATAGGGTTTGTAGGAGTATCTTGGCGGAGATGGTAACTGGCGAGACCCATCCTAGGGGATCAAAAATGCGTGCGAGCATAGACAAGAAGGTTCTCTTCGTCACGCATGCAGGCGAATCTTGTATTTGAAAGGAAAATGAGTCCGAAGTTGGGCGCCATAGGATTCCGAGCACTTTCAACTGAGGGTCCTCACCAAACAACTTGGACTGATCCAACCCTAAATCTTCAGAGGGTAGATCAGAAAGGAGAAGTGGGTCGTTGCTGGCCCACTTGTAAGGGTGGAAACCACCCGCCGTGAGCATATCCTGTAACTGCTTACGGGTCTCAATTAAGACGGACTTGTCGTTTGCGCCGAACATTAAGTCGTCCACGTAAATATCGTTCTTTAATACGGGAGCGGCAAGCGGAGATCGAGAGCCTTCGTCAATGGCAAGCTGCTTGATCACGCGGTTTGCTAGAAAGGGAGCGGAGGCTGTCCCATAGGTCACGGTCAGTAACCTGTAAGACTCTATTGCCCTTTGTGGATCGACCCTCCAATAAATGCGTTGAAAATCTGCGTCTAACGGGTGAATACGAATCTGACGGAACATCTTCTCGAGGTCCGCCGTATAGACGTATTTGTGGGAACGCCATCGGAGGACGATGGAAAATAAGTCGGCCTGTAATTTGGGCCCTACTAGTAAATGGTCGTTTAATGACGTACCGTTGGAGGAAGGGCAGGACGCATTGAATACCACCCGGACCTTAGTGGTCTGACTCGAAATCTTCACCACGGGATGATGTGGTAAGTAAATCGCAGACGGATTGGAGACCTCGTAGGGTGGGATCTTTTCCATGTGTCGTAGTTCCTCATACTCACGAAGGAAAACCGAATAGGCGGAAGCGAGCTCAGGCTTCTTAGCTAGCCGAGTCTCATTGGAGATAAGTATGCGTTTTGCAGAAACCATGGTATCACCGATGAGAGGAGAGGAGGCCGATTTAAACGGCAGACGCACGGCGTATCGCCCATCGGGAAGACGGGTGTGCGTCGAGACAAAATGCTTTTCACATTGGATTTCGATATCCGAAAGAGGGGCGGCCTGTGGGACTTCTTCGATCTCCCAAAATTGCCGTACGGATCTGTCAATTGACTCGGAAAACGTGAGATGATTAACGTGGATGCGATTGTTTGTAGAAGAGGTGTCGGGGGACAGAGCTCCGGAAATGATCCAGCCGAACATTGTATGTTGGGCATTGGGATTGCGGCCTGATCCGTGAATCACGCCTTCGCGTAACATGACTCCATAGTAATCCGCCCCGATAATGATGTCGATAGGCCGATTACTGAAGGGACAGGGATCCGCCAAAGTTAGAGACTTCAGGAACGAACTGTTCTTTGAGAGGGAGACAGACGGGGGTAGATAAGCGGACAACTTGGACATTACAAGCGCTGAGACGGGTACGATCGGACCCATTCCGTCACAGGGTTCTATGGAAAGGAGAGCGACTTTCTTGATGGGACCCGCGTTCGATGCGCCGATACCCGAAACGCGGACGGAGACTGGTTTGGTTTCGAGTTTCAAGATTTGAGTAACGGATTCGGAAATGAACGAGGCTTGCGAGCCCTGATCGAGGAGAGCGCGTGCTTCAAATGAACGTCCGGACGCACCGCGGAGTAACACCAGGGCGGTTGGTAACACGGTATTATTAACCCCAATATTTGAAAAGTTCGTAGAAACTTCCTCGTTCCCTTGACCTACGGCCGCTGTTTCGCTTACCGAATGATCGTTCGGCTGATTCGGGGACGGCCTATTGTTTAAGCCAGGAGAGTTGTGACTCATCTCCAAGTGTACCAAAGTGTGGTGTTTACCTCTACAGTAACGGCAAGTCATACCGCTCTGACACGTGCGACTTTGATGACCGCGGCGGAAGCAGTTAACACACCGCTCATTTTGTCTCAATAACTCGAGGCGTTGTCGAACAGATTTACTGAGAAACGTCTTGCACTGATATAAGGGGTGATCCCCCTGACACACAAAACAGTGCGGCGACGTGGAGGAGGTCAAACATGATCGCACTGTGGTACCCTTACTTAGATTAGTAACGCGCGTCATCGTTTCCCGTGGAACTCCAGAGCTCGATGATTCAAGTGCGCGAATGCGCGCGGATAAAAAGGCGTCGAGCATAACAAATGTCGGTAGCGCGTGAACATCCGTAAGGGTAAGTTCCCAATCGTGTCGCGTAGTTTTGTCCAATTTTGACAAAACCATAAAAACGAATAAATCCTCCCACTTATCTACCGGTCGGGAGAGATTTTGGAGCGCCGAACGTATCTTACACGTTTGATCTCTGAGGGAACGGAGATCTTTCACTGTATTGGAAGAAACTTTCGGAATTTCCACGAATTGTTGCAGATGAGAGTACACGATCGCGCGAGTGCTACCATAACGGTTCTTAAGTAACGCTAGCGCGGAAATATAATTCGCTTCGGTCACTGGAGTATGCGCGAGTATACGGGAGGCGTTCCCCACAAGGCTCGCTTTTAAATAATGCAGCTTTTGAGAGTTCGACAAGTCGCTTCGAGCGTCCACTAACGAGACGAATAAGTCATAGAAGTTCGTCCACGTTGTCAAATCCCCGCCGAATTTCGGAAGGTTTCGAAATCAAGGGAGATTGACGTTTTTAACCTCACTACCTGTCTCAGTCGAACCCGGAACCGAATTCCCTACTTTAGGCTGCATTAAATCAAGGGCCCCGTTCAAGGAGTCAGTCACCTTTTCGACGCAATCGGCTATGGCGTAGAAGGCTTCCTTGGTGAAGTATTGGAGTGACTTCCGCTTCTCTTCGTCGGCTAGGGCGCAGATCTTGTGATGGCGGACGCGGCATTCGTCCCAGTACGTCTGCATGTTGGCGAGCCGGGAGCGGATTGCAGCCGGGTTCCGTTTTTCCACCGCTAGTTTGGTATAGTTGGTCCAAATTCGGGCGATCAGGGTCTGGCCCGTAAGTTGAGCCTCTACCAGTTCCTCGATGTCTTCCATGGGAGGGCTGGAGCGGTGGCGGCGGCAAGCACGTTCTTCTTCGTAAGCGTGGATAAGGAGACGGTACGGAACTCAAATCCTCGTACTATTCGCACTTCACCCCGAAATTCGGCTCGAAGGACCAATTTATGTTAGGGTTTTTTAACCTAACGGAAGGGATGCCGATTCGGACTGGGAACAGTCCTCGGGGTAAATGCACTGATACGTTGGAAATTGGTTTTATTGGCGTCAATACTCAGGTTCTTTTACACAAAGGCTAGTTGCTTGGAGCACGGTTCGAAACGAAGTGTCCGTTATTGTCGCCTCGCAGGTCGGCTTCGATTCGACACATACATTTTGGACAGTACAGGTGTGCGGAGCGGTTATGATTTGGCATAGGTCACGCACACCTGTACGCTACAGGAGAAACGTCGCCAGCTGATCGCTAAGTACGCGTGAAGGAGTGGGGTCTCTATTTACGCGGAAACGAGCGCACACGTCCCGGTATTGCGAGCCGAGGCGAGGTGACGCATTAAGAGAGAGAGAGACGGCGACAATGGGACAGAGACAGCGGATTCTTAACACCGGTATTTGTTAAAACAGCAGATTGCATTCCATTATACTGAAAGTCTTTGCCAAATAGTTTTTGATATGTCATGGGATAACCAGTTTTTAATTGGAAAGTATCAGGATTGAATATATAAATATTATTATCAGAAAATAATGCAACTTCTCCATTTACTCTTTCATATATTCCATTAATTCCTGAAAAATTAAATGGCAAAAATTTTAACCACGATCTTATTAACTGTGGCTCCTCATACTTTCGATATTTAACGTTTAAATTAAATGGCCATACCCAAATTTTATAGAATATATACAATCGTGCTTTAAAAATGAAAAATTTTAAATCATCTACCGGAGCTGAACATAAATCGGCTAATTTTGGTGGAACTAATGTTGGTGCATCCGGTGACGTATCAGGATAAGCATTACCATTTGCATCTTCGCCGAATTCGTCCTCAGACTCATTCTCAGCATTAACATTATATAAATTTCGTATAGCTAATATATCATCTTCCTCAAGTTTAATATGATCTGTATGATTTTCATAATGATAAAACGGCGACATTATTGAATTCATATTTGACGAATGTAGTATACCTAGACTGTGACCAATTTCGTGTATTAATGTTTCGTATAAACTGAATGACTCATCGTTTATCGGCCCCTCGCCTATCATCCACTTCCACGATTTAGATATATGAATTTCTCTGACATTATTACTTTCATTCGGCATATCTGCATGTGCTAATGTTTGATTAGAGAATGGCGGTGAACAAACTTGTTGCGGTGAATTAACACTGTAATGCATTGTATTTTCAAACGATATAATTATATCCGCTTCAGTTTTACTATGTACTTGAATAAAGGTTAACCGAGATGGCTTTTGCCACACAGAAAATGCTTTTTTTGCAATGTTAATTTGATCCGTTGTTCCGACATGGAAATACCAACGCAATGTTTTTTTGTTCCATTTATAAGAATGAAGTGTGTAATCGCTGACATGATCACTTACTCCGCAACGCTTTGCCTCCATCAACTTTTTCGTTTCAGCATTTAGAGTCCCATCGACTTTAAGATTCCGATATTGTTGAAAAATTCGTATTGCATCTGTCAATTTATCATTATCAATAGTTTGCGATTTTGAATCGTTAGTGTTCATATAGCCGTAATATTGAAGATAATTAATTGTTGAACGTTTATTCATCGCATGCGTAGAAGGCACTCGCAAATTGGCCTTCATAGATAAGAGAGAAGGAAAAAGTTGAAGAAGTATCGCAGTGTGAATTATAAATATAATTAATTTCGCCATGATTAGAATTGAGGTGCTCACGTGTCACGGTAGGACGAAAGACTGATGTGAAAGAAAAATATGTACTAGTTTATAATGAACTAATTTTTTATTAATTTTATATAGATGGCTAAATACATTAGAAATTTTAAACATTATTTTCATTATTTATATATTGTGTAAATTTCAAATTCATAATATCTCGAAGCAAATCATCCATTTTTTTAACCCGTGCTTTAAAATATGCGGAGTCGATGTGCCAGAATCCTTCACGCGCACATCGATATTCTTCAGGATACGTATCGTCGATTATATATAAGTAGTAGAAGTTGTTGAATGAAACAGTTTGTTTTATCTGTAATGAAATTATTATGTATGTATGTATGTATGTATGGTTTATTTGTTCCCTTCCGGGTTACAAAATGTTTCGCCTTCACATATTCTGTTTCCTCTTACATATTCTCTTACATTTTCTTAACCCATTCCTTATTGTTAACTTATTCTATCTCTCCCGTCCGTCGTTACCCTTTCTCTCCCCCTCTCTCTTCGCACGCTCTACCCTCTCTCTCTTCGCACGCTCCGCCCTCTCCTCGCACGCTCTACCCTCTCCTCCTTCCTCTCTCCGTTTACCCTATCTTACAATCTATCTTATTTCTATCTCCTATTTCTACCCTTCACCTTCCCTCGGACTTCCGTTTCCCTCTTTCTCTCCATTTCCACTTTCATACATCTTCATCCACACCTTCATTCCCTTCCCTCCTCTTTTTTCCCTCTTCCCCTACCCCTCTTGCCATTCCCTTTCCCTTTCTCCTCTTTCCCGTTCCAATTCCTTAATCCATTTTTCCCCTTCTCCATCTCCCCCCAGTACTTTCCTCGCCTTTTGCCTCCATTCCCCCTTCCTCTCCCCTGCAAAATCCCATCCTCCGCATCTTTCCCATATGTGTTCCCATGTCTCTTCCTCTACCCCACATAGTCTGCATCTCCTTTCCCCTTCCCCTTCCCAATACCTTCCCTGTCTCATTTCATTCCCCATCCTATACCTCGCCAGTCTTTTCTTCCTTTCCTCTGACCATTTTTTCTCTATATACCCCGGCCTTCCTTCTTCCTTTATTTCCTCATACACTTCATTATATTTTGACTTTTTGATCCTCTCCTCTCTTTCCTTTTTTTGTTCCTCCAAGTCCCTCCTCTCCAATTCTTCAAAAGTTTCCACCTCTCCTTCTTGCCCTCCTCCTACCCCTCTTTGCTCGAAGAAGTCCCTTCTCTCCTCCTCCCATTTCCCTATCACCTTGCCCCTCGCCCATCTTGTTCTCATTTCTTCCCAGCATTTCCTTGCTACCTCCCCTCCCCTGCCTTCCTCCAGTTTCCTCTCAAACGCCCATGCCCTCCTTCCTGCCCTTACCCTCAGCTTCCCCCTTTTCGTCTCCTCTCTTACGCTATACCCCGGTGTCCTCCAGTCCAGCCCCATCGTCCACCTCAGGTATCTCTCCTGTAGCTCTTCCACCTCTTTCCTTTCCCTCCACCCCCACACCTCCACTCCATATCCCATCACTGCCCACACCATTGTATCGAACATCCACTCCCTTCTGCCCCAGTCCCCCCCCCCCCCCACAACCTCTTCCCTATCCCCCATACCTCCCTCATCACCGCCGCCGCCTTCCTCCTCCTCGTCTTCACGTGTTCCTCTTGTCCCCCATTTGCCGTAAACACATACCCCAGGTAATTCACTCTTTTCACCTCCTCCACCCTTTTCCCTTTCCATCTCCAGTCCACCTTC
The DNA here is from genome assembly GCA_963942575.1 of Priocnemis perturbator. Lineage (NCBI taxonomy): Eukaryota > Metazoa > Arthropoda > Insecta > Hymenoptera > Pompilidae > Priocnemis > Priocnemis perturbator. Next base: position 3,456,709 of record OZ012643.1, on the reverse strand, counting down.
CTTTTCCTGCCTCCTCCCCTTCTAAATCTAACCACTTTTGTTTTTTCTCTATTTACCTCCAGCCCCTTCCTGTCGACGTACCTCTCCATCCTACTGATCATTGCCCTCATTTCATCTTCTCCTTCCGCCATGAGGACGATGTCATCTGCGTAGGATAGAGAGTAATATTTTTCATTCTTCCCTACCTTAATGCCTCCCCAGCCTCCCTTCTTCATATCCTCTTCCAGATCTGCTAGCAGTATGTTGAACAGCAAGGGGCTCAGGGGGCATCCCTGCCTTAGACCCCTTGCTGTCCAAAATGCCTCGCTCTTTCTCTTTCCCACCCTCACCACACTCCTCGTCTCCTTCAACAGTTCTTCCACTCTTATCACTAATCCCTCTCTCACTCCCCTTTCCCTTAGCGCTTCCGTCACCTTTCTCCTATTTACCGCGTCGAAGGCTGCTTTCAGGTCCACAAACATCGCTACCATTTTTCCTTTCCCTCCCCCCCTACCTATTTGTCTGTTAACCATAAAATTTAACGCATACACCTGATCCATCGTCCCCATACCTTTCCTGAACCCTGTTTGTGTCCCTGAAAGCAGCCCCTTTCTCTCCACCTCTTCTCCTAGCCACCCCGCCAACGTCGCCGCGTAGATCCTGTACAGGGAAGGCATCAGTGTCACTCCCCTGTACTCCTCTACTTTCCTACCCTCCCCCTTCTTTCTAATCAGGACTATCTCCCCCTCCTTCCACTGTTCCGGCCAAACCTCCCCCTCCCATACTCTCCTGCATATATCCCACCCCCATTCCTCCATCTCTTCTCCTCCGTATTTCCACGCTTCATTTGGAATCCCATCCTCCCCTATTGCCTTTCCCTCTTTCAACCTTCTCATCACCCTTATCACCTCCTCCTTTTCCAAACTCCTCTCCTCGTCCTTCCCCCTTTCTCTCCTTTCTTCCCCCATCCTTACTCTTTCCCCCACCCCTCCCAGCAGTCCCATGAAGTATCCTTTCCATTCATCCATCTCTATCTCTTCGTTTGCCCTTTTTCCTCTCCCTCTCTGTTCTCCGATTATCCCCCATACCTCCTTTTCTGTTCTTGCCTCTCCTGCCCTCCTTATCATTCTCTCTCTTTCTTCTTCTTTTTTCCTTTCGCATAGCTCTTTATACCCTCTTTTCTTTCTCCTGTATTCCCCTCCCTCCTCCTCTCCCCCACTCCCAGCCTTCCATCTCCTCATCTCTCTTCTTACTTCCCTTTTCCTATCCCTGCATTCTTGATCCCACCACCCTCTTTTCTCTTTCCTTCTCCCCTCTCCTTCCCTTCTTTCCTCTTCCTCCAGTCTCTCCCTTACCGTTTTTTCTAGTTCTTTTAGGTTTTCTTGTATCTCCCCTCCCCGACTCTTTCTTCCCTCCATTCCTTTTCTGAATCTTTCCTGTCCCTCTTCGTTCCATCTTCCCCTCGCTCTTCCCGTCTCCCTCCCCCTCCTCTTCCCTCTTCCCCGCTCTCCTCCTTCCCTCCCACCCTTCACCCATGCCACTATGGGTTGGTGGTCTGAATCTATTTGATCCCCTATCTCCATTCTCTCTATTCTTTCCCTTGCCCTTGCCCCCCCTATTATGTAATCTATAACCGTTCTACCCTTACCCCCCGTAAACGTATACTCCCCCTCTTCGTCTCCTTTCACCCCCCCCCATTCATTATCCCCCACCCCGTTTCCTCTAAGCATTCTATTAACATTTTTCCCTCCCTATTGACCTTTTTATCCTTTGACTTCCTTCCTCCGTCTTCCTCTTCTCCTTCCCCTTCCCAACCACCACCCGTTCCCGTTCGTGCATTAAAATCCCCTTGTCAGAGAAATCTATATTACCGACCAACTTCACCTCACTTCACGCTCATCACTCACGCGAGATCTCGAATCGATAACTTGTCCACCTATCAGAGATCAATACAGATCTAATCGATTATTATCGAGAACTCACGTGACGAGCCGGTGCGCTTCCGGCGCCCGCCTTTTATTCTCACTCACCTCGCAACCATTGTATCACGCGGACGTCACTTCTTGTGCTATAGCAACACTTCTCTTTTCGGACGGTTTCACATCAATTCTTCTCTCTCATTATTTTCTCGTACGGTGCAACTCACCACGGGTTCACTCAGTGTGTAAATTGCTGTTATTTAGTGTCATAAATAAATAGTTTATTGTGTTCTCATAACTTCACCGCCTGCGCTTACTTGCCACTCACCCGTCCACTATCCACTCGCTTTCCATCTACGCGAGCACTTCAATTACAAACACCCCTACTATCACTGTTACCCTTTCCTCGTCTTCCCTCTCTATCCATTCCCTCATTTTTTCTATTTTTCTCTCTATGTCCCCATTTATGTATATCCCCATTATGCGCCACTTCTCTTCCCCTATCGTCATTTTCCATCCCCACATTCCTTCTCTCTTCTCTCCCTCTTCTTCCTCTACGGTCCCTAGTCCTCTTCTTAGTCCTCTCACCATCCCCCCACACGCCCTTCCTTTCCTATTCCTCCTCTCCGCGAATTTTATTTCCCATTCGAACTCCCTCGGTAATCTTTCCTTTACCTTCTCCCATCTTTTCTCCTCCAACCACGTCTCTGCCATTATCACCACGTCCCACTTTCTTATTTCCTCCCAGAATCCGCTATCCTTGTTCTCTATCCCTGCCACATTCCAGAATGCCATCTTCCAACATTCCCTTCCCTCCCATTCACCCTCCCTCTTCCATGCTCCTCCCTCCTCTCGTTCCCCTATAACTTCCCCCCTCCCTCTCTCCCCTTTCTCTCTTCCCCCGACTTCATCTCCTCCCCCCCTCCTCCTTCTCTCAGTCTTTCTTCCTCCTCGTCCCATCTCCACCATTTTCCCTCTATCTGTACCTTTCCGTACGCTACCCACACCCTCTTTCCTTTACCTCTTTCCTCCCTCGCCACTTCCTCCAGTCTCCATCTCATCTTCCTTTCCCTCCACGTCAAATCATCCTCTATTTTTATTCCCTTGTCTCTTAGCTCTGTAATGAAATTATTATTTTATATAGTTTTATTACTAAAATCATTTATAATTATATACATACTTGATGTATGTCTACAAACCTGTTTTTGATTATGATGCTGCTTTTTTTTTATTCTTTTCATCTTTTGACATCTCGTTTCCATTTTTGCGCTTACGTTTTGACAAATCTTTGTCGCTCTCATTTTTCATATTTTCCTTCTCACTCTCTACATGTTCTTCTTCTTTTACATCATCATCATCATCATCATTATCATCAGTAGAGAATTTCATTTCATTATATTTTCCACCAAGGTATATTAGATGAACCGGTTTACCGCTTGTAAGACAATTCTCTATAACTTGGTAATGCTTGCTTTTTTCTAATAAAATATTACTTATACGTAATGGTAGAAAAATCGAGAATGTATCATTTAAATCAAGCATAACTCTATCTCCAAAGCGGGTCTTCATTTTTCTCATTCCGCTTATTAAATATGATTTATTAATTTCCAAACCTGCTACCGGGTTCACTGGCAACTTGCTTATAATACTGACACTATTCAGCAAACTAAACGTATTTTCGCACATGTTCACTGCAAATATCTACTGAACTGTTAACGCACTTGTGCTATTCGACGACTAAACTGCGCGTATCGCGAAGTAGCGCTATTTATGCACCCCATACTCTTCCACCCAAACTTCCAGCATACGTCACTTTTCTTCATTCCCCTACTCCCTTTATGCACCCCATACTCTTCCACCCAAACTTCCAGCATACGTCACTTTTCTTCATTCCCCTACTCCCTTCAACGATTATGCCCACGCTCAATTTCTGATTTTCCACACATTTAATACCTACAGCAGTGCAAATAGGAGCTTCAGTACGAGACGAATCTTTTTGAAAGAAACTTCTACTAAAGTTTGTGCAACATTTGCATTAAAATTGAAAAGTTACAGTCTGTGTAAGTGAAGTGAAGTGAAAATTTAAAAATATAATTATGGTATGTAGTTCGAATATAAGTAAAACAAATTTTTATTTTCAATACTCTAATTTGCTTAAATTAATATAATTTTCAGGCTACAGCCGATTATGAAAAAATAACCCATTTCATGGATATGGATGGATTTACCATTAATCGATATACATTTTTATGCAAAGAAATTGCAATCATATCCATAAATGACAATATACTACACGAATACTTATTTTTGAATAAAAACTTTAACGATTTAAGCGCTCAAGATCAGCGAAGCGCGCGTTATGTGTACAATAATATTCACGGAATTTTGTTTAAAGATCACGGATTTGAAAATTATGAACAAGAGGAATTGTCATATATCGTCCAAGAGTTTATCTCGAAAAATGACACTCCAATTGTCGCATATAAAGGACGAACTTACGAAAAGAAATTATTGAACGAACTCGGAATACAAAATATAAATTTAGAGGAACTGGCATGCCCTAAATTTGATGTACTCGTGTCTAATCAAATGTATAACAAAGTGGACATTAACACTATATCGTGTAAAATGCATGCCAAAGAGAGAAATTGGAATAATAAAATTCCACATTGTCCTCTTCTCGAAGTACAAGTTTTTAAAAATTGGTACTGCCATATTGTAGCTAATAAATCGTCTTAAATAATAATGTACATTGATGTGAATATTATGAATTTTTATATTTTATTATCAATTTGTAATTATAAGTACACAATTAAAAATAAATTTATTTTAAATTTATATCAATCCATGAATTATGTGATTTATCGAATCCCAACCATTTAACATATACTTTATTTTGCTTTCTACGAATAACTTTTTCAACTAAATAAATATCGCTATGCTTAGCTTTTAATAATTCATATTCATAGAAACCGCCTTTAATGTCATTTCCTCGTAAATCTTGAATTAAATATGTGACAGGATAAGTATGTTGCACAGAAGTAACTTTAAAAATTTCAGTCGTCCAATTAGGCGTATATCCTTTCTCAAACAAATGCTTGTATTTACTAATACGTACAAAATCTCCAACTCGATATTTGCCCGGTTTAACGATCTTTATATTACTATAAACTGATGAAAGATGCGTGCTAGCATTTTTATTTGTCACATCCGCAGGTCTCATTTTGATTGTTCTATGTTTATACATATTGTAATCGTATACAAGTTTATTTAACATATGCGTCCATTTATAGCTTCCGTTTAACGAGAATAATTTCCACATATTATTTTTTAACGTTCTATTCCAACGCTCTACTATCGATGCCTTCATAACACTATATGTAGAATAATGATTTATTTCATGTTTATCCATTAAATTCTTAAAATCATTATTAAAAAATTCTTTCCCATCATCCGTTTGCAAATTTTTAGGTTTACGCTCCTCGAAGATGTTTGAGAAAGCCTTTACCACATCTTTACCTTGTTTCGTTTTCAACGGACGAGCCCAGCCATATTTAGAAAATGTGTCGATAACTGTGAGAATATATTGAAATCCCGAATTAAATCGCGTATATGCTTTCATATCTACTAGATCAGCTTGCCATAAATCATCATATCCTTTAATTATAACACGTCTTCTTACAAAATTCTTTCTCACAGGTGTATGCAATTCTTTTACTAACTGCTCTTGTTCTTTAATTAATTTCATGATTTTAGGTTTCTATTAGATTACTAGGTATTCTATTTAGAATTTCTATAAGAGTGTTTTTTAAATTCTCCTTATTATCATTCACATCCTTCCGCAGCTCGTCAATTGAAGTTTTTAGCGTATTTTGTGTCACAAATTCTTTACGAATATTAGCTATGTCGTTTTCTTTATCGTGTAAATTTTGTTTTACCCCATTTATCTGCTCATCAAGAAGATATTGTAGATTCACTATATCTTTTTCCATTGTCGTGGTCAAATTCTCTACTGCATCCTTTGTCGTAGCCGATTCCCTAAGATTGCTTATAAAATATTCATGATGACTAATACTATTTTTTGCTGAAGTAATATTATAATTAATTTCTTCAATATTTTTAGAAATTGTATTCAAATTTTCATTAAGGCTTGTTGCATCAGACTCTATTTTTTGCTGTTGCACGAGGAAATCTTCTATAACATTTTGCAGCAATTCATTATTTTCTTTTCCATTTACTTCTAACTTTATAATTTTTTCTGTTAACGTAGAAGTCACTTCGTCAAGTTTATTGAAATTTGTGCCATAAAGATTTAATACGGCATTTATTCTCTTTAATTTATCGTAATTAGCTTCGCTTTGCGATGCGCACTTTTCAATTTTTTCGTTGAGACTGCCTCGAAGCGCCCTATCGTTACTTAATATACGTTTATCTACATAGTATTTGTTCGCAGCGTCTGTAGAGTTTCCAGGATTTGCTAATCGTATAATTTTTCTATTTTTTGCATCATAGCCGCCCTCATTAACGTTGAAATGAAGAAAAATACCTTTCCTTTTCATATTAGAATTTTGTAACCGATCATTAGCATCTTCTATGCCCTTACCACCAAACTTGTTAATGAACATTATAAGACTAAATATAATTTAGACATACACAAATATTATATAATAATATTGGCTTCGCGAAGTTCCTCCACTATTGACATAATTTCGTTATCATGTCCTGTATGCCCAACTTTTTTTGACGATATTAAAAGTCGTAAACGGTCAATAAGCTCATTAGGATTGTCCCAGTGAACATAATTCACTGGTTCATTCGTAACTAACATATTATTCGGTATATATTTTTTCATTGCAAATTTATTTCCTGCTCCAACTTTAAATTTATTAGATTTTGTTTTAGCTCTTTCCGCGGCTGTAGCTATAGCTAAATGTGGTGTTAGTAATGGAGCAATTATTTTTTTATATTTAAATCCTTTACTGCCCATAATCTGTTGTGATGATTGGTAATCTCTACGGAAGGCATTTGTTTTTAATAAAATAGTTTTATACTTAGTTAAATCTGTATTATTATATAATTTTGAATTGGGAATTTTCTTGAAAATTAATTCGAAAATTCCAGGGGTTCCGCTGTATCTAGTTTTCTTAATAATAATATTATCATTTTCATCCACCTCAAATATGCTGTCACCTAACATTAAATTGTCATCTTTAAAATATATGCCGTAAACATGATCAATTTCTTTGTCAAAATCTGTACTAAAAAATAAGCTAATATATTTTCGTGATAATGGGCCTAAGTTCTCCTGCATTAAATTTCTAACATCTTCAGGCGGATTTTGTAATATTTCACTAATAGAGGATTCCGCTTGTGATCTTTCTAACGGTGAAGGTTCTTCAACATTTGGTCTTTCTATCGATAATGGTATAGAAGATATAGGAGTTGACGCTTCAGCAAATGTCCTTCTCTTACCTATTTGTGGCGTTGTCTTAAATTTTATATTATCATTTTTAGTTTTAGTACTCCTAATAACGGCACTAGACGGCGAATAACTATAATGTGTTTCACTCAATGACGGATTAGCCATTTCCTTCGTTTTTTTCTTACTCAAGTCTTCAACTCCTCCACTATCTTCATCTTCAAAAACATCATCTTCATTATCTTCAATATCTTCAATATCACTTTCAATATCTTTTTCAATTTTAAATTTCTTCTTTTCATTTTCATTATTGTTATTCGTAATTATATTTTTCTCTAGTAATTTTTGTAGAGGTTTAGTTATCGGTTTATATGTTCCTTTTAAATATTCCTCAGACTCTATTTTACCAAGTTTCAAATCTTTATATTTTTTTCGAATTACATCACTTGTTTTCGCGATATGTTTTAAAATTGGCCGGCGTTTCTTATTTTCTCGCGTACCACCACCCATCTCACTTCTCACTCCTTCCGTGGACGTATAATGACTGAATATTATCAGTATACTGATTTATATAATAGCAAACTGGTCAAATTCTTTTCGATACCTTCCATTTTGAATATTACTATCCTTATCAATTACTAAAAATCCATACTTTTTCTCCCAGCAATTTCTACATAATGCTAGAAAATCTTCATAGCTCATATCCGTATTAATTTGTTCATTATAAATATGGCGTAAATTTGTATTATCTTGCTGAAAAATTACTAATAAATTCTAATTATCTCTTATAAGATGCTTAGGTATTTTTGCATAAGTTTGACATAAATAAAAACTATCGATATTAGAATGTTTGCCCATTGAAAAATACTCCCTTATAGTTTGCTGTTTATCACAGGCTACATCGTCGAATATAAAGATAGAATTAGGCAAAGCTTCAGAAATCGGAATAATCTCGCTATTATTTGAAAATTTATAATAGCCGATGTCTGGTACTGCTGATATAATTCTTTCGAGATAACGATATTTTACTTGTTGCAGTGATTTCGAATACACATAAATATTTTCAAAGCGCACTCCATTAGGGCTTTCAATTAAATTAACTAGTATATTGGTTTTTCCACAATTAGATGGTCCGCATATTATACAGCGAATAGTATTGGGGAGTATCTTACTATGACGTCGATAATTATCATTACGATTTTCTTCAGGTAACATTTTTTCACACACAAAATTATTACAAATTGACAAGGGCTGCTTAACGAAACGCATGATAATATTACCCGTAGAGACTAAAAGAATAACTACGAATATTCGCTTACAGCAAAAGCATATAAATAGGCGAGTAATCATTTATTAGCTTTATTATCTCAGAAGATGGTGAAGTGTAAGTGTAATGATAGTGTATGCGAATAGAAGAAAAAGAGTGAATAGCAGTCGTACTAAGGGGAGTGGTATATTAAACTCTGCAATCAATGCACTTCCTTTCGAATTACATATTCCGGGGTATCAGTTTTGCGGACCTGGTACGCATTTAAACAAAAGATTATCATTAGGACAAAAAGGTATAAACCAATTAGATTCAGCTTGTCGCGAACACGACATCGCCTATTCTAATAGTAAAGATATCGAGGAGCGACATAAGGCAGATAAATCTTTAGCAGCGGCTGCTAAACAAATTGCTACAGCGCAAGATACTAAACTTGGCCATCGTATTGCCGCTACCGTTACTTGGGGTCTTATGAATGCAAAAAGAAAAATGGGTATGGGCATGAATAAAAATAAAAATAGAAAAAGAAAGATACGTATTGCTAAACGAGGCGGATTTATACCGCTATTACCGCTTCTCAGTGTCTTGGGTTCGCTAGCGGGAGACGCTGCTAACATTGCATCCGCAATAAATAGGTCTAAAGCTCAGCAAAAGCAGCTAGAAGAATTGAAAAGACACAATGCAACTTTAGAGGGTCGCGGACTCTATTTATCTCCGTATAAACGTATAAGCGGTCGCGGTATTAGAAAACGAAGAAAGGGCGGAAAAAAAAAAATAATAATTCGAATACATTAGTCGCAACTGGAGTAACCACTAATATACAATTAGAAAAAGCATGCAAAAATATTCCATATTTTAGAGGGGTTTTTATGCGAAATAAACTACCTATAACGATAAGAAGAAACGAATGTGGAATAGTAAATTTGGATAATAATGAAGGAAAAGGAACACACTGGGTGGCATATATTAAAAAAGGAAACAATGTTAAATATTTTCATTCGTTCGGTAATTTAAGACCACCGTTAGAACTAATAAATTATTTTAATAAAAAAAACCTAGCAGCAGTTTCTTATAATTACAGCACTTATCAATCATACGACATGACTAATTGTGGTCAGTTATGCTTTGAATTTCTTAAACGTAACATCTAAAAATGTCGTCTACCGTAACTTTAAGTGGCACGTCTTCAGACTTGATAGCCGATTTTTTCCCGCCGTTAGATTTGAGTAATGGAAAATATGAATTAGGTTTAGTAGATTTTCAAACATTTCACGCTATTCCTAATATCGATGAATCAAATAATAAATTTTATTACGACGGTAATAAGGAAATCGTTATACCAAAAGGTTCCTACGAGCTATCAAGTATTAATACCTATATTCAAGACAATATTCGTAAAGAGGTAAGCGAGGATCTAGATAATATCTTCATATTACGTGCAAATAATAGTACGTTAAAAAGTGAAATCAAATGTAAGTATTCCATTGACTTCGGTAAACCAAACAGTATTGGAAGTATATTAGGATTTTCAAACAAGAGAATACTTGAACCTGAAAAATGGTATGAATCGGATATTACAGTAAAAATTATTAAAGTGAATATAATTCGTATTGAGTGTAGTATTACTGCCGGTGCATATAGTAACGGGAAAATTGTGCACACGATTCATGAATTTTTCCCAAACGTTGAGCCAGGATATAAAATATCGGAAACGCCGTCAAACGTCATTTATCTTCCAATCATCGTAAGAGTTATAGACCGTATAAATTTACGAGTAGTAGATCAAAGCGGAGATTTAGTTGATTTCGGAGACGAAGAAGTGACAATAAGATTACATATTAGAAAAAATGATAATTTATAACAATAACAATGATAGGAGGGCTAATAGCGTGGAAAAAGTATGTAAATTAAGAGCACCGATTAAGAAACGTGTCAGTAGAGCGATACACTTCCACCGAAACCCATCTCATTCACGAAAGAGTCTTACATCGCCGTCAACGTCGAAAATAAAGAGGTTAAGTTCGGCGAATAAGAAATTTTTAGAATCGCTAGGCTTTACGCTAATATCTAAATAATATGAGCGACCCGCTTAATATTCATGATTCTCCTGTTATTGATAATCGAATTAGTGGCTACGAGTTTCATGCTTATAATCCCTACGTTAATTCTTCTCTAAGTTATAACGATGAAATAAGAATTCCGATACAGCAGCAAGATTTAATTGTATTACCATGTGAAAGTTACTTATTAATCGAGGGACGGTGTAGCATAAAATATAATAACGATACAAATAAAACTAGCCGCTTAGAAAACAATGCAATTGCTTTCCTATTTAATGAAATACGATACGAGCTTAATGGAATTGAGATAGACCGTTGTAAAAATGTGGGCATTACTACTACATTAAAGAATTATATTTCACTCGGAGATTCTAAAAGTAGGGAACTGGCTAAAGCCGGTTGGAACTATGGAAAATGGAAACCGCTAAACGAATCTGTCAATTCGTTTAGTTTTTGCGTACCGTTGAATATAATTTTAGGATTCTTTGAAGATTATAAACGCGTAATTACATATGGAAGGCATGAATTAATTTTAATTAGAGCAAAAGATGATAAAAATGCAATAGTATCCGAACATGAATTTGTCGTGGAACCAAAAATTGAATTAACAAAAATACAATGGATGATGAAACACATTACGTTAGACGAAAGTACTAAATTACAATTTTTACGCCTTCTACAACATGGTAGACCAATTTCAAAGAGCTTTCGTTCTTGGGAGTTACACGAATATCCCTTATTACCCGAAACACAAAATCATACGTGGGCTGTTAAAGCCTCGACTCAGCTAGAAAAGCCTCGCTATATCATATTTGCGTTTCAAACTAGTACAAAAAATGATTTCAAGAAAGCCTGTACGAAATTCGATCATTGCTTTCTACGGGATATTAAGCTTCACTTAAACTCCGACTTTTATCCCTATGATAGGCTCAATTTAAATTTTGATAACAATCAAGCTACAATCTTATATGATATGTACGCTAGATTTAAAAAATCATATTATAACTTATCAGATTTATCTGAATGTGCGCCATTACTGAGCATGGAATCTTTCACCGATACAATAGGTCCAATAGTAGTAATTGATTGTTCGCATCAAAACGAAACGGTCAAAACGGGTACGGTAGATGTAAAAATTGAATTTGAATGTGCTAATAATATCCCCCCCAATTCATGTGCTTATTGTCTTATTTTACACGATCGCATAGTAGAATATAACCCATTATCTAGTATTGTGCGTAAGCTAATATAAATGTGACACCTCTACTACGACAGAATTACCCCCTCTTATTGTATATTAATATCTAACACCCAATGCATATAAACTGCACCCGCTATCATAAACAGTACCTTATAGCACGCTCAGACGTGAACAAAGGACGGTCGGTGGTCTCAACGTCATAGTGAAATTAAACATGGAGAATTGTAATTTCAAATATCTCCTATCAATTAGTGAAAACTGTGAGATAGAGTGTCCAAATCATTGGAAATTTATAAATAATGATACAATCGATAAGATTAAAGATATTTTAAAATTTATTATTGAAAGAGATTTACATAAGTTTCTAATGATAAAAGTAAATACAACTTTTTATATATTCAACAAATTATTTAAAATAATGATACCGGCGGTGGAGGAGACCGATACGATAGCGTCAAAATGGTAAGTAAATAATAAATACTCTTATTCTTCTTTTCATATTTACAACTTTCCACGTATACTACTCAGTTTTATTCTTTTTCAGTGTTTCAAAATTCGAGTTCATGATGGAGATAAACGACAAATTTATAAAATCACCGTCTACATGGCTTTATATGGAAATATTAGAGACCATTGAAGATATTCTATCGTTTATAGACGACTACGGATTTGAGGAAATGTTAGCTATTAAGTTAAATAATGATATTTATGTGTATGACAAAGAACGCAGGGAAATCTTGCAATTACATTTGAAGTAAGTACACACAGCTTCACACAGACTTTATTCGCTTTAGCAAAAATATTTAATTTGAGTCTTTGCAGCGCACCGATGATGCCGATGTTGCATCAGGACTCTGAGGATTGTTCGGCAATGTCATATTGCGCGAGTTTTAGTTCTGACGACGGTAACAACGAGGAAAGCGATACAGAGAACGACAACAGTGAAAAAGGAGCTACTTATGCGTCTTCTTCCTCACCATCGCCCGTAGAATCCATACCGGATTTGCCGTCCGAACAAGACTGGCAGGAATCCATATCAGATTTGCAATCGGAACAAGAAACGCAGGATTATATTTAACATTTCTCATATTAATTCTTTGTATCGTAAGAACATATTTAAATTGTATTTTTAACTTTATTTTAAAAACAATAGATATAAATAAATAATACTGGCATTGATATTTACATTATTACGATCATTTACTACCGTATTCCATCGCGCGCGCACCCCCGACTCTATCATTTCGCAGCTCAAATGTTCGTAGACAGTACGCATCGACATTGTATTCATAGTAAATTCACCTAAAGATAATAACAACGAACTGCACTTCTCTATGCTTCCTAGTCTGCTCCGATGCTACGAGAAAAGAGTATTAACCGATACCCCGATGATGTGTTACGTTTAACGTGCGAATATTAGCTAGCGCCTAGCGCCCTTTCCCCGGGACTCTCCCCCCATCCCCCTCCCCCTCCCACCCCACGACCTGCAACGCGTCCGCTGCTCCAAGATGACGACGCCGGATCCCCTCCTCCTCCTCACTGCCCGTAGTACACCTTCTTGCTCCCACCCAACCTCCTCCTCCTCCTCCTCCTCCTCCGTAGTAGTAGTAGTACAATCGTCCTCCGCTCCGCTCTCGATAGTAGACGCGTAATCGCTTATCGTCGTATCGTTCCTCCGTGCAACCTTCTCCTACCCGGTCTATTTCCGACTTCCGACTTCCAACCCACCCCGCACACGGCATTTCGTAGTACAACGCCTATTACCTCTACCTCTGTGTCTACCGTTTCGTAGTATTACAACGCCGCGTGTCGATTAGACGCTTATCGTCCTCCTCCGCTCTCGATATCGTGTTTATCGTTCCTATTGTTCCTGTCCAACCTTCTTCTCCTCCTCCTCCTCCTACTACTCTCCTCTAACTTCCGTGTTTAAACCACACACAAACTTTCTAGCCTAACACCCAGAAAAAATTCCGGGCAAGGCCTCCCCGGCTATCAGCAGCAGCCGCATACCGTATCGTCCAACCGCCGACACTTTTAACCTTGAGCGATGCCTGCAGAATCGAACGGCTCTCGCCTCTTCTTCCGCAAATTTTTAAAACAGACCGCGCGCAAACTTCCAACTGCAAACTACTTCCCCTCTCACTCATTAAAAAAGACAAACCGCAAACTTCACCTCTCCGATAAGGACAAACCGCAAACTTCCCCCCCCCCCTGCCTGCCAGATTAAGACCAGACCGCAAACTTAGATAAAACAAAAAAAAAAAAAAAAAAAAAAATCGATAAAAAAATAAAAAAAAAACAAATACACGCAAGACCGAAGGCTACTGCGCTACTGCTGGTCCAGAATCGGCTACTGGTCCAGAATCGGGGATACTGATTCTGGTCCAGAATCGGACACTGGTCCAGAAATACTGGTCCAGAATCGGCTTACTCTCAGCACGGGTCTAGAAGCGGCTTACTCTTACTACTTCCGACGAGAAATCCAATACCTCTACGCGATAGAGCAGACATTTGTCTTTGGAAAACCACTTTAACACTATGTAAATTATATTTCTGCTTCGCACAGGAAAATGAAAACCTCGTGCGTGTTACGCAGTGTGAGCAGTGGTTCTCCGACTCAATGCCGTGCAAACGCGAGGCGACAACAAGCCACAGCGGAACGCATGTTACTACGTGACGCGCACGATGTCTTAGTTAGTTTTCCTGTAGGAAGCCAAAATTTGTTTTACATATTATCATGATGCTTTTCCGATGGAAAATGTCTGCTCTATCGTGTAGTGTCATTGGAATTCACGTCAGAGTCACAGATTTTTCCAAAAATTGAAAGACATTTCGAAAAGTAGGTGCGCGAAACGTGTCTTATCCATTTTTACTAATGTTTAAACATGTTTGCAAGTTCAAATTGTAAAAATGTTTGATATCGTTTTATTTGTGAAAGTCTGGAGAATTTTTTGCAACCAATAAAAATTGTCTAACTTGTATACTTACGGCCTGATTGTTGTTCAAAGTGGAAAAAAGGCTGTCTTTTTCAAAATTCAATTACTAAAAATCTCGAACCAATTTTGAAAAACGGGTTTCAGATTCGTTTTCAGCGGGTCAAGATTAATCGAAATTGGCTATTTTCGTTCAAAAGGCAAAAAAAAAGTTCAATTTTGTTGTCCAGTGTAAGAGGAAGCACGACGTACGGCGCACCACGTGCTCAACGCACCGCAGTCTTGTAACGAGCGATTTGTAGAAGTCCGTTTAACAATCAGTTCGTGGCTGTGATAATAATAAATTCTGTGACGCGTCTAATTATCCAAGTTACACCCACACACGCTCCCGCGGCTATCCCTATTCCACGTGAACTAGCTTACTCGTTCCATCGCGGACACCTACAGTTACAGACATTTCCTTTACATTATTTATGTGACACACAGAATTCGCGTGTCTGGAAATGCGCGTATCACAGGAGAATTCTTTTTTTACAGATTACGCAATAAAATAAACTAATGTCGGATGCCACAGGTCGCACCCATGAGTTATATTTTTCATCGCGAAGCCAAGCTTCGCAAAAGCTCCGTTTATATTTCTTTATCTGCAAATCGGACATTCCTGTTTAAAACCGCAAGAAACAGACTAAAATAAATAAATAAATAAATAAAACTTACCCCGCGCCACACGCTCAACCACTCACACGTACACACGCGCGTCGAATTTAAAAACTATGTACCGTGGATCTATTCTCCAAACACACTACACAAACAGTGATTTCATTTGTATTTTTCTGTGCCAGTGCTCTCCTATTCTTTATTTTTAACCCTTTGCACTCCGCTGTCCCCTCTCAGGGGACATCGTAATTCTAGCATATCACTCGGATGTCCCCTCTCAGGGGACATCGTAATTCTATCATATCACTCGGATGTCCCCTCTCAGGGGACATTAAAGTTGATTAGCGATTACGGGTAATTGAGTTATTTCAGCGCAACTTTTTGAGACATGCATGTTTCCCTGAAGCTTTCTCTTGAAATGGCACAAGAAATCAAATCAAAATATAGTAAAATTACGAAGATATATACAAGAAATGTCAGCGGGCTTTGTGTCAGACAGTGTGGTCCACGGGTGGGCCCCTCACGCGGCTGCTTCCACCTCCACTAGCTAGACGCAACACCGACCCCCCTCCCCTCCCCCATATACCCTACCGGCGCAGCGCAAGCGATCATGTGACGCAATCAGCGTCGTCCGTCACCATAACAACGGGTAGTCGGTTGGGGATTCGAAATCGCACCTAGGTGCGGTTCTTGGACCACACTGGTGTCAGACGATAACGTGAGAGGCGTGCTCACGTCGGTCCGAGCACTTCAAAGGCGCCGCTTGAAAAGAGCAATAAGGCAAGTTTGTATAAGAAAGGTCGGTATGCGAACATAGCACGCACTGTATAGTGAGATTTATAATAATAAATAAGCAAGTCTAAATCTGGAGGAAAAGATTTGTAAAGCTGAACTAGTTTGAAACGTGGCCCGGTATAGATAGATGTAACGAGTGAGAAAATCGGAAAAGTGATTCTTCTCTTGGTAAATAAATTATTTGGTGAAAGTTTTGTTGGTAAATATCAGCTTGTGAGTTAGTAATAACAATTAGAAATTTTCAACCCATTTATTTATTCATATTTTTTATTAGAACAATGGCAAAACGTTCAAACACGAATGAGTCTCATAACACAAGTAGTAGTGAAGATGAGCTCCAGATAGACGTTTATACAGATACGTTAGAAAGACTATGTCTAGAACAAAACGATAGCAATGATAGTGATATCGTCCAAGCAACAAGGCGACGAAGAGTTCGCATAGATAGCGATAGCGACGAAAGTGATACGGAAGAAAACAGACCGCAACATGACAACGTATCGTCAAGTGAAGAGTGGGAAGACATCACTGAATCAGGCGTTCCTCCAGCCACGATAAATTTTGACTTACATGACGAAATAGCCGGACCACAACTACCAAATAATGTAAAAGAACCCATAGAATATTTTACATTATATTTTACTGAAGAATTAGCAGACAGCATAATAAAAGAAACGAACAATTATGCCAACGAAGAAATTGGAAAGATGGTGTTCATTATAGTTTACCTGACCGGTTTTAACGATGATGTTCCTAATTAATTATTTGGCGTGTTATATCGGTCAATAAATAGAATATAGTTGTCCAATGTTTCGGCCGGTTTTCCTGGCCCTCCTCAGGGACTGTTGAACTGCATAAATAAGAGAAGCGAGAAAATATAATGTGATAATTAAATGTTATATATTAAGCTACTTTATAAGAGTTTGTTTAATCTAAGTTTAGCATGAAATATGTTAACTGCAATAAATAGAGAGAAAGCAGAAGGAAAATTGTATTTAATAGACATTCGTCCAATAGAGATAAATTAGAAGTAAATTCACATTTAAACGTTTACAATGGAAGCAATTAAAACCAGAGCACATTACTCACATGTGGTTTCACTCGAGGTTAAAGGAGTTATGAAGGAGGCGGAGATTTGTTACGTTTTAGTGGGATATATTGCGTGTTGAAGGACAAGAGGATGGGTGTACTGAGGCACATATGTAGCTGTTTGAATTGCCGCAAATGTGGGGAAGGATTTGAAGGGTGGGGGGAAAACAAGGAACGGGTTAAACTAAGGAGGAAAGAACACATTTGAATTTGCCGCGCAACTGACCAGAGCTCACCTGGGCAAAGTCGTATCATGGCGTCGTCTAGGGCCCGAGTAGAAAATGATAGTGACAGGAGAGGTTATGTGTTCTGTCATATGTAGCTCACCTGAGTGACGGGTGTCGTTGTCATGTCAGGGCCACGTACATCTATTTTGGCAAAGTGAATACAATTCATCTTGTTTTCTTATGACAGTTACACAGAAGGAATGAATTATTAAGTTAACTTGTGATAGATGGACGTCGTAGCGTTTAACGGTGTATTACCAATTACGGAGCAAATGTTGGTAAATGTCCGTAATATCAGGTTTTTCGTACCTTAAGTTTACACATTTGTCATGCTTAATAATTTCAAAGGTTTCAAGGTGTAACCTTCTTTGGTAGATTCTTTCCTTATGTAGAATTTCAAGATTATCGTAGTCAAACAGATGGTCATTTTCTATTCTATGTTTTGTCAGTGCTGTGTGTTGTGTTTCAGGCAGGTTAATGTTTCTCTTGTGTTCATAGGTTCGGATTTTGGAGTTTCGACCGGTTTGGCCAATATAACAGGCGTCACAACCGGCACAGGGGATACGGTATACAATTCCGGTGTGCTTGTCCTTAGGTATGGGATCCTTAATAGGTGGAAATAAGGAGCCGAGGTTGTTTCTCAAAGAGTAAATTGTGTGTCTTTTATGTTTCCTGAGTAAACGCTTAAGGTGGTCTGATACAAACGGTACGTAAGGTAATACTACGGTGTTTAATCTAGTTATAGGCCCTCTTGAAATCTCTCTAAGTCCTTTTCTTATTTCAGATTCCACCGGATGGTAGTAGTGGAAAGTACGTTGTTTGATCATTTTATTAATAAAGGAAATGGGATACTTATTTTCTTTAAGCGTTTTACGTATTAGGTCTAAATTCTTTTCTCGGAAACAGACGTTAGATAGGTGTAAATCACGGTCTATTAACCCGATGGTAAGTCCTACTTTATGTGAGATTGGGTGTGCGGAATTGAAGTTTATATACCGTCCCGACCAAGTGTCTTTGTGATACCAATCAGTTATAAGGCCGCTATTATGTCGGATTAGAGTCATATCAAGAAAATTGATCCTACCATTAAAGAGAAATTAGAAAGAAACAACTTTCACGGAAATCAACATGGCACAAGTGGCACGATATTACTAAAGAAGAATTTTTAGCTTTCATCGCCGTTATCCTAAATATGGGATTGATTCAACTGCCAAATATTCAAGAATACTGGTCTACCGCTTCTAATAGTAGAATTCCTTTCTTTCCGGAAACATTCACTAGGGCCAGATTTTTGCAAATATTTTGGATGCTACATTTGACGAAACCCACGCAAAGAAATGCGACGATAAGAACTCGTTTCCAAAAGGTTAGCAATTATTTAGAATATATAGATGGCAAGTTTAGACAATACTTCATACCGTATAAAGCAATTGCTGTGGATGAATCTGTTGTAAAATTCAAAGGCAGAATAGCATTTATCACTTATAATCCGAACAAGCCAACGAAATGGGGTATACGCATATATGCGCTAGCGGATTCAAAAACTGGATATTTATTTACAATACTTCCTTACTATGGCAGTATAACTTCCGATAACATTTCCCGGCCTGATCTTCCAGTAACCACCAGGATTCCACTACATTTATATAAGAAGTTGTTAGACAGAATTCCTGATGCAAAAGGATACCACATGTACACTGACAGGTACTATACCAGCATTCCATTAGCAGAAGAATTGCTAAAGATGAATTGTCATCTTACTGGCACCATACAAGTTAATCGAAAAGGCGTACCGATACAAATAAAAAAACCATCATTTTCAAGAAAAACAACAGTTGCATACAGGAAGAATAGCACTACGCTTCTTGCGTGGAAAGATAAAAGAATTATCACAATGCTCACTAATTATTACCACACACACCTACAATCTACCCACAGAACATTACGCGGTGGACATGTTGTAACAGTCAATAAGCCTGAAATGGTATTAGAATACACGGAAAATATGGGTGGTGTGGATCGTGCGGATCAATACGCTTCGACGTATTGTTTTCTCCGTAAGTCGCTGAAATAGTGGAGGAAGTTATTTTTTTGGGGGTTGGAAATGTGTGTCATCAACTCATACATTATTTATCGTATTTCGAAACAAAGAAATAATGAAACGCCAATGACGCACCACAAGTTTGTCAAGGCACTCATTGACCAGTTGAGGGGTGATTTCCGTGAAACGAGAACGCGTCCATCCACATCTTCTGCGGACAATAGATTAGATAATAAATTACATATTCCTGATGTGGGACAAAGAAAACGGGATTGCATTGTTTGTTCTGACAGGAAAACACCTGGTGGCAGGCGTCAAACAAAGTTTTATTGTCAAACGTGCACTAATCAGCCTGCAATGCATTTTGGGGAGTGTTTTAAAATTTATCACACTGTACAAAATTATAACAAATAAAATATTGATTTTTTTGCAAATATACATTTCTCGATTTCAACCAATTCATATAAGTCCAATATCATTATAATATGTTAGTTAGTTCCAAAACCATACTAAATAATACGAGGGTCTGTAAATGCAAGTTTCTGCCACAAAGTACCGCTGAGTAGCTGATAGCCAACGTCCAGAATGGTTCGGAGTGCAAAGGGTTAATATCCATGTCGTTGCAAGTATTGTTTGTAACGTCTAAAATCAAGAGAATAAGTATCATTCCAAACACGATCACACGTAGTGAAGATTTTTACTGTCCGATACTAAAGAACCATATTCTGCCCGATACCAGGGGACAGTCAACTGATCGAGAAAATACATTTTTCTGAGAAGTAGTCCATTTTACATAAACAAACATAAGGGGATTTAAAAAGTACTTACCAAAGTGTATAAAACCACGAGTCAGATATTTATATACTGGAAAAATTTGGTAAATATACACCTTCGAAAGTTGTACGATGCATCGATTTCACACGAAACGCAATATTAAACTGTACTTCCTGGCGTCCGCAGAGGCAAGTGAAACCTGTCGAAGCCTGCACGTGTCTTCTGGTATCCCCAGCACTATTCTTGCCATCAGAAACAATTCCGTCGCGTTTTCTTACATGAGATATAGCTAATGTCCGATACTAGGTGCCGTCCGGGGCTAGGGGAACCCTATACCTTCGGCACCTCCATGCAATAATGGGCATAACATGTGGTATAATAGGACTACAGGCGACGGTCCACTTTAAAAAAAACCGAACGCGCTAGTCGTGGCACCCCATGGGTGGCGTGGAAGACCACGCAAAACTACTCAGATTATATAAAAACAAAGTATTATATATACGCATTTGCATTGTTCGGGTTGCACTTCTCAATAGAGTGAAGTCTCGCGGAAGATAAACATTACGATACCATTGTACCCTTTGCTCTATAATTATTTTTCTAGTACCTACCATTTCCAGGGAACAAAGCTGGCTAGTAACATCCACGAGTACCCTGTATACATACATTTAAAAGTAATATTTTAAAAAGGTAGATTAATTAACTATAAATAAAATAGGATCTTTTTGCAGTCAAAAACAACTTAGAAAAATACTAACACCGATGATTCATCGAATACTTGTTGTTTGAGAGTATGCTCGGGATGCAGCTGGAGCATACTGGGCGCAGCATCCGGGAGTAGTGGGATATGACGGGAATGCGGAAAAGCGTCTTTTTCTCAAAAAAATCTTTATTCTCCTCCTCGCGTGGAGTCACAGGTGAACTCGCGGCTCGGTGCTCGTCGGAAGAACGGAGGGCCTCGGGATAGCGCCGGGCGCGCTCCCGTAAGCCGGTACGAGGGAGGGAACGAATATTGGAACTCAAAAAGTTTGGCTGAAACAGCCGGTAAACGAAAGGGCCAGTCGGCAGGCTCTGGCGCGCGCGGGTATACGCCGCCGCCACCGGGGAAGGAGGGCAAAAACGCAGGGAAGCCCAGAGATACGCCCGAGGCTATCGCACACGGCCTTTTGATTTTTCGCGCCGCACTTTTACGCACTGGGTACTTCGCGAAGTAGAAAGAAAGGAAAACTTTAACACTGAAAACTCATTAACAGAAAGGAAAAAGGAACGTGTCGCTTTTTCGATTAGCATCTCTTATCTCCACCGGTCTCACAACTGTTCTGTTCGACCTTGCCGAAAACGCGGGAAAAGAGACCTCGCTCGCCGCGGACTACAGGCTTATTTACACGCGCTCGGCTAGGGAAAGAGCGTGCGACGGGCGACTCATCCGCTCGCGGATTAACGAGAGGTCGTAGCCAATCACGCGACGTGGACGCTCTAGTTGTCGCAGTTTGCTAAGGCGACAAATCCTCAACACTTGTCAATAACAGATTGATCAGTATTATCGAACACGAACGCGTCGACGAGCGACGACGAGTACGACAGTAATGGTAATAAGTATTCTTCGAATAGAGATACGTATGCTTACAATAAAGTTCATGCATGTATCAGCTAAACAAAAGAAGTTAAATAATTCTGTACCTATCCGAGTACATATGCCATCTTTGCCATAACGTGACATATATATTTTGCCCATATCTATCACAAACTAATACGACACATCTATTCCGCCGACAAAATATTAAAAACTATCCGTAGTAAGTACTAAAATATTTTTAAATGAATATCGTTTGTTGCCGTGTGATGAATAATTAAAAAAGAAAAATTATCCTATGAAAAAGAAATGAACCATGGCTAGGCGCGAACCGACCAAAAAATTCGAACACGTCGACGAGCGACGATGAGTACGACGAGGAAATCACAAACTCTCCTCGATTCACTTTTCTCTGGATCGCACTCTGCTCACGGCGGTGGTGCCCGATTCGCCTTCCGGCTGAAAGAACGCAATGGTACGTGCGATGCCTTATGCGAAATCTGGCACCACTGTCACCGGCCTGTGTGCGGAACGAAGACGCGACGCCGCGACTGCATGTCGAACAAAGACGCAACGCGCGAAGTTGGTTGAAAGGGGACGGAGCATAGTTCTGTCCTTCTTATGTGTCGTCACGATACGTGACGTCACGCGACGTTGGTGGAAGAGAGACGCAGCATAGTTCGGTCCTTCTCTCCACGCCGAGCGCGATTCGGCGAGAAACGGCGCGCGCAGCTCTCACGGACAGGGCACGCACACTTTTCCGTATCCCCACTCCCGCGGGCACCGATGGTGCAAACGGGCCAAATCTGAGACCACTGCACACGAGACCTTCTACACACGGGCCGATTGCACACAAATCTTATTGCACACGGACCGATTGCGCACAAGTTCTATCGCACACGGACCGAATACGCACAGGATCTTTTGCCCAAGAACAAATTGCGCACAGGATCTCTAACCCAAGTACCGGTTGCACAAAAGATCTCTTGCATAATATATCCATTACATACAAATCGATTGCGGACAAAATCCGATGCAGATGGACTGATTGCGCTCAAGACTTAGTCTGGACGGTCTGACTGCGCACAAAACCTACTCCTCATAGACCATATGCGCACAAGTCGTGTTACATACACATGCGCGGACCGATTTTGGACAGGATCTCGTGCCGAGATCCGATTGCGCACAAAATCTCTTTCACAAATTCTATTGCGTACACATCGATTGCAGACGAAGTCCATTGAAAATGATTGCGCACAAGACTTGTTGTTTATTTATTTTTCTCGCTTCGACTCTGTGCTCACGAAATTTTTGATGGATTATTTGATTTTTCGTTCCGGAAAAAGGCGAATCGTGTATCAAATGAGTAATTATTCAAAGTGAAGAATGACTTGAAATAAAGTTGAAACATTGCGAATTGAACCCCGGCACATCGTGATATGAACCGGTTACCTTCCCGCATTGACGAGCGCCGATTATTGGTGACATGTATTGCGTCATACCTTTCTCATTCATGGTATTTTAAAATAAATAATCCTCACTAGGCAAGAAGCATTTACACGTATCTATTATGTTCGGGTATAGAAAAACATGCCAATGTTTTTGTTCGAGAATCTCGTGATTCCCGTTGTGAGGAGATGAGAGGGAATGAAAGGAAAGAGGAAAGGGGGGAAATGAGAACATCTATTGGCGGTGGAGAGGTTATGTTTCCACGTGGTCTACATAATGTCCGTTTAACAGAGTCTTTATTGTCTATAAAATAATGGTCACAGGTGCTCTACGGTAGTGAGAGTAGCAATTATAATGAGCGAGATAGTCAATTGTATGAATTGTATCCGCCGTACAATGATTTATACCTTTGCGGGTGCACGTGCACGATTCGCGCCGCGTACAGAGCCTGAGTCGTCTAGTGTGGATGTACCGTGTGTATTGTTATGTGCTTCGCCTGAGATGGATGAGAGATAGACCGTGATACACTGAGTGAAATCCTAAGAACAGCAATGCGCGAGATAAACTAGAAAAGCTAAAATAGCGGTAATCCGTGTGTTCTCTATAACTGCTGAGACGATAATGGCCGACCGATTCAGCGGGAACGCCGCCCGCGTGCCGCGCGCGTTAAAGGCGCGCTCGCATAAAAGCCGCGTGTGACTCGGCCCTCAGGCCGCATTGAGGATGCCGCGACGACGATTGGTCGGCGTCGCGGCATTCCCAAACATTCCGCCCGCCATCAGCAACGGTGGTTGATGATGCCCCTTGTTGATCTTGTTCGGAGGTGGTAATTGGCAGCACGGCAAGCTTGGAGATTGGCCGTGTGAGTGTGGCCGTCGCGGTTTTCAATGTCACCACTCTGGTGAGTCCATCCTTGCCCGGGTGAAAAACCGTAACTCGGGCGAGGGGCCATTTGCTTGGTGGAAAGCGCTCGTCCGTGAGTAGCACCATGGAGCCAACCTTGATGTTGTTGATTGGATGGTGCCATTTGGAGATTGCCTGTTGAAATTGCAAATAATGAGTAGACCATTGAGACCAAAATTGCTGTACCTTCTGCTGGATTAATTGCCACCGAGTCAACCTTGACACATTTGTATCAAGGAGCGATGGCTCCGGAATGGAAGTGATGGCGCTGCCGGTGAGAAAGTGTCCAGGGGTGAGCACAGCCATGTCTTCTGGATCATCACTGAGAGGCTCCAGTGTTCGTGAGTTGAGGATAGCCTCTATTTGGGCAAGCAGGGTGCTGAGTTCTTCGTAGGTGAGTACAGTCTCACCTACAGTCCTCCTGAGATGATATTTGGTGGACTTCACCGCTGCTTCCCATTTTCCACCCATGTGTGGAGCCGCCGGTGGATTGAACGACCACTGTGCGTTGTCCGGTGCCAATACCTTCGAGATGACCTGGTGTTCGGCGGAACTCTGGGTGAAAAGGTTGTGTAAGACCCTTTCTGCTCCCACAAAGTTAGTCCCGCAGTCTGAGTAGAAGGTGTGTGGAATCTCCCGTCTTGATGAGAAGCGCCGATAAGTTGCAATGAATCCATCCGTCGAGTAATCCGTTACCGCCTCGAGATGTACTGCCGATGTTGTGAGATAGACAAAAACACAAATCCAGCCCTTATGTGTTTTTGAGCCTCTTCCTTTCCATGCCTTGATCGTAACCGGTCCTGCGTAGTCCACTCCGACGTGAGAAAATGCCCGTGATGGTGTGACACGACAGAGAGGTAGTTGGCCCATCAATTGACAGGCACGGATCCCCCTCTGCCTTGCACATATCACGCATTTGAGAATATGGGACTTCACAGGTGCTCTTCCGCCGATAATCCAGTACGTTTGCCGAAGATGAGCCAGAGTAAGTTGTGTACCGCCATGAAGTGTTCGACGGTGGGCATCATCTATAATGAGATCGGACAAACGTGAATGGCGAGGCAATATGGCTTGATGTTTGCCTTCGTAAGGGAGAGATGACTCGTTGAGTCGACCTCCCACTCGCACGACCCCTTGGTCATCGATGTAAGCCGTCAATCGGTGAAGAGCGTGATTGTTCGGCAGTTGTGTGTGCGATTCCAGTTGCTTCAATTCGTGTGAGAAGTATGCCGATTGAGTCGCCTTTATCCAGAAAATCCTTGCCATGTCCAAGTCAGATGGTGTAATGTTCGTTAATGGTGATGAGACAGAACATTTTCTCAACCGTGAGCGAATTCTGAAACAAAGAGCAGTAATCCTGAGCAATTTACCAAGTGATGAGTAGCGGTATATGAGGCCCCAGTGGTAGTCGACTTTTGGTGAGGCCACAATCAATGAGATTCCCGGTCGAGCCTCGAGAGCCGAGGACTCGTCAGCAGATGAAGGTTGTGTTGGCCATGTGTCCGCTGATTGAGTGAGCCATGGTGGTCCCGTCCACCACAGCTCATGTGTTCGTAATTGCTCCGTTGTGATTCCCCTTGAGGCGCAGTCCGCTGGGTTGGAAGTGCCAGGAACGTGTCTCCATTCAGATCTTGATGTGAGCTCTTGGATTTGCGACACCCTGTTCCGGACATAATCTTTCCAGCGAGAGGGATGGGCTTTGATCCATGTGAGAGTTACCTGGGAATCCGTCCACAAATGGGTTGAGCTTATGTCCATGTTTAGTGTGGCTTGGACATATCTCATGAGCTTTGCGAGTAACAGCGCGGCCGTAAGCTCCAACCTCGGGATGGTCAGTCTTTTAAGTGGTGCTACCTTGGTCCTTGAACAAACTAGTGACGTCACTATTCCTGTGGACGGTGTGCTAACGGCAATGTAAACTACCGCCGCCATGGCGAGTTGCGAAGCGTCAGAGAAGCCGTGGAGTGTGATGGTGGTACTCCCAAGCGTGTGAAGCCATCTTGGTACTGAGAGCAGTGCCAAGTTTGTGAGGTCTTCTCTGAGCGATAACCACCGTGAAGAAATTTGGGATGGCAGGCTGTCATCCCATCCAATTTTGTGCAACCAGAGCTCCTGAAGGAGCATTTTCGCCTTGATAATTACAGGTGATGCGAAGCCTAATGGATCAAATATCTGAGCCACTTCAGATAAAATGCGTCGTTTTGTGAGGTTTTCCATGCGATGATCTGACTTGGGTGTAAATACGAATTTATCCTCTTGAGGGCTCCACATGAGTCCTAATATGTTTGTTGCGCAATCGTCGAGAGAGATGAATGATCCTGGTGTGTTTTCCGAAGAGGTGGCGGTTAACACATCTGAGTGAGTTGAATGCCATTTTGCAAGAGGGAAGCCGCCCGCGTTGCAAAGTTCCTTTAATTGTTGTGCGATTTCCACGAGTTCTACCACGGTGTCAGCGCCTCCAAAGATATCATCAACGTACCGACCGTGAGAAATAGATGGTATTGCCAAAGGAAATCTATGGCCCTCATCATTGATGAGTTGTAGGAGCGCCCGGACTGCAAGGAATGGTGCTGCCTTTGTGCCATAGGTTACGGTGGTGAGTTGGTACGGGACTTCTCTTTGCTGTTCATCCAACCACAGGATTCGCTGTAAATCCCAATCATCGTGATGTACCTTGATCTGTCGGTACATCTTTGTGATGTCTGTGGCGAAGATGTGGCGGTGTTTGCGTATCCAAATGAGCACATCCGTGATATTGAGAAGTAAATTGGGACCTGTGTGCATAATGTCATTGACCGAGAGCCCGGAGGTGGTAGGGCAAGAACCGTTGAAGACAACACGCAGCTTCGTTGTTGAGCTGCTCTCCTTCAAGACACCATGATGAGGCAGATAATACTGCGACACCGTTTTGGATGTTTCTGGTGCCTTGACCATGTGATGGAGTTGTTGATACTCGGTCATGAACTGATGGTACAATGTGCTGTACTCACCACCCCGATCCAACTTCTTAAGGAGTCGTTGCAAACACCGTTGCGCTGTAGTCCGTGATTCGCCTAATGTGCTGGATTCCGCCTTGAGAGGTATCCGTACAATGTATCGCCCAGTTGCGTCTCTTGAATGCGTGGACAGGAAATGATCCTCACACTCTTGTTCCTCCGGTGTGAGAACGGTGGAGACGTCTGATGGCAGTTCTTCTTGCACCCAGAACTTCGTCAGCAATTCTTGGAGTGCATTGTCGTCGTGATGAAGGGTGACGTGGTGAGAAGAGTAAGCTCGTGATGATGGTGTGCTTACTGGTCCAAGAACAAGCCATCCGAAGATGGAAAGCTGAGCGATTGGCATTGATGGCGATCCCTTGATGATGTTGGGCTTGATAGCCTGCCCATATGCGTCTGCCCCTATGAGGATGTCAATAGGGCGAGGCGTGAGAAAATCCGGATCTGCTAACCTCAAGCCTTGTAAGTGCGGCCATGACTGAGGCGATGCATCGAATGATGGTAGGATCGATGTCAATTCCTCGAGGATGTGAGCTCTGACCGTAATTTTAGCAGATGAATGCAACGCATAGATGGTAATCGTTGCCACGCCCCGTGTTCTTGTCGCGTTAGAGCCGCCAATGCCCGTGATAGAAACCCTCGATCGGCTCCGTTGGATGCTGAGTACATCCATGAGCCGTTCCGTGATAAAGGTGAGTTCAGACCCTGAGTCGAATAACATCCTAGTAAGTTGAGTCCCTGTCCGTGATTGCGTCCGTGCTACCGCTGTGGCCAGGAGCGTAGCATTTGTGATGGTCCTTGATACTCCGACGATTGCGCTTGCTTCCTAATGTGGTTCCGCACTCGTGCTTGCTGCCTGGGTGCCGGTGGTTGGCTGCGCTCCGTGTAACATAGTGTGGTGCCTGCCGGAGCACGATTTGCAAGTTCACCGACAGACACGCACAGCGTGGCGCCCCAGACAGTTATAACATAGGCGCTTGGTCGTGGCGATGACGTGCCGCTCCTTTACCGACATGAGCCGGAAGGTAGGGCACTGCACTATGTAGTGATTCCCCTGGCAGGCGTCACAGGGGTAGACGTTGGACGTGTCCGTGGCTGGCCGGGTGCAAGTGGCCGCTTGTGTGGTGTGCAGTGCCGGCTTCCTATGTGTGATTGCGCCCGATGCGCGAGTAGTTGCCGTGTTGGGTGTCGGTGGAGGAGCCTTTTCCAAGCGCTCGAGTGTGCGTGTCCGTGAGACCAGGAAGTCCTCCAGTTGATTGAAGCGCGGGAAGTCTTGAGTGGAGCCGAGAGAATTCTCCCATGCTTCCCTGGACGCTGCATCCAAGTGCCTCAAGACGTGGTGGACGACAAGACAGTCCCACATGTCATGCGTGACACTCAGAACTTTCAACGCCCGTGTCGCCTCCACCACCGTCGAGGTGAGCGTTGACAATGTGTCTGCATCCTTGATCTTGGGCGTGGTGATGCCGAATAGCCGGTCGAGATGTGCCTGGATGTGGAGCCGCTTGTTTTCGTACCGTTCCTTGAGTAGATCCCAGGATGTGGTGAAGGAGTCAGCTGCGAGTGGAAGTCCCTGTACCACCTGCGCGGCTGGGCCGGTCAGACAACCACGCAGGTAGTGTAACTTTTGGATGGAGGTTAGCCGTGTGTTCATCCTTACTAGGGAGTCGAACAGCTCAGCGAATGACGGCCACTGCTCGTACTCCCCAGCAAATGTAGGAAGTGAGATCTCCGGCAGCTTGGTGGTTGACGCCCCTTCTTCCGTGTGCTGGCGCCCTTGAGTTGCCTCCATGATCTCATGCTCCAGACCAGACAAGGCCATTCTGGCCCTGAACACGATGACGGACTCTAAGTTGTGATAGTCCAGTCTAAAGTAATCGTGTTCAAGGCTGTTCTTGGGCCAGACTGCCACAAGTTGTGCGTGCTCCTTGTAGAATTCGGCGTGTACCTCCATGATAGCGTCCCTTAACGTGCTCACTTGATTGAGTGAGGTTGCGGCGCTGTTGGAAGGGATAGCTTGGCCCATTTACTTGAGCACGCTCACTCTGCTCATCTGGGTCTTGACCTTGAGCAGCATCTCTGATGAGAGGCCGGCAGGTGAAGTGGCTCGCTTCTTACTGACACTGCCCTTGGTGGTTACTGCCAACGGTGGGATGGTGAGTGTGGCAGATGAAATGGGGCTGGTGTCAGACGCGACCTCAACGTCCTCCTGCGTCGTCTCCTGTGAGGACATGGTGATCTGGTCCTTGTGCTACCTTGTGATGGACCGTGATCTGGACCCTGAGTTCAAACCTGTTGAATATCAATTGTATAAGCCCACGAACAGAAGCTTGTCGATTTCAACCACCGTGAGAAGAGAACACATAGAGTCACTACACATTGAGTCAATGTTCACACAGTTTCACTGAGTCGTTGCACTTTTCACTTTTGACCACAATGGACACTCTCACACCGCCAATCCGGCTCGAAGGACCAAATGTTCGAGAATCTCGCGATTCCCGTTGTGAGAAGATGAGAGGGAATGAAAGGAAAGAGGAAAGGGGGGAAATGAGAAGATCTATTGTTGGTGGAGAGGTTATGTTTCCAAGTGGTCTACATAATGTCCGTTTAACAGAGTCTTTATTGTCTATAAAATAATGGTCACAGGTGCTCTACGGTAGTGAGAGTAGCAATTATAATGAGCGAGATAGTCAATTGTATGAATTGTATCCACCGTACAATGATTTATACCTTTGCGGGTGCACGTGCACGATTCGCGCCGCGTACAGAGCCTGAGTCGTCTAGTGTGGATGTACCGTGTGTATTGTTATGTGCTTCGCCTGAGATGGATGAGAGATAGACCGTGATACACTGAGTGAAATCCTAAGAACAGCAATGCGCGAGATAAACTAGAAAAGCTAAAATAGCGGTAATCCGTGTGTTCTCTATAACTGCTGAGACGATAATGGCCGACCGATTCAGCGGGAACGCCGCCCGCGTGCCGCGCGCGTTAAAGGCGCGCTCGCATAAAAGCCGCGTGTGACTCGGCCCTCAGGCCGCATTGAGGATGCCGCGACGACGATTGGTCGGCGTCGCGGCATTCCCAAACAGTTTTTTTTTTCTGAAATAGTTGTCCGAGACCCATGTCTCTCCTTGTTAATGTGGGTGTATGATAAAATAAAATGGAAGCAATTCTGTTGGAAAAGACACTTTGTCGTACATATTTCATGCCGTAGTCACTAGTTATACCTAGAGAATAAGAACGCCGCTAGGGAATCGATATAGATCGATACGTATTGATATCGCTCTGGCCTCATGCCTTTTATCATGTGTAGAATGGAAAGTGTAGAAGGAGCAGCCAAAAGCATTGTTCAGTTTTGTATCGAATAAATACTCTGGTATCTACTGAAATAAAGAATTAAATCTGGAACCAATAACAGGTTATGGGCCCAGGCTACGTGCAGCAAGAAGTATTTATGAAGAAAGTGCTATTCTACACAGAAATTCTAACTTTGGAATAGTGCTCCAAATTTTCAGGTTAGCCCAGCCACGTGCAAAAGTGGACAAGCCGCAAAATGGAGCCAGAGGTCACAAAGATCACCAAGTTGAGAAACGCAATGAACTGGGCACAATGGAAATTCCAAGTCTAAATTATGCTGCGGGATAAAGATGCCTTCAAGGTGGTGAGTGGAGCTTTCAGAACACCCCTACCAGCCGTAGAACCGACTGCTGCACAGAGCCTAGAGCTCAGCAACTGGTCGAAGGCGGACACCACAGCACAGAAAATAATTGCGACAAGCGTAGCAGACTCTCAGCTGGTTCACATAATGAACTGCAGTTGCGCCGAGGAAATGTGGCGGTCGCTACATAATCTGTACGAGCAGAAATCAGAAACAGGAATTCACATGCTCCAACAGAAATGGTATAAGATGACCAAGGAGCCCAAAGACAATATGGCGTCGCATATTGCGAACCTAAGGGACCTTGCACATCGCTTCGAGGCGCTGGGTGAACCAATTGGAGACTCCATGATCATTACCAAAATCCTTATGACGCTACCTGCGGCATATAGCCATTTTGTAACAGCGTGGGAATCTACCCCACGAAGTGACCGCACACTCTCGAATCTTGTCGAGAGACTCCTCACTGAGGAAACAAGATGTTCGTCCCAATCTGAAGAATTGACGGAGCGTTAGCAGCTATGAAGGCATCATCTAAGAAAAAAATGGGAAATTGGAAAGGGAAACAGCACACGAAGTCCCCAAAGAAGGCAGAATCTTCGAATAAGGTCAGTGAAGATGTTTGTTTCAAATGCAACAAGGCAGGACATTGGGCAAGTGGGTGTCGGGCAGGAACGTCAGAAGAATCAAGCCGCGACAAGAAAACCAAAGGCCAAGCTCTAATAGCAGAAGCAGCATTATGTTCTGGAGAACCACAACAGAGCACGAGAATCTGGTATGTAGACTCAGGTGCTACGCACCACATGTGCAACCAGAAGAAGTGGTTCATAAATCTGGAGTACTTTCATAAACCCCAGCCAGTTAACGTTGGAAAAAAAGGCGAATCAGTAGGGGCCTTGGGCAGAGGCGACATTAATATCTTGGCCTACAATGGGAATCGATGGATAGAGAAACACCTGTCCCAAGTTCTTTTTGTTCCAAATCTTAGGCATAACCTATTTTCAGCCGGCTCAGCGTTGGATAAAGGTTTACTCCAGGTCTCGACTGCCAAGGGATGCTCTTTTGAAAAAGATGAGATTACGGTTACAGTGGGAGTACGCAGACAAAGGCTGTGCGAGATGCAGTTCAGGGTACTTATACCAGAGAGTGACACCGCAAATGCAAGTCTGGCCATTGACAACAGTCTCAAATCCTGGCACGAAAGACTCGGACACCAAAACATTGCCTATGTGAAGCGTTACCTCCAAACTAAAGGAATTCAAGTGACTGACAAAGAATTCTTTTGCGAGGGATGCATTTTTGGTAAGTCACACAGACTACCCTTTCCAAAACGCCAACCCGATGATTATAGATCAGAAGCTCCCGGTGAGCTGGTGCACTCCGACTTATGCGGGCCATTTCAAGAAAAGTCAATAGCTGAGTCACGCTATCCTTTACTGTTTAAAGATGATTTTTCCCGATACACAACAGTGTACTTCCTCAAATCCAAGCATGAGACCGTGGAACGAATCCAGGATTTTCTTGCTATGACAAAACATCATGTCGGAAGAGACATAAGGACTCTACGAACAGATAACGGTCTGGAATTTGTAAACGTTGAAGTGCAAGATATACTGAGAAGGCATGGGATAAAGCATCAGAGAACGGTGAGCTATACCCCTGAGCAGAACGGCGTTGCTGAGAGGGAGACTCGCACGCTCGTCGAAGCGATGAGAACGATGATCCATGCAAAAGGCTTACCATTGAAGCTATGGGCTGAAGCTGTTAACACAGCTGCGTACGTGATTAATCGGACACGGCTAACTGCCCAACGTCCGAAGACACCGTACCAGCTATGGTTTGGTCAAGAGGCTAAACTGGGACAACTACTTCCTTTCGGAACGACGGCTTATGTGCATATTCCGAAAGAAAAGCGCAGGAAGCTAGATAAAAAGGCGGAGATGGGATACTTCGTCGGATACGGTAACAGTGTCAAGGGGTCCCGAATTTGGTTTCCCCAGACTGATATTATAGACACAAAAAGAGACGTAACCTTCCATGAAGACAGTCCCTACCCCACGATCGAAACCGAAACAACGGAAGAAGAGGAATTGCAGATCTTTGAGCTCATGGAAGAGCCTACGATGGAAATGCAAGAGCCCGAGCCTCGGCCACTTGAAGAATCAGAGGAGTCCGACGCCGAAAATGTTTGGGATTCTGCAGACGACCTCCTCGACTGCCCAGAGCAAGGTGTGCGAGTAGGACCTGCAGAGGCGAGAGTCTTACGAGACAGAGAAAGAATAAGGAGACCGTTCAGATATGAAGACGGTGCTAGTTCTGACGCCACCCTCTTAGCGGAAGCTGAAGAACCACAGAGCTACCAAGAAGCGATTACGAGTCTATACGCTGCCCAATGGAAGACAGCGATGCATGAAGAAATGGAGTCGCTTGACGACAACAATACGTGGAGTGTTGTGTGCCGTGAGGACGGCAGAAAATCGGTCCAAAATCGTTGGGTCTTCAAAATCAAGAGGAAACCTGACGGGAGCGTAAACAAGTTTAAGGCGAGACTTGTGGCCAAGGGCTATTCCCAGAAGAGGGGAGTGGACTACCACGAAACATTCAGTCTGAAAACGTCACAAAGTTATTTGGTTGGACGCCTGAGAAAGTCTGGTTAGACGCGGGTATATAACGCACACCTCTTCGTCCTCTCTTCAGGAGCACTTAACCTAACTCACTCGGCACGTGGCCGGCAATACACTAACACGTGGGTGAGAAGAATTAGAGAGTATTTATTAACTAAAGCACTTAAACACTATAGATTACAATAATGCGTGAGAGACGCCGATGCGAGGAGGATCTACTCCTTCACCCTTCACCAATACTTCGTTGAGTTGGGCCGAGAAACACTATGAACGTTCGCAGAGAAAATTCGCAACCTGTTGCAACGGTACTGAGAGCAGTAATGGCCGACGAGAGGGAGCGGGAACCGCGAGAGTACAATTGCCCGAGGAGAACGCGACGCGGCGCTGCTAATTAGCAGGCGCGTTTACAAACAGTATTGCCCGAGTATCGACCGCGTTATTGATTTCGGTGAGGATGCCACGGGCGCCCGTTGGCCGCCCGCCCGAGGTGACTATGAATACGCAAAATTCCGCCCGCCTTAGCCAGCAGCGTAGGCTAATCCGTTGGTGTAGAGATCGGCACCACCGAGAATTTGGCGATGGGTCGGACTAGCGTGCCTGATGAAGTCTTTAGTGTGACCACCCTGGTGAGGCCGTCAGCTCCGGGGTGCAGTGAGAGTACCCGCGCTAGAGGCCACTTGGCAGGAGGAAACCGCTCATCGGTGATGAGGACCAGTGAGTTCTCCGTGATTTGGTTGGTTGGATGGTGCCACTTCGAGATGGCTAAATGGCGTTGTAAACACTCCTTCGACCAACTTGCCCAGAAGTACTGAAATTTTTGTTGTATCAGTTGCCAGCGAGAGAGACGTGCTACTGGTACCGTAGAGAGTGAGGGTTCGGGCACTGTCGTCAGTGGTGCTCCGATCAGGAAGTGGCCGGGCGTGAGGGCGTCGAGATCGTCGGGGTCGTCAGACAACGGGTGCAGCGGTCGGGAGTTGAGAACTGCCTCGATTTGCACCAGTAGAGTGGTCAATTCCTCAAACGTGAGGATGGCGTCTCCGACGGTTCTCCGCAGGTGGTGATTCACCGACTTGACCGCTGCCTCCCATTTCCCGCCGAAGTGAGGGGCTGCCGGAGGACTGAAAAACCAAAGAGTACCATCGCCTGAGAGAAAATGAGAGATTTCCTTGAACTCCCTTGTGCCTGAGGTGAACAGTTTCCGGAGTGCGGCATCTGCCCCGACAAAATTGGTGCCGCAGTCACTGTGGAGTGACCCGCAGATGCCTCTTCTTCCCACGAATCGTCGGAAGGCCGAGATGAAGGCCTCCGTTGAGTAGTCAGAGACGGCCTCGAGGTGGACTGCCGAGGTGACGAAGCAGACGAAGATCGCGAGCCAGCCCTTGTGTGTTTTGGCCCCGCGACCTCGCCACGTCTTGAGGATGACCGGTCCTGCGTAGTCGACTCCGGTGTTGAGGAAGGGCCGAGAGGGCGTCACTCTGGACAGAAGTAGCTGCCCCATGAGCTGCTGGGCTCGCACGCCTCGTTGGCGAGCGCAGCGTATGCAGCGGAGGATGTGAGATCGCACCGGGGCCCGACCTCCGATAATCCAGTAGGTCCTGCGGAGGTGAGTCAGCGTCAGTTGAATGCCACCGTGGAGAATCCGTAGATGGGCGTCCGAGATGAAGAGGTGCGTAAGTGGCGAGTCCCGAGGCAGTATGAAGGGGTGTTTCGTGCCCTCTTCGAGTTCCGCGTTGCGCAGCCGACCGCCCACTCTGAGAATGCCCGAGCGATCGACGAAGGCCGTGAGCCGAGTTAGAGGATGCGTCCGTGAGAGGTGTGGCCGCGTGCCATGGTCTTGAGCTCTGCCGAGAAATAAGCACCCTGCGTTGCCCTTACCCAATATATTCGGGCTGCTTCCATCTCCTCTGAGGTGAGTGGGTTGTTGAGAGAAGAGTCCGGGGTGCGCCTGAATCTGGCAAGGGCTCTCCGGCACAGTGCCGTGATACGGAGGAGTCGGGTGAGAGACGAATACCGATGAATTACCTCCCAGAGAGGATGAGGTTCCGATGCCGTCAATGCGAGGGTGAGTCCTGGTCGCTCTTCGAGGTCTGCCTTCGGGTCCGGTCGCGGCATTGATGATGGCCAATCCTGCTGCGGTAGAGCGAGCCAAGGAGGGCCGCTCCACCATAATGAGTGGTGCGACAGCTGAGCTGGTGTGAGCCCGCGCGAAGCGCAGTCGGCGGGGTTGTCCCTGCCCGGTACGAAGTGCCATTGTGCGTGTGGGACGAGATCCTGAGCGGTAACCACCCGATTGCGGACGAAGTCCTTCCATCGTGAGGGGTGACTGCGGATCCAGGTGAGGGCAACGGTAGAGTCGGTCCAGAGAGACGTAGGTGCCCCGACGAGCTCGAGAGTTTCCTGAATGTGCTTGACGAGTTTGGCGAGAAGTACCGCAGCACCAAGTTCCAACCTGGGAATCGTGAGTGGCTTAGGAGGAGCAACCCGTGTTTTGGCGCATACCAGAGTAGTGATCGGCTCTGATTCCATGGAGGAGACCCTGACGTAGACGACCGCTGCCATGGCTCGTTAAGAGGCGTCCGAGAAATCGTGTAGCTCCACCTGCGTAGTTCGAGTGAGGTGCAGCCAGCGTGGAACCGAGAGTTGCCGCAATTCAGTGAGGTCCGTCCGAAATTGATACAACCGTTGGCACGTCTGAGGAGACAGAGGATCGTCCCAGCCTAATTTATCCAGCCACAGCTCCTGCAGTAGCATTTTGGCGCGTACGATGACCGGTGCGAGGAAGCCGAGAGGGTCGTATAATTGTGCGACCTCCGAGAGTACTGCCCGTTTCGTGACTGAGGTTGAGGTGGCAGAGAGTGCATGAAACCTGAAGTCATCCGCCTGAGGATGCCAAGAGGGACCCAGAATCTTGACGCCAGCGTCTTTGAGGGGGTGAGCGAGGTCCGAAGAGGGGTACTCGGGGGAGACGGCTTGGAGGAGCTCGGTATCGTTACTGGCCCATTTTGCCAGCGGGAATCCGCCCGCCATGCAGAGCGCCGTTTCTTGGCGTACTATCTCCTGCGCTTCCCTCAAATCATCTGACCCGCCGTAGATGTCGTCAACGTATCGCCCCTTTGTAAGAGGTGCGATGGCCAGGGGATACCGATGCCCGTCGTCTTCCACCAGCTGGAGGAGCACCCGCACGGCAAGATACGGCGCTGGGCGGGTGCCGTAGGTGACCGTGGTGAGCTGGCATGGGGTGAGGGCGCCCTGTTCGTTCGTCCAGAGGATGCGCTGCAGATCCCAGTCATCCGAGTGGACTCTGATTTGGCGGAACATCTTGGTGATGGACGTCGCGAAGAGGAAGCGGTGTTTCCGCACCCAGAGAATGACGTCGGCGATGTCGACCTGTAGATTGGCTCC
Source organism: Priocnemis perturbator (assembly GCA_963942575.1). Taxonomy (NCBI): domain Eukaryota; kingdom Metazoa; phylum Arthropoda; class Insecta; order Hymenoptera; family Pompilidae; genus Priocnemis; species Priocnemis perturbator. The sequence continues at coordinate 3,419,742 of OZ012643.1, read as the reverse complement.
CATGTGGAGTATGTCATTGAGGGAACGCCCTGAGGAGGTCGGAGCGGATCCATTGAATACAACCCTGAGTTTAGTGGTGAGGCTCTGTTCCTTGAGGACGCCGTGGTGCGGGAGATAGTACATCGAGGATGGCTCTGGATCGGTCTGCGAAAGCTTCCGGAGTAGAAAGTTCTTCATACTCACGGATGAATGACACGTAGAGCTCCTTATAATGGTTGTCGCCTGAGAGTCGTTTGAGTAGACGTCAAAGCGCTCCCTGCGCCGTAGGCCTAGAATCACCCAGACTAGTCACCGGGGCCTTGAGAGGTAGCCTGACCGTGTATCGTCCTCAGGCGTCTCTGGTGTGTGTAGCCATGAAGTGTTCCTCGCAAGCGAGCTCGTCTTCGGTGAGGCCAGCTGTAGTCCTGAGCGTTGCCTCCTCTTGAACCCAGAAACGCTCGAGGAGTTCGTGCAATTGATAGTCGATCGCAACCGCTAGCGTGGTTGCGGCTTGACCGGCTCGCCCGTCATCGATCGGGCCGAGTACGACCCATCCTAATAGTGTGCGGAGGTCGATTGGCTCCTGAGGGCTCCCCTTACGGACACCGTGTTCCAGCAACTGCCCATAGGCGTCTGCTCCCAGAATAAAGTCGATCTCTCCGGGGGTGAGGAAGTCAGGATCGGCGAGAGGTATTCCCTGCAGATGCGGCCACCACAGCTCCGGCGCAGCAAATGAGGGCAGCCATGTGGTAGTCTTCTTGAGGATGTGAGCCGTGACGGTGAGTCCTGCAGTCCGGTCGTAGATCGACGTGAGGCGCACCACCATCGCGCCCCGGGTCGAGCTTGAGTGGGTCCCTCCGACGCCGCTGACCCGTATGTTGGAGGGTCGGACTTCCAGCCGCAGCGTCTTCGCCGTTCGTTCTGAGACAAATATGAGTTCTGAGCCGAGGTCAATCAGAATGCGTACCTGATGCATGGTGCCAAAGATTGACAAGGTGATGACCTGGCAGGTGGCCAGCAGCACATTTGGCCTGAGGAACCCTGATGGAAGACGGGTGAGTGCGCTGGCCGGCGGTGCTGCGAGAAGAGTATCCAGTGCGGTGTGAGGAGCGCCCGGTTGAGGATGTTGCGTAGAGGTGTCCGTTCCTGAGGGTGTCCGAGATTGAGTTCCTGTAGGTGAGAGGCGCCCGGGAGGGGCTTACTCAGGGGGCGCCTTACCCCGCCCTGAGATTCCTTGCCACTTAGTGAGGTAGTGTGGCCGCAGACCCTGAGCGCCCGGGTTCACGATGGGGAGCGGTGCCGGCGAAGGCGTCCGTGGTCGTGGTGGAGGCGAGGGCGCCCGCAGCGTCTCCTCGAGCTCCGGCGGAGCTTCATCGCTCTCCTGCGTCACTGCCGCCGGGGCCCTGTAGATGGTCGTGGTGACGGTTCGCGGCTGCAGTTTGCCCTGAGGATGGTCTGGCTGGAGGTGAATCATGGAGTGATGTAGTCCATTGCAGTGTTGATACCTCTTACGGTTCCGGCAGTTGATGACATTGTGGTTGCCCAGGCAATTATAGCAGAGGCGGAGTTGCTCAACCACCTGGCGCCGCTGGTGAGGAGTAGATGCTCTGAATTCGGGGCAGGAGACGATGAAATGCTCCTGACCACAGAGCTCGCAGAGTCGAGCCCGAGGAGTCTCGACCGGCGCAGTGGCAACTGCGTGGGCTCGGATGGTGAGGGGGGGCCTGAGACGGGCCTGTGAGGAGGTAGCGGGTTGAGGAGGGCCGGTACGTGATGCAGGGTGTGAAGGTTGCCTTCCTGAGGGCGCTCGTGCGCGCTCCTGGTTCTCGAGACCCCGTGCCTGAGAGTGAACAAAGTCTTGTACCTCTTGGAGGGTGGGGGACTCGGTTCGTGCACCTAGGGACATCTCCCAGAGTTCGCGCGTAATCACATCTAGCCTCCGGACTGTAACGCGAGCCGCCAAAGGTCGCCACTGTTCCGTTGCAGTCCCCAGGGAGTTTAGGGCGAATAAGGCCTCGTTTACCGTGGTGACGAGGTCGTCGAGACTTCCTGCCGTGCGGGTGACTGCGGTCCCCTCCCCGAGAAGCCGGTCTATGAGCTCGCCCTCGAGCACCCGGCGATTCTCATACCTATCTTGTAGGCGCTGCCAAGCCAGTTCGTACGATGCCGTCTCGACCGGCAGAGTGTCCAGACGACGTGCTGCTTCGCCCATGAGAGAGGCCTTGAGTATGAGCAGCTTCTCTAGCGGTGAAAATTGCGTATTCCGCGCCACGAGGTACTCAAATGTATCCCTGAAAAGCCGCCAGCTTGTGAAGTCGCCTGAGAAAGAGGGCAGCGATACTTGCGGGACAATGGCTCTGGACAGCGCCTGAGGAGTGCTAGAGGGGTGAGTGCACCTGAGTTGCTCCTGTTTCTGCTGCTCGGCTTGCAGGATACGCAGTGCGGTAGTAGCCTTTGAGTAAGCCTCCATGCAGTCGTCGTACACCCCCTCGGAGGTGTATTCCAATTGAAAAAAGGCTGCCTGTGGGAGTTCGCAAAGCCGATCGTGCTGTTCGTCAAATTTGTTCCACGCCGTCTCGAGATGGTCGAGTTTCGTCCTCACCGCCTCCGGGTGGAGGGTTTTGAACGATGTTTCGCGTGTCTCCTCCTCGAGCCGCTGAATGAAGCGGAAGCGGCTCCTTTGCCCAGCCACCTTATCGTCGTGCTCCGTCATTTCTCTTCCCGCACAAGAGTCCCTTACACCACGCGCTCTAATCCGGCTCGAAGGACCAGTGAAAACGTCACAAACTTATTTGGTTGAACGCCTGAGAAAGTCTGGTTAGACGCGGGTATATAACGCACACGAAGAGAGGAGCACTTAACCTAACTCACTCGGCACGTGGCCGGCAATACACTAACACGTGGGTGAGAAGAACTAGAGAGTATTTATTAACTAAAGCACTTAAACACTACGGATTACAATAATACGTGAGAGACGCCGATGCGAGGAGGATCTACTCCTTCACCCTTCACCAATACTTCGTTGAGTTGGGCCGAGAAACACTATGAACGTTCGCAGAGAAAATTCGCAACCTGTCGCAACGGTACTGAGAGCAGTAATGGCCGACGAGAGCGAGCGGGAACCGCGAGAGTACAATTGCCCGAGGAGAACGCGACGCGGCGCTGCTAATTAGCCGGCGCGTTTACAAACAGTATTGCCCGAGTATTGACCGCGTTATTGATTTCGGTGAGGATGCCACGGGCGCCCATTGGCCGCCCGCCCGAGGTGACTATGAATACGCAACACAGTCCGGTGGTAAAATTCGACTCCATCCGAATAATACTAGCTCTGGCAGCGTCGAAGAACCTGGCTTTGCAACAATTCGACATCAAAACAGCCTTCTTAAACGGGAAGCTAACTGAGACTGTCTACATGGAGCAGCCGGAAGGCTACGAAGATGGAACGAACAAGATATGGAAACTGGAGAGAAGCCTTTATGGCTTGAAGCAAGCCTCCAGGTGCTGGCACGAACGGCTTACTGGTTTTCTGAAGAAATTCAACTTAGAAGCCACCAGATCCGACCCGTGCGCCTTCACGCGCAGCTGGCAAGGAAGCACGCTAATATTAGCTATCTATATAGATGACGGGATTGTGGCGGCGTCAGACCAGGCAACCGCAGATGCACTTTTGAGCCAACTCAGAAGGGAATTTCAGGTAACCAAAGGAAATTTGAGCCTGTTTTTAGGGTTCCAGATAGAACGCAATGTAGACGGCTCGATATTTCTGCATCAATCTGGGTACGCTAGGAAGGTGTTAAAACGTTTCAACATTACCAACGCAAACCCTGTGGCCGTTCCAATGGACAAGCACCAGGAGCTGAGCGTCATGGTGCATGGGAAACAGGAATCTGGAGAGATGCAAGCGCCGTACCGCGAAGCCGTCGGATCCCTAATGTATTTAGCAGTAGGAACGAGATCAGATATAGCCCTTGCATTAAGCGCCGTGAGTCAATACCTAGAATCGCCCGACAAAATTCATTGGAACGCGGTAAAAAGAATTTTAAAATATTTAAAGGGAACCGCGGATTACAGGTCACTGTTTGAAGCATCCACTGACCTAAAAACTGTTAGCTTTTAGTGATGCAGACTATGTGGGGGATGTCGAAACTCGCAGGTCGACTTCTGGTTATGTTTTTAAGTTAGGCAATAGCAGAATTTCGTGGTGCTCGCAAAAGCAGAAGGCGGTCGCTCTATCAACTACAGAATCCGAGTTCATAGCTGCGGCACAAACTATCAAGGAATTAATTTGGTTGCGTCGCCTTATGTAGGAAATCACTAAACAAGAAACTGTAAAACCGAAACTTTTGCTTGACAATCAGAGCGCCATAAGACTTTTAAAGAATCCCGAATTCTGTCACTAGTTCAGCTACTGTCGTGTCTTCTTTTACCCTGTTCAGCTCCATCGTAGTGAAAGGTCACTTCCAATGATTTTTTACTACAGTCGTTACTACATTTTCTGCCCCACTTACGATATCATTCGAATCTGTAACAATATTGCAAATTTTGTTCCATTTGTTGTTTCCCAAATGCATTCATATAATTTCACATTATATTCTGTTTTATTTATACGATACTTTCAGCTATTATTACTTACAGGATGATATTAATAAACAACATTGATATTGTATAAGTTAAGTCTATCATATTACACACATACAATTCTTGAAAATGCTTATCCAACGTTACAAATGTCTAATTACATCATTTAAAGCAATCCGGATGCATATTGGATTGATAAGATTGATATAAAAAAAGTACTTACAAATTGTAGCCAAGGATTGTCTCCCTACCACTGGTTGTTTAACTGTATCATTTCGTCTACCATAGAATAGAAAAATTGGGTAGTACCAGGGACGGCTTGGCAAGGTAAAATCTCCCCTGAAAATTGACTTAATCAGCCCTTTAACCTGACAATTAAAAATACTCAAAACTCAATAGTAAGCAGTAAGACAAATATTTTATTCTTAATTCTTGCAAAACCGAAGAAAAAATACTACAAGTAAAGTTCAAAAATAAATTGTAAGCCCCAAACATTAAACAGTAATAATTGTCTTAGCAAATCGCTTCTTTGGGATATTATTAATATAGGTCTTGTTATCTATTGCTTACAAAATATCTTTCTGTGCATTCATAAGCATTAGTAGATCCGATCGTTTTTCTGACAAGATACTCGTCAACCTGGTTTTGATCAATTTTAGAGTGAGGAAACTAGCGGAGACAACGACAATATTTGTTAGGCAAGTGAGCGAAAATTAGATCAATTGCCACCGGTTCTGCTGGAAATTTTCAAAGCCCCAAACGGTCCAGTGAGCCCCTGAGCAGTGTACATGTCTCCATGCGTACTTTATTGACATTGTCAATACTATTCGGTAGAAAATTAAAATTCTAATTCATTTTTTTGTCTCTTTTGGTGGATGTAGTTATAGTGCTCCGCCGACATTTTACTAAACAACAGAAACGAAACATTTTCAATTCAAGAATAATACTATTATTGAATTAATCATACAAATCTCTTCACATTTGCATAATATGTGTAACAGGGCAAAATAATACAAAACTTACCATAACAGGAACTGTGTTCAGCTGTCTCTACTTGCAGCATTTCTAGAAAATAAAGTGAGCAAACATAAGGTTTGTTAGATATGAACATTATTATTCATCATCAGAATTATATGTAGGTTATAACAATTTGAATACACCTTTTAAAATTATGCTCTCGTATGCTTGTTTCGTTCAGCACTTCATAATTTTCTAAATTGTAAAAAGCAATATGATAAATATAAGGTTTCTTGTGTTTAACATTCATTAATACATAAACCTTCTCTGATCAATTCTCAAATAGCAAAATGAATCTAATACCTATATTTGTGATAATGTTTAATCATATTATTTCCAAAGCATTCGTACAGAAATGTGGACAAGATATTTGCAACAAGCTAGTGTGTATATTGTATATATATGGACTTTTGGACCCTTTTACTTGCCATGTCAAATAATAAAGATAGCCACACTGAGAGGACGTTGCAATAGAAAAGCTCTTTTATCTGTCTCTCCTATGTGTTTTCAACAATAACGAACAATCACACTTTACGTGCTGCATATCAGCTTATTATTTTATTGTATTGGTTATCTTCAAGCCTGCTTAAAGAACGTTAAGAAGTGACGTGAGGATACAGCAATAGTATATTCTCAGAATGTTCAAGATATCTAATGTTTACCTATTTTCGTTCGTAGTATATACCGAGAATATCTTACGGGATGTCCTCAGTATGTCCGCGTGAGGTCAACGGGATATCTCTAATTTATCTGTAGAAATGTCAACGGGATCTACCTGGTATGTCTGTAAAACGTCAATGGGATACCTTCAGTATGTTATCGGAATATCGTGCATATACGTATTGATATACACAGTGGCGTGCAAATTTCCAGCCAGATAGATTCTTCAGTTTATATTATAAAAGCGATATCTAAGATTTTTAATAATACTGGATACAAGAATATGACAAGATGTATGATATTGTTTTCTTTTATTTGCCAAATCTTTATACCCAATATTATCTGAGTATATTGGATGTCGGTTTTGCAATATAAAATGTGTTCTGGACTATGTACCAATTTACGAGCCGTTCATAATTCCCCGGCCTAATGACTGCGTGACGTCATTTCACGCACCAATTAGGACGCTCCACGACGGCGCTCTACTTCCCGCGCTCACCTACTTAGCGCGCTCTGTAATGTGCCTTTAGCTCGCTCCTTATATGGGCATGATTATAAATCACCCAATCTGATTGGGTCTAACACTAACACCTGACAAAAATGTGTGTGAGGCGCCGGGAGACCGGGTGGCGCCGACAGCCTCACCTTGACTAATCCTGAAAAGACCGTGAGCACGTGCACACTGATTTGTAAAGATAACGAGAAACGCGCAAGTTTCTATTGTAAAGAGTTATATTAAAGTACGTATTATAACGTAAAGTGTTCGCTCACGACTCCTAAGTTAATCCTAATTCTTTATTCCTAATTCCTAATTGTTAAGGACATAATGGGCTCGCCCTGATTCCAGATTGGGGACAATCACGGGAGCGATTTTATTATAAAACTCAAAGTATCTTTTATTTCCAGTAAGTATACACCCACGTGCACGGCGCGTATTGGTCTTATGAAGAACTCGGCCGTTAAAAAGAAACTAAACTTGGCTATATAATCGCCTAATATAAACGCGCGCGGCGAGAGCGAGTCTTCGCGACGCGACGTAAGGAAGAGAGAGTACGTGCGCACAACTGTGCCACACGCACGGACTAAAAAACTTGAACCGGACCACGGATGAAGGAGGAGACTGCGCTACCTCTTATTCTAACTAGACGAGAGGACTAGGGCAGGGAAGAACCGTCAGAGCCTAAATGCTACTACACGGGTGTGGTCCGGACACGTGGCGGATACGTTACTACACTATTGCCTTTAACCAGGAAGTTCAGCACGTCAGCTGGCCAAGGAAGGGAAAAGGAGAGAACGCGTGACTGAGAATTTCACAATCAGTAAACGAACGGGCCGCGAATCTAGCCAAGAATAAGCACTAAAAACGACCGGGCAAAATTATCAACGCTAGCACTTAAAGAAAAACACGCTTGTTCGCTCAGACTGTCCGTACAAGAAGAAGGACCTCACGCACGCGCCGTGTGTACGATCATCTCGGGCCCGACCGACACGTCCAGGGAGCTCAACGACGCGACGTGTTGCTGCGCGTCGTCGGCGAGTTTTGTTAGACCGCTCGTGGTCTCTTTTTCCAGCACGGGCATATTCAAAATCAGCGCAAGATGACGCGAGACCAAAACCCGCTTGACCTCGTATGAACGCTCTAATAACTCCCACGCGCTCGCATAGCTCGCCCCCTCAATCGCGAAAATCCTAACCTTGTTAGCCGCCTCTCCCTTTAACGCGGATTTCAGATAGTGAAGCTTATCAATGTCGTCCAAATCCGTCTGCGAGCCTATCATGCTCAGGAACGTATTTTTAAACGACAACCAATTTTCATATTTGCCGTCGAAAGTCGGCAGCGGAGCCTCGGGTAATTTGATTCGTCGCCGCTTAACGGGTGCGGAACCGGTGTTATAATTGCGCACGCCATCGTCCACCGGGCCAGCATCCACGTCGGAAATGTTTACCGCGTTCAAGATATGTTCGGCTTTACCCGCGAGGGTGTAGAAACGATCCTGAATGCTCACGCACTCGTCCTCGTGTCCTCTACCCGGATCTAACACGATCAGTTCGTCATTGTACTCCTCGAATGCGTGATATAAAACCGTTAGGCGGGCTATTCGTAATTTCAACGTGGCGTTGTCTAATTTATCTTTATCTATCAGATTACTTACGTTCGTTATCTGAGATTTCAACGAAGACCGCTTCTGCATAAGGATTTTGACTCTTTCCGACATCGTTGGGCGATTTGGATTAGGGATAGGAATGAACGACTTACGTCAATCAGCTGTATGAGTGTGGGTGGATGCTGTCCTTGACTCCGTGGCTCGGAGATGCCCGCTCTCGCCGATTTGTGTCCGCAGTCGTTTCTATCCCCTGTCTCGTGTTCGTAGACCAGGCCGTACACCTCACAGGAGGCACAAAAATGTTGTGTGATAAATCAGGATCAACACTTTCACGTTCACCCCGTGATTTCGATTTTTATTGTCTTTCGATGTAAGTGGTATAATGTTTATGCTGTCGCCTCATGGACCTGACTGTAGACCAGGATTTTATACAGTGATCGCCTTGTAGACCTGATTGTGGATCAGGGTTTTAGCTACGCCTGTACGTTCACGTCTTTATGTTTTTGCTCAATCCGGGTCGCGATTACGCGTCAACGTATGTGTACGCTGGATCGCGACAACGCCTCGGATGATGGTTATAGAATATCGCTATTTTCACTTTTGCTGCTTGCTACGCTCGTTTACTCGCTTGCTACGCTCATTTACTCGCTTGCTACGCAACTGCCCGACTTCGCGACCGCGTCTCTCCGTCGTGTCTCGACCGGAGAAGAGGCGCGATCACGTCATTGGCGCCTCTCATTAGACACCGCCCATCGACAGATCGCGCGTACAAATATTTCGATCGCCGCGGACGCGAGTCGGCCTTTGCGGGACTGTTTGATCCCTTAGATGACCGCCGCCGCTCTGTTGGAGTGCGGATCGGCCTTGTATGCGTGAACGTACACACGCAGCTCGCCGTTTGATACATAAAGCTTTTGACTTATGCTACGTCGTGCACAACTACCTATATTTAGAACACAACACGCCGCACGCTCGAAATCCTCGTTACGGGCAATACAATCAAACCCGCGCAATGACTAATTGCGCGGACCAATTACCGCGTGCAACGCGTCGCACATACATGTTCGCACACATAGGTGCCGGCGGCGCTCGTGAGCAACAAGAAGGTCTCGCTTCAGGTGGCACACCAGAGGTCGGCGGGCGTCGGTCAAACAAAATCAAAATACACGGCCAGTATAGCGCCGTGCAATTTTGTCGCCCCGATCTCTAACACTAATTCCTAATGAAGTCCTTAATTAATCATCCCTTCAGCGTACAATCGACCTCTCCTTCATTCCACATCTTCGACTGCCCCCAGTCGAGTTGCTCGCACATATTAACGAGCATCATACACATCAAAATGAAAAATCTACCGGACTGGAAACTTTTGCACACCACTGTATATGAATTGCTTGGGCTAGGTTACATTGGAATTATTCGTGCCCTCTGTCGCAATTTTTCCTAAAGCGCGACCGATCAGCGGCTTCGGGCCGCCTCGGTACCGCTCGGGTCTTTCCCGATCTTACTCATAACTCCTCCCCCGCTCTCCCTTCCACCGCCACGGGTGGATCGAGCAGCTCGTGGGCTGCGGGAGCGGGGAGCAGGGAGGATTCGTTTCCCGGAATCGGGCACTTTCGCGACCGCTAATTAGTCGTTAGCCTGTTACCGGTGAGGATTAACTTACTTCTGCGAACTGCGAGTCCTTTTCTGTGAACTATATTGTCTGTGCGTGCGAACCGGCTACGGTTCGTCTTGGGATCTCGTCCCCACGTGTCTTAGCGAGAGCTTTCTCTCGCCTGTGCATTATAGACCTTTTAGGAAGTCAGAGGAGAAAATAAAGACTGGAGAGCGATACGTAAGACTCGCGCATTTTTATTTAAAGCCTGCCCTCGTGCAAGCCACCCAACCATCTTTTCCAAACGCACTAATACTACGCATAGATCGGCTGCTCTTTCCGACCATTTCTTGGTTTCGGACGAGCAAAACGACTAAACACCTCATTATAACATAAATATTTATATTTTTTATTTTACCTGTGTTCTTATATTTGAATGGCCATGAGATGACAGTAGTTTTACCTAAAATTATTGTACAATTTTGCATTATAAAATCATCAAGTCATGTAAAACTAATGTACTTTCAAATATTCTACATAAAGTTAGATTCACTATTAGTATATTATTCCTATATGAATAATTGTTTTGTGTGATGCTCGTTAAGATTTACGAGCAATTCGACTGGGGACAGTCGACGATGTGGAATGAAGGAGAGATCGATTCTAGGCTGAAGGGATGCTTAATTAAGGACTTTGTTAGGAATTAGGAAGTAGGAAAAATGAATTAGGTTTAACTTATGCGGCGTGAACGAACTCTTTACGTTATAATACGAACTTTAATATAACTCCTTATAATAGAAACTTGCGCGTTTCTCGTTATCTCCTTACAATTCAATGTGCACGTGTTCACGGTCTTTACAGGATTGTCAAGGTGAGGTCGCTGGCGCCACGCGGTCTCCCGGCATCTCACACGCATTTTTGTCAGGTGTTAGTGTTAGACCCAATCAGATTGGGTGATTTATAATCATGCCCATATAAGGAGCGGGCAAACGGCACACTACTGAGCGCGCTAAGTAGGTGAGCGCGGGAAGTCGCGCACCGTCGTGGAGCGTCCTAATTGGAGCGTGAAATGACGTCACGCCATCATTAGGCCCGGGAAATATGAACGGCTCGAACAATACATAATCCAGAACAATAATTCATTTTTAAATAAATAGTTCGTTTTGTTACAACAAAATAATATTGAATTTATATTTATTATACTTCGATTAATTTAGGAAACCTTGTAAATGCGTTAAAAAGTAGAGAATTATACATTTTGAATTTTAAGACCAATTGTAAATCCATTGTTATGATTAATTCCTTATCTTGAGTATTTAATTACTGTTATATGGTAATTGAATTACTTCAAATATATATTTAATTACTGGGATTTAAAGTAATACTTGACGAACCATCAAACTTCGATATTCTGCATCCGGACTCAATTCTAATTCCATGTCAAGATACTCTGTTTCATGATGCAATCGTATGTCGAGAAAAATGTTCCGTTCTTCCCGTTCTTCTTTGTGTTCGACCTCGCCACATCGAAGTTTTTCTAAAATGGGCTTTTGTTGCCTTTCGATGGAGTACAGTTTTAGTTCTAAACTCAGTATCTTTCAGACCACGAATCGCTCAAAGTTGTCTGTGCCTATGTACATGGAAAAAATGTAACAAATATTAGAAACACAATAAAGAAAATTGTTTCAGCATAAACATTATGTGTTAGCCTTGTTATATTCTTAATTATATAACAAATGAATATGAACTAAAATGAGGAAAAATTATGTGAGTCAAATTACTATGTCGTTGTGTGTGCAGATTTGTGGCTTTTGGTGGTGGTTCAACCTTTTGGGTCAACAACTGTTCAACTAAAACCACCACATTTGTTACAATCCACCAATACGTAAATGTTGAGTGTACTGCGCTTCAATGTTACATCAAAGATTGCAAAGAACTTTAGTTAGGTTATGCGAATATGCAAGGAATTGTGCGTGGTGCATTGAATCCATTAAAGTAATGGTGGTTACTTGGCATATAATATTGTTACGTCCGGGCGAGGCTTTTTCACGACTTGTATCCGTCAGAACGGTCGATGAGAAATCCGCGAGCGGTCTGCCGTGCGACCGGGCGTAACGCTTGAATAATTTTGTTATTTAGTTACAATAAATAACGGTAATCCAACTAAAGATCAATATTGCAAGGTATTCTAATCCCTTCCTGGAAGAGTGGGATTATTGGTTTAATTGTATAAGCTAAACGGAGAAGTTAAATTAGAAGTTAATATCGCGTTTAGTTATATGCAGGACTAATAGGATTCGTGTGCCTCTGTAAGACCCGTACAAGTCCCCAATCGTTCGCGAGAGGTTATGTTTTCTGTTTGTGCAATACTACGGTAGATGAGGTGTGACGTCACAACATAGATGAAATCAAAGAAAATAATATAAGGGGAAAACAAAATAGATATATTGAATCAGAAAAATATTGATGTAAAAAAAAATAGAAAAGATATATTATGAATCTGATAAACAACGCAAAGAATGACTGCTGTATATGTTATTTGCAGTATTGAGAAATGTTCAGTACTAGTGCGCGACAGTTATGCGCCTTAATACGAGCGCTCTTTACAAGGTTTACGGATACGCTCTCGGTAATTAACAGTTACGCCTTTACAATCGAGAAATTTAACAGGGAAACTTGCACGGTCAAACGACCGTGCCCGTGGGATCCCGCCGTGGCCTAAGCTCGGGCATGGTCATACAATGAGATGTTAATAATTGTCGTACGTCGCGACTGGACGTTCCTACCGTGTCGCTGGTCTTCGGCTATGTTCGTATAGCTGCGCTTGCGCACGCGCTCTTTCTCCTTCTGCTCGCGCTCTATTCGTCTCTCTCTCTCTCTCACTCTCTCGCTCTAGCTCTCACTCTCCTTTGGCGGTCAGTCGGTCGGAATTCGCAGGGTTTGATGGAAAAAACGATGATAGTACCTTCGAATCGAAATGGAATTTTAGTGCTTTGTTTCTCCTTGATTTGCCTATGCTCTGTGATAATTGAGCCGGGATATAGCCCGTTACAAAGGTCGACAAATCAGGAAGTTAATGCTTCTATCCGTTAATTTCGTTAGATATTTCCGACTTTATCGCCACGCGAGCGAGGAACAACCTTTCCGCGTTTTGTTCAAGGTATATATATATAAAAGAATAATGTAAATGAAATCAAAGAAAAGAAACTTAAGTTAATGCGTCCGACGCAATTTGTCGGCCACGTGCAGAACGTACGCGCACACTTTCGCACTTTTCACTAGCGAAAGAAAAGAAAAACTGAGTCTGTATCTCAAAATAATAAGCACAATTTATAACCATGGCATTACGGGGATAATTGAGTCCTTTTGTAACACACTGCAAGAAGAATATGCACTATTAGGCTCTAAATGAATGATATCTAAGATACCCTCGCACAATCGACCACGTACCTCACGACTTTACAGCCAACTGCCCAGAGAAATCCGTCGCGAGACGGCTCCTGGGCTCGCTCTAGGACGGTTTTTCATGCCCTACTCGCGGAAACGGTCGATCAGCGGTCGATCCGGTATACAAATATTGTGTTACGATGCTCGCTCGATGTTCAGTGAGATACTTTCGCTCACTCATTTATCCTTTTCTAATTACCAAGTTTTATTTCAATTACCGTATAACTGCATTGACTCATTTATTTAAGATTTTAGCAGCGTACGCTTCTGATTTCGTATACTTGAACAAAATTAGGTTGATACTCGCGCAATGATTTATTGCCGTGAAAATAATAACTTGATTTGGTGAGAGAGAGAAACTAAAAATTAGCACGCGGAACCTCATCGCGATTTCTTAGCCTAGGCACACACACACTCATACTATACTCATGCATTCATACCCGTTCGCACGCTTATATCTATGCTTACATCTACCTTAAAACTACTTATATATATATATATATATATATATACGAGTATGATTTCACGGTGAGGGAATTCCACTACAATATTACTGCTCGACAGCACCACGTATACGATGGACCTAAGCCATGATACGAATATTTCGTATCCGGCGGCCGGAATAAAGGAAAGAAAAGAGAGTTTAATTAAGAAATAAAGTTAATAAGAAAAGGAAAAATCATAAAGTTACGCTGGGACGTAACAATATAAAATTTTATGAACATCGGTTTATAACTAAATTGACACATTCCCCTCAAAGGGCAAAATTACCTATATATATATATATATATATATTAGTGGTGTTTTACTTTCACATGCAACATATCCTTTTACATTGTAAGACCTGCCACTCTCGATTTTAGGTAATTTTGCCCTTTGAGGGGAATGTGTCAATTTAGTAAACTTAATCACATATATATATATGTGATTAAGTTTACTGTGCATAATAGCATATAACAGTTTGGGAATTAGATGACTAAATATATAAGGAAAGTGTAAGAATAACTTCGGCATGCTCACATGCCGATGTCCGACGCGTTTCTGGTTATACATCACGTGACCGATCATATACCGCTTTGTGCGAGGGTCCTTAGACTATACAAAACACAGACTCGACTAGTTCCACTGAATGGCGGGAAGAGCAAATCCCTTCATACAATGAACACAATAACAACAGAACACACATAATGTAAAAACTTACAAATGTTGTCCTACGATTCTTCTTCAACCCAGAAGCTTGTCTTTTCGACCCTTTGCTGTTGGACATATCATCGCTTTCCGCTCTGTGATTTATAATTTGCATACTGTAAATTAAGTCTTTCTTATACAAATTTCTTGTTTTTATGACTAATTTTTTATAATATTATTTTATTACATCGCAACTTTTTCCGTTTTTATACTCTGAGGAACTTTTGGGATAATCAACCTTAATTCTTACCCTTAATCAGAATCTTTGTCCAGAATTTGTGAAGCGTTAAATTTTCTTGATATTTTCAAACCTTCTGTTATTTTGGCCCCAGATTTTGAATCAGATGATTTCTCTGCTTCAATTAATTTTTTTCCGGCAAATGCATAATTGGCTGAAACACAACTAATTTTAAGCACTTTTAATAGATATATCACCTTTCTCTAGTGTTACAGTAGATCTGTATGTATGTACATATAAGTATATATTCCCACGACATATATTACATTAATAAGTATAATAATTATATATGTATTTCAGAATATACTTACCAGTTGTTGAATGTAGTTTTTCCACTGGGTGATTTAACCATGTGAATTGCGGTTCCCCCAGCAGCGATACAGCTTGTCATAATGTTTGTTGTTTGTAAAATTTAGCCAAACCACTTTTTTCATATTAATCCTGAACCAACACTTTTATTTGAATTCCATTCTCTAACTCTACAATCTCATGAAATCCGCAGTCTTGCTGGCTAGAATTACTTGTTTTCCATAATTTTGTATTGCTGTCAGTTACACTTGCCATCTAAAATGCCACATAACTTTATTCATTACAGTAGTTCTTAACAGAAGATTGTTCCAAATCTGATATGTTACACTCGGTTGTCTTTGAGATTGTTGTAATTTTGTGTACTTTCCAGAACTGTCATTTCAGATTTTAATGTGAAATCATTGTCACATATACTGTGCACATTGCTACAGGATGGGACTTTATCCATCAAAATATCAGAGACAATTTCAGGTTCCTGCATGGCTAATCGTCTTAAGTGTTGCGTTGATACACATGCCTCATATTTCATTCTACATATCTTATACGTTTCCAGAATTAAAAAAAGTACCTGTACAACAATATTTAGAATTAGAAAACCAGATAAAATATAGTTAATATGTCATATATAATTTATAATAATATGCATGTATATAGTTGTTAAAGAGTAAGCAGTATTTAAACTGCGCGCGTGACGGGCGATCTGCGCGTCGCGATCGCCATGCGCGGCAGTTGCCATTTTCGACAACGACCAATCGCCGCCACTCCCGCGCTCGCTCATGGGCTATGAGTGGGTCGTCGGGTGACGTGCCCGTGACGTAGCTTTGACGTAGACTGACGTCTAAGACAATAGAACAGGTGATTGGCTCCAACACATGCGTGCTTCACACCGATGGGAAGGAGGACGGAACACGTGGTCCTGTCCCGTTAACTGCCTTCCTTCTTGATCAGACAGCGAGCGAGTAAGGACGTATTTCCGAGCAGATCTAGTTTTCCGAGTTTTCCGAAGTTTTTGTTAAGCCTTTGCGGCAGTATTATTTAGACAAACAGTTATTTGTTGAGACGGTACAGAAGTGAAATAAACGACAGTACAATTCCTATAACTAGTGTACGAGAATAGTATCCATCTCTCCTAACGAGTGCAGTGCCCGGGTCTTTCGCGGAGTTCCGTATTCCCTCTTAGCGCACAGCTGCACTAGAGTTGTTCCCAGCTCGATCCGGTATCCGGGAGGCTAGGAGAAAGATTTATCTCCATCCTCTCACTCTCTAACAATAGTATACTTTACACGTTATACCGATACAAATGATATATTTCTTGTCTTACCTGAATTTATGTCTATTTGCTGGTATATTCCTGATATTTGCACCAGCACTTGTAGCTATTAAATCAACTGTAAGCAATATGAAAACGGTAATTTGTTTGTTGTACAATAATGTTTTACATATATATGTGTGTGTTAAAAGAATATAAAATTATTTTATTTAGTTACGGGCACTATACATATATGTAACAAAAGATATATATATATATATATATATCTTTTGTTATACAAAACACTTTCATTCATTAAAACCTACGCGTTCTTAAGTAAAAGAAGCCTTCCATAACACTCTGTCTAAGTATTCCTTCACTACCCATATCCAATCCAGGCAGTCAACGAGAGGACGTTAGCTCGACGACCAGTGTCAGCATATTTGGCATCAAAACTCCATCGGAGCTGGCGGAGTTTTTATGCCAAATATGCTGACACTGTCGATGACACGTATTCCTACAACCCCACACTTACCCTCACCTTACTTGTCCATTTACCTGCAAACAAGAGGACGAGTCGCTTGACGGCATACACATCCATCTTGAGACCAAAAGTTACCCTCACCTCGAATGCCCAGACAAAAGAGAGCCGGCCGGAAGAATCAACAGGTCTCCGACGCCAAAACCGAAACCGCGCATAGTCGAGTGTCGTACCATTAAGCCACTGATCTATATACAATGGATCCGAGATCCCGTGCTGGCTATGCGTGGCCAATTGAATGGTGGAGTCGCAAGCGGTCCTCCGCGGAACTAAAAAAGTTACTAAGATTATATATATGTTGGTTTCCAAATCATTGGACTCGCAACGTGCCCAATACACACATTAATGCACGTTTAAAATGAATTATTTATATGATATTAAAGTAATAGTGTAATATAAAATAGTATATATATATATATATATATAAGTAATAGTATATGTAATACGGTACTTTTTATTATATTTGAAGGGTTACATTAAAGTAAAGTCATAATAACACTGTAATAAATTTATTAATCCCATTATAATTTACCTAAATATACATCAAATATCAGTGACATATGTGAAGTACATTTTGGTTTACAAACAATGGTATTTATTCGCGTCGTCAAATCAATAAAACGTATCCTATCCATATAAACTGACAGAACGTTCAAAAGCTGCCTAACGTGATCTCGCCTGTATGTATGGCGAAGTAGTATTCACCTCTGAATTCCTCTTCCTCACGATATCCAGGCCACATGTAGGAATAGCATATGTGTATTTCCCCCGGATATTCGTTATGTCGGTATTGATTGTCCTTACGATTTTCCGAAGATGTCATCATGCTAAGTGGGTTCATACAAAATTGTTTTAATAATGTGAAGAACTGATGAAAATTATATTGACAGTCAATAGCTAAAAATATAAATGTACACGTACCTCAGATCAATCGTCTCATAATGTACATGACTTTTGCCGTCCATGTTACTTCCAGTCACCAATATGGGGCCAGCACAATTTACTGCTCAGGTCATTCTTGATAATATAATATAGACAATGAACCTGTAAAATGAAGACATTTATTACATTGAAACTTCATACCAAATCCAATGTCCTGAACAGGGACCAACCCACCATAGCAACAACAAAATTTTACACTTGTTTCTAATACCAAGTTGAACAGCGGAATCAGGAAAAGAATTGTATACATAATGTATAATGTAGGATGGCCCTCTTCTGGGTTGAGCATGGAATGAATCAATATATTTCATCCCTTACATGTTTCAAAACAATTAGTTTCCTCATCAGGAGTCTATAACATACAAAAGTGAACTAATGTAAATGTCTATTACATTTTAGTTGTAGATCTAGCGGATGTATCCTATTGTAGTGGTACTCACGTAAATTGATATAGGATGCGGTATTGAGATGGTATGTTTCAAAGTTTAGCCAATTTTTCCTATGTGGTTCTTTCAATTTTCTCACATTGCACAGTGTCTGAAAGCAAATCAGTGCGTTGAAGAAACCATGGCCAGAAATATGCAAAGCTTACATCATTTTCAACATTTCTCACATTGTAAAATTTTAACTCTCAAAGATTTGACACATTTCTGCATTTTAATTTTGTAATATTAACTAGTCTCACCTGTCTTCGCCAATCGCTGATTGGGTTAGGATAGTTTCGTTTCACGTTTGAACAATATTTTGGATGCTTTCTAATACAACACATACTTACGGATGAATATATTTATGTCAAAGTATATGACTCGATGTCTCCCAAAAAGTGTCTGTGGTGTCGGTATGTTTACCTTTAGCAGAGTGAAGGGCCGGCATTAA
The DNA here is from genome assembly GCA_963942575.1 of Priocnemis perturbator. Classification (NCBI taxonomy): domain Eukaryota; kingdom Metazoa; phylum Arthropoda; class Insecta; order Hymenoptera; family Pompilidae; genus Priocnemis; species Priocnemis perturbator. The sequence goes on along the minus strand of OZ012643.1, from coordinate 3,401,019 downwards.
ACGGTTCAACCTCACACATAACAATTTTTCTTAAGGAAACGGGGGCGCACCGAAGAAAAAACAATGTTGCAGACAATTTTCAGAGCGCGGCACCCTACAAGGTACCCACTTTGCCTAATAATAGGCCCGGCACTATACGTAGTACCCTGCAGGACCGTCTGTGACTCCACCGTTCATATTGGCTTCATTCCCCAGATCGTGATCTCGCATCCATTGTATATTCGCAAACTCCGAAATCGAAACAGTAGCTTGCGTAAACTATTCGTAAACGATTGAGACCTTTAGACACGAGATACGTCAAAATTATTTCGCCAGAGGTTGCATCTGGTCAGCTTCTCCTTTCGGCCATTGGCGGCGCTTGTTAGATCTACATTACCCGATTCTCGAAATTGTCAATTACGGGCAAACTACGATTTCGTAAACTCTGAAATCGATTGCGTAAACTTGTGTAAACTATTCGTAAACGATTGAGACCAAAATAGCCGAAAACTATGATGGTGGTCTGCTAACTATACACCCATTATTTGTGCGCGAAAGCTGTCACATGTTCGCGCAGACCTGCATGGTTGTCCAATGGCAGTAGAAGAAACAATAAGTTTATAGATTTGGTTACAAGGAACCCGCAATGCTCCAAGACGCTATCGTTATTTTTCCGCGAAAACTGTCGTACCTTCGCGTAAGACCTACTGTCGGGCAGCAATAAAATAGGCAGATTACGGGCTTGTTTACCCCTTTAAAATCATATAAAAGGGAGCCTGCGATGCTCCAACAGTTAGTTCAGTTCCGAGTTCAGTTCCGAGTTCAATTCCGAGTTCAGTTCCAATGTCAGTTCTAACGCAGTCAGTTCAGCCAGTTCAAAGGTTCAAACCAGTGATCTCAGAAGTGGCATCCTGCCGCATTGCGGCACGCGTGGTGGGGGAAGGCGAGAGTTGTATGCGTGCCGTGTCCGTGAGCGCTACGCGCGCACCGTACGTAGACAAGGAAGGAGTCCTACTCGTTCTGTTGGCTTACGTTCAATATTTTTCAAAGTACGGTGCACACAGACTTTCAATAAACTGGAAATAATTTAATTCCCTTTATTTGTACATTGCTCTCTCGCATGCAAAAACATAGGGCATCGTATAATTGACTGGCAATATCAAGAAAATGCAATTATTTGAAGTATTCAATAAGTTATTACACGAAATATGTCGTAAATATCGGTTTTTATTTATTTGAACTACGACGCACACTACCAAAAAATCTAAAAAAAATTGGTGTTACTACTTATGCCAATAATTCACTACAGCATTTATAAAAATTCTGTGGGTCGGAAACTTCAACACGTGTTTGTGATTAATTGGTAGTATTTAAAGGTAGTGGACTGTATTTGAGGAGCCGGATCTTGGAATGGTCTCTGGTGACAGTCGTGAAGAAATTAATTGCACAAGATAATGTGTAGATGAATAGTTTATTGAGTAATTGTCTAATTAGGTGTCAATAAACAATACCTGTTTGTGTGAATGGCCCTAAATTTGCTATCTGTGAGTCTTAATGTTTTGGACTAATGTAGAGTACGGTGGAGTTGATAGAACTGCAATGAATTGGCCTATTTGCTGTTCGTCAGCACATGTGGCGGTAAGCGACCACGTGGCGTGACTATGATCTGATCTATGATGTAATTCGACAATTAAGAGTTGTACTAGAAAACAATGAGCGAGAGAGGGAACCTGCCTATATTCCTGCTCAGTTCTGGGTGTTTTGTATAGATGAATCTGCACTATTGCGTTATTGATTAGTTTCTTCCCGTACACTGTGACAAGGGAGCACGAAAACTACCGTTAACTGTATCGATACGAACAGTAATGGCCGAACATAGCCAGGTCCCGCTCGAAGCCGAGCAGAAGGACGTGACGTCACGTCACCTGATCGCGTTCTTACTTATGATTAGTTACGGCGTTGGACACTAGTGCGTAACGCGCACCGCGGATTGGATCTCGATCAATGCCAATTGATTGGCGACAAGTTCACGGCCGCGCTACTGAGTATGCTAATCTAGTGACGCGCCTGCTTTTCGTGAGGTGTGTATGATCTGTGCTGTAACGAGATGCGGGAAGTGCTGCCGCTCGCCCTCGAGCCGTCTCAATATTGAACATTCCGCCCGCCATCAGCAACTGTGTTGCTGATCCCTTTTGGTCTGGTCATCATGATCTGGTGCTGGTAGTATGGCGAGCTTCCTGATAGGCCTTGTCAGTGTTGTCGTTGCGGTCTTGAGTGACACTACCCGGTTGAGTCCATCTTTCCCGGGGTGTAATTTTGTGACTCGTGCGAGGGGCCACTTAGACGGTGGAAGCTTCTCATCTGTGATTAGCACTAAAGATCCGATCTTGATCTCGTTTGACGGGTGATGCCATTTCGATGTCGACAGGTGACGCTGAAGGTATTGAGTAGACCACTTTGCCCAGAAGTATTGAAGCCGCTGCTGAATTAACTGCCAGCGTGATAGTCTCGGTTGAGCAACGTCACCAAGTGATGGCTCTGGCAACGTTGTGGTCGGCTCTCCAATTAAGATGTGCGCTGGTGTCAGGGCTGACACATCCTCAGGGTCATCCGAAAGTGGTTCTAAAGGTCTTGAATTAAGAACTGCCTCTATTTGCGTGAGGAGTGTGGTGAGCTCTTCATATGTAAGTGCAGTGTCACCTATTGTTCGGTTCTGATGATGCTTGACTGACTTGACTGTCAGCTTCCCACTTTCCTCCCATATGTGGTGCTGCAGGCGGATTGAATTTCCACGTCGTCCCGTCGAGTTTGAGTGAGCAGAACAAGGCATTTGATTCTTGTGTGCCTTGCTTGAATAGTCTAATGAGCTCGGCATCTGCTCCTGCGAAATTAGTGCCGCAATCACTGTGAAGAGTATGGCAGATACCCCTGCGTCCAGCGAATCGTCTGAACGCAGCGATGAATGCGTCAGCTGAGTAGTCGCTAACTGCCTCCAGATGCACGGCAGAAGTGACAAAGCATACGAATATGCACAGCCATCCCTTTTGTTTCTTGGCGCCTCTTCCTTTCCAGGTCTTGATGGTAAGTGGACCAGCGTAGTCCACGTCTGAACTGGAGAATGGTCGGGAAGGTGTGAGCACATTTCATGCAGCGGAGAATATGCGATCTAACTGGAGCTCTACCACCAATGATCCAGTATGATCGCCTGATGTAATTCATGGTTGATTGAGTGCCACCATGCAACGTTTTCTGATGCGCATCTGCTATTATGAGCGCAGTGAAATGTGACTGTCGTGGGCGAATTGCTGGGTGAATTGTCCCAAGTTCCAATTGTGAATGTTCTAATCGCCCTCCAACACGAATAATGCCTTGAGTGCCAATAAAGGTTGTAATCGATTGAAAGGATGAGCAGGTGGTAGCTGCTTGGAGCCAATCAGCTTGATTTCATTAGAAAAGAACGCTGCTTGTGTTGCTTTGATCCAAAACACTCTTGAGTTGTTCATCTCGTGTGGCGTGATCGGATAGGCGAGTGTTGCTTGTGGCATTTTCTGGATGATCCGACTTACTCGAAAGCAAATTGCGGTTACTCTGAGCAGTTTGATAAGTGACGAAAATCTATATATCATCTCCCAATGATACTCGTGTTGAATTGTTGCCACAAGGAGTGAGAGCCCCGGTCGCTCTTCTTGACGTGTCTGTGAGTCTTGATGATTTGGCTGAATTGGCCATGAATCCTTATCTTTGATCAACCACTATGGTCCTGTCCACCACAGTCTATGCTTCTGGAGCTGGGAGATGCTTAGCCCTCTCGAAGCGCAATCGGCTGGATTTTCCTTGCCAGAAATAAACCTCCATACGCTGCTTGGAGTGAGATCTTGGATAGCTGACACTCTGTTTCTGACAAAGTCTTCCCACCGCGATGGATGTGATTTGACCCAGGCAAGCGTTACTGACGAGTCTGTCCACAAGTATGTTTGCACATTGGCATTTGGCTACGAGTAGGGCGGCTGCGAGTTCGAGTCTTGGTATGGACATTCTCTTGATTGGTGCAACTTTTGTTTTTGCACAAACGAGCGTAACTTCTCGTTTTCTTCCTGGATCAGTAACTTTGATGTAGATAGCAGCAGCCATGGCTAGTTGTGAGGCATCTGAGAATCCATAGAGCTCTACTGTTGAATTTTTCATTGTGCGAATCCAACGTGGGATTGATAGCTCCGATACATGAGTCAGCTCTTGCCGGATTGCAGTCCACTTAACAATGATTTGATCTGATACTGACTCATCCCAACTGAGCTTTTGGACCCAGAGTTCTTGCAGCAATACTTTTGCTCGCACTGTAAATGGTGACAAGAAGCCGAGCGGATCGTAGAGCTGTGCTGTTTCCGACAAGATGATTCGTTTTGTGAACTTGGAACTTGAGCATGGCGGCTTTGCACTGAACTTGAATGTGTCTGAATGTGGTATCCATGACAGGCCGAGTAGATTGGTGCTGCTATCTTCGAATAGATGCTCTTCAGTGATCGGTGACTGTTGAAGTGCATGATTGATGAACTCTTTACTGTTACTGTGCCATTTTGCCAGGGGAAACCCACCTGCATTGCAGAGTTGGGTTACCTGCTTTGATATCTCAGCCAGATCTTCATACTGGTCTGATCCTCCAAATATGTCGTCCACATATCTGCCCTTGATGAGAGGTTCTACTGCTAGGGGAAATCGATGACTTTCGTCTTCAACCAATTGAATAAGCGTCCGAATTGCTAGGAATGGCGCTGATCTGGTCCCATACGTTACTGTTGTTAACTGGTACGGGACTGTGTTGAACTGATCATCGACCCACATGATTCTTTGTAGATCCCAGTCGTCTTGATGTATTTTGATTTGCCGGTACATTTTGGTGATGTCTGTTGTGAACAGGTACTTATATTGACGGATCCACAGGAGCACATCGATGATGTCTCGCTGTATCTTGGCACCCACGTACTGGATGTCGTTGAGTGATACTCCTGTTGTTGTAGGACTGGATCCGTTGAATACAACTCTCAACTTTGTTGTGATGCTATCTTCTCTGAGCACGCCATGATGTGGAAGGTAGTACGTTGAATGAGCATGGGCTGGCCCTTCGGATCGGCCGTCTGAGACCCTCAACCCTCCTACTGCCGAAGCAGTATGTGCTAAGGTCATCTCGTCAGAACGATCGTCAGTAACCAGCTCAATTGATTGAATTGCTCGGGTGTATGTTGTCGGAACACGCTTCATGTGGCCTAACTCTTCATACTCCTTCATGAACGAGTTGTACAGTTGACTGTACGAATCACTTGTTGAGAGCCGCTTCCTTAATCTCTGCAGACATCGTTTTGCAGTGAGCTCTGATTCTCCTAAAGTTGATGGTGATGATTTGAGTGGAATTCTCACTGTGTATCTTCCACATTCGTCTCTTGAGTGTGTCGCCTTGAAATGGTCTTCACAAACTTGCTCTTCTGGGGTGAACCTCTTCTCATTTGATGACTGTATTTCTTCTTGAACCCAGAATTTGGTTAGCAGATCTTGAAGTTCTTAATTTGATGGCTCGACTGAAGTGTGAAATGGTTGATGCTCTGCTGATTCGAGCTCCGAGACAGGACCAAGAACTGCCCAACCAAATACTGTCAATTGAGCAATTGGAGTGGAACTAGAGTGGTTGACAATGTTGGGCTTGATTATACGTCCATATGAATCTGCTCTAATGATTATATCAATAGGTCTGGGTGTAAGGAAGTCAGGATCGGCCAGCTGTAATGATGATAAATGTGGCCACTCTTGATGTCCCACGGTGAATGATGGTAGGCTATTCGTCAGTTTACTGAGCATGTACGCAGTAATGTTGAGGCACTGTGACGAATAGTTTGATTTAAGCTGAAGTGTGGTGACACCCTTTGTTTGAGTCGAGTGTGATCCTCCTATTCCAGTGATTGCAATTGATGAATGTTGACGAGCCAAGCCACAGGCATTGGCAAGTTGATTGGCGACGAATGAAAGTTCTGAGCCTGGATCTAGTAGTAGTCTGACTGGGTGATTACCAAAGGTTGTGATGAGCATTGCTTGGGCGGTGGCGAGTAGGACTGATGTGTTCCCGGACGGTGGGGTGAATTGACAAAATGGCACTGCGCTTTTTCAATTGGTGAAAGGAGTGGATGATTTAGCTGCTGAACTCGTTGATGCTTGGCTCTGTTGCTGCTGAGTTGTTTTGAGCGACGGCAGGTGAATCATTGTGTGGCGTTTTGCCCCACATGTTTTGCACGTTCTGGTTGAGCTGCACGCAGACAGGTTGTAATGTCCGAAGCAATTGAAGCACAGCCGCTGAGCTGTCACTATTTTATGGCGATCCGTAGGATGAAGTTCTCGGAATTTGGGGCACGTCACAATATAGTGATTGCCCTTGCAGTGATCGCACGGGTACTGGGCTGCGGACTGTGCCATCGATGAATGGTGAACTGCTCTTGTCGGATGATTTGGCACTGGCTTCGATGAGGTTCTTGATGGGGCACTGGTTGATTTGCTCTGAGGTGTCTTCATCGACTCCAGGGCTTTAGCTCGCGTCTTGATGAACTCGATGAGCTGGGTGAACGTGAGGGGCTCGCTTGATGAATTGCGCTTTATTTCCCACGACTCTCGCAGTGATGAATCGAGCCTGCTCGTTGTCAAATGGAGCAGTACGTAATTCCAGCTCTCGACTGGTACACCAAGCGCCGTGAGTGCATCTAGCGTTTCTGCCGTCGAGCTCACCAGAGCATTTAGATCGTGAGCTGTTCTCTCTACTATGGTTGTATTTGAGCACAATTTCGCTACGTAGGAGAGGATGAGCCTTTCTTTGTCTTCGTACCTCTCCTTGATTTGCCTCCACGCAGGAATGAATGAGTCGTTGGCCATCGACACGTTGGAGATGAGTTGCGCTGCCTCTCCTCCTACACTTGTTTTGAGGTAGTGGAGCTTCTCCACATTGCTGAGCTCGGCATCATCGATGACCAGTGACTTGAACAGGTCTCTGAATGCTGGCCACGACGCAAAATCTCCATCAAACTGGGGCAGTTTGATCTCTGGCAGCGTTGAGCGGTGTCTTGGTTGTTGATTCGCTCTCTGCATGGCCTTGGTTTGCTTTTCTTCGAGTTGCTGCTCTATCTGTGATCTGGACTTGTGCAGGTATGAGAACACTGAGTGGTACGCTCCAAAGCCTTGCGCAAACACCTTTTCAGTCACATATGGATGATCAAAGAACGTTTTCTTGCATGACACTCCCAGCTGATTATGTTCCTCTGAGAACTCTGCCTATATATTGTTGAGCAGCTTGAGCTGACCATCGATCTCTCCTATTGTGGGTGAATCCATTGATTTGCACATCTTGTGCATGTGGGTCAGCATGGTGAGTCTTGACTGCTGCGTCGAGATTCGATATTCAGTTGTGTTGGTCTGAACTGCCGTAGGTGATGTAGGACGAGTTGAACTTGTCTGTCCGGCTCCTTATGGCACATTGAGTTTGTCTGTGCCTGCTTGACCTTCACTGCAGTCCTCTTCTGCACTGAGCGATGGATTGCTCCATGGTGTGTGATTGCTTCTGTGTGATTCTCTCTTTTTCCTGTGTCACGTGAAGGAGGGGTTAGTATCTATTGAATACACACTTGTTGCAATTGAAGGGCACGACTGACCAGAGATCCGGCTCGAAGGACCAAGAAATGTTTGTGATTAATTGCTAGTATTTAAAGGTAGTGTGTTACGTCCTCGTTTTTGGCACCCTGCGTTCACCGGGTATACCAGGGATCGAGGACGGGCGGAAGGATGGATCGCACCGAAAGATTTGGATCCGTCAGTGGAGCGGTTCACTGACGTATCCCTGACCTGATGTGTGTACCGGTAGCTGAGTGGGTTATCGCGGCGACAGAATATAATCGCGGTGTTCGGTTGCCCGGGAATATCGTCGGATGAGGAGACTGGGCGTTGGTCACTTACCTTGTGGTGGGTGAGGTGTCGTACAGGCAGCAGCACACTTGTGTTACGGTTCACAATTATCTTTATTGAACTTAAAGGTTGGCTACTGGGAGCCTGACAATGGATAACTTAGTTTAAGCGAATAGCCGAACTGAACCGACGCGACCTGGGTTTACGTTGGTGTCGGACTGTTAGTAAAAGACGCCGCCCTGTGGTTCCGCGCTTATTTAACTAGTTGGTTTTTGCTGATATCGCTAGGCGCTTCGTGGAACTGGCGTTTGTATTCTTGGAACTCTATTGTCGAGAATTGCTGATCAGTTATTGGGTGGTTGACCTGCGGGTCGGTTCGGCGTTGGCATTCTTGTATTTCGGCCTACATCTATTGTCTTGTTGCGCGCGGTCATTCCTCCGCGTAGCGCGGACGGGTGTCAGCGTTTCGTGGAGGAATTTCGGTGGCTCTTATTTTACTTGTTCGCGACCTCCCAATGACGGAAGGCTACGCTGGGCGATGATCTTTATTTCGCTGATGCGCGACTTATTGCTAGTGAGCGGGTACATGGTGCGGTGAACCCGTTGCGAGAGTATGGCTACTGGGTAGGCGGGTGGAGGACGTAGGACGTAACAGTGTATTCTTTTTTTCGCTTGCGTCAACAACTTCGCAATTCCGTTCTTGATATCAGCTTCCCTCCATTTATTTTGGCCGACGACCATACAGACTTCTATAAAATAATAAATGATTATTAGGGAAAAGATTATTAATAATGTATTTATATAATATTTCAGCAATATTTGTCGGTTTCCGTGTATATATGTAAGAAACGTACTTTGGAGCAAATTCGCCGTCCTCAATTTATTGAAGCATTGCTTCTGCAGGCGTCCCTTTTCCAGCTAAAATCGACAGCAACTTCTCCAATCAGTCGGGCCGTGATTGCGGATATACATGTGGACAACTTGCACGGGCCATGACATGTACAAGTCGACGAGTCTGAAAAATGTCATTTAAGTTACAATGTACATATGTGACGATTTACAATATTTTTACAATATTGACATAATTATGAAACGGTCTGGGTTAGGGTTAGGTTAACAATAGGAAATAAAATAATTTTAAATAATTTCTTCATTTAACAAAAATATTTTATTAGGCAGAATTATAACGAATACCATCAATAAGACGGTCCCCTGTTACGTCCCAGCGTAACTTTTTGATTTTTTCCTTTCTTATTAACATAATTTCTTAATTAAACCCTCTTTTCTTTCCTTTATTCCGGCCTCCGGATGCGAAATATTCGTATCATGGCTTAGGCTCATCGCATCCGGTGCGCTGTTAGAGTATTAGTTGTAAAATCATTATTATTTCATTTTTCCTCCAGGCCGCGTATGCGAAATATTCGTATCATGACTTAGGTCCATCGTATACGTGGTACTGTCGAGCAGTAATATGTAGTGGAATTCCCTCACCGTGGAATCATACTCGTCCTATTATATTATATATATAAGTAGTTATAAGTAGATGTAAGTATAGATATAAGCGTGCGAACGGGTATGAATGCGTGAACATAGTATGAGTGTGTGTGTGCATAGGCTAAGAAATCGCGATGTTGTTCCGCGTGATAAATTTTAGTTTCTCTTTCTCTCCAAAGTAAATTATTATTTCCATGGCAATAAGGCATTGCTCAAATATCAACCTAATTTTGTTCAAGTATACGAAATCAGAAACGTACGCTGCTAAAATCTTAAATAAATGAGTCAATGCAATTATACCGTAATTGAAATAAAACTTGGTAATTAGAAAAGGATAAATGAGTGAGCGAAAGTATCTCACTGAACATCGAGCGAGCATCGTAACACAATATTTGTATACCGGATCGACCGCTGATCGACCGTTTCCGCGAGTAGGGCATGAAAAACCGTCCTAGAGCGAGCCCAGGAGCTGTCTCGCGATGGATTTCTCTGGGCAGTTGGCTGTAAAGTCGTGAGGTACGTGGTCGATTGTCCGAGGGTATCTTAGATATCATTCATTTAGAGCCTAATAGTGCATATTCTTCTTGCAGTGTGTTACAAAAGGACTCAATTATCCTCGTAAAGCCATGGTTATAAATTGTGCTTATTATTTTGAGATACAGACTCAGTTTTTCTTTTCTTTCGCTAGTGAAAAGTGCGAAAGTGTGCGCGTACGTTCTGCACGTGGCCGACAAATTGCGTCGGACGCATTAACTTAAGTTTCTTTTCTTTGATTTCATTTACATTATTCTTTTATATATATATACCTTGAACAAAACGCGGAAAGGTTGTTCCTCGCTCGCGTGGCGATAAAGTCGGAAATATCTAACGAGATTAACGGATAGAAGCATTAACTTCCTGATTTGTCGACCCTTGTGACGGAGCTATATCCCGGCTCAGTAATCAAAGAGCATAGGCAAATCTAGGAGGAACACAGTACTAAAATTCTATTTGGATTCGAAGGTATCAACATCGTTTAAAAAAAATACCGAATTCCTACCGACCTACCGCCAGAGAGAGAGAGAGAGAGAGAGCGTGCGCAGAGCGTATTTACACGACGCTAGCCGAAGACCAGCGACACGGTAGGAACCTCCAGTCGCGACGTACGACAATTATTAACATCTCACTGTATGACCATGCCCGAGCTTAGGCCACGGCGGGATCCCACGGGCACGGTCGTTTGACCGTGCAAGTTTCCCTGTTAAATTTCTCGATTGTAAAGGCGTAACTGTTAATTACCGAGAGCGCATCCGCATATTCTGTAAAGAGCGCTCGTATTAAGGCGCATCATTGTCGCGCACTATTACTGAACATTTCTCAATACTGCGATAATATCTAGTGCAGTCATTCTTTTCGTTGTTTATCGGATTCATAATATATCTTTTCTATTTTTCTTTATATCAATATTTTTCTGGTTCAATATATCTATTTTGTTTTCCCCTTATATTTTATTCTTTGATTTCATCTATGTTGTGACGTCACACCTCATCTACCGTAGTATTGCACAAACCGAAAACATAACCTCACGCGAACGATTGGGGACCTGTACGGGTCTTACGGAGGCATACGAATCCTATTAGTCCTGCATATAACTAAACGCGATATTAACTTCTAATTTAACTTCTCCGTTTAGCTTATACAATTAAACCAATAATCCCACTCTTCCAGGAAGGGATTAGAATACCTTGCAATATTGATCTTTAGTTGGATTACCGTTATTTATTGTAACTAAATAACAAAATTATTCAAGCGTTACGCCCGGTCGCACGGCAGACCGCTCGCGGATTTCTCATCGACCGTTCTGACGGATACAAGTCGTGAAAAACCCTCGCCCGGACGTAACACCCCCATTACGTTTATCGTACACTGGTTTAAGTTTTCGTTTTCAAATCATGCGGGTTAACGCAGAATAGTGTATATGTGCCATCTGGTGACTAGACAAGTCGTCAAAAGATCTGAGTAACTACCGAGAGGATAAAATATGATGGAACAACCCATCTATAAAAGTAGCTGGTAAAGTGCTGGGTAGGCTTATCCTCTAGGTAGCTAGCGGCCAGATAAGCTGACATTTACCGAGAGGTGGAACAGCCCGGCCTAAGACTAATACTCCGTTACCTGTTCGCATTGTTATATGCACATAATTGTATTGTTAGAATAAGGAAATATATATATATATTTATCATATATAATATATATATATATTTATCATATATATACGAAATGGATGGAGTATACTCCCCAAATTTAATACATTTGCCTACAGCGGTTTGGGTTATCGATAAGAAGTCTATATATTGTTTTCAAATGTTGTTAACTTTCTTGGCTTTACGTTAATCTATAATTCCTAATTTAATTGGTACAAATATAGGATATCCAGGACATTGGTTTTATATATATATATACTGGCAAGAATATAGATTATCCAGGACCGTCATAGAAATAACCGATATATAACAATCGGTATTTCCAGGACAGTCCTGGGAATACTCATCGCATGCCCGGGATTTCTAGGACAGGTCTGGAAAGTACATAAAGTCTTTGAAATGCACAACGCATATCAGAAAATGTCCTGGAAAGGCTCAATCCACCTACATATATATATATATATATAACGAATAAATAAAAATGAGTATTAAACATCAAAAATGAGTATATATATATATATATATATATATATATATATTGAGATGTTTAATACTCATTTTTATTTCCCAACTTTCCTAAAAACAGGGCACGGGGTTTCTTTCGTACATTATTATGTGGTTTTCCACGCCCCCCGCAAGGTGCCACGAATAGCGCGTGGGGTTTTTCTAATGTGGACCTTCGGCTGTAGCCTGCCTTATTATACGATAGTCCATAACACTTGGGCTTGTCTCGGAAAACCCTTTTCCAGGCTGCCAATGTGGAATATTGATTGGAATGGAATGTCTTGCTCCACAGGTAATTTGTACCTAAAAATAATACAGATATATAGGATGTAAAGATAAATTGAATTATGCCAGGAATAAATAAATAAAATATATAAATAAATGCTTCTAATGAAGAGATATGTGAATAACTATTTCATATTGAATACAAGAAATATTCTTACATTAGTTCATCTGTATCAGCATGTCCTAATGGCGTCAGCAGAAATGGTAAGACAGGGTATCCTGAATCACCGACCAATTTTCCAGTATGTTTTTCGTGCATGTATTCCATATATTTGCTGAAATTTTTGAAGATCCGGATGTTGTGTTGACTGCCTAGATATCCTGGCACGATATCTATAAACTCCTTGGACGAACAGTCTGCATTGTATTTAGGTAAATAACATGTTACTTATATGCATGCACATATATAAACATTATACTGCCTCAGAATGGATTATACATTATATAAATAATTATAAACTTAATTGTTACGAAATATGAATTTAAGTCACATACCTGTACGTTTAGGGAAAAATATCCCTTTCCGTTACGATGAAGCCTTGTGTGCAGCAGGCGTATGTGGATGCAGTCAATTGCACCGTTGACCCCTGGTATCCCCATAGCTCCGTTACCGTAGCCAAGGACCGAAAACAAACGAGAATTTTCGTCTTCCTCTCCTGTGTTTGTGGCATTTTTATAATTTCTCATATTAACCGGGCCAGTAGAGTCGACACACGAAAGATTATTCTGGATAGGGTCGGTTGTGATAATCCTACGGTGTCTCCAATAACCATCTAATTTGACATACATAAAAACAAATTATTTAAAATATTTAACCACTTGCGCTGGCAAAAAATTCACCGACGCGTGTACCAGAACGGTCCAGTGTAACTCGCTGGGAGGCGTCACACAGTGTTCGATGCCTCAGAGAAATCGGAAAAAGATTTATATTTCCTAAACTAATTTATTTTCGACCTAGGACTTTTTATAGTTTTTTGAAGGGAATATAGAGCATCGATTGATTATAAAATTATACCAATATAAATATTAAATTTATTTATTAATAATCATGCAAAGTGTGGTATCTCTCGAAACAGTCTGGAACATGTAATGGTACAAGGCATTTCTTACATTCCCATACAGTTTCACTTCGTTTTTTGTGTTTGGTACACACTCTACACCTTCGCTGTGGATTCTTTTTGGCATTTGTGGGTGGAATATTTCTCGGGAAATGTCCCCATTGCTTTGCTTCTAAACGATCGGGTGTGCTTCCAACAGACATCGTTCCGTGTTTTTTATAATTGGGAATACATACAGCTTGTAATAGTTGCTCTGCTACATCTAATCGAAACTTCGAAAAGGAAAATTTCTTGCTCTTTGCTATATCCATTTTCTTACAGAATAAAACATAAGAATTAAAAAGCGCAACATCCGATAAGTAAAAAAATATTTTTTTATAACTTTTTACATATTTTCTCATAAGAGAAAAACAAGATAAGTAACTATCTTGTAAATCCACCCCACCCATGCACCATTGTACTCCAAAACGATATTGGGTTTTGTTACAGGGTTGTTGTTATTTTTCCACCTCTTCTTTTCTGCTTCTATCATCTCTATTTTCGAATGCTTTGTGGACATTACGTATATATCTTTTTTGTCTTTCCATCTGGCAACTAAGATACCATTACACGATCTTGAAATCACATCAGATCGTTTTAGTTTTACCGCTACTAGTTCTTTGGGCATATTCTTCCTATTACACCTCACTGTTCCTATGGCATTAGTTTTTATAGATTGCAATTTTGCAAATAGACTTGGTGATGAATACCAATTGTCGAGAAACAGAGTGTGTCCGTAACCAGATATTGGCGTGCACATAAACATTGTGACACTTTCTGATACACTTGTGTCTGCATTTTTATTTTTATCTTGACCTGTGTATATCTTAAATTGAATGCAGTATCCCGACTTTGATTCGCACAGTTTATAAAATTTCACTCCAAAGCGGGCTCTTTTCGCTGGATTATACTGTTTATATGCCATACGGCCTGTATATTTCATTAGTGATTCATCTAATGCTACATCTTCGTCGGGAGTGTAAATAGTCTTAAATTTTTGATTGAAATAATCGATTATACTTCGCAATTTCCATAAACGATCATTATTGTCTTCTTATTGTCTTCAACATCGTTGTTAGTAAAGTGTAAAAAGCGAGATAATTGGGTAAATCGCCAAAATGGCATGGTTTCTCGAAATATCGGAGTTTCGGTTATGCTTCTTTTTGACCAATAAGATTGAATATTGTTTTTCTTCACTTGCGACATCAAAATGCATAAAGCAAAATATGCTTTTATTTCATCAGCATTCGTATCTCTCCAATTATCTTCATATTTTTTTAATTTGTGAGATTCATTTTCGAGTATCTGGCTCGCGTAACGATTCGTTTCAGTTACAATAATTTACCAAAAGTCTTCCGTTAGTATTTCATTTGTCATTTGTAAAACTGTGACACTTTGCCCAAATGGTATATTTATTTTCGAAATTCGTGAATATTCCCAGATTTTAGTTATATTTTCGGTATCTTTCCATATCCATTCATTAGACGTAAGATTAATTTCGCAATCTTCATTTATGCATTCTTCCTCGTCATCAGATAAAATTATACGCCGTTTTCGACGTGGAAAAACAATTTCATCAAAGTCACTATCACTATCACCACTATCGTGTTTTCGTTTTCTATTTGTCGAAATAGTATCGTTATCTTCACTTTTGCTTTCCATTTTAGAATATAGGTTAAATATTGATAACTGTACGCTATGCAGTCCAATGATAATCTGTGCTCTGGCAAACAATCCCACCCGACGTGCCATGCACGTCGTTTTTGTTTTTGTGACAATCGCATGACGACGTACATACCACGTCGTTGGCGATTCTGTGACAAAAGCATTACGACGTGCGTGGCACGTCTTTCCAGCGCAAGTGGTTAATAATGTATCCAATATATTGTATAATCGATAATTCTTTAAAGAAGACAGCATTACTTTATCTCATGGTTCAATTGTTGAAGGATGCGATTTGCTGGAACTGGAACAGAGTAAGATCAAAAATGGGCATTGAGGTAAAAAGAAGTTAAAACGTACAGAAAAATGTAGATCTTCAATTTTCTGTGGACCTGCTGACATCATTTCGTCAAACTTCGTAGGGTGGCAGCGTAACGGTGATCGTGTTTGTTCATCTTCTTACGCGTTGTTGTATCCCAGTTTTCGGATGCTCTGTTGAATTTTGGAGTAGACAATGCCTCGCTAGTAGATGGCATTGTCTCACTTGCGTTGTCTTCATGTTAAATTTGGTTAGTACCTACACACCCAAAAGAAAGGAGCATATTATATTAGTTTATTTGCATTAATGACTTGCATATTTGAAAACTCGAAATATCGATTTTAAAGCATTATTTTACTAACCAACGTTATTTAATGGACCATTATGTTCAATTAGGCTCATCAAACTATCAATTATGTTGGAACCTGATTTCAAATGTTTTGGATCTGCTATTCCTCCTGCACATAAGCGTTTATTATTCTTCGTAGATACCATTCCGTTGTTGTTTTCGAACACTTAAACTTCACCACTCAAGGCATTATTTAATTTATCATCAGCTCATTTGTTAGTACCTGAAATAATATATTACACATTTTAATTTTTAAATTAAAGTTTATGAATGTTTTCATAATAAAATTTTGCAAAATGAAGGAAACATTCAATTCATTATAAGTAATTAATGAGTGTAATATATTGAAAATTATACCCTTAGAACCAGTTGAAAGTATTGTTGCAAATTGTTTCCTGTAGTCTCTTTTTCCCTACAATATATACAAAATATACCCAAGGTTTTCTGTAATTGTTGAATCTCACCGCTCTTGGGTATCACACTCAATTTTTTTCATTGGTTATAACATACGGCATACATATGGCACAAACAGTTGCCATATTAAAAGTGCTACATCCACCATCTTATTTATGGCGGTTTGGACTTTCAATTCGGCGTAAGTTGTATCCTATGTTTCCTATGATACACGATACATCCAGTGTAAATAGAGATCAGTGTTATGAAGCAGCTGTTTAACCTAAAATCATTATAAGTAGTAAGAGTAAGCCGCTTGTAGACCCGTGCTCAAAGTAAGCCGATTCTGGACCACATTTCTGGACCAGTGTCCGATTCTGGACCAGAATGAGTATCGCCGATTCTGGACCAGTAGCCGATTCTGGACCAGCGGGGCAGTAGCGCAGTAGGCTTTTCGGTCTTGCGTGTATTTGTTTTATCGAATTTTTTAATGGAATTTTTTTTAATGGAATTTTTTCAAAGGACCAGAATGAGTATCGCCGATTCTGGACCAGTAGCCGATTCTGGACCACCAGACACACAGTAGCGCAGTAGTTTTTAATGGAATTTTTTTTATGGAATTTTTTTATTGAATTTTTTTTTTTATCAAAGTTGGCGGTCTGGTCTTAATCAGGGGGGGGGGGGGGGGGAGTTTGCGGTTTGCCCTTATCGGGTGGAGAGGTGAAGTTTGCGGTTTGTCTTTTAATGAGGGCGGAAGTAGTTTTTGCGGTTAGGTCTTAATCAGGGGGGGAAGTTCGCGGACGGTCCGTTAGTAAAAATTTGCGGAAGAAGCGTGCGAGAGCGGTTCGATTCTGTTCAGCAGCGGTCAAGGTTAAGTAGCAGTGTCGGCGGCGGCGGCGGCGGTTGGACGATACGGTATGCGGTTTACACACACGCGGAAGTTAGAGGAGAGCGACAGTAGGAGGAGGAGAAGGAGGAGGAGAAGTTTGGACAGGAACACAATAGGAACGATAAACACCGCGATATCGAGAGCGGAGCGGAGGACGATAAAAGAGCGTCTAATCGACACACGCGTGGCGTTGTAATACTACGAAACGGGGTAGACGACACGGAGGTAGTGTGTAGGCGTTGTACTACGAAATGTCGTGTGCGGGGGTGGTGGTGGGTTGAAAGTCGGAAGTCGGAAGTAGACCGCGGGAAGGTTGCACGGAGGAACGATACGACGACGACGACGACGATAAGCGATTACGCGGTAGTCCGCGAGCGCGTGCGGACAACGGCAACTCTACTATCATCCGCGAGAGAGAGCTGGGGGGCGGGGGGAGCGGAGGACGATTGTACTACTACGGAGGAGGAGGAGGAGGAGGAGGAGGACGAGGACGATTGGGTGTGGGTGGGAGCAAGAAGGTGTACTACGAGCATTGAGGAGGTGGGAGGGGGATGGGGGGAGGGGGATGGGGGGAGGGTCCCGGGGAAAGGGCGCTAGGCGCTAGCTAATATTCGCACGTTGAACGTAACGCATCATCATCATCGGTATGTAGTAAATGATCGTAATAATGTAAATATCAATGCTAGTATTATGTGATTTATATCTATTGTTTTTAAAATAAAGTTAAAAATACAATTTAAATATGTTCTTTTCTTACGATACAAAGAATTAATATGAGAAATATTAAATATAATCCTGCGTTTCTTGTTCCGACGGCAAATCTGATATGGATTCCTGCCAGTCTTGTTCCGACGGCAAATCCGGTATGGATTCTACGGACGACGGTGAGGAAGAAGAGGCATAAGTAGCTCCTTTTTCACCGTTGTCGTTCTCCGTATCGCTTTCCTCGTTGTTACCGTCGTCAGAACTAAAACTCGCGGCGCAATATGATATTGGCGAGCAATCCTCAGAGTCCTGATGCGACATCGGCATCATCGGTGCGCTGCAAAGACACAAATTAAATATTTTTGCTAAAGCGAATAAAGTCTGTGTGAAGCTGTGTGTGTGTGTGTGTGTGTGTGTACTTACTTCAAATGTAATTGCAAGATTTGCCTGCGTTCTTTGTCATACACATAAATATCATTCTTTAACTTAATAGCTAACATTTCCTCGAATCCGTAGTCGTCTATAAAGGATAGAATATCTTCAATGGTCTCTAATATTTCCATATAAAGCCATGTAGACGGTGATTTTATAAATTTGTCGTTTATCTCCATCATGAACTCGAATTTTGAAACGCTGAAAAAGAATAAAACTGAGTAGTATACGCGTGGAAAGTTGTAAATATGAAAAGAAGAATAAGAGTATTTATTATTATTTACTTACCATTTTGTCGCTATCGTATCGGTCTCCTCCACCGTCGGTATCATTATTTTAAATAATTTGTTTAATATATAAAAAGTTGTATTTACTTTTATCATTAGAAAGTTATATAAATCTCTTTCAATAATAAATTTTAAAATCTCTTTAATCTTATCGATTGTATCATTATTTATAAATTTCCAATGATTTTGACACTCAATCTCACAGTCTTCACTAATTGATAGGAGATATTTGAAATTACAATTCTCCATGTTTTTTTAATTTCACTATGACGTTGAGACCACCGATCGTCCTTTGTTCACGTCTGGGCGTGCTATAAGGTACTGTTTATGATAGCGGGTGCAGCTTATATGCATTGGGTGTTAGATATTAATGTACAATAAGAGGGGGGGGGTAATTCTGTCGTAGTAGAGGTGTTACATTTATATTAGCTTACGCACAATACTAGATAATGGGTTATATTCTACTATGCGATCATGTAAAATAAGACAATAAGCACATGTATTGGGGGGGATATTATTAGCACATTCAAATTCAATTTTTACATCTACCGTACCCGTTTTGACCGTTTCGTTTTGATGCGAACAATCAATTACTACTATTGGGCCTATTGTATCGGTGAAAGAGTCCATGCTCAGTAATGGCGCACATTCAGATAAATCTGATAAGTTATAATATGATTTTTTAAATCTAGCGTACATATCATATAAGATTGTAGCTTGATTGTTATCAAAATTTAAATTGAGTCTAACATAGGGATAAAAGTCGGAGTTTAAGTGAAGCTTAATATCCCGTAGAAAGCAATGATCGAATTTCGTACAGGCTTTCTTGAAATCATTTTTTCCACTAGTTTGAAACGCAAATATGATGTAGCGAGGTTTTTCTAGCTGAGTCGATGCTTTAACGGCCCACGTATGATTTTGTGTTTCGGGTAATAAGGGATATTCGTGTAACTCCCAAGAACGAAAGCTCATTGAAATTGGTCTATCATGTTGTAGAAGGCGTAAAAATTGTAATTTAGTACTTTCGTCTAACGTAATGTGTTTCATCATCCATTGTATTTTTGTTAATTCAATTTTTGGTTCCACGGCAAATTCATGTTCGGATACTATTGCATTTTTATCATCTTTTGCTCTAATTAAAATTAATTCATGCCTTCCATATGTAATTACGCGTTTATAATCTTCAAAGAATCCTAAAATTATATTCAACGGTACGCAAAAACTAAACGAATTGACAGATTCGTTTAGCGGTTTCCATTTTCCATAGTTCCAACCGGCTTTAGCCAGTTCCCTGCTTTTAGAATCTCCGAGTGAAATATAATTCTTTAATGTAGTAGTAATGCCCACATTTTTACAACGGTCTATCTCAATTCCATTAAGCTCGTATCGTATTTCATTAAATAGGAAAGCAATTGCATTGTTTTCTAAGCGGCTAGTTTTATTTGTATCGTTATTATATTTTATGCTACACCGTCCCTCGATCAATAAGTAACTTTCACATGGTAACACAATTAAATGTTGCTGCTGTATCGGAATTCTTATTTCATCGTTATAACTTAGAGAAGAATTAACGTAGGGATTATAAGCATGAAACTCGTAGCCACTAATTCGATTGTCAATAACAGGAGAATCATGAATATTAAGCGGGTCGCTCATATTATTTAGATATTAGCGTGAAGCCTAGCGATTCTAAAAATTTCTTATTCGTCGAACTTAACCTCTTTATTTTCGACGTTGACGCCGACGATGTAAGACTCTTTCGCGAATGAGATGGGTTTCGGTGGAAGTGTATCGCTCTACTGACACGTTTCTTAATCGGTCCTCTTAATTTACATACTTTTTCCACGCTATTAGCCCTCCTATCATTGCTATTGTTATAAATTATCATTTTTTCTAATATGTACTTATTGTCACTTCTTCGGCTCCGAAATCAACTAAATCTCCGCTTTGATCTACTACTCGTAAATTTATACGGTCTATGACTCTTACGATGATTGGAAGATAAATGACGTTTGACGGCGTTTCCGATATTTTATATCCTGGCTCAACGTTTGGGAAAAATTCATGAATCGTGTGCACAATTTTCCCGTTACTGTATGCACCGGCAGTAATACTACACTCAATACGAATTATATTCAGTTTAATAATTTTTACTGTAATATCCGATTCATACCATTTTTCAGGTTCGAGTATCCTCTTGTTTGAAAATCCTAATATACTTCCGATACTGTTTGGTTTAACGAAGTCAATGGAATACTTACATTTGATTTCACTTTTTAACGTACTATTATTTGCACGTAATATGAAGATATTATCTGGATCATCGTTTACCTCTTTACGAATATTGTCTTGAATATAGGTATTAATACTTGATAGCTCGTAGGAACCTTTTGGTATAACGATTTCCTTATTACCGTCGTAATAAAATTTATTATTTGATTCATCGATATTAGGAATAGCGTGAAATGTTTGAAAATCTACTAAACCTAATTCATATTTTCCATTACTCAAATCTAACGGTGGGAAAAAATCGGCTATCAAGTCTGAAGACGTGCCACTTAAAGTTACGGTAAACGACGACATTTTTAGATGTTACGTTTAAGAAATTCAAAACATAACTGACCGCAATTAGTCATGTCGTATGATTGATAAGTGCTGTAATTATAAGAAACTGCTGCTAGGTTTTTTTTATTAAAATAATTTATTAGTTCTAACGGCGGTCTTAAATTACCGAACGAATCAAAATATTTAACATTGTTTCCTTTTTTAATATATGCCACCCAGTGTGTTCCTTTTCCTTCATTATTATCCAAATTTACTATTCCACATTCGTTTCTTCTTATCGTTATAGGTAGTTTATTTCGCATAAAAACCCCTCTAAAATATGGAATATTTTTGCATGCTTTTTCTAATTGTATATTAGTGGTTACTCCAGTTGCTACTAATGTATTCGAATTATTATTTTTTTTTTTTCCCGCCCTTTCTTCGTTTTCTAATACCGCGACCGCTTATACGTTTATACGGAGATAAATAGAGTCCGCGACCCTCTAAAGTTGCGTTGTGTCTTTTCAATTCTTCTAGCTGCTTTTTCTGAGCTTTAGACCTATTTATTGCGGATGCAATGTTAGCAGCGCCTCCCGCCAGCGAACCCAAGACACCGAGAAGCGGCAATAGCGGTATAAATCCGCCTCGTTTAGCAATACGTATCTTTCTTTTTCTATTTTTCTTTTTATTCATGCCCATACCCATTTTTCTTTTTGCATTCATAAGACCCCAAGTGACGGTAGCGGCAACACGATGGCCAAGTTTAGTATCTTGCGCCGTAGCAATCTGTTTAGCAGCCGCTGCTAAAGATTTATCTGCCTTATGTCGCTCCTCGATATCTTTACTATTAGAATAGGCGATGTCGTGTTCGCGACAAGCTGAATCTAATTGGTTTATACCTTTTTGTCCTAATGATAATCTTTTGTTTAAATGCGTACCAGGTCCGCAAAACTGATACCCCGGAATATGTAATTCGAAAGGAAGCGCATTGATTGCAGAGTTTAATATACCACTCCCCTTAGTACGACTGCTATTCACTCTTTTTTTTCTATTCGCATACACTATCATTACACTTACACTTCACCATCTTCTGAGATAATAAAGCTAATAAATGATTACTCGCCTATTTATATGCTTTTGCTGTAAGCGAATATTCGTAGTTATTCTTTTAGTCTCTACGGGTAATATTATCATGCGTTTCGTTAAGCAGCCCTTGTCAATTTGTAATAATTTTGGGTGTGAAAAAATGTTACCTGAAGAAAATCGTAATGATAATTATCGACGTCATAGTAAGATACTCCCCAATACTATTCGCTGTATAATATGCGGACCATCTAATTGTGGAAAAACAAATATAATAGTTAATTTAATTGAAAGCCCTAATGGAGTGCGCTTTGAAAATATTTATGTGTATTCGAAATCACTGCAACAAGTAAAATATCGTTATCTCGAAAGAATTATATCAGCAGTACCAGACATCGGCTATTATAAATTTTCAAATAATAGCGAGATTATTCCGATTTCTGAAGCTTTGCCTAATTCTATCTTTATATTCGACGATGTAGCCTGTGATAAACAGCAAACTATAAGGGAGTATTTTTCAATGGGCAGACATTCTAATATCGATAGTTTTTATTTATGTCAAACTTATGCAAAAATACCTAAGCATCTTATAAGAGATAATACGAATTTATTAGTAATTTTTCAGCAAGATAATACAAATTTACGCCATATTTATAATGAACATATTAATACGGATATGAGCTATGAAGATTTTCTAACATTATGTAGAAATTGCTGGGAGAAAAAGTATGGATTTTTAGTAATTGATAAGGATAGTAATATTCAAAATGGAAGGTATCGAAAAGAATTTGACCAGTTTGCTATTATATAAATCAGTATACTGCTAATATTCAGTCATTATACGTCCATGGAAGGAGTGAGAAGTGAGATGGGTGGTGGTACGCGAGAAAATAAGAAACGCCGGCAAATTTTAAAACATATCGCGAAAACAAGTGATGTAATTCGAAAAAAATATAAAGATTTGAAACTTGGTAAAATAGAGTCTGAGGAATATTTAAAAGAAACATATAAACCGATAACTAAACCTCTACAAAAATTACTAGAGAAAAATATAATTACGAATAACAATAATGAAAATGAAAAGAAAAAATTTAAAATTGAAAAAGATATTGAAAGTGATATTGAAGATATTGAAGATAATGAAGATGATGTTTTTGAAGATGAAGATAGTGGAGGAGTTGAAGACTTGAGTAAGAAAAAAACGAAGGAAATGGCTAATCCGTCATTGAGTGAAACACATTATAGTTATTCGCCGTCTAGTGCCGTTATTAGGAGTACTAAAACTAAAAATGATAATATAAAATTTAAGACAACGCCACAAATAGGTAAGAGAAGGACATTTGCTGAAGCGTCAACTCCTATATCTTCTATACCATTATCGATAGAAAGACCAAATGTTGAAGAACCTTCACCGTTAGAAAGATCACAAGCGGAATCCTCTATTAGTGAAATATTACAAAATCCGCCTGAAGATGTTAGAAATTTAATGCAGGAGAACTTAGGCCCATTATCACGAAAATATATTAGCTTATTTTTTAGTACAGATTTTGACAAAGAAATTGATCATGTTTACGGCATATATTTTAAAGATGACAATTTAATGTTAGGTGACAGCATATTTGAGGTGGATGAAAATGATAATATTATTATTAAGAAAACTAGATACAGCGGAACCCCTGGAATTTTCGAATTAATTTTCAAGAAAATTCCCAATTCAAAATTATATAATAATACAGATTTAACTAAGTATAAAACTATTTTATTAAAAACAAATGCCTTCCGTAGAGATTACCAATCATCACAACAGATTATGGGCAGTAAAGGATTTAAATATAAAAAAATAATTGCTCCATTACTAACACCACATTTAGCTATAGCTACAGCCGCGGAAAGAGCTAAAACAAAATCTAATAAATTTAAAGTTGGAGCAGGAAATAAATTTGCAATGAAAAAATATATACCGAATAATATGTTAGTTACGAATGAACCAGTGAATTATGTTCACTGGGACAATCCTAATGAGCTTATTGACCGTTTACGACTTTTAATATCGTCAAAAAAAGTTGGGCATACAGGACATGATAACGAAATTATGTCAATAGTGGAGGAACTTCGCGAAGCCAATATTATTATATAATATTTGTGTATGTCTAAATTATATTTAGTCTTATAATGTTCATTAACAAGTTTGGTGGTAAGGGCATAGAAGATGCTAATGATCGGTTACAAAATTCTAATATGAAAAGGAAAGGTATTTTTCTTCATTTCAACGTTAATGAGGGCGGCTATGATGCAAAAAATAGAAAAATTATACGATTAGCAAATCCTGGAAACTCTACAGACGCTGCGAACAAATACTATGTAGATAAACGTATATTAAGTAACGATAGGGCGCTTCGAGGCAGTCTCAACGAAAAAATTGAAAAGTGCGCATCGCAAAGCGAAGCTAATTACGATAAATTAAAGAGAATAAATGCCGTATTAAATCTTTATGGCACAAATTTCAATAAACTTGACGAAGTGACTTCTACGTTAACAGAAAAAATTATAAAGTTAGAAGTAAATGGAAAAGAAAATAATGAATTGCTGCAAAATGTTATAGAAGATTTCCTCGTGCAACAGCAAAAAATAGAGTCTGATGCAACAAGCCTTAATGAAAATTTGAATACAATTTCTAAAAATATTGAAGAAATTAATTATAATATTACTTCAGCAAAAAATAGTATTAGTCATCATGAATATTTTATAAGCAATCTTAGGGAATCGGCTACGACAAAGGATGCAGTAGAGAATTTGACCACGACAATGGAAAAAGATATAGTGAATCTACAATATCTTCTTGATGAGCAGATAAATGGGGTAAAACAAAATTTACACGATAAAGAAAACGACATAGCTAATATTCGTAAAGAATTTGTGACACAAAATACGCTAAAAACTTCAATTGACGAGCTGCGGAAGGATGTGAATGATAATAAGGAGAATTTAAAAAACACTCTTATAGAAATTCTAAATAGAATACCTAGTAATCTAATAGAAACCTAAAATCATGAAATTAATTAAAGAACAAGAGCAGTTAGTAAAAGAATTGCATACACCTGTGAGAAAGAATTTTGTAAGAAGACGTGTTATAATTAAAGGATATGATGATTTATGGCAAGCTGATCTAGTAGATATGAAAGCATATACGCGATTTAATTCGGGATTTCAATATATTCTCACAGTTATCGACACATTTTCTAAATATGGCTGGGCTCGTCCGTTGAAAACGAAACAAGGTAAAGATGTGGTAAAGGCTTTCTCAAACATCTTCGAGGAGCGTAAACCTAAAAATTTGCAAACGGATGATGGGAAAGAATTTTTTAATAATGATTTTAAGAATTTAATGGATAAACATGAAATAAATCATTATTCTACATATAGTGTTATGAAGGCATCGATAGTAGAGCGTTGGAATAGAACGTTAAAAAATAATATGTGGAAATTATTCTCGTTAAACGGAAGCTATAAATGGACGCATATGTTAAATAAACTTGTATACGATTACAATATGTATAAACATAGAACAATCAAAATGAGACCTGCGGATGTGACAAATAAAAATGCTAGCACGCTTCTTTCATCAGTTTATAGTAATATAAAGATCGTTAAACCGGGCAAATATCGAGTCGGAGATTTTGTACGTATTAGTAAATACAAGCATTTGTTCGAGAAAGGATATACGCCTAATTGGACGACTGAAATTTTTAAAGTTACTTCTGTGCAACATACTAATCCTGTCACATATTTAATTCAAGATTTACGAGGAAATGACATTAAAGGCGGTTTCTATGAATATGAATTATTAAAAGCTAAGCATAACGATATTTATTTAGTTGAAAAAGTTATTCGTAAGAAGCAAAATAAAGTATATGTTAAATGGCTGGGATTCGATAAATCACATAATTCTTGGATTGATATAAATTTAAAATAAATTTATTTTTAAATGTGTACTTATACTTACAACATTACAAATTGGTAATAAAATATAAAAATTTATAATATTCCTAACAGTGTACATTATTATTCAAGATAATTTATTAGCCACGTTGTGGCAATACCAATTTTTAAAAATTTGTACTTCTAGCAGTGGGCAATGTAGAATTTTATTGTTCCAATTTCTTTCTTTAGTGTGCAATTTGCATGATACAGTATTAACGTCCACTTTATTATACAGTGGATTGCCCATAAGTACATCAAATTTTGGGCACGCCAGTTCTTCTAAATTTATATTTTTTATTCCTAGTTCGCTTAGTAATTTTTTTTCATAATTTCCGCCCTTGTATGCTACAATTGGCGTATCGTATATGGATATAAATTCTTGAATGATAGATGGCAACTCCTCCTGCTCGTAATTTTCAAAACCGTGGTCTTTAAATAAAATTCCGTGCACGTTGTTGCAAACGTAACGCGCACATCGCTTATCTGCCTCGCTTAACTCATTGTAGTTTTTATTTAAATAGATATATTCGTGTAGTATGTGGTCGTTTATGGATACAATTGCGATTTCTTTACATAAAAACGTATAGCGATTGATGGTGAATCCGTCCATATCAATAAAATGAGTGACTTTTTCGTAATCGGCTGTAGCCTGAAAATAATATTAATTTAAGCAAATTAGACTATTGAAAATAAAAATTTGTTTTACTTATATTCGAACTACATACCATAATTATATTTTTTAATTGTCACTACACTTCGACACAGACTGTAACTTTCAATTCTAATGCGAGTAGTGTGTAAACTTTACTAGACGTTTCTTTCAAAAAGATTCGTCTCGTACTGAAGCTCCTATTTGCGCCGCTGTAGGTATTAAATGTGTGGAAAATCAGAAATTGAGCGTGGGCATAATCGTTGAAGGGAGTAGGGGAATGAAGAAAAGTGACGTATGCTGGAAGTTTGGGTGGAAGGGTATGGGGTGCATAAAGGGAGTAGGGGAATGAAGAAAAGTGACGTATGCTGGAAGTTTGTGTGGAAGTGTATGGGGTGCATAAATAGCGCTACTTCGCGATACGCGCAGTTTAGTCGTCGAATAGCACAAGTGCGTTAACAGTTCAGTAGATATTTGCAGCGAACATGTGCGAAAATACGTTCAATTTGCTGAATAGTGTCAGTATTATAGGCAAGTTGCCAGTGAACCCGGTAGCAGGTTTGGAAATTAACAAATCATATTTAATAAGCGGAATGAGAAAAATGAAGACCCGCTTTGGAGATAGAGTTATGCTTGATTTAAACGATACATTCTCGATTTTTCTACCATTACGTATAAGTAATGTTTTATTAGAAACAAGCAAGCATTATCAAGTTATAGAGAATTGTCTTACGAGCGGTAAACCGGTTCAGCTAATATACCTTGGTGGGAAATATAATGAAATGAAATTCTCGACTGATGATAATGACGATGATGATAATGTTGATGATGATGATGATGATGATGTAAAAGAAGAAGAGCATGTAGAGAGTGAGAAGGAAAATATGAAAAATGAGAGCGACAAAGATTCGTCAAAACGTAAGCGCAAAAATGGAAATGAGATGTCAAAGGATGAAAAGAATAAAAAAAAAGCAGCATCATAATCAAAAAACAGGTTTGTAGACATACATCAAGTATGTATATAATTATAAATGATTTTAGTAATAAAACTATATAAAATAATAATTTCATTACAGATAAAACAAACTGTTTCATTCAACAACTTCTGCTACTTATATATAATCGACGATACGTATCCTGAAGAATATCGATGTGCGCGTAAGGGATTCTGGCACATCGACTCCGCATATTTTAAAGCACGGGTTAAAAAAATGGATGATTTGCTTCGAGATATTATGAATTTGAAATTTACACAATATATAAATAATGAAAATAATGTTTAAAATTTCTAATGTATTTAACCATCTATATAAAATTAATAAAAAATGAGTTCATTATAAACTAGTGCATATTTTTCTTTCACATCAGTCTTTCGTCCTACCGTGACACGCGAGCACCTCAATTCTAATCATGGCGAAATTAATTATATTTGTAATTCACACTGCGATACTTCTTCAACTTTTTCCTTCTCTCTTATCCATGAGGGCCAATTTACGAGTGCCTTCTACGCATGCGATGAATAAACGTTCAGCAATTAATTATCTTCAATATTACGGCTATATGAACGCTAACGATTCACGATCGCAAACTATTGATAATGATAAATTGACAGATGCAATACGAATTTTTCAACAATATTGGAATCTTAAAGTCGATGGCACTCTAAATGCCAAAACGAAAAAGTTGATGGAGGCAAAGCGTTGCGGAGTAAGTGATCATGTCAGCGATTACACGCTTAATTCTTATAAATGGAACAAAAAAACATTGCGTTGGTATTTCCATGTCGGAACGACAGATCAAATTCACCTTGCAAAAAAAGCATTTTCTGTGTGGCAAAAGTCATCTCGGTTAACCTTTATTCAAGTATATAGTAAAACTGAAGCGGATATAATTATATCGTTTGAAAATAAAATGCATTACAATGTTAATTCACCGCAACAAGTTTGTTTACCGCCATTCTCTAATCAAACATTAGCACATGCGGATCTGCCGAATGAAAGGAATGATGTCAGAGAAATTCATATATCTAAATCGTGGAATTGGATGATAGGCGAGGGGCCGATAAAAGATGAGTCATACAGTTTATACGAAACATTAATACACGAAATTGGCCACAGTCTAGGTTTACTACATTCGACAAATATGAATTCAATAATGTCGCCGTTGTATCATTATGAAAATCATACAGATCATATTAAACTTGAGGAAGATGATATATTAGCTATACGAAATTTATATAATGTTAATGACGAGAATGAGTCTGAGAGAGAATTCGACGAAGATGCAAATGGCAATGCTAATCCTGATACGTCACCGGATGCGCCAACATTAGTTCCGCCAAAATTAGCCGATTTATGTTCAGCTCCGGTAGATGATTTAAAATTTTTCATTTTCAAGGCACGATTGTATATATTCTATAAAATTTGGGTATGGCCATTTAATTTAAACGTTAAATATCGAAAGTATGAGGAGCCGCAATTAATAAGATCGTGGTTAAAATTTTTGCCATTTAATTTTTCAGGAATTAATGGAATATATGAAAGAGTAAATGGAGAAATTGCATTATTTTCTGATAATAATATTTATATATTCAATCCTGATACTTTTCAATTAAAAACTGGCTATCCCATGACATATCAAAAACTGTTTGGCAAAGACTTTCAGTATAACGGAGTGCAATCTGCTGTTTTAACAAATACCGGTAGAACATATATTTTTTATAAAGGAGTATATGTAATTGAAATTGACGAGTGTGAATATGTGGCTAGAAAGTATACTTTAATTAACGATTTATTTAAGGGAATTGGTCTATCCATATCTCCACAAAATCCATTTTCAGTATTTAAGTATATAAATGGTAAACTTTATATATTACAAAACGGTAATTTTTATGAATATGACGAATTTAATTCCAATGTTGTAAGATCAGGCCCGTTCGATCTCTCCATTTTCAGTATTCAATGTATCAGTGATAGTAACATTATAACCAATTTGAGAGATATGGTAGAAAAATTAGTTCAATTTTATGGCGAATACAATAAAAATGTAAATTCAAGATTATCTTATAACGCGAATAAACGTGATATAAACGAATTTAACACACAAGCAGAAATAAGAAATCATATGATTTCATATCTATGATAAAAGCGGTGCGGCGGTAAATCAGAGAGAGGGGGATAGTCGTAGCAGGACAAATATATGCAGGAAATTGTGCTTCCGTTGTATTTCAAACCGCGCGACCGTAAGCGGAGGCGGGGGAGGCTAACGAAGTGAAGTGTGTGCAGTGAAAGTTACAAAAACGATAGTGTGATTAAAGAGGTGTAAAATGAAATCTATTAATAGATTATCGGTGAAAATAGAAAAAAATTTATTAAATCAAATGCAATTCTCTACTGATGATAATGATGATGATGATGATGATGTAAAAGAAGAAGAACATGTAGAGAGTGAGAAGGAAAATATGAAAAATGAGAGCGACAAAGATTTGTCAAAACGTAAGCGCAAAAATGGAAACGAGATGTCAAAAGATGAAAAGAATAAAAAAAAAGCAGCATCATAATCAAAAACAGGTTTGTAGACATACATCAAGTATGTATATAATTATAAATGATTTTAGTAATAAAACTATATAAAATAATAATTTCATTACAGAGCTAAGAGACAAGGGAATAAAAATAGAGGATGATTTGACGTGGAGGGAAAGGAAGATGAGATGGAGACTGGAGGAAGTGGCGAGGGAGGAAAGAGGTAAAGGAAAGAGGGTGTGGGTAGCGTACGGAAAGGTACAGATAGAGGGAAAATGGTGGAGATGGGACGAGGAGGAAGAAAGACTGAGAGAAGGAGGAGGGGGGGAGGAGATGAAGTCGGGGGAAGAGAGAAAGGGGAGAGAGGGAGGGGGGAAGTTATAGGGGAACGAGAGGAGGGAGGAGCAGGGAAGAGGGAGGGTGAATGGGAGGGAAGGGAATGTTGGAAGATGGCATTCTGGAATGTGGCAGGGATAGAGAACAAGGATAGCGGATTCTGGGAGGAAATAAGAAAGTGGGACGTGGTGATAATGGCAGAGACGTGGTTGGAGGAGAAAAGATGGGAGAAGGTAAAGGAAAGATTACCGAGGGAGTTCGAATGGGAAATAAAATTCGCGGAGAGGAGGAATAGGAAAGGAAGGGCGTGTGGGGGGATGGTGAGAGGACTAAGAAGAGGACTAGGGACCGTAGAGGAAGAAGAGGGAGAGAAGAGAGAAGGAATGTGGGGATGGAAAATGACGATAGGGGAAGAGAAGTGGCGCATAATGGGGATATACATAAATGGGGACATAGAGAGAAAAATAGAAAAAATGAGGGAATGGATAGAGAGGGAAGACGAGGAAAGGGTAACAGTGATAGTAGGGGTGTTTGTAATTGAAGTGCTCGCGTAGATGGAAAGCGAGTGGATAGTGGACGGGTGAGTGGCAAGTAAGCGCAGGCGGTGAAGTTATGAGAACACAATAAACTATTTATTTATGACACTAAATAACAGCAATTTACACACTGAGTGAACCCGTGGTGAGTTGCACCGTACGAGAAAATAATGAGAGAGAAGAATTGATGTGAAACCGTCCGAAAAGAGAAGTGTTGCTATAGCACAAGAAGTGACGTCCGCGTGATACAATGGTTGCGAGGTGAGTGAGAATAAAAGGCGGGCGCCGGAAGCGCACCGGCTCGTCACGTGAGTTCTCGATAATAATCGATTAGATCTGTATTGATCTCTGATAGGTGGACAAGTTATCGATTCGAGATCTCGCGTGAGTGATGAGCGTGAAGTGAGGTGAAGTTGGTCGGTAATATAGATTTCTCTGACAAGGGGATTTTAATGCACGAACGGGAACGGGTGGTGGTTGGGAAGGGGAAGGAGAAGAGGAAGACGGAGGAAGGAAGTCAAAGGATAAAAAGGTCAATAGGGAGGGAAAAATGTTAATAGAATGCTTAGAGGAAACGGGGTGGGGGATAATGAATGGGGGGGGTGAAAGGAGACGAAGAGGGGGAGTATACGTTTACGGGGGGTAAGGGTAGAACGGTTATAGATTACATAATAGGGGGGGCAAGGGCAAGGGAAAGAATAGAGAGAATGGAGATAGGGGATCAAATAGATTCAGACCACCAACCCATAGTGGCATGGGTGAAGGGTGGGAGGGAAGGAGGAGAGCGGGGAAGAGGGAAGAGGAGGGGGAGGGAGACGGGAAGAGCGAGGGGAAGATGGAACGAAGAGGGACAGGAAAGATTCAGAAAAGGAATGGAGGGAAGAAAGAGTCGGGGAGGGGAGATACAAGAAAACCTAAAAGAACTAGAAAAAACGGTAAGGGAGAGACTGGAGGAAGAGGAAAGAAGGGAAGGAGAGGGGAGAAGGAAAGAGAAAAGAGGGTGGTGGGATCAAGAATGCAGGGATAGGAAAAGGGAAGTAAGAAGAGAGATGAGGAGATGGAAGGCTGGGAGTGGGGGAGAGGAGGAGGGAGGGGAATACAGGAGAAAGAAAAGAGGGTATAAAGAGCTATGCGAAAGGAAAAAAGAAGAAGAAAGAGAGAGAATGATAAGGAGGGCAGGAGAGGCAAGAACAGAAAAGGAGGTATGGGGGATAATCGGAGAACAGAGAGGGAGAGGAAAAAGGGCAAACGAAGAGATAGAGATGGATGAATGGAAAGGATACTTCATGGGACTGCTGGGAGGGGTGGGGGAAAGAGTAAGGATGGGGGAAGAAAGGAGAGAAAGGGGGAAGGACGAGGAGAGGAGTTTGGAAAAGGAGGAGGTGATAAGGGTGATGAGAAGGTTGAAAGAGGGAAAGGCAATAGGGGAGGATGGGATTCCAAATGAAGCGTGGAAATACGGAGGAGAAGAGATGGAGGAATGGGGGTGGGATATATGCAGGAGAGTATGGGAGGGGGAGGTTTGGCCGGAACAGTGGAAGGAGGGGGAGATAGTCCTGATTAGAAAGAAGGGGGAGGGTAGGAAAGTAGAGGAGTACAGGGGAGTGACACTGATGCCTTCCCTGTACAGGATCTACGCGGCGACGTTGGCGGGGTGGCTAGGAGAAGAGGTGGAGAGAAAGGGGCTGCTTTCAGGGACACAAACAGGGTTCAGGAAAGGTATGGGGACGATGGATCAGGTGTATGCGTTAAATTTTATGGTTAACAGACAAATAGGTAGGGGGGGAGGGAAAGGAAAAATGGTAGCGATGTTTGTGGACCTGAAAGCAGCCTTCGACGCGGTAAATAGGAGAAAGGTGACGGAAGCGCTAAGGGAAAGGGGAGTGAGAGAGGGATTAGTGATAAGAGTGGAAGAACTGTTGAAGGAGACGAGGAGTGTGGTGAGGGTGGGAAAGAGAAAGAGCGAGGCATTTTGGACAGCAAGGGGTCTAAGGCAGGGATGCCCCCTGAGCCCCTTGCTGTTCAACATACTGCTAGCAGATCTGGAAGAGGATATGAAGAAGGGAGGCTGGGGAGGCATTAAGGTAGGGAAGAATGAAAAATATTACTCTCTATCCTACGCAGATGACATCGTCCTCATGGCGGAAGGAGAAGATGAAATGAGGGCAATGATCAGTAGGATGGAGAGGTACGTCGACAGGAAGGGGCTGGAGGTAAATAGAGAAAAAACAAAAGTGGTTAGATTTAGAAGGGGAGGAGGCAGGAAAAGGAAGGTGGACTGGAGATGGAAAGGGAAAAGGGTGGAGGAGGTGAAAAGAGTGAATTACCTGGGGTATGTGTTTACGGCAAATGGGGGACAAGAGGAACACGTGAAGACGAGGAGGAGGAAGGCGGCGGCGGTGATGAGGGAGGTATGGGGGATAGGGAAGAGGTTGTGGGGGGGGGGGGGGACTGGGGCAGAAGGGAGTGGATGTTCGATACAATGGTGTGGGCAGTGATGGGATATGGAGTGGAGGTGTGGGGGTGGAGGGAAAGGAAAGAGGTGGAAGAGCTACAGGAGAGATACCTGAGGTGGACGATGGGGCTGGACTGGAGGACACCGGGGTATAGCGTAAGAGAGGAGACGAAAAGGGGGAAGCTGAGGGTAAGGGCAGGAAGGAGGGCATGGGCGTTTGAGAGGAAACTGGAGGAAGGCAGGGGAGGGGAGGTAGCAAGGAAATGCTGGGAAGAAATGAGAACAAGATGGGCGAGGGGCAAGGTGATAGGGAAATGGGAGGAGGAGAGAAGGGACTTCTTCGAGCAAAGAGGGGTAGGAGGAGGGCAAGAAGGAGAGGTGGAAACTTTTGAAGAATTGGAGAGGAGGGACTTGGAGGAACAAAAAAAGGAAAGAGAGGAGAGGATCAAAAAGTCAAAATATAATGAAGTGTATGAGGAAATAAAGGAAGAAGGAAGGCCGGGGTATATAGAGAAAAAATGGTCAGAGGAAAGGAAGAAAAGACTGGCGAGGTATAGGATGGGGAATGAAATGAGACAGGGAAGGTATTGGGAAGGGGAAGGGGAAAGGAGATGCAGACTATGTGGGGTAGAGGAAGAGACATGGGAACACATATGGGAAAGATGCGGAGGATGGGATTTTGCAGGGGAGAGGAAGGGGGAATGGAGGCAAAAGGCGAGGAAAGTACTGGGGGGAGATGGAGAAGGGGAAAAATGGATTAAGGAATTGGAACGGGAAAGAGGAGAAAGGGAAAGGGAATGGCAAGAGGGGTAGGGGAAGAGGGAAAAAAGAGGAGGGAAGGGAATGAAGGTGTGGATGAAGATGTATGAAAGTGGAAATGGAGAGAAAGAGGGAAACGGAAGTCCGAGGGAAGGTGAAGGGTAGAAATAGGAGATAGAAATAAGATAGATTGTAAGATAGGGTAAACGGAGAGAGGAAGGAGGAGAGGGTAGAGCGTGCGAGGAGAGGGCGGAGCGTGCGAAGAGAGAGAGGGTAGAGCGTGCGAAGAGAGAGGGGGAGAGAAAGGGTAACGACGGACGGGAGAGATAGAATAAGTTAACAATAAGGAATGGGTTAAGAAAATGTAAGAGAATATGTAAGAGGAAACAGAATATGTGAAGGCGAAACATTTTGTAACCCGGAAGGGAACAAATAAACCATACATACATACATACATACATAATAATTTCATTACAGATAAAACAAACTGTTTCATTCAACAACTTCTACTACTTATATATAATCGACGATACGTATCCTGAAGAATATCGATGTGCGCGTGAAGGATTCTGGCACATCGACTCCGCATATTTTAAAGCACGGGTTAAAAAAATGGATGATTTGCTTCGAGATATTATGAATTTGAAATTTACACAATATATAAATAATGAAAATAATGTTTAAAATTTCTAATGTATTTAGCCATCTATATAAAATTAATAAAAAATTAGTTCATTATAAACTAGTACATATTTTTCTTTCACATCAGTCTTTCGTCCTACCGTGACACGTGAGCACCTCAATTCTAATCATGGCGAAATTAATTATATTTATAATTCACACTGCGATACTTCTTCAACTTTTTCCTTCTCTCTTATCTATGAAGGCCAATTTGCGAGTGCCTTCTACGCATGCGATGAATAAACGTTCAACAATTAATTATCTTCAATATTACGGCTATATGAACACTAACGATTCAAAATCGCAAACTATTGATAATGATAAATTGACAGATGCAATACGAATTTTTCAACAATATCGGAATCTTAAAGTCGATGGGACTCTAAATGCTGAAACGAAAAAGTTGATGGAGGCAAAGCGTTGCGGAGTAAGTGATCATGTCAGCGATTACACACTTCATTCTTATAAATGGAACAAAAAAACATTGCGTTGGTATTTCCATGTCGGAACAACGGATCAAATTAACATTGCAAAAAAAGCATTTTCTGTGTGGCAAAAGCCATCTCGGTTAACCTTTATTCAAGTACATAGTAAAACTGAAGCGGATATAATTATATCGTTTGAAAATACAATGCATTACAGTGTTAATTCACCGCAACAAGTTTGTTCACCGCCATTCTCTAATCAAACATTAGCACATGCAGATATGCCGAATGAAAGTAATAATGTCAGAGAAATTCATATATCTAAATCGTGGAAATGGATGATAGGCGAGGGGCCGATAAACGATGAGTCATTCAGTTTATACGAAACATTAATACACGAAATTGGTCACAGTCTAGGTATACTACATTCGTCAAATATGAATTCAATAATGTCGCCGTTTTATCATTATGAAAATCATACAGATCATATTAAACTTGAGGAAGATGATATATTAGCTATACGAAATTTATATAATGTTAATGCTGAGAATGAGTCTGAGGACGAATTCGGCGAAGATGCAAATGGTAATGCTTATCCTGATACGTCACCGGATGCACCAACATTAGTTCCACCAAAATTAGCCGATTTATGTTCAGCTCCGGTAGATGATTTAAAATTTTTCATTTTTAAAGCACGATTGTATATATTCTATAAAATTTGGGTATGGCCATTTAATTTAAACGTTAAATATCGAAAGTATGAGGAGCCACAGTTAATAAGATCGTGGTTAAAATTTTTGCCATTTAATTTTTCAGGAATTAATGGAATATATGAAAGAGTAAATGGAGAAGTTGCATTATTTTCTGATAATAATATTTATATATTCAATCCTGATACTTTCCAATTAAAAACTGGTTATCCCATGACATATCAAAAACTATTTGGCAAAGACTTTCAGTATAATGGAATGCAATCTGCTGTTTTAACAAATACCGGTGTTAAGAATCCGCTGTCTCTGTCCCATTGTCGCCGTCTCTCTCTCTCTTAATGCGTCACCTCGCCTCGGCTCGCAATACCGGGACGTGTGCGCTCGTTTCCGCGTAAATAGAGACCCCACTCCTTCACGCGTACTTAGCGATCAGCTGGCGACGTTTCTCCTGTAGCGTACAGGTGTGCGTGACCTATGCCAAATCATAACCGCTCCGCACACCTGTACTGTCCAAAATGTATGTGTCGAATCGAAGCCGACCTGCGAGGCGACAATAACGGACACTTCGTTTCGAACCGTGCTCCAAGCAACTAGCCTTTGTGTAAAAGAACCTGAGTATTGACGCCAATAAAACCAATTTCCAACGTATCAGTGCATTTACCCCGAGGACTGTTCCCAGTCCGAATCGGCATCCCTTCCGTTAGGTTAAAAAACCCTAACATAAATTGGTCCTTCGAGCCGAATTTCGGGGTGAAGTGCGAATAGTACGAGGATTTGAGTTCCGTACCGTCTCCTTATCCACGCTTACGAAGAAGAACGTGCTTGCCGCCGCCACCGCTCCAGCCCTCCCATGGAAGACATCGAGGAACTGGTAGAGGCTCAACTTACGGGCCAGACCCTGATCGCCCGAATTTGGACCAACTATACCAAACTAGCGGTGGAAAAACGGAACCCGGCTGCAATCCGCTCCCGGCTCGCCAACATGCAGACGTACTGGGACGAATGCCGCGTCCGCCATCACAAGATCTGCGCCCTAGCCGACGAAGAGAAGCGGAAGTCACTCCAATACTTCACCAAGGAAGCCTTCTACGCTATAGCCGATTGCGTCGAAAAGGTGACTGACTCCTTGAACGGGGCCCTTGATTTAATGCAGCCTAAAGTAGGGAATTCGGTTCCGGGTTCGACTGAGACAGGTAGTGAGGTTAAAAACGTCAATCTCCCTTGATTTCGAAACCTTCCGAAATTCGGCGGGGATTTGACAACGTGGACGAACTTCTATGACTTATTCGTCTCGTTAGTGGACGCTCGAAGCGACTTGTCGAACTCTCAAAAGCTGCATTATTTAAAAGCGAGCCTTGTGGGGAACGCCTCCCGTATACTCGCGCATACTCCAGTGACCGAAGCGAATTATATTTCCGCGCTAGCGTTACTTAAGAACCGTTATGGTAGCACTCGCGCGATCGTGTACTCTCATCTGCAACAATTCGTGGAAATTCCGAAAGTTTCTTCCAATACAGTGAAAGATCTCCGTTCCCTCAGAGATCAAACGTGTAAGATACGTTCGGCGCTCCAAAATCTCTCCCGACCGGTAGATAAGTGGGAGGATTTATTCGTTTTTATGGTTTTGTCAAAATTGGACAAAACTACGCGACACGATTGGGAACTTACCCTTACGGATGTTCACGCGCTACCGACATTTGTTATGCTCGACGCCTTTTTATCCGCGCGCATTCGCGCACTTGAATCATCGAGCTCTGGAGTTCCACGGGAAACGATGACGCGCGTTACTAATCTAAGTAAGGGTACCACAGTGCGATCATGTTTGACCTCCTCCACGTCGCCGCACTGTTTTGTGTGTCAGGGGGATCACCCCTTATATCAGTGCAAGACGTTTCTCAGTAAATCTGTTCGACAACGCCTCGAGTTATTGAGACAAAATGAGCGGTGTGTTAACTGCTTCCGCCGCGGTCATCAAAGTCGCACGTGTCAGAGCGGTATGACTTGCCGTTACTGTAGAGGTAAACACCACACTTTGGTACACTTGGAGATGAGTCACAACTCTCCTGGCTTAAACAATAGGCCGTCCCCGAATCAGCCGAACGATCATTCGGTAAGCGAAACAGCGGCCGTAGGTCAAGGGAACGAGGAAGTTTCTACGAACTTTTCAAATATTGGGGTTAATAATACCGTGTTACCAACCGCCCTGGTGTTACTCCGCGGTGCGTCCGGACGTTCATTTGAAGCACGCGCTCTCCTCGATCAGGGCTCGCAAGCCTCGTTCATTTCCGAATCCGTTACTCAAATCTTGAAACTCGAAACCAAACCAGTCTCCGTCCGCGTTTCGGGTATCGGCGCATCGAACGCGGGTCCCATCAAGAAAGTCGCTCTCCTTTCCATAGAACCCTGTGACGGAATGGGTCCGATCGTACCCGTCTCAGCGCTTGTAATGTCCAAGTTGTCCGCTTATCTACCCCCGTCTGTCTCCCTCTCAAAGAACAGTTCGTTCCTGAAGTCTCTAACTTTGGCGGATCCCTGTCCCTTCAGTAATCGGCCTATCGACATCATTATCGGGGCGGATTACTATGGAGTCATGTTACGCGAAGGCGTGATTCACGGATCAGGCCGCAATCCCAATGCCCAACATACAATGTTCGGCTGGATCATTTCCGGAGCTCTGTCCCCCGACACCTCTTCTACAAACAATCGCATC
This sequence comes from Priocnemis perturbator, assembly GCA_963942575.1. Classification (NCBI taxonomy): domain Eukaryota; kingdom Metazoa; phylum Arthropoda; class Insecta; order Hymenoptera; family Pompilidae; genus Priocnemis; species Priocnemis perturbator. The sequence goes on along the minus strand of OZ012643.1, from coordinate 3,362,119 downwards.
CACGTTAATCATCTCACGTTTTCCGAGTCAATTGACAGATCCGTACGGCAATTTTGGGAGATCGAAGAAGTCCCACAGGCCGCCCCTCTTTCGGATATCGAAATCCAATGTGAAAAGCATTTTGTCTCGACGCACACCCGTCTTCCCGATGGGCGATACGCCGTGCGTCTGCCGTTTAAATCGGCCTCCTCTCCTCTCATCGGTGATACCATGGTTTCTGCAAAACGCATACTTATCTCCAATGAGACTCGGCTAGCTAAGAAGCCTGAGCTCGCTTCCGCCTATTCGGTTTTCCTTCGTGAGTATGAGGAACTACGACACATGGAAAAGATCCCACCCTACGAGGTCTCCAATCCGTCTGCGATTTACTTACCACATCATCCCGTGGTGAAGATTTCGAGTCAGACCACTAAGGTCCGGGTGGTATTCAATGCGTCCTGCCCTTCCTCCAACGGTACGTCATTAAACGACCATTTACTAGTAGGGCCCAAATTACAGGCCGACTTATTTTCCATCGTCCTCCGATGGCGTTCCCACAAATACGTCTATACGGCGGACCTCGAGAAGATGTTCCGTCAGATTCGTATTCACCCGTTAGACGCAGATTTTCAACGCATTTATTGGAGGGTCGATCCACAAAGGGCAATAGAGTCTTACAGGTTACTGACCGTGACCTATGGGACAGCCTCCGCTCCCTTTCTAGCAAACCGCGTGATCAAGCAGCTTGCCATTGACGAAGGCTCTCGATCTCCGCTTGCCGCTCCCGTATTAAAGAACGATATTTACGTGGACGACTTAATGTTCGGCGCAAACGACAAGTCCGTCTTAATTGAGACCCGTAAGCAGTTACAGGATATGCTCACGGCGGGTGGTTTCCACCCTTACAAGTGGGCCAGCAAGGACCCACTTCTCCTTTCTGATCTACCCTCTGAAGATTTAGGGTTGGATCAGTCCAAGTTGTTTGGTGAGGACCCTCAGTTGAAAGTGCTGGGAATCCTATGGCGCCCAACTTCGGACTCATTTTCCTTTCAAATACAAGATTCGCCTGCATGCGTGACGAAGAGAACCTTCTTGTCTATGCTCGCACGCATTTTTGATCCCCTAGGATGGGTCTCGCCAGTTACCATCTCCGCCAAGATACTCCTACAAACCCTATGGATCCGTAAGTTGGACTGGGATGACTCCCTCCCCGAAGATTTGGCAAAAACTTGCCGGGAATATCAATCCCAATTAGCCTCCCTACGCGCGATTTCGCTTCCAAGATGGACTGGACAGTCGGACTCCGATCACAAATCAGAACTTCATGGATTCTGTGACGCCTCTAACACCGCTTATGCTGCCGTGGTGTATCTCCGAGTGCAGTCTCCCTCCGGAACATTCCAAACGACACTCTTATACTCTAAGACAAAGGTAGCGCCTCTTAAAATACAGAGTATTCCCCGACTGGAACTCTGTGCCGCAGTCCTACTTGCGCGTTGCCTCAAATTCGTATGCGACTCTATGGGACTGCAGAATATCCCTACATATGCCTGGACAGACTCATCTGTCGTACTCGCCTGGCTGGATTCCACCCCTTCCCGCTGGGTATGTTTTGTAGCCCACCGAGTTTCTCAGATTCAGTCCGTTCTTCCGCACGCCCAGTGGCGGCATGTACCTACCTCCTCCAATCCAGCGGACTGTGCCTCACGGGGTGTCCCTCCATCCTCCTTAAGTTCACATCCGCTATGGTGGCATGGACCACAGTGGTTGAGCCTCCCGTCCACCTCCTGGCCTCCAAACAAGGGCTACGCTTCCGCGGATTCCGCGGTAGAGTGCCGAAGGAACGTTCAGGCGTACCTGGTGTCACAACAAGAAGAGTGGGACCTCCCGGATCGCGTGTCCTCCTGGCCGAAACTTCTTCGAATCACGGCTTGGGTGCTGAGATTCATTGCCAAGTCGCGCCGCGTTAAAAACAGTCCTCGTTCCTTATATTTAACCGCCCCCGAGATCAAAACCTCCGTCACCTTTTGGTGTAAATATGTACAAACGAGACACTTCCTCAAAGATAATGTTACGTTAGAATCCGCCACGGCCGCTGACCTGGTAAAATCGATTCGTAGCCTGAGTCCGTTTATAGATTCTAAGGGCGTCATCCGCGTAGGTGGTCGGCTCGATCACTCTGATCTCTCAGAGGACGAAAAGCATCCGATACTCCTTCCGAAATGCCGTATTACGACGCTTATTATTAGACACACTCACATTTCGTGTCTCCACGGTGGGGTGCAAGTCTCCTTACGGGTCCTCAGACAACAATATTGGATCTTACGCGCACGTTCCATAGTTAAGGCGTGCGTTTTTGGTTGCGTTACTTGTGCGCGACAACGCGCCGTCGTAGGAGTGCAGAAAATGGGCGACCTGCCTTCGTCTCGCGTCACACGGTCACGTCCGTTCGCGCATACGGGCGTAGATTACGCCGGCCCCTTCCACATCCGCTCATCGAAAGGACGAGGAATCAAATGCCACAAGGCGTACTGTGCACTGTTCATTTGCTTAACTGTCCGAGCGATACACCTAGAAGTAGTGGATGACTACACCACTGCCGGATTTGTAGCCGCCTTTAACCGGTTCGTTGCGCGACGAGGACTACCTAGCAATATGTACAGCGACAATGGTAGTAATTTCGTTGGAGCCGACAAGGAATTGACTAGGAATTTCCGTGCGTTGATTCGCGACCCGAACTTGCAAGGCCAATTTGCGTCCGACGGTATTGAGTGGCGATTTATCCCCCCTGCAGCTCCTCAATTTGGAGGATTATGGGAGGCCGGCGTAAAAAGCGTCAAATTCCACTTGAAACGGATCATCGGGAGTTTCTCTCCCACTTACGAAGAATTCTCTACCTTGTTGTGCAAGATTGAGGGCATTCTCAATTCACGCCCTCTCTCTCCATTATACGATGACCCTGAGTCCTTGGACGTATTAACTCCGGGTCACTTCCTAGTCGGCTCTTTAATAAAGGCAGTGCCTGTGCCCAGCGTATTAAACGTCAACGAGAATCGCCTGACCCGCTGGCAGACGGTACAGCGCTTACAGGAAAGCTTTTGGAAGGTCTGGGCTTCCGATTACCTTAATTCTCTCCAACAACGTGTAAAATGGCGATCACAGCATAAGAATCTTAAAATACGAGATTTAGTATTATTGCGTAACTCCCAGCTACCGCCCGCGAAATGGGAATTGGGTCGGGTGCTAAAATGTTTCCCGGGAAAAGACGAACTGGTTCGGGTAGTCATGGTAAAAACCGCCAAATCTGTGTTTAAACGTCCAGTGTCTCAGCTATGTAAGCTCCCAGTTGATGCACCACCTGCGGAGACCGATCACAACCACGACACTGGACGACCGTCTCCGTAACAAAACGTCATAAAATAAGTACCCAAGATGACATTATTTGTAGCAATTATTCTGCCAAATGCGACCGTTATTGTCTACCTATTACGATGTATTTTTAAGAATAGGAATTATTATGTATTTATAAGAATAGGAGTTATAGGAATTGATATTATACATTACCTACGAACACATTAAAATATAAACCCAATTAATTATCCAAACTAAATTATAAGAAATCTGTTAGTCGTTAAGCAACTCGCCCTACCGCCCCCACTAACTTGTGCGGCGATTGCGGTTCGTTCATCTAGCGTAAGAGTGAACGAGGCGGGTGGTGTGTTAAGAATCCGCTGTCTCTGTCCCATTGTCGCCGTCTCTCTCTCTCTTAATGCGTCACCTCGCCTCGGCTCGCAATACCGGGACGTGTGCGCTCGTTTCCGCGTAAATAGAGACCCCACTCCTTCACGCGTACTTAGCGATCAGCTGGCGACGTTTCTCCTGTAGCGTACAGGTGTGCGTGACCTATGCCAAATCATAACCGCTCCGCACACCTGTACTGTCCAAAATGTATGTGTCGAATCGAAGCCGACCTGCGAGGCGACAATAACGGACACTTCGTTTCGAACCGTGCTCCAAGCAACTAGCCTTTGTGTAAAAGAACCTGAGTATTGACGCCAATAAAACCAATTTCCAACGTATCAGTGCATTTACCCCGAGGACTGTTCCCAGTCCGAATCGGCATCCCTTCCGTTAGGTTAAAAAACCCTAACAACCGGTAGAACATATATTTTTTATAAAGGAGTATATGTAATTGAAATTGACGAGTGTAGATATGTGCCTAGAAAGTATACTTTAATTAACGATTTATTTAAGGGAATTGGCCTATCCATATCTCCACAAAATCCATTTTCAGTATTTACATATATAAATGGTAAACTTTATATATTACAAAACGGTAATTTTTATGAATATGACGAATTTAATTTCAATGTTGTAAGATCAGGGCCGTTCGATCTCTCCATTTTCAGTATTCAATGTATTAGTGATAGTAACATTATTGCCAATTTGAGAGATATGGTAGAAAAATTAGTTCAATTTTATGGTGAATACAATAAAAATGTAAATTCAAGATTATCTTATAACGCAAATAAACGTGATATAAACGAATTTAACACACAAGCAGAAATAAGAAATCATATGATTTCATATCTATGATAAAAGCGGTGGTAAATCAGAGAGAGGGGATAGTCGTAGCAGGACAAATATATGCAGGAAATTGTGCGTCCGTTGTATTTCAACTGCGCGACCATAAGCGGAGGCGGAGGAGGCTAACGAAGTGAAGTACAGTGAAAGTTACAAAACGGTAGTGTGATTAAAGAGGTGTAAAATGAAATCTATTAATAGATTATAGGCGAAAATAGAAAAAAATTTATTAAATGAAATGCCGTTTTTGAAGAAAGAAGAGGATTTTAAAGAGTGGAAAAAGCAATATACTACATATGTAAAAAAAACGAAAATACTCCTAAATAATGAAAATATGAAAGAAGAATATAAAGTGAAACTGATGGAACAATTAAAGCGGCTGAGGAATTTAAAGTATTTCGTAAACGAACGATTACGAAGAAAAGAAGAAAATGCAGCGAATAAAAAACAACTAATGCAAAAAGAAGAAAATTTATTAAACCGAGCGTATTTAATTGAATCGGAAGCAGATAAAACCCAATGGATAGAAGATTGTGAACAGCATTTAAAATATTTGCATTCATATTTAATTAATAAAAAAGAAAAAATAAGTGTCGGTAGGAAACAACATTTACTTGCGCAAATAGCTAAACTAACTTGTACGCGTGAACAATTAAGTTTTAATTTCAATCTACACTCTGGATCTGGATTAAATGAAGAAAAACAGAAGGATAGGAATGTTACACTGAAATGGAAAGAAATTGAAAGCGGGCATGCCTTCCAAAGTCGTATAATCACTGGAATTATTATAAATTTACATCGTATTGATCCTTCTATATTTTTAAACGATGCTAAAGATATAGTGATAGAAAAAGTACTATCGTATGTTAAACAGCACAAATGTGTTAAAGTAAACACAATCTTCAATGGTGAATTTACGTTAAAAGACAGTTTGACCGACGAAATTAAGAAGGAAATTAAAACCTTTGCTACAAAAAATGAGGTACTACTGAACGATGATGATTCCACCATAAAGCTTGATAATTGGTATACAAACAATGTGCGTGGGCAGATTCTTACATCGCTAGAGGAATTTCAAGAACGTGACAGTGGATGGGCATTGAGCAAAATTATCAGTTTGATTATAAATATCAATAAATGTTATTTATTGAGCGCCGGTAAAGGAAACTGTAGACTTCCATTAGCTATACGAAATAGAAAAGCAACTGTTTCTATTGATTTGGCCGATAATGAAAATGATTGCTTTGCTTGGGCAGTAACGTCAGCATTATACCCAGCATCGCATCATAGTAACCGTAAACAATCATATCCGTATTATAAAAATGTGCTAAATTTAACGGGAATTACATTTCCCGATACAACTAAACATATACCTACATTTGAAAAAAATAATAATTTGTCCATAAATTTATACCAATTATTAACGAATAAAGATAAATCTGAACATGAAAAATATGAAGTATTACCGTTACGATTAAGTGATAAAATATCTGAACATAAACATATAAACTTGCTAATATATCAAAATGAGCAAGAAAAAGATAATATGTGCCATTATGTATGGATCAAAAATTTATCAAGGCTGATATCGTCGCAAATTCATCAACATCAACATAAATCACACATTTGCGACAGGTAATTCATCACTTTTCTATTTACAGTTGTAATAATTTAATAGTTTAATAATATGATTCTTATAATTTACAGATGTCTAAATTTTTTCCATACAACAAGGAAACTTCGAGATCATTATGAAAGATGTGTGGATCAAAATGCGTGCAAAATTGAATTGGTCAATGAAGATCAGAAATGGATTAAGTTTAAAAATTATAGAAGAGGAATCCCGCTTCCATTTATGATATATGCTGATTTTGAATGCGCTCTAATTAGTAACGAAACACATAATTTAGAAAATCATAATACTTATGCATATCAAACTCATGTTCCACACAGTATTGGCTATTACATACACTGTAATTTTGATGAATCGATGTGCAAATACGTTTCACACCGTGCGAAGGATAAAGTGGTATCTTATTTTATATCAGATTTGGAAGGTATCATTTCATCAATTTTTGCTTTTATAAAAAATAATCATACCATAATGTGTTCGTGATTGGCGCCTCGCCGAAAGGTTCATCCGCACGCCACCTTCTACGTAATATATTTTCGTCACGCGTGTACACAATGCGCGTGACGCCTTAAGCCCGATTTATTTTAACGCGCGCATTGGTCGCTTGGTTACCGTCGCCACTAATTGGCTAATTGGCTTAAGTAGGCGAGAGTGGCGGGGGTGACTAAGCACGCGCGTTTAATAACCGCTTCCTCGGGTCAGAATCCGTTACGACCTCTAAAATCACACCACGTGTATCGTGCTTTTGTGGAGTTAAAAGTGAACGTGCGTTCCTCGTGTTCGAGCAATAATAGATACTCGAATCTCGACATTGTCGAATACTCCGGTAGCGTTAAACAACCGCTCTAAATTATATTTCGAAGATATTCCTTCCTTCCTTGGCGGCTGCGGCGGCGTATCCCCGCGCGCGCCCTTTTGCAGTCGTCCTCGTTCCTACGTACTCCTAACGGCAAGTTGAGAACGGAGTGTCCGACTCACTTGCCTCCGTCTACTCCGAGGTACTTCGTCTAATAGTCCGTCTTAGGCGAACCTCCTCCTTCCTTCCCTTTACCCTTACGTTTAGATACTCGCACGTAGGAGCACCTTTTCTTTCTTTTTTTTTTTCGTTTTATCTTCTTACTTCAGTGTAATAAAGCCCCGCGGTTGGCAAGTTTTATTTAGTTCTAATCTTAATCATCTTTTTTTCTTGTTAAGTTACAATCTAAGTGTACAATAAAAGGACGGTTGTGTTAGTGGACGTTGCAGTGCTCTCCGCAATTTATTATGCTCTGGTGACTGTCCCCAGTCAACCCGCACCTACTCCCTACACACTCCAATCTCAAACATAATGGCTCCTTTAACTTCGGAACAATTACTAGAATTTAATACCGCTACACATTGTTTTATCTGTAAAAGTGTATTTAAAGAAGCTGATATTAGAGGCGGTAATAAAGTACGTGATCATTGTCACTGGTCAGGTTACTACAGAGGGGCAGCACACGGAGCATGTAACCTAAATTATAAAACTTCGTATACGCTACCCATAATATTTCATAACTTAAGTAATTACGATGCGCATTTTCTCATAGAAGAAATTGTTTCAATGAAATGTTTTAGCTCTCAATTTCATGTAATAGCCTCTACAATGGAAAAATATGTTTCATTCACATGTCGGATGAAAAATAATATATTTTCTCTTGAAGTAAGATTTATCGATTCATTTAAATTTCTTAATAGCAGTTTAGAACAATTAGTATCAACACTAGATATAAATGATATGAGAATTTTACGCAAAAACTTTCCGTCGATCGATGAAAATTTGTTTAATTTACTGACGCGCAAAGGTGTTTTTCCTTATGAATACGTTGACAGCTACGAAAGACTAAATGATAATTGTCTGCCTAATTACGACGAATTTCACAGCACATTGTACGGGCACAATATTGAAAGGAGCGAGTATAAGCATGCGCAAAACGTATGGAATAAATTTAATATCTCATCACTAGGCGAATATAGCGATTTATATTTGAAAACAGATGTTCTACTGTTAGCAGATATATTTGAAAATTTTCGAAGCAAATGTATCGAATATTATGGTCTCGACCCTGCCTATTACTGCACCCTACCATCATATGCGTGGGACGTTATGCTAAAAATTACAAACATAACATTAGAATTATTAACAGATATCGATATGGTGTTATTTATTGAAAGCGGTATACGCGGAGGATTCAGTCAATGTTCGCATCGGTATGCAAAAGCTAATAATCCTTACATGGGCGCGACGTATGATTCTAATAAAGAATCTTCGTATTTAATGTATTACGATGTTAACAATTTATACGGTTTTGCCATGTGCGATTCGTTGCCGTACGGTAAATTTGAATGGATGGATAATGATATGATAAGTCAATTTAACATTAATTCGGCTAAAGCCGATTCTGAGATTGGATACATATTAGAGGTAGATTTAGACTATCCCGATGAAATACATGATTCGCATTCAGATTTGCCGTTCTGTCCCACTCGCGAAGTACCGCCAAACGCTAAATATGAAAAATTGCTAGCAACTTTAAAGTGTAAAACCAACTATGTTATTCATTATCGAACCCTACAGCAATGTCTGCAACATGGACTTAAATTAAAGAACATTCATCGTATCCTACAGTTCAATCAATCTCCATGGATGTGTAAATATATACAATTAAATGCAAAACTTCGAGCTCAATCCGAATCGGACTTTGAAAAAGATTTATTTAAGTTAATGAATAACGCAGTATTTGGAAAAACAATGGAAAATGTGCGTAATCGAGTTGATGTAAGATTATTAACGTCGTGGGAAGGACGTGCCGGTATTAAGCCATTGATAGGAAGACCTAATTTTCATAGAAGAGTAATATTCAATGAAAATTTTGTCGGTGTGGAAATGAAAAAGATGAAAGTTAAAATAGATAAACCCATTTATATCGGCATGTCCATTCTAGATATTTCAAAAATATATCTCTATAAATTTCATTACGACTATATGAAGGTTCAATTTCAAGATATGTGCAAGGTATTATATACTGATACGGACAGTTTAATTTATAAATTACAATGTGATGACATATATAGCATTATGAGGCGAGATATAGCTTATTTCGATACTAGTAATTATCCGATTGACAACGTATACAATATACCTTTAGCAAATAAAAAAGTTCTAGGCCTAATGAAGGATGAAAATGGAGGAAAAATTATGTGTGAATTCGTAGGATTAAGATCGAAAATGTATGCTATAAAAGTTATTGGCGAGCGCGACACGAAGAAGGCTAAAGGGATCAAAAAAGATTTTATTAAGCGAGAAATTAAATTTGATGATTATGTAAATTGCCTATTTAACGATGAAATTAAAATGGCTAGACAAAACCGTATTGCGTCGAAGCTGCATCAGATTCACACGATTTCCGAAGGAAAAGTTGCGTTGCATCCGTACGATGATAAAAGATATATCACCGATGATTGTATACAAACACTTGCTTGGGGACACTGTTCGATTAAAAAATAAAAAATGTTTACAATATTTGAACACATGTATTATTTATTAATAATCTGCACCCGTTTACAATTTTAGTATACACTACTGTTCTTAACAAAAATCGGCCTAGCATTGATAATAAGCGAGCATGTGGGTTAAAATTGTGATTCAGTTTTTACTGAAAAATTCCGTATTCAAATATTCTTCCATCTGCCCAGCTATCCAAGGATAATGACGCTTCAACGATTCCTTAAAACACAGCAAGTCCGACAGTCCTAGTCTAAAAATTAAAAAAAAATGTATAACATTTGCGATTACACTCTCGTTTTACCAGAGTTTTCTACAACTTACCGTGACATCTTATGGATCAGACGAGATACCCGCACCTCTTTACTTTCCGTATCCAAAATGTACTGTATCGCACCGGCGCGCAACACCTTGTCTCGTCTTAACTTTTGTACAACGCCATTACGTACATCGACATCGCGTAATTGTTCGCGAAATACTTCGTAAAATTGCTTCACATGTGCACGCAGCTCACTTTGATTTTCTATCCATTGACTCATGCATATGGCAAGCCAGGGGTTATAAGACTTTAGTATTTCTGTGAATAGAATGAAATACAATAGCGGCAATCTGTAAAGGTTAAAATTCAAATTTAAATACTTTGAATCGTACTATCATTCTACATTGATTTATAAATTTGTTTGTATCACTTACCTTTCTAGCTTCGTAATCAAACAACGCACCTGTGCTCTTCGTTCCTTCAAATTCAAAATATCGTAAATATCAGAATCGTTCAATAACCCTTCCTCTCCTAATTCGTCTAATATTCCATTTTCAGGATCAATTTGATCAACCAGTTTGTCATAAAAAAATCTGTACAATTGCCGAATATGCCCGTCAGCCGCCGCCATCGTTACAACACACTTTCTTTTGTTTGTAATTCGCTTTCAGAAAAAAGTCGCGAACACTTCGCGACAGGTCGCGAACACTTCGATGATGATGATGATGCGTTACGTTCAACGTGTGAATATTAGCTAGCGTGCGAATATTAGCTAGCGCCTAGCGCCCTTTCCCCGGGACCCTCCCCCCCCATCCCCCTCCCACCTCCTCAATGCTCGTAGTACACCTTTTTGCTCCCACCCACACCCAATCGTCCTCGTCCTCCTCCTCCTCCTCCTCCGTAGTACAATCGTCCTCCGCTCCCCCCGCCCCCCAGCTCTCTCTCGCGGATGATAGTAGAGTTGCCGTTGTCCGCACGCGCTCGCGGACTACCGCGTAATCGCTTATCGTCGTCGTCGTATCGTTCCTCCGTGCAACCTTCCCGCGGTTTACTTCCGACTTCCGACTTCCAAACCCACCACCACCACCCCCGCACACGACATTTCGTAGTACAACGCCTACACACTACCTCCGTGTCGTCTACCCCGTTTCGTAGTATTACAACGCCACGCGTGTGTCGATTAGACGCACTTTTATCGTCCTCCGCTCCGCTCTCTCGATATCGCGGTGTTTATCGTTCCTATTGTTCCTGTCCAAACTTCTTCTCCTCTTCCTCCTCTAACTTCCGCGTGTGTGTAAACCGCATACCGTATCGTCCAACCGCCGCTGCCGCCGCCGACACTACTACTTAACCTTGACCGCTGCTGTGCAGAATCGAACCGCTCTCGCACGCTTCTTCCGCAAATTTTTACTAACGGGCCGCCCGCGAACTTCCCCCCCTGATTAAGACCTAACCGCAAAAACTACTTCCGCCCTCATTAAAAGACAAACCGCAAACTTCACCTCTCCACCCGATAAGGACAAACCGCAAACTTCCCCCCCTGATTAAGACCAGACCGCCAACTTTGATAAAAAAAAAATTCAATAAAAAAATTCCATAAAAAAAAAATTCTATTAAAAAAAAATTCCATTAAAAACTAATGCGCTACTGTGTGTCTGCTGGTCCAGAATCGGCTACTGGTCCAGAATCGGCGATACTCATTCTGGTGCTTTGAAAAAATTCCATTAAAAAAAATTCCATTAAAAAATTCGATAAAACAAATACACGCAAGACCGAAAAGCCTACTGCGCTACTGCCCCGCTGGTCCAGAATCGGCTACTGGTCCAGAATCGGCGATACTATTCTGGTCCAGAATCGGACACTGGTCCAGAAATGTGGTCCAGAATCGGCTTACTTTGAGCACGGGTCTAGAAGCGGCTTACTCTTACTACTACTACTTACTACACTAAATTTTAATTATAAAAAATGTATGCAAAAATGTGTTCACAAAAGTCTCTTACATGTTATATATATTTATTAGAATTGACATACATTTACATACCTATATGGGCACTAAGAGCGGGTTCTATAGAGATGTTCTACGTATGTTCTCAGTATATTATTACGATCATCTCAGTACAATCAGTATCAGCACAGAGTACTCGCTGTATACCATCGGTCTTGAATGTGACGCTTATTACCACTCGTGTACGCAGAGCTGATTGTATTCTGTAAGCAATATGATAATGAAGCAGCATGAATGAATCTGTAAATCCAAGTAAAATGCAAGTGATATGCAAAGATGAAGTATCTTATGTATTAAATTTGTCTTGTGACTCCCATCTTGTTGAACCACCAGTTGCTATTTTTGTTGTAAACCTTTTCATGAATCGGTTTTCGCCCGTTTGGATGACTGATGCCATCAAATCTGTAATATAAATTTAAGCACAATGTGACCGATTTCTGATGAACTGATTTTCGATTAGAAGTGTCTGTGATTTACTTATCTCTTTGTATGTGTTGTAAGCTGTTGCTTTGTTCCTTCCCATCATGCGGTAGAATATGAGCTTTTGAAGTTATCGATTTTTCTTTTTTGCAAGGAGGGGAAATGCATTACGCATACCCGGCCCTAATGGGGTCGGGTTATGTGGGACTCTCCTCCCAGGAGATGGAACTCCTAGGAGGCATACCCACTAAAACCCCTCCTCGCCCTCCTTCGGTGAATCTGGCGCCTCTCGGCACTGTCCCAACGTGCGCCTGCGAAATAAATATACACAAGATTATGATGATTTCAAATGATATAATGTACAAGCAATAAATATACAATCATTCCACTTATCCTCATGTTTTTCCAATTACTTCTTCATAGGCCATGGAACAGCTCTTCATAGGCGCTGATCTGCACTCGCCGGTGCAATTGCGAACCTTGATTGCAATCGGACAGCTCTTCATATGCGCTGATCTGCACTTGCCGGTGCAATTGCGAATCTCGATTGCAATCGAACAGTTCTTCATATGCGCTGATCTGCACTCGCCGGTGCAATTACGAACCTCGATTGCAATCGGACAGCTCTTCATGTGCGCTTATTTGCACTCGTCCATGCAGTCACAAACTTTCAGGTTCAGGAATTCATGTTGCAATGAAAATGGCTCCAATCGGTGTAATTGCCAAATTGCCGTCACATCCTCCTATGTTGGGCTGCATGTCGTCGCATTTGAGCCATCGTCCTGATGGTTTCCTGCAGTACCCAACGAAATGGCCGGAGAAATAGTCGATGATACCAATCAAGGTAAAATTGGATTTTCCCAAATCCAATGTGGTCGGAACATCTGCCAATCGGTATTTCATGCCATAGCGCCTTGTAGGATCCGCCCTTGTATCCAGATCAGTGACGCCAGATCTGGCTCGCTAGCACGGTCCGTGCTGGCGTTGGTGGGGGTAATAGGCGTGTGTGCGTAGCCTGTCTGTGAGAGCTGCGTGGAGAGAAGGACGGAACTATGCTGCGTCTCCGTTCCACCAACGTCGCGTGACGTCACGTATCGTGACGACACATAAGAAGGACAGAACTATGCTCCGTCCCCTTTCAACCAATATCGCGCGTCGCGTCTTTGTTCGACATGCAGTCGCGGCGTCGCGTCTTCGTTCCACACACAGGGCGGTATAAGCTTCTCGCGGTGGTGCCAGATTTCGCATAAGGCACCGCAACTACCATTGCGTTTTTTCGGCCGGAAGGCAAATCGGGCACCACCGCCGTGAGCAGAGCGCGATGCAGCGAAAACTGAATCGAGGAGAGCTTGGGATTGTCTTGTCGTACTCATCGTCGCTCGTCGACGCGTGGTTTTTTTCGTAGGTTCGCGCCCAGCCATGGTTCATTTTTGCTTCAGTGGATAATTGTTCTTTTTTAAGTATTCATCACACGGCAAGAAAAGATATTTATTTAAAAATATTTTAGTACCTACTACGGATAGTTTTTAATATTTTGTCAGCGGAACATATGTGTCATGTGTCGTGTTGGTTTATGATAGATACGGACATTATATATGTTTGACGTTATGGCACAGTAATTTTAACGTCCCCGATTTATTTTTGCCGTAGAACGTCGTAATAATTCGTACGAATTCTAAGAATTCTCCCCAAGAGAAAATCCGTGTTCAATGGTAAACCGCAACTTTTATTGCGTCGCCCGTGAACAGACCTCGGATCGCGGTTGAACTAATTTAGCCGACCCGCAGGTACAACCCTTCTTAGCGCGTCAGCAGCTGATATGGTTTACGATGCGTGTTACTTTGCCGATATATACGTATGTAATCGTATTTTTCGTAAAATATCGTATTGCCTCAAGTGGTCTTCCACGCCACCCATGAGGTGCCACGATTAGCGCGTTCGGTTTTTTTAATGTGGACCCTCGCCCGTAGCCCTATCATACCACAATGAAACGGGATGTCTGGTAAAAGTGATACCAGACAGGTGATACACTTATTATATAAGAGAAATATAAATAATAATGACCATAGAATAAACTGTATTATATGGTCAACATTATTATTGCAAAGCGTTTGACGATGAGGGACTAGCCAATTCAGCAATATCTGCTGCATGCAATCTGCTTTCTATTGAATTTGATGGTGTGGCATACAATGTTGTGGATGCCATTCGACACAGATGGTTGTCATTTATTTGCAGATTCATGGCTGTTTCCCCTCTCGCCTTTAGCGCTGATTTTAAAACACATATTGCATTAACATTGACGGACGACAGTTTATTTCGCTTTTTGGATTTTAGATCTGGCAAGTAGGAAAAGATTCTTTCCGAATCAGCATTTGAATTCGGCAACGACCTCACAGCATTTACAAGACATTTCAAAGTAGGATATATATTTGTACGTGTAAAGATTTCTTCCCACATGTTATCGAAATTCAATGTGGAAAGATAATCAATTTCTGTTTCTGTAAAATGTCGATGCAAAGCACACCATTCTGATCTTAAAGCAGTATTATCGAACCCGGTCAAAGTTTCAGCGACAAAAGAAACCTCATTAAATGACGTTTCTCTGTTAATGCCACGCAATGCCATTTGTGGTTCAAAAACTTTTAATGTCGACAAGAATTTATTATTTATAGGCAACCTTTTACAAATATCTTGAGCGGCACTTATGTAAAATTGTAAACAATTTTTACGAATATTTGTAACGACATTTGTGTGCCCTGCTAATAGCAAATTATCGAGATATTGTTCGCATTCAATTCCAAGATTAATGTCGTTTATTGATTTTTGATTTTCCATTTGGGCAAAGTCAATTTCATGAATTGGATGCTGTAAAAGCTCTGGTTTTATAAACTGTCGACAAGTTATGTTTAACAATTTTGAGGATTGCGGTTGCAATAATTGTATTCTTGTTTCCAGAGCTTGAAAAAAGGTTGTAAAGCTATTGAAATATTGTAAAATATATTTCAAAAATAATAAGTGTGCTTTTAAATCTGGAGTCTGCATCAACAGTAAAAAGTGATCAACACTTTTGGATTTATCTGTTCTATTTAAATCCATTAGAAATTCGTTAATATTATCCCATGATTCTAGAAGTCTTGTAATGCACAAGTGGCGAGAAAGCCACCGTGTTTCGGATAATTTCAAAAGTTTTCGGTTTGTTTCCTGAAAGTCATTGAAAATAGCTAGCCGCTTGGGGCTGCAATTAATAAAATTGGTAATTTTTTTCACAAATTCCTCGCAAATTTGAGGAATGTTTTCGCACGCTGTATTAGCAATCAACGCTACAGAATGGCATGTACAGGTAAATGTTAATACATGTCCACACTTTTCCTGTAGTTTCGTTTTAAAAGATAAACGATTCCCGGTCATTACATGCGCATTGTCGCATGACAGAGCAATTATATTTACGAATGGAATTTGTAAAATATACATTTCGTTTCGAAATGCTTCAAATAATTTTTCGGCGCCACAATTTTTGGCGTCAATATTTATAAGTTTTACTAATTGCGAGCTAATCTTTGATGTTTCAGGGTGTACATACCGAACATGAAACGTCATCCATTTCTGATTGCAAATGTCTGACGTTTCATCAATGAAAATACTGAATTTAGTATTTTGCAATGTCTCCGCGACACGTGCTGTCTCAACGGGACACAAAACTTGTGAAATTATTTGCTTGCATTTGGTTTTACCCATACTCATTTTTTGCAACACGTCTGAATCTTTTCCTATTTTCTGAAATAACGACAACAATTTATTTGCTGTTTCAAAAGAAATATTATGTTCGGCAATGAACGCAGCGTACTTAATCTCTGCTTCAGCCTTTCGTGTATCAAACGGTACTCTGATGTCGTCCGTCACATTAACATTAATATCGGTTTCTGTTCGCTGTACTTGTTTTACGTGTTCTGCAGATTCTGCATGACGGTAAATATTGTGCAATTTTGCAAACATCGTTTTTTGACAAAGTAAACAAAAAAATAATGTCTCGTCCTCCGATACTTCACGCAGCCATGGTTGAAATTCAACAATCTCTAACCATTGCTTGCGAAACGTTTGTACCGCAGGACAGTGTCTTGGCGACGTTGCATCGTCGTCATTGAATAAAACAGATGCGTTCTTTCGCACGTTAGTTTTGTGACACGCAGAATCAGCATGCCTTGAAACGCGCGTGTTGCACGAATACTGTTGCTGGCACACGATACAGCGGTATAAATGTGCATTTGTGGGTACTTTACGTATCCAAGATTTATATCTGACGTCCTGGAGCCATGGTTCACGAAAGCTTTGCTTTAATATTTTATTGGACGCGTCGCACATTTCTGTACAGAATCAAACAGAAACCGATAGAAGTATAAATACTAACCTGGTAACACAGGCACCAATCCACCAACCCCACACACACACACACACAGTTTAGATTAGAATAGGAAAGATTACGAAAAGTATTGAAACACTACGTACGACGAAAGGAAATGCGCACGCTATGCAAAACACACACACACGAAAACACACGCGCGCGCAGGTTGTCGTACGTAGCAAACCAAAAACTCACGCCCGCCGCGAACAGAATTCCTCCCGACCATGTCCGGCGATGGAATACTCACGCACATCGCCGTTCATCGTGCAACCGTCTCAAAACAATCGCGAGAAAACAAGGTAAGATATATCTCCGACGATCGCTTCTTTGCCGAACGTTTCACGAGATAACGTGCTGTTGCAACACTGTTGCGCGCGAGCATCTTTAGACAGCGTTCAACACGTATTTTGATGTGAATATGTACGACGTCATTCCTTTAGATTCTGATACTCTAGAAAGAATTGAGAGATCCGTTTCTCCCCATCACCCTCAGATTTATAAGAAGTCAATTTTGCTGAAAATAGACTTTCTTAATCTTTGACCAATTCCATGAGCAGAATACAACTTAGACAATTTCTATTTGTTGTATAAACAATTACCGGACAATTACGCACGAAATGATACGAGTCAGTGTTACAATCATAGGCCTTATATACATGGACCGCGTGCTCGGGGTACGAGGTAAAGACAACGTGGAAAGGACAGAAGATGGTCGTTTCTCTCTGTCTCTCCTTTGCAGCGTAGCGTGTAGGGGTATCCGCGTGCCACGCACATATATACTCGCGTATGCTTCTGTGTGGATATTCGAACACGTGCTACATGGGGGTAATCCGCGTGCTGCGCACATATATACTCGCGTATGTTTCCTGCGTGGAGAATGGAAAATGTGCGACGCTGCAAATGAGAAAGAGAGAGAAACGACCATCTTCTGTCCCTCCCACGTTGTCTTCACCTCTTCGCCCGAGCGCGCAGTCCATATATATGAGGTGTATGGTTACAATATGAAATTGCAAACTTGTTTAAACATTACTTGAACTTGATAAGACACGCTGTGCGCCGTAACTTTCTGACACATGTTTATCATTTCCGTGAAAATGGTGTGTCTACCGTGACTTCTGAATATACTGAGCGATAGAATATACTTTCTTCTTCAGAAATATGGTATCGCAATATGCAACACAGATTTTGGGGTCATACAGGCAAATGGAATAGGTCAGCTAGGCAAATAATGTGAGGCGGCATTGTCCGACGTCGACGTTTCACGGCGCTCGCCGGAGACACTCCGCAGCGGGGTGCCGTATAAATGGCGCTGTCGGAAAACCTACCATGACTCGCGCGACTTCAATTTTCGTATGCGAAATGAACACGTATATTGCATATTGTCATAATGGATTTGCAAAGGAACATTTATATTCTGGCACCGAGCGTATTCAGAATTCACGGCAGACGTACTACTTGTACAGAAATGGTGTGTCCCGTCAATTAGAAGTAAGCTTTAAACATGTATGCAAATTTACAGCGTAAATTGTTTGCAACAAATTGACTATGTCTGACATGAATGTTTGCAACGCTAGCCTTGTTCAAATCTTAAGAAAAGTCTTTTTTTTTAGACTGTTGTCGATATGCCGTTGGCATCAGTTAACACAGAATCACAGTGGAAAACAATTTGCAAAAAATTGTTGACATGCATAGATAAACTAAACATTTCATGCACACTGTCATTTCGCATCGGCTGAGCAGAGCCGTAAATTTGCTCGGGCTATTACCCGGGCTGTAATCTTAAGCCTCCCTATATGGCAACCTTGTGCTACCCTTTCGAAAAACATGACCTAGCAACGAATGTTGTTGACGCAACCCATATGAAAGAGAGAGATGAAGGGTCCCCAAATTCCCTCTCTGTCTAGCCGGGCGCTCTGCATGTAAAAACAATAGACGTTCACATTCCAGTTAGACTATAGTGCAATGGTGCAAACACGTCAGTTAGTTTGAAAACATCGCAATGGAGACAACCAGTGACTGTTCTTCCCGTAAGTAATACATGTATCCTAATCAATTCTATTTACTATTCAAGTAACATTAAAGTGTTTCTGTTACAATTGTACAATCTTTCCAACATTCATACATACGATTTACGTTTTCCCCTTTTTTTTAAATAAAGCAATGAAAGTCGACGTAGCTGAAAGTCAGCTGCAGCAGCAGGAGCAGCAAGAGCCGCAGCAGCAGCAACAGCCGCCGCATATCAAACTTGCGGAGATGCAGAAGCAGTTGCTGCTGCTGCAGAAAGCGATTGCCGAACATATTCGGCAGCATCCGCTGCAGCCGGAGGCTCTGCACCAGCCAGAGCCGCAGCAGGGTACGAGCGGCCAGCCGCAGCAGGCTGAGGCAGGCGAGCAGGCGGCCGCGGCGCCGCAGGTATCGAGTAACATTGCAAGTGAGTGCACATCCAGACATCACGTATTGTGACAACATTTCGTGTTATGGGGGAAAAATCGTGTTACTTGGCGTACAGTTACGGTCCGGGTGTAGAACATTGTCAAATTAAAGTAATGAAAGACAATGGCGAAACGTTTCGACAACGATCGTTGTCATTCTCAGTGGCAAAATTGCGATTTCTGCGAAATATGACAAAATCAAGATCCATGGGTGTACGCCAAAACATTATTTTTCATTCATGCCTTAAGGAAGGACACCACCGTCGCGGACCAGAAAATAGACTAATTGCAAAAAACATGTGGTTTTTGAAAGAAATAACGATATTTGTAAAATAGTCTTTGAATTTCTTCAAGGTAGATTCATTGAACGTGTTATACAAAAATTGATTGAGAAATATTAACTTTCGTGCGTTCAGTGTGTCACCGTCACTGTGGCCAGATTTTGTCCCTCTGGTACCATACGGGCAAGTGTGCGTGCTTGTCTGTGAAGAGCCGCGTGAAGAGAAGGACGGAACGTCGTGTGACAGTTGGTGGAAGGAAGACGCAGCATAGTTCCGTCCTTCTCTTCACGCGGCTCTTCACAGACAAGCACGCACACTTGCCCGTATGGTACCAGAGGGACAAAATCTGGCCACACTGGTCACCGTATATCTCTGCAAAGAAATCGCTGTTTGCAGGAAATCGTTGGGGGTCTGATCGAGATGGCCGAAATAAACGATTACGCGGTCATTTGAAGTTATAGTAGTCCACTTTCGGTTGAGTGTGGGTATTTTTAGACATTTATCTCCAACAAAATAGCGCGGTTTTAAATAAATCATTCAATTACAGCCGCAACATACGCGCCTTTTCAATTATATTCAAAGAACTAATTTACCAATACTAACACTCTCTCTCTATATATAGATATGTATATAAAATGTTTACCGCACACGGCGATTTGTTTGCAAAGATATAGGGTATTACAGAAGGATTGCGCGAAAATTAATATGTGTTAATCATTTTTATTACAACACGTTCAGTCAATGTTCTATGAAGAAATATAAAGACTATTTATTATATATTTATTATTATATATATATATATATATATATATATATATATATATATATGTCTACATTTGTTGTTGAAAGAAAGAATTACTTTTTTTTGCAATTTTTGGAATTCTGATGGTATTGAAAATATTAATAGTTCAGTTGTAATAGCATTAGCACCCTTTTGTTTACTACCAGAAAAAATATATATATATATTTATTCTGAAAATTAATAGGGTGCAAATGCTATTACAACTTAAGTAGTAACATTTGGAATAACAACAGAATTCCAAAAATTGCAAAAACAATCGTTTTTTTAAGCCATCGCTGTGGCGTCCTCCCTCAAAACAGGTTCTGAACAACAATATTATTAGATAATATATGTCACAAGTTCTATCGTTCTTGACTTACAGGTATATTGTTATTCTTTCAGACAAAAAAAAAAGAGGAAGTGGCAGAAGCCGTGCGGCGTGGTACGCCAACCGCCGACCATGGGGAGTTGGCCGAGGGCAACAAGGCGGGCGAGGCGGAATCCTGGGTGCAATTGCACAACAGGCAGGCGGAGTCCAGGGTGCAATTGCACAACAGGCGGGCGATGGCCAGGGCGACGAGATACAGCCTGCCGGTGGTTGGGGTGCCGGACAAGGCCAATTACAGCGAGGCGGTGGCCGGGGTGGCGCCCGGGGTCGCGGTGCCCGCCGAGGTCGTCACCAGCGCGCCACCAAAATTTATTATATTAGGAACTTAAGAATAGGATTATAATATTTTTTTTTATATTTTTTATTAGGTAATAGTTTTTTTGATATAGGTAATAGTTGTTCCTTATTTTAATAAATAATAGCCCAGTGTTGTTCCTTATTTTAATAAAAAAAAATTATATCACGTAGTAAGCGTTTCTTTTTTTTACGCGAAAGTGTTGTAGTACCGACCACATTTTAGTCCATATATGCCTTCTGAGAAATTAATTGAAGTACAGTAGACTTCCGTATAACACGATTAATAAATTAGGCGCTACATAAATTCGCGTTATAGAAGGCGATGTCAATGAAGAAAATAATGTAATCCTCATCTAAAGCAGATTCAATTCGTAAGGAGGAACTGGACAGACATTAGAAAATCGTATAAATTCTTCAAATTTTGTGGTACCAATTAGATATTAATCTTCCATTTGGCCACGTTAAAGATACGCTACATTATCGGTATTCGTAAATGTATCTGCATTTTCACCATGTGGCATTAAGTTTTGACCAGATTGCCTCTCCGATTCCTCCTTAAAGCAGGTACTTCCTGTGTTTTATTATTTGACGCGTTGAACCAAGAGTCGCGTTATATGACAGCATTAGTCACAATACCTTCGTCGCGTTATAGAAATTCGGGTTGTAGGAACTCGCGTTATATGGGTGTCTACTGTATTATACGATCTGGAATAATCAGGCTGCGGGCGAGGGCCCACGTTAAAAAAACCGAACGCGCTAATCGTGGCACCTCATGGGTGGCGTGGAAGACCACTTGAGGCAATACGATATTTTACGAAAAATACGATTACATACGTATATATCGGCAAAGTAACACGCATCGTAAACCATATCAGCTGCTGACGCGCTAAGAAGGGTTGTACCTGCGGGTCGGCTAAATTAGTTCAACCGCGATCCGAGGTCTGTTCACGGGCGACGCAATAAAAGTTGCGGTTTACCATTGAACACGGATTTTCTCTTGGGGAGAATTCTTAGAATTCGTACGAATTATTACGACGTTCTACGGCAAAAATAAATCGGGGACGTTAAAATTACTGTGCCATAACGTCAAACATATATAATGTCCGTATCTATCATAAACCAACACGACACATGACACATATGTTCCGCTGACAAAATATTAAAAACTATCCGTAGTAGGTACTAAAATATTTTTAAATAAATATCTTTTCTTGCCGTGTGATGAATACTTAAAAAAGAACAATTATCCACTGAAGCAAAAATGAACCATGGCTGGGCGCGAACCTACGAAAAAAACCACGCGTCGACGAGCGACGATGAGTACGACAAGACAATCCCAAGCTCTCCTCGATTCAGTTTTCGCTGCATCGCGCTCTGCTCACGGCGGTGGTGCCCGATTTGCCTTCCGGCCGAAAAAACGCAATGGTAGTTGCGGTGCCTTATGCGAAATCTGGCACCACCGCGAGAAGCTTATACCGCCCTGTGTGTGGAACGAAGACGCGACGCCGCGACTGCATGTCGAACAAAGACGCGACGCGCGATATTGGTTGAAAGGGGACGGAGCATAGTTCTGTCCTTCTTATGTGTCGTCACGATACGTGACGTCACGCGACGTTGGTGGAACGGAGACGCAGCATAGTTCCGTCCTTCTCTCCACGCAGCTCTCACAGACAGGCTACGCACACACGCCTATTACCCCCACCAACGCCAGCACGGACCGTGCTAGCGAGCCAGATCTGGCGTCACTGATCCAGATCAATAAAAATATGGAAATGTGGACGGATCGTTTCAACGACTTTACCCAAACAGTTCTTCTGTCGACATTTCACTTTATAATAATTTTCCTGAAAGTCGAGTGCTTCTTGCAGTGCTCCGATTCCTTTTGTGTTGATGGTTTTAATATTCACCGCTGTTTGAGGATTTGTCCTTCCTCAAACGGCGGCTGGGTCGGATTGCGGGATGCAACCCTTAAACGGGGAGCAGTGCGGACTAAGTATAGGAATAGGCGGAAGACGAAGGAAGGCGCACGTGGAGATACAGAAGGAGAAACGAACACTTGTGGAAACTGTATTTTCCTTTGAGACTGGATGTATATTGTTGAGCACACACCTTTCTTACAATCTTGTCCTTATTAAACTTTTCTGCGCGGCAGTACACTATTTGATACTACACTCGGAATTCGATCGCTATAGTTCCCCTTTTGAGTTTTGTATTGTCCGTTCGATTTCTCGGAAGGAAGAGAGTGAGTCGGCAGGAGTGACAGGCTAGCGAGCCGGCTGTCGCCTCCCCCTCTCCTGACACGCGGCATCGAGGGCCAATTAGCGGCCAAAAGGCGAGAGACGTCACGCGTTCTGCGATCACGTGTATCGCTCGTAACCAGTGAATACGCGTGATCGCCGGCGAGAGACACCTGAGGCGGTAGTCGCTGCCGCCACGTTGGCTACGTCACAGTGACGTACATGTGTACCGAGCGCGGGCAATACAATATGTCGCCGCTAAAAACTGCAGGCTTATTGCGACTACAATCCTCAACAACCGCAAAGTATGGAATGTCCGTTGGTAACGATGAGAGGCATTCCGGTCTGTTACATTGCGATGATTTTCTTGCACTTGGCTCAGTCGGTTCCGATGAAGAGAAGAGGTGTTTCCAGATGGCTGTTATGGAGTCTTCGCCATTTAATTTAAATGGTACGATGGACGGTGCGTCAGAATCGCTTATAAGCGGGTAAAATAGGTTGAGAAGTATAATGCGTTGCCGCAATATCTCCTTTGTTGGGCCAGCTTGCATAAATTTGCATAAGAATTTCAATCCATCATTGCTTGACGACTGTATACGGAAGTTATACCGTGAATCGTACAGTGCGCCAAATTGCAATATGTGAATGATGGCGCCAAACCCACAGTGTTTTGCAAGTCGACGGCTTTATTGGCCACTTTCATGACGCCGTGTTTTAAACCGTTCTTCAGAAAAAATCCTCTTCTCCCGTTGTTGTCGAATCGCTCGTTGAGAAGACGTATTTGGGGGTATGGCTGGAAGTAGAATCCTTCCTTGGCAGGTTTGATCTTCGTTGACTTTAAATTTACATTTTCCTGCTCGTCTTCTGCGACTTTAATCGATGACACTTCTTCTTCATCTGAAGAGATTACGAAGCATTCATCGATTAACGGCGAACTCGAGAAAATGGGGTTTCCTGGCACCGGCGACGAGAATTCCTCATCTTCGGCATTTGCTGGGTCTGTTTGGTTTGTAAGGCTTATTGCCTTAGTATCCACCAAGAAGGTATCCTTATTTATAAATCCTTTCCAGGCTTCACCACTCTTGAAGTCGGAATCATCCATCATGGGCGCTCTTCTGCGCAATGGACTTATTGAAGCGAAATCCATCTGTAGATTGCGTTGTTCCAATGGTAACTTCAATTCTTCATCCGTTGAATGCGGTGTTGCCTCTTTCCCAACGAGGTCTGTAAGGTTCGGCGAAACTAATGACCTTATTTCTTCCTTTGGTGTATGCGGAGGTGCTACAGGTTGCCTGCGGTTGTGATTGAAGTGCTTCAATTTGGCTGCTACTTCGTTGGTGCCGGAATATAAGACTGATGCCTTCAAAAATTTTTCTTCTGACTTCCGCAAAGTATCCTTCTTGAAACGCTGTCGATGCGTGCGTTTGTCTGCCAGGGAAAGCTGCTGCAGTCCATAGCGGAAATTCCTTGGCAATTCGTTCCAGTGGCTGTATGAATTCCGGCAAATAAAAGCCGTTGACCGTATTGAATTCCCCTTGATGCTCCTGAGATGGTGTCGACATTGTGATGAGGCTCTTGATCCATTTATGGGTGACAGTCAACTTGTCATCATCCCCTTCTTCAGTCGAATTTAGAGTCGTTTCGACTTCCTCTTCGACTTCCATGTTCTCGATGGATGTTTGCAGCTGGTCAATCGCTGGTTGGTGTTGAGCCATGAAATCTTCCAAGGTGCGTCTGGCTTCCAAAATGGTTAATTTTTTTCCCGACACCGTGGTGCGGACATCCTGATCGGGATGTAATGCAACAAGGGCCCTCTCGTCCAAGGGCTTTCCTTTCGGGACCATTCAATGGTCGCTTAACATCCTCGTGATAATCATTACGGATGGTTAAATGAAGCCTTCCGTTAACCGGCTTTTTGTCGGAAATCCAAAAATTTTGTTGCTGCATTTCTTGGTTTGGCACGATCCTTGGAATTTTAAGTATAATCCAGCGGCATCATTCGTATTTTCTTCTTTGGTTTCCTCGCGTATGTACGACCATTTGCCCACGAAAGCACATGGGAGTCGGTACATATTCCAGAATGCCTTGAAAATGACATTCGGTCAAACGCGTGGGTTCAAATGATGATCCTCGGACGCTTCGGCGGGCTTAATTTGTTCCCACTCACTGGGTGAGAGGACCAGGAGGAAACTGTCGGCGTCCTTCCCAGCGTTTTCAATTTGTTCGTCGCAGTACGAAGATTGGGCCGATTCGGAATCCCCGGATGGTTCATTGACGACGGTGTTGCAAAGCACCAGTTCCCTCGTTGGTTTTGGTGACTCCACTTCTATGCCGAGGCTTTCACGAGCCGCTGCCAAATTCCCACGCAGATTTTCCCTGACGTGTAAATAAACCGTGTGCGGTTTCCATCTTCCATCGAGGTCTTTGCTCATTTCCTTCCAGACGTTTGATGAACTGGGCGGAAATTCGTTGGTCCGAAAGTAATTCATATACATCTGCATCAGCTGAACGGCCTCCTTGTCCGTGACCGTGCGCGGGCGTCCCATCTGAAAATATGAAAGGAAAATAGTACATGTTATATTCAACATACATTGCAGTAATGACATAATTGCCTAAAAATCGACTTGAAAGGTGGTCTAAAAAGGATAAAATAATTCTTCATGTTCGAGGGCGGTGCCAAAATGGGTGTGGACCCAATGTAGAGTCTGCGTTAGGTCACCGACGTGAGAAAATCAAAATTATTTTGTTCTTTTCAACGCACCTTTAAATTGGTGTTCACCTTTTTGTTAAGTGTTTTATTCGAAGTCGGTTAAAAGATTTTATACCTCGAATGACAGACTTACCTTTAATCAAACTGATGCGAAACTAGTGAGGCTTGTCGTTGTGCTCTTCACAACTTTCTGCTACTATTGCGTGTAACAGAATCGAGCAGTTATTCACCGCCTACATGGCAAATAACGGGTTTCTTCGCCGCTAATTCGTTTGCGAAACTACTTCATGTTATTGCAAATAAATTATCTGTAATATTGAAATCAAAATTGTGTATAATAAAAATAATATCAACAATTATCGAGTTCCTTCGTCTTATGAAATAGAAGTGTGGGACGTTACATTTGAACCTTACCTATTCGTTTCAAAAAGGCGGTACAATATTCTTTGTTTTGACGTTCTGCGTGGTATCCGTGCGGTGGTGCTATCCGTGATGAATTGCCTGCAATGAAATATAGACAGTAAATAGTCTGTTAAACCACAGATAGAATTTCCATAAATCGACGTTAATAAGTTTTTAAGGCAATAACTTTTTCACGCAGAATGACCCGAGGAGTTCATGCCTGGAAGTAACACAAAAATGTAATTCCATTTTAAACATAGTACATTTGCATTCTTCAGGTGCAGCGTTGCACTTCTCAATAGATCAAAGTCTCGTAGAAGATAGACATTACTATACCATTGAGCCTTTTCCTCTGTAATTTTTTGTAGTATCTACATACCATTTACAGGAAAAAGGAAGGTAGTAACAACCGCGAACGCCCTGTATATATACATTTAAAAATAATACATATCGTAGAGTTGGTTGAAACTCGAATAGAAATCATTTTCGGTACGTACGAAAAATACGCGCTAAAAAGGTTGTACTATTGAGATATTTTAATTAGCGCAACCGCGACCAGCGGTCGGTGGTGGTTTCGGTTTTCCATTGAAAGGGGTTTTGCGATTATTGGCGAGATTTATGATTTATGATGCTTTCTTCGACATTACGAACGTTGCGACATTTTGTGCCCAGGGTGCGACAATGGGCATACCTACGGATTACACCACCAAAGGTGAATAAACCGCTCGCGTATTTATTTCTTTGGGATTTCAAGATAGGAGAGAGCGTTCTTCAACCAAATACGCGTCGTAGCAAAAACGTACAGATAAATATGATGGAACTTGATCAGAACTGTTGGAATATACTATATACCATTTTATCGCCTTCTATTTTGAAAACAAATCTGTGACGTTAAAATTTCAAAAACCATGACTTTCATAAAATGTTACTTTTTTGTTAAAATGGTACTATTTTACAGATAATGCATAATACGCAGTAATTGTCATTTATTATATTATATCTTAGGTATATATTACCACCACGGAAAAATTACCAATATTGAAACGAAAATGGAAATACACTCAATATTAATATGACACAATACTTTAACATAAAACGGATGTAATTTATCCCATGAATTTTTTAAACAATTATCTATAAATAAACTAATATTTTTTTGAAGTAAAAATTAATTTAGAGAAATACTACCATCAATAATTCATCGAATCCTCATCGATTACAGAGTGATCATTATCATCGATATCGGGCACAAACGCGTCGACGACTACACGAGTCAATCAAAGCTCTCGTGGATCCACTGTTCTCTCGATCGCGTTCAAGCTCAAGGCATTGGTGCCCGATTTGGCTTTGGGCGGCAAGCCCACAATGGTTCGTGAGATGCCTAATGCGAAATCTGGCACCACTGACAGAAACTTATACCGGCCTCTATGCGAAATGAAGACGCCACGCGCGATTTTGGTTGAAAGGGAACGGAAAGTAGTTCTGTCCTTTTTCATGTGACGTACAAGCGAGCAGTCCTACAAACGTCACGCGACGTTGGCGGAAAGGAGACGGCGCATAGTTCCGTCCTTGTCTCTACAAGGAGGTTCAGAAACGACGCGCGCAGCTCTCACACGCAAGGCACGCAGCAACTTGCGCGTATCCCCACTCCCGCAAGTATGAATGCTCGGTGTCCGTATCCAATACGTGCGTGCTCGATGGCGCCTCTTTCCCCGCCTACCTAGAGACCCTTTAATCAGAGTCACGAAATTAATCTATATTACGCTATCGATGTGTCTGTACTCTATACAACTTGAAGTAAATAGATTTCCTGATTTGCATCTTCAGGGCAGTGTGTAACATAACAAATTCAAAAAGAAATAATGAAAACAGACTTCAAAACTGCATTAAAACGGATAACATAATTTTTCGTTTTTGATGTCGGTGCAGAGATAGAAGCCAACAACTAGTTACATCGATTTCCAAACCTTCATCACCTATACAACCTACAAACCATACCATACCGAATCAATGCTTTTACTCATACGTATTCATATTGATGGTTAATACAAATTTACCGACACTGCAACTCACCTGCCCAGATTAATTTCTCAATCACGTCATTGTTTTAGGGTATACCTGTTCTTTTGATTGTAATATTGCATTTGGGTCCAAAGAGAATCCCTTATAACTTCTCAAGAAACGAGTATAGCAAAATGGACAGTGTATTACCACCAATTGATAGGCTATTTTGCTTCTATCTCGGCACCGACGTCAAAAAGGGAAATTATTTTATACTTTTTAGTGCCTTGTTTTGTTTTGAAGTCGGCGATATTTTTTTGTTAAAAGTTTTTAATGTATTAATTTTCAGTTACAATTCGTTTATAAATTGTATAAGATAATGGGTAGACCGCATAAAAACACAGCTCGTATGAGGAAGCGGCGCTTAGAACAAGACCAATCAGAAAGGAATGAGCGGCAATGAAACATGAATGAACGATATAAAAGACAGCGGTTAAATGAACGTTCCGATAAGCGTGAAACGCGGCTCTCAAAAATGAGGCAATATAATAAGCGAAACATATGTAGAGAAACGGCGGAAGAAAAAAAAGGTCGTTTGTCTTCAATTACAAAGTATTTAGAAAACGAGACCCCTCAACATCGTGAGCATCGCCTTAGTGTAGGTCGCGAATGATTACCAAAGGAGACGCCGGAAGATCGCGAGCATCGTGTTGGTTTGATACGTAAACGATTAGAAAATGAGACGCCGAACAACGCGAGCATCGTGTTGGTTTGATCCGTAAACGATTAGAAAATGAGACACTGCAAGATCGCGAGCATCGTGTTGGTTTTATACGCAAACGATTAGAAAATGAGACGCCGGAAGATCGCGAGCATCGTGTTGGTTTGATACGTAAACGATTAGAAAATGAGACGCCGAACAACGCGAGCATCGTGTTGGTTTGATCCGTAAACGATTAGAAAATGAGACACTGGAAGATCGCGAGCATCGTGTTGGTTTTATACGCAAACGATTAGAAAATGAGACGCCGAACAACGCGAGCATCGTGTTGGTTTGATCCGTAAACGATTAGAAAATGAGACACTGGAAGATCGTGTTCATCGTGTTGGTTTGATACGCAAACGATTAGAAAATGAGACGCCGAACAACGCGAGCATCATGTTGGTTTGATCCGTAAACGATTAGAAAATGAGACACCGGAAGATCGCGAGCATCGTTTGAATGTAGGTCGTGCACGTTTGTTAAGACAATCTGAAGAAGAACGGCGTAAGCGATTAAATGACGCTAGAGAACGCTCTAGTGTAGTACCCGACTAGAATTCTGGTAAGGCAAGCCTGATGTCAGGCTAGCCTGACCAGGCCCTGATAAGGCTTTCGTATGGCATGCCGGATCAGGGTAGCCTGACCAGGCGCTGATCAGGCCCACGTCCGGCATGCCGGATCAGGTTCGCATGACGAAACCCTGATCAGGCCCTGATCAGGCTTGCCACGTCAGGCCCTGATCAAGCTTGCCGTACGTCAATCTAACTGTATAAAGGTAGCATAATCAATTGATTTTTAATTAAAATCTAGAACAAACGAAAATATGAGAAATTGACTGTCTACATATTATTAAATTGAATCTTAATTTTCAGTCAAAATGCTGAAATAAGATTACAAGACGATAAGATCCTGTAGAATTTTATAAATTATAAATAAATAAAAAAAATGTTGTTGGGTCCGGACGTTATCAAGTTATCTCCGAACAAAAACAATAAATTTTATCCGGTAATGTTGATCCAGTAAGTATCAGGCGTTTGCGAAGTCTGCCGGGTACGTGAGAACAAAACGTATCTTTCACGTATCAGGCGGTTTGTATACAGACGATATGATAGGCGTAGCTTTTTCATGGCGCATAGAAACTGTCAAGACACTGTCATACGAAGTGCTTACAAGAAAATAATGTGTAAAACTCTGTATACATGTTATACTTCTTCTAATACTCTATCCATATGAAAGTCAAGACTTCAAAGTGAAATGAATCGTGCTCGTCCGATCACCAAGGTTAAGCAGCAATGAGCAAGGTCCCGTACTTGGATGGGTGACCGGGGCCCCCAACAGCACGCTTGGGAGCGTGCGTTTTTCGCTGGCGAGACAAAAAGTGCCGTCACGAGCCACATGCGCGCATTGCGCCCTTGTGTAAGGTAAAGAACTACTACATCGGTAAATATATGTACATTTTATTATATATATATATATATAATTTTTTATTATATATATATATATATAATAAAATGTTTCGTGCGCCTCTACAAGGGGGGTAGTTCTTATATGACAGGGGTGTCGTGCTTTGAGTGAACAGTGTTTAGCAACTAACAAAGTGTGTCCATTGCGACTTTCTGACTTTTTTTTTTGGCAGGCCGCCTTTGCCAGGCGCTGATCAGGCTTGCCGGATCAGGCCCTGATCAGGCTTGCCGGGCCTCATGGTACTTTAACGTTACATTCCTGATCAGGGCCTGACGTGGGCCGGACCAAAATTTCTAGTCGGGTAATTAAACGCGAAACAGGTGGGGAAAGACCATTGAACTATATACTACCTGGAATAAGAACACCCATATGTAAAGTCGCAGAAAACCAGCACAGACAGAAAGAGTTTGATTCCAGGGATACCTGTCGTTTGTTAACTGTACGACCCGTTTCAAAAATATCGGTATATACAAACAAATGCAACCGTGCAACCCAGTTGTATCAAGGAATTGTATCGATGCGGCAGAAACAAATGTAGAACTTTCACTTTTAACGTGCACGCGACTATATGTTCAGACTGCACGTGTGTAAGAGTGAGACAGACATCCCTGTATTACAACTCTCTTTTTCTAACAAAATGGGCCGTTTCCTGTTTCCCACAGTTCTCATTGCAGGTAGTATATAGTTCAATGGGAAAGACAGACGACTCGGCTTCAAAATTTGCGTGAATCAGCTCGTCGAAGAAGAGCCGTATTCGATACGGAGAGCTTCAAAACTGCCTTTAATGTGTTTTGTGTATGTTCGAGAATCTCGCGATTCACGCTTGAGGAAATGAGAGGGAATGAAGGGAAAGAGGAAAGGCGGGAATTGAGAAGATCTATTGGCGGTGGAGAGGTTATGTATCCACGTGGTCCTCTTAATGTCCGTTTTACAGAGTCTTTATTGTCGATAAAAATGGTCACAGGTGCTCTACGGTAGTGAGAGAAGCAGTCATATTGAGCGAGATAGTCAATTGTATTAATTGTATCTGCGGTACAATGATTAGTACCTGTTGCGGGTGCACGTGCACGATTCGCGCCGCGTATAGAGCCTGAGTCGTCTGTTGTGGATGTACCGTGCGTATTTGGCGTTTAGTCCGGGATTAGTAAGAGCAAGTCCGTGATAATTCAATTCAGCAATCCGTGAGATAACTTAGACAACCGTGGTAGTGAAAATCCAAATGTGTTCTCTGTAACTGCTGAGACGATAATGGGCGACCGATTCGGCGGGAGCGCCGCCCGCGTGCCGCGCGTGTTAAAGGCGCGCTCGCATGAACACCGCGTGTGACTCGGCCCTCAGGCCGCCTTGAGGATGCTGTGACGATGATTGGTCAACGTTGCAGCATTCCCAAACAGTGTAATTATCTGAAGAATCCGTCTAATTGTATGTCCTGAAAACAGTCAATCCCGACCAATGCCGCGCTAGGAATCTGTTAGTACATATGTGAATTGAAACATGGGTATCATTTTTTCGAATCTTTTTATAAAATTCATATGGTACCATCGCGGAGGTGTTCTCTTACAAATGTACTCAAAATCATCAAAATCGGTCAACCCAGTGGAAAATTAAGCGCGAACATACGTACATGAAAGTGAAGAAGTTTAATACATTAACAAAATGGGTGTTCTTGATTAGAATTTTTGAAAATTGACATGGTACGACCGCGGATATGGCCTCTCTCGAACGTGACCAAAATCATCCAAATCGGTCAACCCACTCGTGAGTTATACGCGAACATACATAAAAATAAAGAAGTTTGTCAAAACATGGGTACAATTTTTGTAGAAGTTTTTCAATTGATGTGGGACCACCGCAGAAGTATCCCCTTTCAAACAAACCAAGAATCATCAAAATCGGTCAGTTTGGTGGATAGTTATGCGTGAACATATGCGACATTGTTTGTCGGCCGCCGATACACGGCGGCATCGGCATACGACAATGCCTACACAAGATACTATTAAACGAAAGGCTATCTATTGAGTGAACTGATTTGAATTGGCCCCGGTACGGCGTAAGCGTAAGACTTGAGTCGAATAGACCTCGCATCAATGTGTCAATTGAGTGATGATCAACGCGATTTCATATTTATCATTCCCGCACAGATGCGGTGGCTTTACAGGTGCCAAACAATAAAGATACACCAACACCTCGCTATACGGCATTTCGCTATAACGGCATTTCGCTATAACGGCCTTTATTAATA
The DNA here is from genome assembly GCA_963942575.1 of Priocnemis perturbator. Classification (NCBI taxonomy): domain Eukaryota; kingdom Metazoa; phylum Arthropoda; class Insecta; order Hymenoptera; family Pompilidae; genus Priocnemis; species Priocnemis perturbator. Next base: position 3,329,317 of record OZ012643.1, on the reverse strand, counting down.
ACGGCACTTTTTCGATTTACAGCCCAAAACGTTTCGTGATAGGTACGGCCAAAAAAAATGCTGCACTGTTAGCAACCTTCTGTTTAGTTTCAGCTGCTTTCGAAAATATGAAGAACGTTTTAATAATTGATTCGTTATACGATTTTTCGCTTTTCGGCCAACTTTTCCGGAACGTATCTAGCCCGTAAAGCGAGGTATGGGTGTATACGGTTTCACGTTCAATTCGCTGCATCTGTATCAGCGGTTTATCGTTATAACACTCATTGTCAGTGTCGTTAACATGCCAAAAACCATTAACAACCGACCGCGTATGCGTACAGTGTGTGTGAGAGTCTCACACGTCGTTCGAGAGTCGGAAAGCACTCACAGGCATGGCACGCACACACGTGCCACGTGGCCCCCACAACAATCGGCTGTGGATGGTATTTGGCTTTCTGCAGACACTGATAACACTTGAAACGTATAAAATATCAGGAAACCCGTAATTATTACCCTACGCTAAGCCCGAAATTGAAAGAAGATAATTGCCAACTGCGAATGGAGATCTCTGAGATCGACATAGTCTTTCGAACAATTCATTACATTTAGCCTCTCTGTTATCTAACGTTTCGATATCTTCAAAAGCTACAAGATTCAATATATTGAATAACAAACTTACCCTTAGTGCTTAGTGCAGAAGTAGAATGCAGCTCAACGTTGAACGTTCAGTGGCCCACACTTATACATACACACATATATGCACACACACGCGCGCAGAATCTTGGCCGAAATACGTCCGTACAGCCAGAGAACTCGCGTATCAATGGCGTACTAATGCATAATACGCAATAATTGACATTTATTATATACTTTCTTATTTATTACTACCACAGAAAGATTAATGTTACTGAAACCAAAATTTATGAAATATATATTTTGCCCATATCTATTATAAACCAATACGACACATCTATTCCGCTGACATAATATTAAAAACTATCCGTAGTAAGTACTAAAATATTTTTAAATGAATATCGTTTGTTGCTGTGTGATGAATAATTAAAAACAAAAATTATTCTGTGAAAAAAAATTGAACCATGGCTTGCTGCGAACCTACGAAAAAAAGAACTCAAACGCGTCGACGAGCGACGACGAGTCAATCCCAAACTCTCCTCGATTCACTTTTCTCTGGATCGCGCTCTGCTCAGGGCGGTGGTGCCCGATTTGCCTTCCGGCAGAGAGAACGCAATGGTACGTGCGATGCCTTATGCGAAATCTGGCACCACTGTCACCGGCCTGTGTGCGGAACGAAGACGCGACGCCGCGACTGCATGTCGAACAAAGACGCAACGCGCGATGTTGGTTCAAAGGGGACGGAGCATAATTCTGTCCTTCTTATGTGTCGTCACGATACCTGACGTCACACGACGTTAGTGGAAGGGAGACGCAGCATAGTTCCGTCTTTCTCTCCAAGCCGAGCGCGATTCGGCGAGAAACGGCGCGCGCAGCTCTCACGGACAAGGCACGCATAATTTTCCGTATCCCCACTCCCGCGAGCACCAATGGTGCAAAAGAGCCAGATCTGGCCACACTGCGCGCAAGCTCTATATTATAACAGTAGTAGGGTAAATACATAGTTTTTGTTATCGTTTTAAATTAAATGTAAGAGTTTTCGTTATCATTTACACTTGTCGCAACCACGCGGATGGTGAGAATTTTCCTTCCCGCTAAAACGCATCCTGAGAATTGTCCCCAACTCCACCAGCCTCTCCCGTGATTACTCGAATCACAAACATTATTGGTCCTTCGAGCCGGATATAGGGAGTGCAATTTAAATCACGAGTCATATTCGTGGAACGGAAAGGACGACCTTGGCCATCTTGAAGTCGTTACTCGCCACGTGTTGCCATTTCGCCGCCATTGTTCCTGCTCGACGACCGGCCGACTCCACTACACCACGATGTCTGTCATTGAAATCCAGGTGGCCATCCTGGAGACCTATAAACAACTCATAGGCAAGCTATGGACAAACTACCAAAAATTGGCGCATCCCAGACGTACCATCACCGCAGCCACGTCACGCCTCACCAGCCTGCACGAGTACTGGAACGAATGCCTACGGCAGCATTACGCTATCCTCGGGCTCGCCGATGCTAAGTTAAGAACCGAACATGCGTATTTTATAGCAGAGCATTTTGATACGATTTCCGATTTAATTGACGAAGTAAGGGACAATTTGAATGAGGTCCTAGATAACCTCCGTCAGGCAGAACCGAAGGTGAAAGAGGCGCCTAATGCCAATCCAAGCGAACACAAATTCGCACCTGTAAATTTAACACCCATTAATATAAGAAATTTTGCAGGAAACATTACCGCATGGCCTGCCTTCCGTGACCTTTTCACCTCCCTGGTAGGGAAGCGAGCCGACTTTTCGGGTGTACAAAAACTATACTACCTAAAGGAGAGTTTAGAAGGAGGTGCGCTTCAATTACTCGCCAACACACCGGTCACGGAGGCGAATTACAAGGCAGCATGGGAGTTGCTAGTGGAGCAGTATGAGAATCCTCGCGCCATAGTATATAGTTTACTTGATAAATTCTTACAAATACCTAAAATGGGCCTCAATCGTGAAGCGGATCTGCGCTATCTCTGCGAACAGTCTCACCACATATACACGTCGTTGGTAGGCCTATCACGCCCCATTGACCTATGGGAAGATCAATTCATTCACCTGATCTTAACCAAATTAGACACGCAAACACGTCACGATTGGGAGCTCACCCAAAAGGAAGTCAATGTCTTCCCTACCTTTAAGGAATTAGATAATTATATATCGAGCCGGCTACGCGCATATGAAACTTCCGGCGTTGCGGACGTCTCGAACAAACCGAAAACCGGCGCCGCGCGCGAAGTCCGTCCCGCAATACGCGCGCACCAAATGACGCTTAAGCGACCCGCATGCTTCGTATGTAACGGCGATCATCCACTCTTCCAATGTGACATTTTCTCTAATAAGCCGGTGGCGGAACGTATACGGTTGCTTCTCGGCCAAGAGCGTTGCCTCAATTGCTTCCGGAAGGGGCATCGGACGCGTGCCTGCGAAAGTAAAGCAGTTTGCAAGACATGTAAATTAAAACACCACACGCTAGTACATAAGGAGACACCTACCGTGCCTGCTCCGTCCGGATCCGCGGATATGACCTCCGCGCCCACGAACCCGATAACCGAAGTCTCGAATAACTACGCGGCGGTGCGCATTAACCAAACCGTGCTTCCCACCGCCACGGTCATGCTTAGCGGTCCTACTGGCCGGCAGATCGTCGTCCGCGCGCTCCTTGATCAAGGCTCGCAAGCCTCCTTTATCTTAAACTCCGCCGCTCAAATTCTGAGGGCAAACGTACGTCAAGTCAGCGCTAACCTCACCGTGATAGGTACCGCGACAACCGTGCCGGTCCGCCACGTCACCTCTTTCTCAATAGAGCCGGTTGACCGCTCTGAACAACCTGTAAAAATTACCGCGTTACTTATGCCTAAATTGTCCTCCTATATACCCCCGCCGTTCGTAATTCAAAAGGAGTGCCGCTACCTCTCATCGCTCCCCTTAGCCGATCCTACCCCGAATAGCAGGGCGCCCATACAACTAATAATAGGAGCGGATTATTTTGGAGCATTTCTCCGCGACGGAGTCATTCGCGGCTCCCCGGGCGATCCCATTGCGCAAAACACCGCGTTCGGGTGGATTTTATCCGGGTCTCTCCCGCATCACACACCGTATACTGACACCGTAGCAGCAAATCATGTCGTTACTAACGACGAGATACAGACGAGTCTCTCCAAGTTCTGGGAACTCGAAGAGATTCCCCGCGCAAAGGCCCCTACCGCCGAAGAATTGCAATGCGAACGGCACTTCGTGGCAACGCATTCCCGCCGACCCGATGGACGTTACCAGGTCCGGCTACCGTTTAAAGAGCACCCCGCGGAATCATTAGGCTCTTCTAGTGTTGCTGCCAAGCGGCTGTACATTGCACAGGAGCTGCGACTCGACCGCAACCCCACTGTAGCTCTCGATTACTCAATGTTCCTTGCCGAATATCACCAACTCGGACATATGGAAACCGTTCCAACAGGCGAAATTAACCTAGCGCGCGCTTGTCATCTCCCACACCATCCCGTTCTAAAAATATCGAGGTTGACGACAAAGACTCGAGTTGTATTTAACGCTTCGTTTAAGAACGCGAATCTCCGCTCGCTAAACGAGCACCTGTTAATAGGCCCTAATCTCCAAGCCGACTTATTCGCGCTAGTATTAAGATGGCGCGCATATAAATACGTCATGACGACTGACCTCGAAAAAATGTTTCGACAAATCGGCGTTCCGCCTGCAGATGCGAATTACCAGCGCATTTTCTGGAGACCTGCTCCCCATGCGAATATTACCGTTTTCCGTCTGAGTACTGTCACGTATGGCACGGCCTGTGCGCCGTTTCTCGCTAACCGCGTCCTCAAACAATTAGCTCAGAGGGTGAGGGCTCCGGGTTTCCGCTAGGCGCCGCCATCCTAAAAAATAATACCTACGTAGACGATGTCATGTTCGGCGCCGACACCATAGAGACCGTGAAACATATGCAAAGCCAACTTTGTCAGCTCCTCACGGCGGGTGGCTTCCACCCCCATAAGTGGGCAGCAAACCACCAATGCCTCTTAGAAGAGATACCCCTTTGTGACCGCGAGAATGTTGCCAGTAAGAGTATCGGAGAAGAAAGCCCGTTAAAAATTCTCGGTATTTACTGGAACCCGAACGAGGATGTATTCTCCTTTAATGTTGACAGTGTGCCGTTAGTCAACTCTAAACGCTCCTTCCTATCGTTCTTAGCCAAATTGTACGACTCACTAGGTTGGGTCTCCCCCGCAACCATCTCCGCAAAGGTGCTCATGCAGCTCTTATGGCTACGCAAAGTCGAATGGGATGAGCCGCTTCCCCAAGACTTAGCACTTAAATGTCACGAGTTCCAACGCTCGCTACCAATATTGACGCGCCTCCGTATTCCCCGATGGACAGGGCAACTCATGTCTTCTTCGCACATCGAACTCCACGGTTTCTGCGACGCGTCAAATACTGCCTATGGCGCGGTCGTATACTTGCGCATACCCCAGGAGAACGAGACTTTCTCAACCGCTTTACTCTACTCCAAAACCAAAGTCGCACCTCTTAAGATTTTAAGTATTCCGCGGCTCGAGTTGTGCGCCGCCTCCCTTCTTGTCCGTGCATTAGAATATGTGAACTAAACGCTGCAAATGCAATCCGTACAATACTTTTGTTGGACAGATTCCACCGTTGTCTTATCGTGGCTCAATTCCCAACCCGGCCGCTGGAAAGTATTCGTGGCAAATAGAGTCGCGGAGATACAAACCACGCTTCGTAACGCTGTGTGGCGACACGTTCCGACGGCGCAAAACCTGGCCGACTGTATTTCGCGCGGTATTTCCCCGGTGCTGTTACCAGAGCATCCGTTGTGGTGGCACGGACCCGAGTGGTTAAAGGAAACTGAGCCCCACTGGCCAACGTGTAAGAATGCCCCCACGCCCGAAACCGAAACCGAACGCCGAAGTGACATCGTCTCAATGCAAACTGTAATCCAATTCGACTTACCGTCCCGAGTGTCAAGTTGGCCCAAGTTGCTCCGTGTAACCGCTTACGTACTCCGCTTCATCCAAAACTCCCGTCTTCGGAAAGAGCGGAACGTACCCGTAACCCTTTCATAGCAGCCGCCGAGTTACGTAATGCCACCCATTGCGTGTGTCGAACCGTGCAAACACAAAGCTTTTGCAACACCTACAAAAATCTACAAAATAACTCCTGCGTAATTGAAGATAAGGCACTCCGCAAACTAGACCCACACCTCGACGCTGACGGACTCCTTCGTGTGGGCGGTAGATTAAAATACTCCCAACTGCCGTACGATCAAAATTTCCTAATTATATTACCACCCGGGAGAGTAGCGGATCTCATCATCCAATACACTACAAACCACGTTACGTATACTACGTCAGACTTTTTGGATTCTGCGTGCGCGATCCTGTGTAAAAACCATTATTTATAAGTGCGTTGTCTGTACGCGACATAGAGCGCAGGTTATGTCGCAAAAAATGAGAGACTTACCCGTCAACCGTGCAGCACCGTCCCGCCCCTTTACACACACCGGCGTGGACTATGCGGGTCCTTTTTCTATTCGATCGTCAAAGGGACGAGGACACAAGCCATACAAAGCATATTGCGTCATCTTTGTATGCTTAGCCGTACGCGCCATTCACCTAGAGTGTGTAGACGATTACACTACCGCTTCATTCATCGCCGCGCTTGACCGCTTTTGTGCCCGTCCCGGGCTAGCGAATACCATTCTATGGTTTATGGGAAGCCGGCGTAAAAAGCGTAAAAGACCACCTCAAGCGCATTATTGGTACATTCACACCGACATTCGTCGAATTTGCCACCTTGCTCTGCAAAATAGAGTGCGTCCTTACTTCTCGCCCACTCGCGCCGCTTTACGACGATCCCGAAAACTTTGACGCCTTAACTTCCGGACATTTCCTCGTGGGCACGTCGCTAAAAGAGCCGCCGAGACCCAGTGTGCTCACCATCAACGAGAATCGGCTATCCCGGTGCCAAACCATCCAGAGAATTCAGGAAGCCATCTGGAAGGTCTGGTCCTCCGACTTCCTCAACGCACTCCAACAACACGTCAAATGCCACTCTACCGAACCGAACCTGAAGAAGGACGATATGGTTCTTATACGCGCGCCGAACCTACCTCCCGCGAAATGGGAGCTGGGACGTGTGGCCGACACGTTTCCCGGAAAAGACAATCTCGTACGGGTGGTGTCGGTCCGTACTGCCCGTAGTCAGTACAAACGCCCGGTAACACAACTGTGTAAACTACCTCTAGACAACAAAACCGATTCTCATACCGCCCCCGTGCTGCCTTCGGCCACATAGCTTAAAACCTAGGTTAGGAAATAGCGTCTAAGTTAACTTTCAGAAAAACCTGTATATAGTATTGTACTCACCGTTGTTATATTTGTTCAACCTATTCCACAGCGGTGGAATTCCTCGCACCGAACACTTACCTGCCGAAAGGTAAAGACCGAACATGTACCGAGAAGTTCGTTGCGCTGCGTCGCACTGCACTTAGGTCCCCCCGCAGGGGGGTTCCGCCCTTGTGGTGGGAACCTTTGGGGCTTAGCGTACCCACGGATCCGACAAGCGCTCGTACTGGACCCCTAATCGGCTGCTAGGCTGTGGGTCCACTCCACCGGAGGATAATCGGTAGACGGGGTTGGGGGCCCACCGGTGGCAGTGGTAGGGTAGCGTGTGGGAACGTCCCACCCGCGTTGCCCTTAGCTGTCACCGGTCCCCCACATTTGGGACGGCACCCCGGGTACTAACTTCTGATTATATCTAAGGCACCGGGGTTGCAATCGTCGTGGCAGTTGGTGAAGCCATAGTGCTGGCTAGGGTGTGAAAACCCGGTGTGGGAGCTGCACTCAATCAGCTCGCTTTACCATGGTTAGCAGAACTATGGGAGAGGTTTAGGAAGGCCTCGCTTCCACCAGTAAGATGCTGGGGCTAACAACCCGATAGACTGGTAGCAGTTTTATTGTGCGTTGATCGAGCGTGATCTCGATCCTTGACAGAGGGTTGGCGTCATATAGACCTTTAAGTGTCGTGGTGGTCGCCGGCCTCCGGGCCCCCTCGCGATGAGTCACACTATATGCTGTTCGGCCCCTCCTGCGGTGCCGCTTCTAATGTCAGGTTTTCTGTTCGTGAAAAGACAGATACATCAATTTATAGATATTTGGACGATAATTAAAAATGGTGATGAAATTAACATAATTATGAAATTCTAATAAAAATGCTCTGAATCGAAGTAACAGATATTGAAAAGTATATTTCTGATAATAATGATAAATTGATAAATTTTAAAACACTCCCCAAAATGCATTGCAGGCTGATTAGTGCACGTTTGACAATAATCAGTTGTTTGACGCCCGCCACCAGGTGTTTTCCTGTCAGAATAAACAATGCAATCCCGTTTTCTTTGTCCTACATCAGAAATATGTAGTTTATTCTCTAATCTATTGCCCGCAGAAGATGTGGATGGACGCGTTCTCGATTCACGAAAATCACCCCTCAACTGGTCAATGAGTGTCTTGACAAACTTATGGTGCGTCATTGGCGTTTCATTATTTGTTTGTTTTGAGATACGATAAATAATGTATGAGTTAATGACACACATTTCCAACCCCCAAAAAAATAACTTCCTCCACCATTTCAGCGACTTACGTAGAAAACAATACGTCGAAGCGTATTGATCCGCACGATCCACACCACCCATATTTGCCGTGTATTCTAACACCATTTCAGGCTTATTGCCTGTTACTGCATGTCCACCGCGTAATGTTCTGTGGGTAGATTGTAGTTGTGTGTTGTAATAATTAGTGAGCATTGTGAAAATTCTTTTGTCTTTCCACGCAAGAAGCGTAGTGCTATTCTTCCTGTATGCACCGTCGTGAGCACGCCTCTCACGTTCTCGTCTGACACAAAACCCGCTGACATTTCTTGTATATATCTTAGTAATTTTAGTATATTTTGATTTGATTTCTTGTGCCATTTCAAGAGAAAACTTCAGGGAAACATGCATGTCTCAAATAGTTGCGCTGAAATAACTCAATTACCCGTAATCACTAATCAATTTTAATGTCCCATGAGAGCGGACATCTGAGTGATATGCTAGAATTACGATGTCCCATGAGAGGAGACTACAATAATCAAGTAACAACAGCACTTATCTTTTTAAAAATAAAAATATTTCCCAACTATTGGTGATCCCATCGTTGGCGTATGGGCATCGGAAACGTATTCTAAAATTGCTAAATTTCAGAACAAAAATTATAAACATGCATTGAATAAATATAATACAAAAAATTATATAATAAAAAAACCCTCAAAAACAAAACAGCCTGCTCAATTGTTCGGACCTATAAAAGTATTACTTCCCATTTATAATGTCCGGCATATTAATGGGAATATTTGTTAAACTAATACGTAATGCGCCAGCTAATGATTTCTGATTCAGCGAATTTCGGTGTTTTGTTTTAATCTGCTTCACGACCGAAAATCTACTTTCGCACATGTACGTGGATCCAAATATGGAAAGAATTTTTAATGCAAAATCGCGTAATTTTGGATATTTTTCTGCAGCTAACAATTTGAAAAAATCTTGTCCCATTTCCTTACGCAAGGCTAAAAATGGATCAGTTTGCAAATCGCACAACTTTAACTGTAAATCAATGTCCTGATCCTCGACATTCGCTGTTAAAGGATTCGCAAATAAGTTAATTTCTTTACCGATTGAATCAAAGTCTTCAAATCGATTATCAAATTCGCGAGCATCACTAATATCACTAATATTTTTGTGGAACGAAGTGTCCATGGTAGGAAATTTTGTTTTAATTTCGGTACAATACGGAAAATTCGATAACACTTATTTTTCAAATTGTGCTGATAATAATCCAAGTTTTTTCTTGAAACTATTTATATATCCGTACAATTGGACAATAGTTTGATTCTTACCTTGCAAATTTAAATTTAAATTATTCAGGTGAGAAGCAATGTCTGTTAAGAATGCTAACACAGACAGAAGTCTGGGGCTTTCTAATTCTTTGACGGTTGCATCTATATCTACTTTTATTTCTGATTTAAGAAACATAACTAGTTCTTTACGAACTGCAAAAAAACGTTCTAAAGATTTTCCTGCAATTAACCACCGAATTTCACAATGCATTAGCATGTCATCGGAAGCTGCATTATGTTCTTTCAAAAAGAGTTGCAGCTTTCGATGTGTGTGAGCGAGTGAGTTCCGCCCCTGACAAGGTTAATCACTCTTGTAACGAGTACCATAGCATACGAAGTCCGCAAAGATTTTGCGCATAACACCTCTTAGTGTATCGCGCAGTGAAAAACGCGACAAGAAATTAAATTTTTCCTCAATTGACCGACCAATCTTTTATTAACCCCACACGTCGACGGCGCTCCATCGGATACAATGCATGTGCAATTATTAAATGACATTCTAAAATTTTCGATTTGAGATTTTAACGCGGCAAAAATGTCCACGCCTTTTGTTGTGTTATGCAACGCGATTAAGGCGAGTAACTCTTCGTTAATCATAAAATTTTGATCAACAGTACGGATGAAAATGGCAAGTTGACTAACGTCATTTACATCCGTACTTTCATCTAAGCATAAAGAATAGTACGTACTCTTTTGGATAAGTGTACGTAATTCATATACCAAAAAATCATCAATTTCTACGCCCCGTCTGGAGACCGTCTGGTGGTACAATGGGACTGTTTTAAATTGTTCTGCGACTGAATAATGCCTGTACGCTTTTGCCATTTCGATAGCACAATTTTGGACTAACGGTCCATCATTGAACGATTTTTTACCACGAATAATTTCTACTGGTACAGCATGCGAAGCTGTCTACTTTCTAAGGTACGATTCGCAGCTGTAACAGTTTCGTCGCGAGATGTACTTACCATGGTGGAAGATTCCCTCTGTTTCGATTTACATGACTTTACCAACTCACGTCGCGTTTGTACTGAATAATTTCCATACTTGTTACTATGGAACTTAATAAAATGTCGCGAGATGATATGCCACAAATTGTACATGTGACTTTATTGTCTTCTAACTTAGCAACTAAATATTTTTCTTCGAGTGAAGCTACAGAAAGTCGTTGCGACGTGGTAAGTTCCGACATGGTAACCCGATTCTTACAAAAAAATTAATTCAAATAAATAAAATAGTGTCACGAAGTTGATGGGATGAATGTCTTCTGAGGTGCTGTCCACGATATCTTCGGGCTGTAACGGCTACACAGAAACTGATGAGAAACCGTTCCGTTGCAGCACGTGACCGCACGAAGCATTTGCTCGTTAGAAATAAAAGGAGATGTTCCAAGGCATCGCGATATATACCTGAGCGGGCCGCTATTGCTGTCGCATTATCTTTCTTTGTTTATGCCGATCATATGGCACACCGAGCATCGTCGGTTTGCAGAAGAACGGAATTCGGGTGGGGGAGGCCTGCGGGCTTGGTGGGGGCACTGGGAGCGCTCCCTGGACAGCACTGACTCACGGCATTGTTATGCCCCTCACCAAGAAGGGACCAGAATGGGGGCAGCACCAACTACCCCAGACGGGTCTACGGATAGAAGAGCGCCAACGCCATCAGGAAACAGCGAGGAAGAACACCCTCGACCACTGGAGGGAAGTCGACGCCGTCCGCCGGTATCCTTTAGCTACCGGCGGTATAGCGAGCGAGCGCAGCTCCGTATAGTTAGCACCCCCAACTCAACCGATTTGGGTTTTAATAGTTGCAATCGTTTGAAGGTCGTTTGATAGTGTTTGATAGTCCAAAATAAACGTTTGATAGTCAACCATTTATTTATAATTAAAGAAACAAATTTCTAGGGGAATTTTTTGTATAGTTAGCACCCCCATGGTCGCAAATTTGATTTGAAACTATACCAGTTGATGTAAAATCGTTTGATAGCGTTTGATAGCCCAATACAAACGTTTGATAGTTAGCCGTTTGCTTGTAATCAAAGAAATAAGTGTCTAGGGGAAATTTTGTCGTAGGCATTTCCATATTAATCTACGAAAACAGATGTAAAAACGTTTGATAGTGATTGATAGTCGGGTATAAACGTTTGATAGTCCGGTGCAGACGTTTGATAGTTCTTTGTTTATTCATAATTAAAGAAACAAATGTCTAGGGGAATTCTTGTCGAAATTTTTGTGAAAAATTTAATATTTATCTGCGCCAATAGATGTAAAATCGTTTGATAGTGAATGACATTCAATACAAACGTTTAATAGTTAATCGTTTATTTATAATTAAAGAAACAAGTTTCTAGGGGAATGTTTGTCGAAATTTTTGTGAAAAATAAAATTTTTATCTGCGGAAATAGATGTAAAATCGTTTGATAGTGATTGATAGTCGGATACAAACGTTTGATAGTCCGGTGCAGACGTTTGATTGTTCTTCGTTTGCTTGCAATCGAAGAAATAAGTGTCTAGGGGAAATTTTGTCGTAGGCATACTCTCACATTTCATTATTAATCTGCGGAAATAGATGTAAAATCGTTTGATAGTGATTGATAGTCGGGTACAAACGTTTGATAGTCCGGTGCAGACGTTTGATAGTTCTTCGTTTGCTTGCAATCAAAGAAATAAGTGTCTAGGGGAAATTTTGTCAAGGATAATACCCCTATAGTCGTGTATTTAATTAGTATTTAATTAGTATTTAATTAAATACAGGTAGAAGCGTTTGATAGCATTTGATAATTAAGTATTAGCATAGAAATATTAGTATTTTACACGAAAATATGGAATATATTTTGATCAATATCCTTAGGATATATCGTTTGATGAAAACATGCCTTATGAAGTGTTTTGACAGATGGTGCTCATATTTTGAAATATTAATTTTGGACCAAGGTTATTAAATTATGAATTCAAGCTTATGATTGGGGTACCTTGATGTTTCACTTCGTAAAATTGTAAATATTACCGAATCTTTAATTGCATTTTCATTTGAGCATTTCATTTTTAAACGACAATTCATTAATTTCTCTTACAGCTTTAGCATCTGATGCTACAGTGCGCAATGACGCTACTTATTCTCGACATTTTAAATGACTTTAATTTGACGTAAGCTTCTTTTCTAAATTTACTTTTCACACATTATAAAATAATGGTAATTTTTTAACTGAACATTTTTTTTCAAGGTATTATAATTTACACATAACAATTTCAAACAGGTCAGGTGTAAGAGGAGATGGACATCATATATATGGACTGCACTTTTTCTCTACCGGTATTACAAGATTTTTAGATTTTGGACCTCTCTGTTGTTCATAAGGACTCATAAGCGGCAGTAATGCAGTGTGCAGACGCTCAGCGCAAATGAAAGAGCGCTCCATATGCACAGGTTGGTTGAATTTGTACTCATCATGTGCACAGCCTTTGGCCTCCATCTGTCCTTCAGGGACTCATTGTTTCACTACATAGAACAGATAATCCATGTATGTAAGATGTATGGAGGAGAATAAGGTATCTTGAAGTATAAAGTATTTTTACTTCATTGACACCATTTATTTTAATTTTTTTATTTTATAACAGGAAACTAATTAAAAAAAAATAGAGGACCTCAACATCATCATGGATTTTGTGCTATTCTTTCATCCCATATCTGATGTCTGATGACCGTAATGTGCTCAGGGTGCTTCTTGCTGGAATGGATTTAGAACGTTAGCACGAATTGACGGAATTATGAAGGCAGACCAGTATATATTAAGCCAGATATTAGATTATGTAGATTACCAGATATTCTAAGTGAAAATTTAGAAGAAGCAGTTGTAAAAATGGCTTGTGACGGCGAATTTGCCTTCCAACAAGGCAATGATCCCAAACACACTGTTAAGAAAACAACACAATTTTTTAAGGATTCCAATATTCAATTACTTGAATGGCTGGCCCAGAGCTCTGACTTGAATCCAAGAGAATTTATGAAGTTTGCTGCACGCAAAGTTGCATTGGATCAGCGAATTAAAAAGGTCATTTTTTTTTTAAATTAGTCTGAATTTGAAAAAATTAGTAAAGATTATATAGAAAATTTAATCAAAACAATTCCACGACGACTGGAAGCAGTAATAAAAGCAAAAGGCGACAATACCAAGTATTAATTTCATTATGTATGTAATAAATCGATCCTTATTCCGTTTTAGGTTAGAATAAAGCTCAAGTGCGTTTCTGTTAGAACAAAAAGGTTTTATTTACACTATGTACAAGATTATTAATTACCTTAATTCCTACCTGTTAGAACAAAAAGAAACAACATTTAAAGCTTCTATTCCAAGTAAGATCCTATTTCTATTCCTCTATGATTATCCCGTTCTTTTCCCAAAATCTGGTCTATCTCCCTCTAGCGGCGGTAGCCTACAATAGCCGTAAGAGAAACGACGGCACGAGTGTCGCGGTTTTCTTTACATGTATTTAATTTATTACGTATTTTATTAAGTGTCCACTTATTTTTGTCTACTGATAAATAGCTGTCATTTTCGTTAAGTGCAGCGTGTTTACACAAAGATGTACACATGAATTTCAATTATTCACTAAATAATGTACATACTATAAGGATATATAATAAATAAAACTGAAGTTCGTAACAGTTACGTTAATTCGATTAAACTTCCATCTTGTAACCGCTTGTGTGCTGTCGTCCGTGTGGGTCGGGCGTATCCACTCCTGCAGTGGGCTGCAGGAGCGGATACGTCGTTGATGCACCGGCCAGGGGTTACAGGCCGACCGGTGCAGGTTCGTGCACGGGGCGGTGAGTGAGTAGTAGGTGCCGGATAAATGAGTGTTGGACAAGTATTTTATATAACTGGTAAAATCATCTTATATTCTGTCTTGTTTTGGTATGTACAGTGGTGAGCGCCGCGCTATTGACGTCTCGTGTTTGTGTTGGGCCGTGTACGTGTGGGCCGTTACGCTTGCCTGGCGCCGCGAAGATTCTAGGCCGCTTAGGATTAACCGATGAATGTCGGTTTTGACGACGGTCGAGTGATGCCGGAATTTAACTCGTGAAGCGCGACGATTTTACGATGCGCGTTGCACGGTGCGCTATTCGCAGTTGCAGCAAAAGGATCCAAGACTTTCCTGGTGGGCACCCAAGACGGGTGAACCACGAGTATGTCGGTGCCTCGCTGTTCCTAGGCTATAATACGAGAGAGCGGCATAATAGAAGCGGTGGGAGGTTCGTGGGTATGAACGTCCAGGCGACTTCGTTCGCACGTCTCTCGTTGTCTCGTTCGCCCTATGCTGTACGGGGCAAAACCAAAGCTTTCGTGGCGGGTCTCTCGAGCCGGGCACGGTTTGCTGGTCGCCTTCGAACTTCCCTAAGTGAGGAATGACACGATATGTGGCAGGCACGGATGATCCGTGGGCTGGGCACTTTCTCGGTTTTACCTCGTTAATATAATTCGTCTGTGGCCTCTGCCTGAGAGGGGTGTCGGCTGCCGTGGCTGGCTCGACAGCACCCTTTTTAGATACGATTCGGTGTCGGCTGCTCGTGGCTGGCTCGACTACCCGATGACTGAAGTAGTGATTGTTGTTAGTAGCGGCGGCCTTACATACGCCGCCGCGCACTCAGCCAGCCGCGAGAGACCTACTCGCACGGGCAGTGGCCGCGGACCTCTGGCGGTATTCCCTGCTGGTAGTGGAAGCGGCCTGGCGGTTTGTATATGTACGTACGCGGGTACCGCGTACGGTTACAATCTTTATCTATTTCCAGTAACTGTCCACTTATTTTTGTCCCCGACTGTAAGTGATTATTAGATATTTTAAGTAATAACACTCAAAATGGCTAAAGAGGTTTTACTCTAAAAATGTAGCTGAGGAAATATTAATGACACGATTGTAATCTTTTAAGGTATAACAACAAAAGTTAATGTTGAAATGTTCACTTTTCTATTTTTTGTTCGCAATTTATACGGTACTTATTTTTAAATGAAGAGTTTAAGCAAAACAACAAAAACAATGCATTTGTTTCGATATAAACATTTGATCAATGTGCACGGTTGTTGGCTGCGTGGGTGCGTCTACTAACGGCGAACAAAATATGTTAATATCTGCATTAGAGGCTGTAAAAGCTTATGTAAATCCCACCCTTGTAATACTGTTTACAGCGTTTCAGCAGTTATACGTACATATTTGGCTATTTATTTATACATCATTTCTTCTTCCTTACAAAAAAAAACGTAGCACCGTGGAAAATTGAAAAATTTGAATCAACGGAATATGAAAGGAGAATAGAGGAACGTCCAAACAAAAGAAGGGAGAAACAGGGGAGCGTCAGATAGAAGAAGAAGAAAAACAGAAGAATTACGAATAGCCAACAATAGAATAGATGAAGCGTGTCGCTTCGAAGTGTAACTGCGAAGTGACTTTCTTCAGATGAGTTAAAATAAAGTTTATTTATATTTATTATTTATAATTTTATATTACATTATAACTAAATATTATTGTCCTCTGTGCGCGATCTTGCCTTCGTGTAATCGCAAGACCAATTTCTACAAAAACAGTAAGTAGAATATATTAATATTTTGTTGCAAACGAACGAACGACAAATTCATACTTTTATTTCTTCGTTTGTATTTCTGTATCCAATATAATGCCACGCAAGGCTTTAGTATCTGTAGAAGATGTTGTGGGCGTTATAGAGGAATTTATAGATTATTTCAAAGAAGGAGAGTACCCAAACTACACATCAGATATTTGGAAAAGCATGAGCATTGCTTTAAAGAATTGGACAGCACATAATGTGTATGTCAACATCACCCAAAATAGAAGAGGCGTAATGGCAATTGCATGTGCGAACAAGGATGTTACGAGCCACGGCCTGACGTGGTGAGGATTATTGTCAGTGCCGGTAGGAAAGAAATCTAGTGAGAGGAATGAGCACGCGAAACACAGGCCTCAACGGGTATTGCACCGCGGCACCCTGTGCTCTCGATACTCTTTGTGACGCCTTTTCGTAAAAAGGGGGAATGAGGGGGAGCGGATTACCTTCCTCGAGCCTCGGCCGGTATTTCACGGCTGCACCTCTCGGAGAGTATGGTGGTGAGGGCGACAACTCAGGCTTTAACTGATATCTCACAGCGGCACCCTGAGGTATCTGTCTCGACGTGAATATCTGCAAGGGCCTTAACTGATATCGCACAGCGGCACCCCTTGCAGATTTGAGGTAATCGGGAATCAATTTCTTTTCGGCTCGCTGATTCTCCCGAGCGGTAAGGAGAATCTAGTTCGTGGAATTCGAGTACTAGGCGATTGAACAACTCTACAGCAAAGAATTATGGAAAACAAGTAAATAAAATATATATTGAAAAAGATAAATACAGAAAAAAACAAGTAAATATAAGACGCACAACGATAAATCAACTACTATTTCAAATAATATTACTAAAGTACGACGCGAATACATTTACAAAAAGCGATATTTTACTAGACTGTGTTTTTTGGTTTTAAAGGAAATTGAGCGTTTAAAAGAGAACTAAAACTACACACTTCTTGTGTGGCAAAACGACTAACACTAAAACTGCTCGGAATACTCTAAGTTATTCCTTGCTATGAGTCGCGGACAGCGGAAAGACAGTCTTTCCTGCAGCTGCCGGACTCTGAATTTGAGCTAAACTAATGACGCGCGGAACACGCACAGGTTGTTCCTTGCAACGAGAACAGCCAACGAAAAGACTCTAAGTGATCCTGGATACACTTTTACACACTGTACGTAACGCTCGGGAATTTCTAATGCAGACCCTTGCACGGTCTCTTCTGTAGTTGACTGAACTCTAAACTGGACTAGACTGAAGACGCGCGGAACACGCACAGGTTGTTCCTTGCAATGAGAACAAACAGCGAGATGACACTTAGTGATCCTGGATGCACTTCTTCACACTGTACGTAACGCTCGGGAATTACTGATGCAGACCCTTGCACGGTCATCTCTGCAGCTGTCTGAACTGATGAGCCCTGGATGAGCGCTCTTTTATACAAATCGATCTTAGGCAAGGGGTACTGAGATGTGAGGAAAAATAGGGCATCGCGGTGGGGCATGTTTTTCGGGGAATCGCACGTTCCCAACCGTCCCTTTGCACTCGCTGTGCACGTGATTGCCATGCCGTCGCTCGGCCGTCGCTATGCCGTTGCTATGCCGTTACCATGCAGTTACCATGCAGTCGCTCGGTTCGAATATGGCGCTTACGCGAGCGCGTCGCTAGAGTCGGGCGCGTCACTGTGGGGGACCGCGTCACTAAACTGGGTACGTCACTATTTGGGCGCTGCATGCTGACGTCACGGCAGGCAGGCAGGCAGGCACGACATCATGGGCCGCAGCGCTGGTCGGCGGCGCTCGGCGGTGCTCGGCGGCGCTCGGCGGTGCTCGGCGGCGCTCGGCGCTGGTCGGCGGCGCGGTACGTTACAAGGAAATACCCTTTATTGCCTTTAAGTCCAAAAATCAAAACATGGACTGTACTAATTTTAGTACCTCTATAATTGCAAAGGGCAGCAATGAGAGCTTATACGAATTGGACAGTGAAGCAACTGGGCTTGACGAGTATTTAGTCCACATAACAAAGGAAGAGTGGAAAGAGATGCAGGCGCCAAACATTGTCTACAAGGATAATAGAACATGTTCCATATTACAACAAGACGTTTGGACCGACATAATTACTATGGCTCTTGAACACCAAATGAACCTGCCATGTGCATTTAGGAACAACAATTTTTAAATCTGCGACACTCCAGGAAGTAAGCATTTCCTGCGCATCACAGGATCATGCAAAAGCCAAAAATGTGGAAATCCACTTTTTTGTTATTTAAACGATGACCCAGGAGAAAATAACTTTGATATTATTGTCAAAACAAAAAATACGTTGCACGACAACCATGAGAAGGTTGAACGGCCTCTTCGAGGAATCAGGCGACAACGTGTTGGGCAGGAAGTGATATACGAAGGATGTGCTAATTGGTACAAACGCCAAATACGTGAAAACACCAAATTTGGTGGTCGCATCCCTTCTTGTATCCCTAATTTGAACACACTCCGTCAAGCCAAGAAGGAGTGTATCGATAGAAAATTAGATACAAAACCTTCAGATGGGAAGGATGTAATAAAAACTATAGAAGAGATGAATCGGTGTTCCCCATACTGTGGGTTTATACATGAAATTAAGCGAGACAAGTTCTACGTTGCCTTTAGCACACCGGCGCAACTGCATGCTTATAAGCAGTATTGCAGAATGATGAAGGATAGCTCATTAATATCTATTGACGGTACAAGTAGTATCGTAAAGCCCTTACGTCGGGAAGATGGTAGTTCATCTGGGCACATCTTTCTGTACTCAGTGACAATTAATTTTAATGAAACGACCCTGTCAGTCTATGACATGCTCACAGAGAGCCAGGACACGGACGTGATATGGTGGTGGTTGCGGCATTGGCTAAAATTAGGTGCTCCGAAACCGAAACAAGCCGTGTGATTCATCACGAGCTTTGATGAATGGAATTTCACTGGCGTTAAATTGTCAGACAGTCAAGGCATATGTCGAAACTTGTTTCTTACGTGCCATAGGTAACAATGAATATCTTCATCGTTCACCAATTTATACGTTCTTAACACTTTATTGACCGCTAGCCTATTTATCGGCTTTTCGATTGCCAACGCTTATCGACCGCTAGCCTATTAATCGGCTTTTAGCTATCGACGGTTTTCGTACAGTGCGTTGTTGTTCTTGACAACAATTACGCGGCGTCAACGTCGTTGATTATTTGCCGCCCGTACAGTGGGATTTACTGTTTTCAAACTTTCATCAATAAAATTACATTCCTTTGAAACAAAAGGAATAAGCACAACACAATAAGTAGCGAAAAATTAGCCGGTACTGGGAGTATATCCGCGCGCGACTAAGCCGGTACTTAGTGAGTGGCAGCCTCAACCACGAGCGGTCGATAAAGTGTTAAGACTGGACGTAGCCCATCTAATGAACATGGTGAGAAAATAGGTTTGTTTTAAAAACATGCGTCACACCGTAGTACGCCAGTTTTATCTACACTGCATTGGGTTAATGATCGATTGCCAAACGATACACCAGTTTAAAGAGATATTTCACTTAACGTGCATTGTTGGTGTAAATGAGTACCAGGACACGATCATTAAAGAAACTGGGTGTTCTGTCGTAAATGCCCGTAAAAAATTGGAGACTTGCATTTGTAATCGCAACTTTGATGTCAATTTTGAAAACATCCAACCTGACAATAAGGATGATATTGACACAAAGATCAATGCGAATGAAGAAGACTGTACAAACAGTCCAATAAGAGATTGGGTTATGGCATTACGTAAAACAGCCGGAATAACATCCCAAGTTGGAACAGAACCCAACGCATTTTATTTCCTTGATTTTATAGAGCAGTTTATTACACTCGCCCTTGAATTTCCCTTATGGACAGCTGTGGCGATTCCATATGTTGCAGGGCATGCTCTTACAACTTTTGTTGAAGGACATTTTAATATTTTAAAGCATAATGTACTGAAAAATTATGCAGGACTTGTACGAGTCGACAAATTTTTAAAATTAGTCCTTAATGACTATTGTGGCAATGCAACTTTGATTACGTCAAAATTAAAAGTATTCAATCAAAATGAAGTTGCATGCTACAGTCCACCATTAAAAAAACCGAAGGCTTTGGCTGATAAGAGTAACAATAAAGTTGTTATGAATAATGATGAGCAAGGACAAGTTCCGTCTTACAAAGCTACGAGTGGGCAAAGTAAAGACCACCAATTTGTCACTGACAGTTTTCAGGATGTTACTCACTCTGATATAACGAAGATAGAAGTGAGAAAACCAAAAGGGAAATATTTTAAGTGTTACGCTAATATTAAGCACCGCAATACTTTGGCTGCTAACATCCAACGTCCATGGTTACTGCAAAATGGTAATTTGGTAATTAGTCCCGCTAACATCAATGGTTTGTACTATTTTTGTTACAACACTTGCGGTTTTGATTCACTTACCCAAATTTTGTCGGGGAATGCCATGGATGATCCGCAATATATGGCTCTCATCTCAGCATCAAATAGTAAAGTGTTGCAATTTATTAAACACTTTGTTGCAAATGGTCCTTCTGCTGTAGTCTACAGAGAAAGAGTTATATTACTGAAGGACCTGTTTGTTTCACGTACTTCGGCAAATTTCGATAAGTGCGGCAAATTAACGTCGTATAGAATCGATTTATTCGAATGCCTCACTACAATATGGCAAATATGTTTTAACACCGATCCCAGTGGATGGTACACGTGTCAATGCCCGAATTGTGGTGAATACAGTGTTCCCGCTGTAATTTTACAAATTAACTAGAGGGTTATTTTAGAAAATGGATTCGGTGCCTTACAGGAGCCATTTCATGAAAGTTGGCAATCCAAATTGTGCAATAAAAATTGTTCAGGTTATTGTCAAACAAAACTGACTGCTTTTAACAGTCAGGTTTTTATTGAGTTAGACGTGCGGCTAAATGTGGACTCTGCTAATGGGATATGTGATCGGGAAAGTTCTCTTCTAGAGCAACAAAGTATGTTACAAAAAAAGAAAAATAAGCAGCAAAATAGTATAAGCAATCAATTTTCTGCTACAAGTCAGCTTGATGATTCTGATACAAACCAAAGAGATAACTGGCGGAATAAAGAAACAATCGGCAATAATTGTTGTCCTCTTTTTCTCGATATTAGTGAGATTTAATTAAACAGTACATCTGCAAAGAAGAGATGTGTTCAGCCTCAGATTTGCTGGACAGTACATCTGCAAAGAAAAGATGTGTTCCGTGGTCGGATGTCGGAGTTGACTCCTACGTGGCGTCCTCTCCGTCGTTTCGTATTTTTGGATTGAGATGAATACACAATTTCGTTGCTCACAGTTTATTGATTTATATGCTCACGCACCAATTCTTACAAGAAGAGTGAGGTGAACGCGTCGCTTACGCTTGCTCCGATCGATCCGCGATCGTCCCTTGTCCATCTCGTAGACGGGTGCTGGTGGGGGCAACCTATCCCTACGATTTTTGTTGCTATGCAGGATTTTTTCCTTGCATAGCTAGTTGTCTGTGTATACGCATGTATGTGTGATCGGTCGCGACAACGCCTCGAGTGCATACGCTCGAGTCGCGCCGATGTATTGTGTGACGTGTAAATCCACACACATGGAGACATCGCCTCGTATTCGACTTGGGTCGCGATGACGTCTCGAGCGTACTCGGATCGCGACGACGCCTCAAGTCTGAATCGGGTTTCGATCATTCGCATACGCATGCGACAGGTGACTTACGTATCACCTTCGCTAATTATTATTTCGCTTGTATAATATCGTTCGCATGGTCGTGCACAACGTCGAGGGATGCTACAGAACAAGATGTGTTCAGCCTCAGATTTGCTGGACAGTACATCTGCAAAGAAAATATGTGTTCAGCCTCAGATTTGCTGGACAGTACATCTGCAAAGAAAAGATGTGTTCAGCCTCAGATTTGCTGGACAGTACATCCGCAAAGAAAAGATGTGTTCAGCCTCAGATTTGCTGGACAGTACATCTGCAAAGAAAAGATGTGTTCAGCCTCAGAATTGGTGGACAGTACATCTGCAAAGAAAAGATGTGTTCAGCCTCAGATTTGCTGGACAGTACATCTGCGAAGAAGAAATGTGTCTAGCCTCAGTTGTGTTAGAGAGCTAATGTACAAAGAGGCATGTGTCAAAAATATGTTGTTTAGTGAATGTTGTCATGTGTAAAATATATGTATTGTTTTGTTTAACCGACTTCCAAAAAGGAGGAGGTTACTCAATTCGTCATGTATCTTTTTAATTGTTTTGTAATTTTTTTTTAAATTTTGTTCATGTTTGTTCGCGCATAACTTCCAAACGCGTTGAGATTTTGCGATGTGTGTGGTATGGATCGATCGGGTTTGGTGTCCGATTGGCCCCATTTTATTTTTAAAAAAGTTTTCGAAATATTTTTGAGTTATTGTCAAAAAGTGATTATCGCCGAGAAAAAATTTTCAATTTTTCGCGAATAACTTTTGAACCGGTCGACCGATTTCGTTTTCAATTCTATGGTAGAAAAGAGGACACTCCAGTGGTGGTCGCCATATGGAGTTACCCAAGATATACTAAAAAATTCCCGCTTTTTATCGGTAAAAACTGTATTTTTCGGGTTTTTCCCGTATAACTTTCGACCGAGTTGGGGTCGATGTTTATGGGGTTTTGATAGTTGGAAAGAGGACATTCGCCCCGTGATCTCACATCGATTTCAAAAAATTATACCGAAAGAAACTCGTTTTTAAGCGATTTAAAGAATTGAATTTATCTCGCGATTTGTCAAACCGCGAATCGACGTTCGTTCGCGAATAGGCGACTTATGTTCGCGAATAACTCTCGATTGAGGCGACTGATTTTGATGGGGTTTTGATGGTTGGAAAGAGGACACTTCCATGGTGGTTTCTCGTCGATGTAAATAAATAATGAAACGAAAGCGGTCGGTTATTAATAGGTACGAAAAGACATTAAACGGTTAAAAATAAAAAACTTTAAAAAAAAATACAAAACCGATTTCGAATTCGCTAAAAAGTAAAAAATTATTTCTTTTTCGAATTCGGTGCCAACAGAGAAATAAGAGAAACTGCTATATACGGTTTTCTATCAAGTCGAGTAGCAAGTATCGCACAAGTCTTAAGTCTGAAAGAGTATACAAATATAATCCAAAACTCTAAATTTGCGCACGCTAAAGAAAGTTAAATTTGTTTAATTTTGTATGGTGCTCATTAAATGAATTAATGCAGTTACAGCAGCAGATTCTCTTATTTCTCTGTTGGCACCGAATTCGAAATTGAAATTATTTTTTACTTTTTAGCGCATTTGAAGCCGGTTTTATACTTTTTTTTTAAGTTTTTTATGTACATTCTAATCGATACTATCACTAACCAATCATTTTAAAATGTGGTATAATAGGTCTACTGGCGAAGATCCACATTAAAAAATCGAACGCGCTAGTCATGGTACCTCATGGGTGGCATGGAAGATGTATAATGTAAGACCACGTGAAATCGTATACTGTTTCTGGAAAGACCTTATATATATGGACCACCTCCGACACACTGATCCAGAATGATTGGTCAGTTAAAGTCATCAAGTCAAAGTGATACTGTACAAAAATGGAGCACAGGAAGATTGAGAGACTACGAGTAATAATTGTAAGTATTAGATGTCAAATGTCGTAATACCATAATGTACCTGAGAAGTGAGTTTGTGCCAGTAAAGTAAGCAGCCATATATTAAATATTAAATACACAACTAACCTCAAACTGTACGGTCATCGTCACCCTCAAAGAAATTTGAGGGTTCCCTTTGAGGGAATCGTCCTTTCCAGCAGCTTTGGACCCTTTCCTTAAATGTTCTAAATACGGCTCTGAATGTTAGCGCCACCTCATTTTTGGTGGGCCTCATAAAATTTCTGTTCCTTAGGAGGGCATCTATGTTTGGGATTGGCGCTTCCTTTTGGACCCGTCCGCATGCTGCTCGCCTCAACCTGTAATTCTTGTCCCGTGCGCCTCGCACCTAGTGTACTTGTGTACACTCCTTGTTTACGTAATCTGTCGCGTTCTATTTTTAAGCCCAGGCGTTACTCGATTGTCTCTGTCTGGTCCGTTGCGTTTATCAGTGACCCTGATTGGTCATGGTAATGAGTCGGTGGTGGGAGTTCCCGCTTCCGGCGTCTCCGCGTCTCGCGCGGGTGCGAGACGTCCTGTTCTTTCTCGTACGCCGTACAGAAACATTGTAATATTTGCAGAGGTGAAACACGTGTTGTGCTGACCTTCCCGCCATATTGGGCATTACCTTATCGCGAGTGCGTCCGTATCTTCGCCTACTTTGATTTAAATTACAAGTGCGTGTTTGAGCACTTAAAGCGCGTATTTCTTTAATTCGCGTTATTTTGTTTTATTAATTTCCGCTCGTCAGAGCAATTTTGGCCTGACGTGATTCCGACCTTCCTTGCGACCGCGGCGGCGTATCCCCGCGCGCGCTTGTGTGTGCGGTCGCACTCTTCCTTCCGAGATCCTGAGGTGTGCGTAGCGTGATATTTGCCGCTACGTCCCTCGTTCCGTTTGTCCGAGGTACTCGCGCACTGTCTGACGTGTTGGCGAGCCTCTTCCTTCCTACACACTCCTTTTAAAGGCGACCTTACAGTGCTAATTTTCATTTCTTTTTTTTTTGATTTCATTATTTATTCTATAAACTAGTGCGGTAATTTTAAGAGATTTTAAATTGTGAATAGCGTGTGCGGTGTATATATATATATATCCTTTTTTATTTTTCTGCGTTCAAATAAACGGTGGTACTTCCCGTCAGTGAAGTAGAGTTACGCCTACGTCTATAACTCTCCACTTTCCTGGACTGCCCCCAGTCCGATCCAGGCATATCGCGTTTGTGGCGCGATTCATAAACATGGTCCTTCGAGCCGGATAGGGAAAGTGAAATTAAGTGCGCGAGTGATTTTGTGCCGTGTCGGTCGTTTCGTCGCTGTATCCACGTACGCCGATTACGTCTCGCTCGCCACGTGCTGAACCGGAAGCCGCCATTTTGGATTCTTGACGACGCACGACCTCTGCTGCCCGCACACATTTCCGCAGTGGACGCCATATTGCCTTCCTCCGACGAGGCTGCCGTGAAACATTGACCGCCGAGGATTGACGAGTCGAATTCAGCGCCCCTGTCGGTTGACTTCTTTCTTTTGTTTTATTAATTTAAACTAGCGATTTGCTCCTGTGGTTTTCTCCTTTTGTTTTCTTTTCAGTTTATTGATAAAGATGTCCAACGTTGAGGATTTGATATCAGCGCAGGAGGATGGACTGGAGCAGGTGGCGTATTGCCTCGCCAGTTTCATCAAACTGTCGAAACCCAGGAGGACCAAGATGGCGCTTGAGAATCGCCTTGCGGACGCTGCGCGCATTTGGGAAGAGTGCCGTTCCCGCCACCAGGAGATCATCATGCTCGCAGATGACTCCTTTAAGAAGACGCACGCATATTTCAAAGAACATGTGTTTAGAACAATGACCGATACCTTTAACGATGTGCGCGATACACTACACGACCACCTCTCCGCATTGACACCAGCCACTAGTGCAGTACCGCCTTCCTCGGGCGCCGCCGGTGCTGAGGGTGACTCGCGCTCTTTAGCAATTGCTCTGCCTACGATTCCTCTTCCGAAGTTTAGTGGGGATATAACAGCTTGGGCCAGTTTTAGAGATATTTTTGTTTCTCTTGTAGCGTCGCGCAAAGATTTGTCGGATTTGCAGCGGTTACATTATTTGAAGGCCAGCTTAGTAGGAGATGCGGGGCGTTTGTTAGCCAATACTCCTGTTGTAGAGGGTAATTATGCGGAGGCATGGTCGATCGTATCGGAGCGATATGAGAGGAAACGCGCCATCCTCTACTCCCATTTGCAACGCGTGGTAGATCACCCGAAAGTCGGTGCCGGTTCCATACGAGACCTCAAGAGTTTGTTGGATATCAGCCGGGAAGTGCGTGCTGCCTTCCTTGCTGAATCAAGATTACCCGAGTTAGGGGAAGATACTTTTGTTTTTTTGTTGGTCACGAAACTAGACAAAGTCACGCGGCGAGAATGGGAGCTGTCCCTCGAGGATATTAATTTGATGCCTACCTTTGTTTTGCTGAGCGACTTTCTCAAGACGCGTATTGGCGCTTGGGAAACCTCAGAACCACTAGCTGCTTCCGAACACGTTGCAAAGGGAGTTAGAGCGAAAGTAGAGGTGACTCGCGCTCATCAGAGCTCTACGCCTAGTCAGGAAATTGCGTCTAGCGTGCGTTCTACTCGACGTTCTCCTACTAGGAGCGCTTGCGTTTGTTGCGGGGGATCACATCTCACTTACCAGTGTGCCAGATTTTTGTCCCTGTTAGTGCCGCAGAGAATTGCTCTGATACAGCGTCAACGTCGCTGCGTAAATTGTTTTGCTACCGGGCACTTAGGGAAGAATTGTCCTGGCAAATTTCGTTGCCGTCATTGCCAGAGTCTCCATCACACGTTATTACACATTGCAGACCGAACTCCGAAAGACTCTGAACACAAGCCGGCTCCTGCAACACCGTTCTCCTCCGCTCCTACGGTTCCTGTCGAGGAGGCGTCCCCGCCTGTGGTGAGCAGCCTCTCTCAGACCGCGCTTTGCTGTACGGTTTTGCCTACCGCGTCTGTAATCTTGAAAGGAGGTAACGGCCGTTCTGTCGAGGTTAGAGCCTTATTGGATCAAGGGTCACAATCCTCTTTTATTTCGCAGGCTCTGGTCAATTCGTTGAAGCCTCCCCTTAAACCCGTGTCTGTCGGCGTTACGGGAATTGGCGCCTCTTCCGTTGGTTCGGCGCGCCATATCGCGACCGTTACGTTGAAACCGCGTTTAGGTGCACATAGCGAGTTTCCAGTGACCGCTCTTGTTTTGCAGCGACTTACCTCCTACATTCCTCCGCCTGTGCCGGTATCTGCGGACTTGTCGCATTTATTTAATCTACCTTTGGCAGACCGTGCACCGTTTTCGAAAGCCGCGATTCATTTAATCATTGGAGCGGATTATTATTGTAATTTTTTGCGCGAGGGCTTAATTGCGGGACCTGTAAATTCCCCGTCCGCGCAAAATACGGTGTTTGGTTGGGTTTTGTCTGGCCAATTGGCGGCCCCATCGCAAACGAACGGTACCACCTCGTCCTGTCACCTCACGCTATCGGATCCTGATCCGTTACCCGAACTCCTTCAGGCGTTTTGGAATGTGGAAGAGGTTCCGGCTATTGTGCCACAGACAGAAGAGGATCGTGCTTGTGAGGCACATTTTGTAAATACTCACACTAGAATGGCAGACGGTCGTTATATGGTCCGTCTCCCTTTGCGTGTCGATCCTCCTATCCCAATAGGTGACACTTCTCGCGTCGCGCTTCGTATATTTCTGTTAAATGAGTCTCGTTCGAGAAATAAGCCCGAATTGTCGCTAGCGTATAACGAATTTTTGCGCGAATACGAGGCGCTAGGCCATATGACGCGAGTTCCGGATGGTGAACGTAACAGTCCCTCCGCCGTTTATTTTCCGCATCATCCTGTGGTAAAGGAGTCCAGCTCTACCACAAGAGTGCGCGTAGTTTTTAATGCGTCGGCTATATCGTCCAATGGTACCTCTTTTAATGATTTTTTGTTGGTTGGACCTAAACTACAGGCCAACTTATTTGGTATCATTCTCCGTTGGCGTACGTATAAATATGTGTACGCGGCGGACTTGGAGAAGATGTTCAGGCAGATGCCAGTCCATCCGGGTGATACTGATTATCAACGGATTTTTTGGCGCCCCCACCCTAAACAAGAAGTTCAGGAATTTCGTCTGACCACCGTAACTTATGGTACTGCTCCTGCGCCTTTTCTCGCGAATCGTGTAGTTAAGCAGCTCGTTGCCGACGAGGGCAAGAATTTCCCTCTCGCGTCTTCCATCCTTGAGCGCGAAATTTATGTCGATGACATAATGTTCGGAGGCGATGATTTGACTACTTTAGTTGAGACACGAATGCAACTGACTGGGCTTCTCAGGGCGGGCGGGTTTCGTCCTTACAAATGGATCTCCAATCACGACGTTTTGTTGGCTGATATGCCACGCGAAGATTTGAGTATTAGTTCCGACAAATTGCTTGGCGATGATTTACCACACAAGGTCTTGGGAGTTTACTGGGATCCTCCCCAAGATGCCTTTTTGTTTCGTGTGGAGCCGCAATCTGCCCCAGTTACCAAAAGGGCTTTTCTTTCGCTAATTTCGCGTATTTTTGACCCGCTTGGTTGGTTGACGCCGTTCCTTATTGGAGGTAAAATCCTTATGCAGAGGCTTTGGCTCCATAAGGTGGGTTGGGATGACGCCTTGCCGGTAGATCTGACCAACTCTCTTTCGTTCTTCGCTCAGCAATTAACCACGCTGAACAAAATTGTTGTTCCGCGCTGGACTCATCAGGCCGACTCGTCTTCCCGCTTGGAGCTCCACGGGTATGCGGATGCCTCGAATTCCGCATACTCGTCGGTAGTGTACTTGCGTGTGGAGACGAGCTGCGGCCTGGTGTATGTTTCATTATTGTATAGTAAGTCCAAAGTGGCTCCTCTCAAATTGTTGAGCATCCCCAGGTTAGAATTGTGTGCCGCGGTATTGCTGGTTAGGGCGATAGAGTTTGTGCAGCGTTCGATGGATTTGACGTCCATTCCTGTTTTTTGTTGGACGGATTCCATGACCGTGTTATCTTGGATTCGTTCCCCCGCCTCTAACTGGAAGGTTTTTGTTGCTCACCGCGTCGCTAAAATTCATAGTTCGCTGCCGACCGCAACCTGGAGATATGTTCCCACCGGAGATAACCCGGCGGACTGTGCCTCCAGGGGTATTCCTGCCGACTCTTTAGTTGCTCATCCACTTTGGTGGAGTGGTCCTAGGTGGTTGCGTGCATCTTCGACGTCGTGGCCCCATACTCCAAACACCTCCATCGTGGAAACTGATTTAGAATCCCGCATTGTTACCAGCACTAGTGTGGCTGTTAGGGACACTGGTGGTGAGTGGGATCTCCCGCACAGGTTTTCCTCTTGGGGAAAACTCCTACGCGTAACTAGTCTTATATTCCGTTTTATATCTAGTCTTAAGCGTAGAATTAAGTTTACCAACTGTCTCCTCACTGCGCCTGAGATTGAGACAGCTCGCGTCTTTTGGCTAAAGCGGACCCAAGTGCACGAATTTGGTACTGTTTTATTGATTGATGGAAAGGCTTGCCTTCCCCAGACCCTCCGTAAATTTAGCACCTTGTCGCCATTTGTCGATGACAAGGGCCTTATCCGTGTGGGTGGACGCTTGAAAAATTCCACGCTCCCTTTCGAGGCCAAACATCCACTTTTGCTTCCTACTGGCCGTGTAGCTGAATTGTTGATAGCGCACGCGCACGCTTGTACACTGCATGGGGGCTTACGTGTTACCCTGCATTTCCTCCGCCAACGTTATTGGGTGGCAAATGGTCGTTCTATGGTCAAACAACATATCCATAGGTGCGTGACTTGTGCACGTGCCCGCGCGCAGGGTACTTTGCAGTTACTCGGCAACCTGCCGAAGGAAAGAGTAGTTCCGTCTAGGCCCTTTTCACACACCGGCGTGGATTATGCGGGTCCGTTTGCCGTCCGCTCGTCTAAGGGGAGGGGAATTAAGACGCACAAGGCCTATATCGTGATTTTCGTATGTTTGTCCATACGTGCCGTGCACTTGGAGGTCGCAGACGATTACACGACGGAGGGGTTCCTCGCCGCGCTCGGGCGTTTTACGGCCCGGAGGGGGATTCCTTCGGACGTGTATAGCGACAATGGTTCGAATTTTGTCGGTGCGGATCGCGAGCTCGCGCGGCGTCTGGCCGAAGTCCTTCGCGATCCCATTATTGCTGCTCGTTTTGCTGGGGACGGAATAACTTGGCACTTCATTCCCCCTTTCGCACCCCACTTCGGTGGGTTGTGGGAGGCGGGGGTGAAGAGCACAAAGTTTCACCTGAAACGAATGATGGGGAGTTTTACGCCCACATATGAGGAGTTTAGCACTTTACTGTGTAAAATTGAGTGCATCCTCAATTCACGTCCCATTGGTCCCCTGCATGACGATGCTGAAAGTCTGGAGGTTTTAACACCCGGACACTTCCTGACCGGTGCACATTTACTGTTGCCTCCGCAGCCTTCTCTACTAGATGTGGCTGAAAACCGTTTGGGCCGTTGGCAATTCGTTTGTCGCGTAGCCGAATCGTTTTGGAAGGTTTGGTCAATGGACTTCCTTAACACTGTTATACAGCGCAGTAAGTGGCGTACCCGTCAGGACAACTTGAAGGTTGGTGACCTCGTTCTACTGAAGAGCAGTCACCTCCCTCCCACGAAATGGGAGCTTGGTAGGGTGTCGGCGTGCTTTCCGGGCGACGATTCTTTGGTTCGCGTTGTTACCGTGCGCACCGCCGCCTCTGAGTACAAGCGTCCGATCACGCAGCTGTGCCGTCTGCCGATCGACGCTTCGTGCCCACCTTAATTTGGTTTTTTTTTTTTTTCTCTTTTCTTTCTTTCATTGCGGTTTGCTCCGACTTTTGATTTCTGCTTTTGCTTTCGGCTTCGTGCCTAACCTTGATTTTGTTTTACGGCTTAGCGTTAAGATTAGATTAAGTCGTAATTACCACCTTGATATTGTATGCGCCAGATTACTATTCGCTTAACTACTGTCAGTATTGTGTTGCGATCATCACGTCGGCTTCTTGCTATTTTTGTACGCGTGCATGGTTTTGCAGTTTTGTTCAACACAATCGTTGAAGGCGGGCGGTATGTTTGGGATTGGCGCTTCCTTTTGGACCCGTCCGCATGCTGCTCGCCTCAACCTGTAATTCTTGTCCCGTGCGCCTCGCACCTAGTGTACTTGTGTACACTCCTTGTTTACGTAATCTGTCGCGTTCTATTTTTAAGCCCAGGCGTTACTCGATTGTCTCTGTCTGGTCCGTTGCGTTTATCAGTGACCCTGATTGGTCATGGTAATGAGTCGGTGGTGGGAGTTCCCGCTTCCGGCGTCTCCGCGTCTCGCGCGGGTGCGAGACGTCCTGTTCTTTCTCGTACGCCGTACAGAAACATTGTAATATTTGCAGAGGTGAAACACGTGTTGTGCTGACCTTCCCGCCATATTGGGCATTACCTTATCGCGAGTGCGTCCGTATCTTCGCCTACTTTGATTTAAATTACAAGTGCGTGTTTGAGCACTTAAAGCGCGTATTTCTTTAATTCGCGTTATTTTGTTTTATTAATTTCCGCTCGTCAGAGCAATTTTGGCCTGACGTGATTCCGACCTTCCTTGCGACCGCGGCGGCGTATCCCCGCGCGCGCTTGTGTGTGCGGTCGCACTCTTCCTTCCGAGATCCTGAGGTGTGCGTAGCGTGATATTTGCCGCTACGTCCCTCGTTCCGTTTGTCCGAGGTACTCGCGCACTGTCTGACGTGTTGGCGAGCCTCTTCCTTCCTACACACTCCTTTTAAAGGCGACCTTACAGTGCTAATTTTCATTTCTTTTTTTTTTGATTTCATTATTTATTCTATAAACTAGTGCGGTAATTTTAAGAGATTTTAAATTGTGAATAGCGTGTGCGGTGTATATATATATATATCCTTTTTTATTTTTCTGCGTTCAAATAAACGG
Organism: Priocnemis perturbator; assembly: GCA_963942575.1. Classification (NCBI taxonomy): domain Eukaryota; kingdom Metazoa; phylum Arthropoda; class Insecta; order Hymenoptera; family Pompilidae; genus Priocnemis; species Priocnemis perturbator. The sequence goes on along the minus strand of OZ012643.1, from coordinate 3,297,398 downwards.
TGGTACTTCCCGTCAGTGAAGTAGAGTTACGCCTACGTCTATAACTCTCCACTTTCCTGGACTGCCCCCAGTCCGATCCAGGCATATCGCGTTTGTGGCGCGATTCATAAACAATCTACAATAATTACACATAAACGAAACTTAGTTGGCATACGATATGAGGTAACAGTAACACAAACGTGTAAATACTAAATCTTACAACTCTCATCCTCAGTACATGAGATACGATATGGGTGCAAATTTGACCCAGGTAGGATTTTATAAATGCTCAAATTTAAATGATGAATATATTACTCGTCCAAATAATGTTCTTTTGAAATCTTTCAGGATGCCACTACCAGAACTGAAACAAGAGGAAGAGGGAAGATGAGAATTTGCAGTGGCTGCAATGACACATTCTAAGAGCATGTAAGATTATGTATCATTCTTTTTCCAGATATTGAATGCAATATATGTGCATATATATGTGTCTACATAAAACTGATGTTATATGTATATATTAAGCAGTCAAAAATATGAAAAAGTCTACGTACCCCTGAAACCAATGGAGGTCTTCTGCTTGGATAAACATACGTTCAATACGTCTTTTAACGGCTTTCATTTAAAGGTAATCATTTTTTATCCTTTTATACTTGTGACGCGTGGGATCCGATCCTCGCGAGGGCACGGCGCGGTACGGTGGTTTGGGAGAAAAGGCGTAACTCGGGCGATCGCGACTTCACTGCACATATATTAAATAAACACTATTGGATTTATGTACATCGGTTATTCGGTCCCGATAATCTTCGGACATATATATACGGCTCTTTCACTGTTACGGTTGTTACTCTCTAATTCTACGTCTACAACAGTCTACAAGCGTCGCGGCACGCGACACCTCCATTTCGGCTGATTTCGGCAGAGCCTCGCGTCCCCACTTCTCTCGAAGACGCTCCGCTGCCCCGCGCAACCGCACGGCAGTTACATACTTCTACTTCATATTTCTCACGTCATGTTGCAAGTTAGCCTACTGATAAACTACATTCCTCTTTTTTATATAATTTATTAGCTAGTATTACCTTTATATCAATTAAATTTTTTTTCCTGGTTAAAACAAAACAATAAATATTAAGCACATGTTAGACGAAAAACACATAACGCATTTAATTCGATGCAAACGCACACAACAAAATACTCTGTTTTTAGAGTGCGAATACCGCTTGTGCGGACGACAAATTGTTACGTCCGGGCACTGATAGCATATTTGGCATCACAACTCCATCGGACCTGGCGGGGTGGGGGAAGCCTCAGCATGTTAAACACTTGCCGAGGTTTCCCCCACCCCGGGAACTCGAATGGAGTTTTGATGCCAAATATACTATCACTGCGTCCGGGCGTCGAGAGTCGATATTTAATAGTCGACCAAAAGTTTGTCAAGGATGGACGGTAGTCGAGCGGTCGACCGTTCCGCCCGGGAGTAACGCGGGAATAAATAAAATTATATATAAACCGAAAGATGATTATAGGCTTATTAAACAATGACCGAAAAGAAAAATAACGAGAAAGGAAATTATCTGTTCGATCTGCAGGACTTACAGGATGCCCACCTCCACTAAACCCGTACAGGTTCTGAATTGTTACGTTAGAATTCGAGTATAAGTAATGTTATATAGAAGCATGCAAAGAAAATAAGAGAATAGATCGGATATAGTGTGAAACCAAAAAGTGTATATTCTGACATATATAGATATGTTGCGTCTATAAATGTGTCGACATGCGTTACCGTTCCAGAGGTGTTTCGTTTGTTAACAAAGCATAGCCATTATTAAGTACACTTGATTCAAACGCAGGTTTCTGACACCAATTCCCCCGCTGTTAGAAGTGGGTATAGCGTTAGGTTGAGAATCGAAATATTTGTATAATCAGAAAACAGGAAAGCTAACTATTTACGCAATCTCGTTTTCGGTAGTACGACTTCGCTGGTATGCTACGTGTGATATATTTCGGTTGAGCGACGATGTTCGAAATGCGCTACTCCTCGCGACATAATCGGTACATGAATATTCGATAAGAAAAAGTATAAAGACAATTTTCGCTTCGCCTGGCGCTTGGAGCACTCGGTTACGCATGTGCCCTTACGACTGTTGCCCTAGGTTTCTCGTAATACTTGTATTGGAGCAAGAGTCGGGCCAGCAATCATAATTCAGGTAAATAGTTGAAATATTCTTACCGTGTTGCTGGAAACGCTCTGACAATCACTCTTTTCTACTTCTCTCGCTTAGATCGGCGGTAATGTCGGTGGAATTCGTTGGTTAACAAGGATGAGTACCTTCGAATCGTAAATGTGTATTAATACTACGATTAGGTCTAAAATTGCCTAAGCTCAGATGTTATATGAGCTATGCGAGTTACTCGCGATAAGACTCCTTAGACCAATCTAGATATTTCAATTCAGTCTAAATCCGACGCCAATTCTTCACACGAGAAAAGAATTATTTCGTTAGGCTCTAAATTGTAAATAATATATTGCGCTTTAAATGAAACTTATGAATTAACGGTTCGGCGCAATTCGCCGAACACGTGCCGGAAGCTAACGCGGATCGCACTTTCGCACTCTAGATAATGTTTAAAGAAAAAGAAATATGAGTCCTTGCTCTTATTAATAACTAGATTTTACGACTAAGTTTAACGAGGATTTATGAGTTTCTGATTTTGCTGCAAGAATTTGCACAGATTAGCTCACGAAAGAATAACTAAGATATCCTCGGACAAAGGACTACGTACCTCGCGACTATACAGCCAACTGCGACGATGATCGCGTCTCGAGGTGGTTCCTAGGCTTGCTCAGGGATAGTTTTTCATACCCTTTTCGCGGAATCGGCCACATAGCGGTCGACGGTATGTACAGATATCCGCAGAACTGTGTCCAGCGAGGCACTGATTTGGCTCGTTAGTCTCTTTCTCTAGTTAGTGAATTTTATTGTGAGGGCGACATGATTCCGGGACGTAGAGATTTAGTATCTCTCAAACGTACGCTTTGGCTGAAATAATGATAACGAAAAATAATCTTATGCCGTGGCGATGCCTAACGGAGGCGTAGTTAATAAACGAAAAGAGAGCGAGAAGGACAAACAAAAATTCTTAAGCGGAACCTCTTCGCTAGACTTAACTCTATATATACACATATTCATACCATGTGCACGCATTCATTCCTTATACTACTTCGTCGTGGCTATATGTATATGTATGTACAGTGAGAGTCGCCATATTGGGTTGGCAAGACGATGATTCCAAGGCGAGGGATTTTCTACTAGAAGTTACCGCTCAGCGGTACCGCGCATGCGTTAGGCATTGGCCGTTATATACAAGTATTGGCGCATACGAGGCCCGGAGGAAAATGAAACGACATGATTTTAACTCTAATACTCTAACGGCACGCCGGTTGCGATAGGCATACGCCGTAATATACAAGTATATTCATAACTGGAGGTTGGAGTAGCAAAAATAGGAAAAATACTAGGCAAAGAAGTTAAAAGTTACGCTGGGACGTAACACAAATACACTTTTATTGAAAACAGGGTGTTAGTTTATTCGAGCAATTTATGTACAAATTCAAATACTCACAATAAACACCATTTGGCTCATCTTTGTCTTAGCGGGCACGAATTTTTGGGATTTTTTTATTTTTTTTTGATAGAGCATCGAAAGGTAAGAAAGTATTTCCTCTGACGTTTTTGCCGGAAATCATTCCTTCAAAAGTTATGAGCGTTTTTTGCGAAGTAGCGTTTGTCGCCGTATTTTCCAGCAGGTACATTATTTTTCGGCGTTCTTTGTTTCCCTGGATAGAGCATCGAAAGTTCTATAAGTTTTCCCTATGACTTTTTTTTGGGAAATCACGCCTGCGAAAGTTATGAATGTATTTGCGAAAAATTACGTCAGCAGCACTGGTTATTGTGTTTTCCAGCGCCTCGCGATGTTAGAGATGAAGGTGTTAGTCGATTTGTTTGAATTCTTGCGCTTGAATTCAAGCGTATATGACGCAGAGTACTTTGACGCCTGTACTTTTAATGTTAGAATCGTTTCTGCAATGAGGGGATTGGTATATGTTCATGCGCGCCGAAGGCGCGCCAAGCGTTGCGCTTGAATTCAAGCGCATATGACGCAGAGTACTTTGACTTTTGTACTTTTAATGTTAGAATGGTTTCTGCAATGAGGGGTTTGGTGTATGTTTATGCGCGTCGAAGGCGCGCCATGCGTTGCGTTTGAATTCACGCGCATATGACGCAGAGTACTGTGACTCCTGTACTTTTAATGTTAGAATGGTTTCTGCAATGAGGGGTTTGGTGTATGTTTATGCGCGCCGAAGGCGCGCCAAGCGTTGCGTTTGAATTCAAGCGCATATGACGCAGAGTACTTTGACTCCTGTACTTTTAATGTTAGAATGGTTTCTGCAATGAGGGGTTTGGTGTATGTTTATGCGCGCCGAAGGCGCGCTAAGCGTTGCGTTTGAATTCAAGCGCATATGACGCAGAGTACTTTGACGCCTGTACTTTTGATGTTGGGATTGTTTCTGCAATAAGCAAAAATCAAATGTTCAGTTCGGGGGAGTCAAAACGAGAGCCTGACCAATGACACAGAACGCTCAGAGGTTGCCAGAATCAAAACAAACAACAAATCGACTAACACCTTCATCTCTAACATCGCGAGGCGCTGGAAAACACAATAATCAGTGCTGCTGACGTAATTTATCGCAAATTCATTCATAACTTTCGAAGGCGTGATTTCCCAAAAAAAAGTCATAGGGGAAACTTATAGAACTTTCGATGCTCTATCCAGGGAAACAAAGAACGCCGAAAAATAATGTACCTGCTGGAAAATACGGCGACAAACGCTACTTCGCGAAAAACGCTCATAACTTTTGAAGGAATGATTTCCGGCAAAAACGTCACAGGGAATATCTTCTCACCTTTCGATGCTCTATCCAAAGAAAGAAAAAAAAAACGAAAAATTCGTGCCCGCTAAGACAAAGCCTTACCGACCATTTATATATAACTTAACATGTATTTTTTTCTGTAGGAACAGCAACGGAAATGTTTGAACAAGAGGCTGAAATGGCACAGGGTTCACGCACACGTACGACGTTAGGTGGAGTAAACAAGGATTTCACAGGAAAGAAGAGATAGAGGAGCAGAATACTATTCTTGTGGATTGGGGAGTAAAGAAGGGAATTATTCTCTAAGCGAAAAAGATAGCTGTTATTTGTTCCATATTTTTATGTTTCAATAATACACGGTTACAATCACGAAAAATTGAGACTCGTTATGTAATGAAATAATAAATACATATTTAAAAAAAAAGAACACTCAGTGTTACGTCCTACGTCCTCCACCCGCTTTTTTAACGACTATATTCTCGCAACGAGCTCATCGCACCGCGTATCTATTTAATTAGATGTAAGTCGTACATAAACGAAACAAGAGCCGGCGCACCGCGCCACCGAAATTCCTTCACGTAACGCTGACGCCCATCCGGGACGTAATCCGCGCCACGCGAAGGAATGACATAACGACGACAATAGCGATGAGGGTAGAGACATAAGAATGCTGATGCCGAATCAGCTCACAGGCTAACCCCAACGATCGACTAGCGATCCGCGGCAACACATAGTTCCGAGAACGCCAACTTCCAAACGGAAGCTAGGGTGCCAGTTCCACGAAGGACCTGGCGACCCTCGGCAAAACCCACTACTTAAATGGGGCCACAAAGCGAGTCAGTCAGTCAGTCACAATTCTCCGCTCCATAGTTAACGTCACGCTCAAGTCGGGCACCAAGTCACTTCAGTTTACTTTCGGCAACTCGTTAATTTAAGTTATCAGGCTATTCAGCCAACCAAGTTCAACCACGATCCATGTAAATTCGGCAACTGTGAACCAGCTAAGTGTACTTCGAGATAAAACATCCAGTCCACCTCCACCATCTGAACATTATTTAATTCACACGACCGTGTCCTTCCTGCACGTCAACACTAAACACCACCACCTCTACCTCTGACCCAGGGCCCCAGCGAGCTACCTACAAGCGTGGACGCCCTCCCCGGCATCCACCGTGGTAGAACTCCCGGTGATCGTCGAGCCGCCTACAAGCGTGGACGCCCTCCCAGGCATCCACCGTGGTCGACTCCCGGTTATGGGAAAACCTTCGGGATCGGCAATCCACAACCACACACACTCCCACACATCCAGAGCCGTAGCCATTCGGACACCTCCTTCGTACATCCCTCGATACGTCAGTGAGCCGCTCCACTGACGGATCAAACCCTCTCTTCTCGGTGCGATCACTCCTTCCGTCTGTCCTCGATCCCTGGTATACCCGGTGAACGCAGGGTGGCGAAAACGAGGACGTAACACTCAGAAACAATTATTTTCGGACAGAATTTAGTAATGAAAACAGTATTTAAATTTAAAGGGATCCCGCGCTAGTACATCGCTCATTATTCTATAGGTTTAAAAAGGAACCGACAATAATGTAACTTAACATCAAATTTAATATAATAACATAGACTAATAATAATAAAAAACAAAGCGAACAACAAAAAGTAAACAAAAATATGCGAGGCGCAATGCGGAATAAACCTAACAATAAATTACTCACGAGTAGGCTGACACCAGTGCCAGCAGTTTTGGCACTCAGCTGCAAAAGTAGCGATTATATTTCATGCACAAAGTAGGTCATGTCATACTAGGGTTGGGCGATTCTACTCGATTCTTTTACAATCGACTGATTTTCGGTAACGCGATTCTTTTCTACCCAAGAATCAAGGTTTTTCTTATGTCTTCGTGTATATATAACAAGCATGGATGCCATGGAAGAAAGTACGCGTAATTTAAGGATTAATAAGGACTATTTCCTTTGTATCGTGTGTTTTATCTTGATATAATTTTTTATCATAATGATTATTTTAATAGTTGTTAATTGTAACTTACAACAATAAACAGTTACAGTATAAATATAATTTTTTTTTAAATATAAAGCCATATGACGATACAAGAAAACTTACAACTACAATATATTTTAAAGTAAATAATGCGCAACACATTGAAATTTCTGATTTGAACAGATGTACCTAATGCATACTTAGACTACTTAGAGTAAAGATTATACATTATATCTCACATCTAAGTGATTCTATTTTTTTATCCGTTCCTCGATTAAATTATTCTACATTATTTTTATCGATTCTTCGATTCTTTTTGAAAATAATCGATTCTTAAGTTTCGATATTTCGTTAGAATCGATTCTTAACTTTCGATTCTTTGGAACGGAATCGCCTATCCCGATGGCTATGTCATACCATACATTCATAGACCTTATACACATGGACCGCGTGTTTCAAACAAGAGATGTCTCCGAGACCTAAAGGACAGACATATCTGTCGGTGCTCTGCAAAGACCTTATATACATGGACCGCGCGTTTCCTATGCTGGCAATGCACGGATAGTGTCCCAATCAGTCTAGGACAGACGTATATCTCCATCCTCTGTTTCCCTTTATATACTGATGGTGGGTTGTAATGCGCATGCTCCGCGCAGAATGAAGTATATAATGAAAGCAAGAGGCCCTTGACCGGCCATAACCTTTGTATATAAGCCCAAACAACTTTCTAATATTCAAAACTGAAATGACAAAGGTTATGGCCGGTAATAGCGTTGTCATCGGCCTCTTGCTTTCACGCATGCGCGTTCCCCGCGGACCTTGCCCATTGGTTGTTTCGGCTTATATACTTCATTCTGCGCGGAGCATGTGCATTACCACCCACCATCACCCTGATAGCCAGCTGCGTGCAAATTGGCACCAAATTGGCACCAAATTGGCAGCAGACACGACAGGCCCTGTTTACAAAACCGTGATTATCTGTTTCCGCATCTGACTACGGTTCTGCGCGCAGAGCCTGCGCTGAATGGTACCAAAACCGCAGCAGATCTGCTAGGCTATACAGATCCTGCTAACGTTTTGCTACCAATCTGCCGCCAGAGGCTGCAACACAATTTCTGCTGCCAATCTGCCGACAATGTACGCTGTACGGCAACAAAACCGAGGCGACATCGGGCACGAATCTGCTTAGCAGGTTCTGGTGCCTCCTTGGCAGCATTTTGGCAACGAACGCAGACATTGCAGACCTTGCATCCAATCTGCAGCCAGTTCGGCTACAAGCTCTGTTTAGAGGCCATGGCTAAAATTTGACAATGCAGGTTTGGCTATCAGGACAGTACATAAAGGAACACAGAGGATGGAGACATACGTCTGTCCTAGACTGATTGGGACACTATCCGTGCATTGCCAGCATAGGAAACGCCCGGTTCATGTGTATAAGGTCTATCTATACATTATTGATTACACTGGACAACAAAATTGAACTTTGTCTTTGCCTTTTGAACGAAAATAGCCAATTTCGATTAATCTTGACCCGCTGAAAACGAATCTGAAACCCGTTTTTCAAAATTGGCTCGAGATTTTGAGTAATTCAATTTTGAAAGAAACAGCCTTTTTTCCACTTTGAACAACAATCAGGCCGTAAGTATACAAGTTAGACAATTTTTATTGGTTGCAAAAAATTCTCCAGACTTTTCCGAATAAAACGGTATCAAACACTTTTACAATTTAAACTTGCAAACATGTTTAAACATTAGTTAAAGTGGATAAGACACGTTTTGCGCACGTATTTTTCGAGATGTTTTCCAATTTTTACAAAAAACTGGGAGTCCGACGAGGATTCCAATACCTCTACGCGATAGAGCAGACATTTGTCTTTGGAAAATCACTTTAACACTATGTAAATTATATTTCTGCTTCGCACAGGAAAACGAAAACCTCGTGCGTGTTACGCAGTGTGAGCAGTGGTTCTCCGGCTCAATGCTGTGCAAACGCTAGGCGACAACAAGCCACAGCGGAACGCGTGTTACTACGTGACGCGCACGAAGTCTTAGTTAGTTTTCCTGTAGGAAGCCGAAATTTGTTTTACATATTATCACGATGCTTTTCCGATGGAAAATGTCTGCTCTATCGTGTAGTGTCATTGGAATTCACGTCGGAGTCACAGATTTTTCCAAAAATTGAAAAACATCTCGAAAAGTAGGTGCGCGAAACGTGTCTTATCCATTTTAACTAATGTTTAAACATGTTTGCAAGTTTAAATTGTAAAAGTGTTTGATATCGTATAATTCGGACAAGTCTGCAGAATTTTTTGCAACAACTGCAAATTGTCTAACTTGTAAACCTACGGCCTGATTGCAGTTCAAAGTCGAAAAAAGGCTGTTTATTTTCAAAATTCAATTACTCAAAACCTCGGGCCAATTTTTAAAAACGGGTTTTAGATTCGTTTTCAGCGGGTCAAAATTAGTCAAAATTGGCTACTTTTGTTTAAAAGACAAACAAAAAGTCAAATTTTGTTGTCCAGTGATGTAAATCCAGCAGCAATTGTTTCTTGTCAGTTCGTTAATAGCGCAGATTCTTTGTGTCACATTTGCGGGAATGTGACGTTGTCAAGCCAGAAAAGGGCTATCACTTCAAGAATAAAAACAGCCTATGAGCATTATTTTGGATTCAAGCTCGGGGATCAAGGTAAGGCCTGGGCTCCACACATATGCTGCAGTACGTGTGAGAGAAATCTTACGAAGTGGTTGAGCGGCCAAGGAGTGGCGATGTCGTTTGCCGTACCTATGATTTGGCGAGAACCAACAAATCACGAAAACGACTGCTATTTTTGCATGGTTCCACCTATATTCAAATTTGGTACCACAATGAAGAAGAAAAGGAAAATAGTGTACCCGAATATACAGTTTGCTCTCCGACCAATTCCGCACGGTGAAGGCTTTCCCGTTCCTGCACGTCCGCAAGAGTTTACCATCAACTCAGAAGATAAGCAGGGAGATGAACCGAGTGCGACATCGGATTCTTTGGAGCCATTGGCAACTAATGATGATACCTATGCCTGCCACGGTGTGTCATCTGCGCCACATACTCTGACCCAAGAAGACCTCAACGATCTTGTTCGCGATTTGGATCTGTCCAAGGCCAATGCGGAGTTGCTTGGATCAAGGCTTAAACAATGGAATCTTCTGGAGGAAAATGTCAGGGTGACATCGTTTCGCACTCGTCATGAGCAATTCGCGGCTAACTTCCAAAAGGAAGGTGATCTTGTATTCTGTTCCGATGTCGATGGCCTGATGAATGCCTTCGGAATAAAGCACGACCCGCAAGAATGGCGACTGTTTATAGATTCCTCAAAATTGAGTCTGATGGCGGTGTTGCTGCATAATGGAAATCAACTTCCATCTATACCGGTCGGCTACGCTGTCCACATGAAAGAGACGTACGAGAACCTTGCACATTTGTTAAATCGCATTGAGTACGAAAAGTGCGGTTGGCAATTGTGCTGTGACTTAAAAGTGGTAGCATTGCTAACGGGTCTGCAGCAAGGATATACAAAGTATTGCTGTTTTTTATGTGAATGGGACAGCCGAGCGGGAAACTTACATTATGTCAAGAGAGACTGGCCTCTGAGAACATCTTCGATCGTCGGAAAGAATAATATTAAACACCCAGCACTCGCCGAATCACACAAAATCCTTCTACCGCCCCTACACATCAAACTCGGTCTAATGAAAAATGTTGTAAAAGCTATGGACTGGACCGGACCTGCTTTCAAGTATTTGGCTCATAAATTTTCGAGACTCAGTGAGGCCAATATTAAAGAAGGAGTTTTTGTCGGACCCCAAATACGGGGCCTTTTTAAAGACGAAGCGTTCGACAACCTGCTTCAAGGGGACGAGAGAAACGCTTGGCACGCGTTTCGTCTAGCCTCAAAAAATTTCCTCGGAAATGTGAGGGCAGACAATTACGAGGAGTTGGTTGAGGACATGTTGTCTCTTTATCACAAACTTGGCTGCAATATGTCTCTCAAGTTACATTTTCTGCATTCGCACCTGGATTTTTTCCCCGACAACTGTGGAATGGTTAGCGATGAGCATGGTGAACGTTTTCACCAGGACATTGCGACAATGGAGAAACGCTATCAAGGGAATTGGTCTACTTCAATGTTAGCTGATTACTGTTGGACACTTGCCAGGGATGATCCTGTGCAAGTATACAACCGACAACAAAAGTACTGCCGTCATTAGAAGAGGGCTTTTACCGATATAAACTTTGAACATGTTACTGATATATTCTTGTGAGTACAAGACGCGTCGCAGGTCGTGGTTATCCCAACCAAGTTCGAATTGCATAAAAGTCAGTTTTGTTTCGGAATTCGAATCAACGAAAACTAGACTCAATCGGGTTTCAGATTCATTTTCAGCAGGTCAAGGTTAGTCAAAATTGACACCGGTTCGGCTCGTGAGCACGCAACGTCCCAAAGGGTTCACATCTCTGGGGGCGCCACCACGCTGAGCAACCCCCCCCCCCCCCGTGGGGGACAATAGTGTTATCACGTCTTTGTTCAATGATATTGATATCGGTAAATGTCCACTTCTAATGACGGCACTACTTTTGTTGTCGGTTGTATACTTGCACAGGATCATCCCTGGCAAGTGTCCAACAGTAGTCAGCTAACATTAAAGTGGACCAGTTCCCTTGATAGAGTTTCTCCATTGTCGCAATGTCCTGGTGAAAACGTTCACCATGCTCATCGCTAACCATTCCACAGTTGTCGGGGAAAAAATCCAGGTGCGAATGGAGAAAATGTAACTTGAGAGACATATTGCAGCCAAGTTTGTGATAAACAGACAACATGTCCTCAACCAACTCCTCGTAATTGTCTGCCTTCACATCTCCGAGGAAATTTTTTGAGACTAGACGAAACGCGTGCCGAGCGTTTTTCTCGTCCCCTTGAAGCAGGTTGTCGAACGCTTCGTCTTTAAAAAGGCCCCGTATTTGGGGTCCGACAAAAACTCCTTCTTTAATTTTGGCCTCACTGAGTCTCGAAAATGTATGAGCCAAATACTTGAAAACAGGTCCGGTCCGGTCCATAGCTTTTACACAATTTTTCATTAGACCGAGTTTGATGTGTAGAGGCGGTAGAAGGATTTTGTGTGATTCGGCGAGTGCTGGGTGTTTAATATTATTCTTTCCGACGATCGAAGATGTTTTCACAGGCCAGTCTCTCTTGACATAATGTAAGTTTCTCGCTCGGCTGTCCCATTCACATAAAAAACAACAATACTTTGTATATCCTTGTTGCAGACCCGTTAGCAATGCTACCACTTTTAAGTCACAGCACAATTGCCAACCGTACTTTTCGTACTCAATGCGATTTAACAAATGTGCAAGGTTCTCGTACGTCTCTTTCATGTGGACAGCGTAGCCGACCGGTATAGATGGAAGTTGATTTCCATTATGCAGCAACACCGCCATCAGACTTAATTTTGAGGAATCTCTAAACAGTCGCCATTCTTGCGGGTCGTGCTTTATTCCGAAGGCATTCATCAGGCCATCGACATCGGAACAGAATACAAGATCACCTTCCTTTTGGAAGTTAGCTGCGAACTGCTCATGACGAGTGCGAAACGATGTCACTCTGACATTTTCCTCCAGAAGATTCCATTGTTTAAGCCATGATCCAAGCAACTCCGCTTTGGCCTTGGACAGATCCAAATCGCGAACAAGATCGTTGAGGTCTTCTTGGGTCAGAGTATGTGGCGCAGATGACACCGTGGCAGGCATAGGTTTCATCATTAGATGCCAATGGCTCCAAAGAATCCGATGTCGCACTCGGTTTATCTCCCTGCTTATCTTCTGAGTTGATGGTAAATTCTTGCGGACGTTCAGGAACGGGAAAGCCTTCACCGTGCGGAATTGGTCGGAGAGCAGACTGTATATTCGGGTACACTATTTTCCTTTTCTTCTTCTTTGTGGTACCAAATTTGGATATAGGTGGAACCATGCAAAAATAGCAGTTGTTTTCGTGATTTGTTGGTTCTCGCCAAATCATAGGTACGGCAAACGACATCGCCACTCCTTGGCCGCTCAACCACTTCGTAAGATTTCTCTCACACGTACTGCAGCATATGTGTGGAGCACAGGCCTTATCTTGATCCCCGAGCTTGAATCAAAAATAATGCTCAGAGGCTGTTTTTATTCTTGAAGTGATAGCCCTTTTCTGGCTTGACAACGTCACATTCCCGCAAATGTGACAAAAAGAATCTGCGCTATTAACGCACTGACGAGACATCATTAATTTATAGTCCAAACCTGATATATGTACTGTAACCGTACAAAAGAGCTTCCATACCAATTCTACTTAAACGTTCGCACGTGCACGGGACATCTCACTCGTTTACCTGGCGCGACTCATCTTTTTCTCCTTGTCTAACTCAGTAACTTCTTTCACTTATAGTTTCAGTCATAGCATTCGCTCTCAATCTACTTCAAGGCCGTCTTTCTTTACTTTTCTCCTGTCTACCGTCTAGACATCGCGATTCTCTTTCTCTCGTTCTACTTACCGTTCTCACTTCACCTACTTGACCATATTATTTTCGCGCTGTCTCACTCTTACTTACCTGCCGTCTCACTCACGCAAGCCCGTACACGCACGAACGCACACTACTCGGCATATACAAACAGACATACACAGCTCATACAGGACTCAGACAGAACATTTGTAGACGCGACAAACACATACACAAACACTTGTAGACGCGACGGACATACACACAAACAGATGTAACAGCGACTATCACACATTCATCCATCAATCATTTTCATACATAGAATAGAAATAACGGTATCGAACTCCGGCGAAAGAGGAGAAGCGACTCCCACCGGAGAAGGAAAATCACTCGAGTGGAACTTCCCCTTTGACCGATACGGGTATATAAGGTGCGAAGAAGCTCCACTCGAGGCGAGATTTACTTCGAGCCTACATTCGTTGAAGAGATCCCAGGAGTGATCCTTCCGAATATCGAGACACGTAGATCACGCAGTAACTGACGATATTTGAACGACGTTTGCTCCGCGACGCTAGGGAAGACTTTTGCTAGCCAAAACCTATACCGATCAAAGACTACGGCCGCCCACCGAGGGTTCGTGATTAGTAAAGTTCAGTCACGTTCGTCAAAGATACGCGGTACTGCCTCTCTACAGAAATCGATACGCTTGCTCGCCAAATTAAGAACATCCTCCTATTCATTATCATTCATCATATCAATCTTCGCCGTAAGCCATCCCCGCTCTTGGCACCGGTCACGGCTGCGTTGCGAATGATTGCCATTCTTCATTAAAACTGTTTTCTACACGGTTACCGTAAGCCTCCACCGCTCTCGGCACCGGCCACGGCTGTGTGTAATTCGTGAACGACAACAGACACACTTTACCTGCCAAAAATCTACCTCAACATTCTAAGAACTCTTACCGTAACTCTCTCCGCTCTCGGTACCGGCCATCGTTACGCAGTAAGTAGTTCGAAGACTGTTTCCTACACGGTTACCGTAAGCCTCCACCGCTCTCGGCACCGGCCACGGCTGCGTGTAATTCGTGGACAACCACTGACTTATCCTCCACCAAAACTGCCTCGACTCTCTAAGAACTCTCACCGTAACCTTCTCCGCTCTCGGTACCGGCCACCGTTACGCAGTGAGTAGTTCAAAGACTGTTTCCTACACGGTTACCGTAAGCCTCCCCCGCTCTAGGCACCGGCCACGGCTGCGTGTAATTCGTGAACCTCTGACGACTGCCACGGTATACCATCCCCGCCCTTGGTACCGGTCACGGATACGAGTGGTCAGTCTGACGAACAATCCTTGACAAAACGTCCTACCTTCACCGACAAAACCAACCTCCTGTACGTAGACCAAAGGCGACTGGCGATACTCGCGAATAAGATCGTCGGCGCGACATTACATATACTCGTACTGTAAAGTGACATAAGACAAAATAAAACTTTCATTGACATATCAATTTATTCTCGACTTGACATTCCCGGCTCTGATCACTGCGACCGCGAACGCTTCGTAAGCCGCGATCGCGAAACTCAGAACGAACCCGCCCACACGAAGGACGACTTATTCCCTCCAACGCGGAAGGCCGGATCGCGAACACGAAACCACTCGCGACCGTAGCATACGACACCACCACTTACGACACCCGTACGGTTTCAGTACTGAACGGACACGACTTGCACAAGCTGTGTTTCGCTTCCAACTGACGAGAGCCTCGTCTTTCGTAAGCGATCGTCAAGCCAGTCTGTCAAATGTTTTAACTCAACCGTCAGGGCGTTATATATACTGGTACCACACACAATACTGTGTTATACTCTGGAGTTTGCCATACGGTACTGTCACAATATTACATATAAACTGAACATGGGTCGGTTATGCATTACAATCTTTATCTTTTCTAAACCAGAACCAATCAATAATATTTATTATCATTACCGTGTTTCACAGGTCAAAGGTAGTCAAAATTGGCCACTTATATTTCAAAGGCAATGCATATGTTGGGGATTTAAAGTCGTTGGCGCGTTAGCCTCGCTACTTGCGCGTAGCGGGAGCCGTTTGCGTATAGGCAGTGGCCTACTTTTATATAGTTTAGTTTTAAGGCTAATTTGCGTTACCACGCGCGTATACAATAGGACTGTGGCGTGTAGCGTATGTTGCGACTTTCCGCTGATTGGCGTTGCGGACTATCAGTAACGCCATCCGCCGTTTACGTGCGTGACTAATGAAGGATCAGCGGGGGCATGTCCCGCTTCCTTCTTCCTGCGTCGTCTTCTTCCGTCCGTTGAGAGATCAACACGTGTGTGCCGTCGTGCGTCGTGGCCCTTTCGAGAGAGTAGCCATCTTGGTTTCTCAAGGTGAGAATCTGCGTTATTCCACCTCTATTATACGTTGTGTTCCCTTCGAGTTCCATTACTGAACCGAAGCCTTCCTTCGAGTTCCATTACTGAACCGAAGCTTTCCTTCTCCGGCAAACTCTCCTTCTGGGTTGCTGCGACGAATCCCATCGTGCGCACTAGGCGACCATTCGGATTCCTTCCTTTCCACGGACCGCATCGGTCTTCCCGTGCGAGTCCTTCTCTCGGTCAGAGGATTTATCCTTTTTCCCGTCACCCACGACTGCGATTCGTCGCTTGCGATAAAGCTAGTCGTGGCCCCGCTTTCTGAGAGCAGTTAATACTAGGGAACACGACGTACGGCGCACCACGTGCTCAACGCACCACAGTCTTGTAACGAGTGATTTGACGAAGTCCGTTCAACAATAAGTTCGCGGCTGTGATAAATAATAAATTCTGTGACGCCTCTAAATATCGAAGTTACACCCACACACGCTCCCGCGGCTATCCCTATTCCACTTGAACTAGCTTACTCGTTCCATCGCGAACATTCTAGTCCTTCGAGCCGGATAGTCGAGAGTGTGGTGTAGTGTAATAAGTACCAGTACGTACTCGCGGAGGCACATCTGGAAGATTCCTGCATACTTTGACGGCGCCTGGAGAAGGTGAAAGGGGATATCTCCGCCACTGTACGAGACAGAACTTCAGGAGGATCCCTCACCACGTGCTGCTCCCGGACGCCGCCATTTCGCTGTGACGCCGTGACGTCACCGCCTCAGCGCCATTACAGCGCTGCCACGTAAACAGGGAAGGAACATAATAACCTCTCTTTGAGTCCTAACCTAAAACTTTCAAACTACGGTTTTGTTGCTTGCGTCATTTCCTTTGATTTCGCTTGCATACTGGTGTACTGTCGTGCCTTTTCTTTGCCTTTAGAGAGGTAGCGAATTTTGAACATTGCTTGTAAGCCCTACTCCATTGAGATGACTAAGCTCGAGGAGTTGGTGGTAGCCCAGCTGGAAACTGAGGAGCAGATAGCATATTGCCTCACTAGCTTTATCAAGCTCGCCAAGGTGAAGCGGACAAGGACTGCTATCAACAGGCGTTTGGATAATCTGCAGAGTTACTGGGAAGAAGGACGACGGAGACACCAGGAGATCCTCGCTTTGGCTGACGACACCTTCAAGAAGACTCACAGCTACTTCTTGAACAAGGTTTTTCAGACCATTACCGATACAATGAATGAAGCCAGTGATACTCTTTGCGAACACTTAGAATCACTGAGCCCACCAACTGTTAGTGGTGGTAGTAAAGAACCGGCTGCGTCCGGTATAGTGGAGGCTAAAACAGCTAACATTGTTTTGCCTACCATAGCGTTACCTAAATTTAACGGGGACATTACTGCGTGGATTAGTTTTAGTACGCTCTTTAAAACTTTAGTCATCGCTAGAGCAGAATTAAATGATTGCCAACGGTTGCATTATTTGAAATCGAGTCTTTATGGTGAGGCTGCGCGCCTAATTGAAAATATTCCGGTCTCCGATTCTAATTTTAGTTCGGCTTGGGAGATCCTGACTGCGAATTTTGAGAGGACACGGGCTATTGTATACACCTACTTTCAGAAATTTGTCGATGCGCCAAAAATGTCTGCGCCCGGAGTGCGAGATCTTAAGTCTCTTCTAGATGTAGGCCGGGAAGTACGGGCTGCGTTGCTTAATTTGTCTCGTCCCGTGGATCAGTGCGAAGACCTTTATATTTTCATTCTTGTCTCGAAGTTAGATAAAGTAACGCGGCGCGATTGGGAATTATCCCTTGAGGACGCCCAGGTCATGCCTACTTTCGCGCAATTGGAAGAATTTCTTAGGAAACGTGTCAGCGCCCTAGAAACTGTTGAGCCTGGTACTTCCTTTGACCATAGCCGTCGTGCGTCTCAACGTAAAGCGGAAATCGTGCGCTCTCATCAGGTCTCATCGGAGCGGGCCAGCGGGCCTGTTAGGTTAAATAACCCTGCGCCAACAGCCTCGGCCATAACGTGCTTTTGTTGTAAAGCTTCTCACCCCGCGCATCAATGCAACGATTTCTTGTCGCTCTCCGTACAACAGCGTATTGCACTCGTAAGGCGAATGAATCGCTGTCTTAATTGTTTCGCTCCGAATCACTCGCAACGTAACTGGCATAGCAAATTTCGTTGTCGCCGGTGTCAAATGACACACCATACGTTGTTACACTTGAACGAAAATAGAGCACCTGCAAATGGCGGTTCGGAATCGGTAGCTGCGCCATCTATCGTTGTTTCTCCGCCAATTGAGCCTTCGAGTCCGTCTTCAAATAATTTAGCTTGTGCACGTGTGTGTGGGACAATACTTCCTACTGCAGTAGTATTAGTGACGGGTTCCAATGGTCGTACCTCTAAAGTGAGAGCCTTGTTGGACCAAGGATCCCAGTTATCGTTTGTAACGCAGGCGTTAGTTCAGGCGGTAAAACCCGCATTAAATTCAGTTTTAGTACATGTTAATGGCATCGGAGCTTCGGCTATCGGTTCTGCGCGGCAGGCCGCGACTCTATGTGTACAGCCTCTCTCCAAAGACACTGCGGGCGAGGTCATTTCTGCTCTTGTACTTCCGAAACTATCATCTTATATTCCTCCTCCGGTCCACGTGGATACGGACTTATCATATTTAGCCGGGTTATCGCTGGCAGACCCCAGCCCTTTCGTTAACGCGCCAATCGAAATGATTATCGGTGCGGATTTCTATGGGCGTTTCCTACGCGATGGTCTCATCATCGGTCCTCCGGGCGGTCCTAGTGCGCAACGAACTTCGTTCGGGTGGATTATTTCCGGTAGAATGGTGCATCCTTCGGGGGAGAGCGGGGCAACAATGGCTTGCCATTTTGTGTCGACTGATTGCCCCGTATCTCTTCAGGAGACGATGCGGAGATTCTGGGAAGTCGAGGAAACCCCCGTGACCGGCCTAGTTACCGAGGAGGAGAGGAAGTGCGAGAAGCATTTTAAAGAAACGCACTCGCGTACGTCCGATGGACGTTATATGGTGAGCCTGCCCTTTAAGGTGCCGCCACCACTACCAATAGGGGATACTGCGCGTACTGCAAGACGTATCTTTCTCGCGACTGAACGTAGATTCACAGGGAAGCCCGACTTGCGCCTGGAGTATGAATCTTTTCTTTCCGAGTATGAGCGGCTCGGCCACATGGCACGAGTGTCTCCTGACGAACGCGTTGATTCGTCATCCGTTTATTTGCCTCACCACCCCGTGGTGAAAGCCTCTAGTAGCACCACTAAGGTTCGCGTCGTTTTTAACGCTTCCTGTGCTTCTTCCAACGGAACTTCCTTAAATGATTTTTTGTTTACCGGGCCGAAATTGCAAGGCGATTTGTTTTCTATTATTTTGCGTTGGCGTTCTTACCAATACGTGTATACTGCGGACATCGAGAAAATGTTCCGGCAGATCCTTGTAGACTCGGCGAGTGCCGATTATCAACGCATTTTCTGGCGTGCCCGACCCGACGAGGAAGTACAGGAGTTCCGATTGACAACCGTTACGTACGGTACTGCGTGCGCTCCGTTTTTGGCGAACCGTGCTATTAAGCAATTAGTTCAGGACGAGGGGATGCGTTACCCCCTAGCCTCTCCTATTCTCGATCAACAAATATATGTTGACGAACTTATGTTCGGGGGCGAGGATATTTCGCTCTTGAAACAGACTCGCGATCAGATAAAGGCGTTGCTTACGGCGGGCGGTTTTAGGCCCTACAAATGGGCATCGAATAATCCGCATCTCACCTCGGACCTTCCGGTAGAGGACTTGAGCGTCACTCCCACTAAATCGTTAGGGGAGGACGTACAAATTAAAGTCTTGGGAATCTCTTGGAATCCCACTTCTGACGCATTTTCGTTTAATATTCAGCCACCGACCGAGTCATTAACCAAACGCACATTTTTATCTTTGATTTCACGTATTTTCGACCCCCTTGGGTGGGTGTCTCCCTTTATCATCGGCGCGAAGATTCTGATGCAACAACTGTGGCTGCTTAAAGTAGGATGGGACGATCCCTTGCCGGCCAGGCTATCCTACTCTCTGGTCGCGTTTCAAACACAACTTGCTCTTCTCAATCGCTTGATAATCCCGCGATGGAGTCACCAGACAGGCGCGTCTTCCCGCATTTCACTTCACGGGTTCGCAGATGCGTCCAACGCGGCCTACGCGGCAGTAGTATATCTCCGTGTAGAGACGGATGCAGGTAGTGTCAAAGTAACGCTCCTTTACGCCAAGACTAAGGTCGCTCCGTTGAAATTATTGAGTATACCCAGACTCGAACTTAGCGCTGCTGTGTTACTCACGCGAGCCTTAGAATTTGTAAAGGACGCGATGAAACTCGAGTCCGTTCCAACCTTCTGTTGGTCGGACTCCTCCGTGGTGCTGTCTTGGTTAAGGTCGCCGGCTGCGCGCTGGAAAACGTTTGTCGCGCACCGTGTGGCTAGAATACAACAATCCTTTCCCAGTGAACATTGGAGTCATGTTCCTTCTCTCGAAAATCCCGCGGATTGTGCGTCGCGCGGCATTACTGCCGATGAATTACTTTCACACCCATTATGGTGGTCCGGCCCCAAGTGGCTATTAGAAACTTCGGCCTCGTGGCCCTCGGTAAATTCGGAGCCCGTGGATGAGAATCCCCCGGAGCTTCGCAACACTGTCTGTGCTCAGACAGCTACGTCCGTTCGCGACGCGTCGGACTGGGATCTTTCCGAGCGGTTTTCGTCGTGGCCGAGGCTGTTACGCGTTACGGCGTACGTCTTTAGATTCGTAGCTAGACTTAAGCGTAGTTGTAAGCATGCGAATTCTTTTCTAGTTGCATCCGAAATCGATGCAGCCCGTTTATTTTGGTGCAAAGCGATGCAACGTAAACATTTTGGCACTATTTTCCCATGGAGCGAGCAGTCCCGTATCCCGGCGACTCTTATCAAATTCAGAAACCTGTGTCCGTTTATGGATGACGAGGGTATCGTGCGAGTAGGCGGACGAATGTCTAAGTCCCGCCTTTCTGTAGACGCGAAACACCCGGTGTTACTGCCGAGGTGCCGAATTTCCGACTTAATCTGCCAGCAAGCCCACTTATGCACTCTTCATGGGGGGTTGCGTGTCTCTTTACATTTCTTGCGCCAAAAATATTGGATCGCTAATTCTCGCTCCATGCTTAAATCCGTTATTTATAAGTGCGTAACGTGCGTACGTCAAAAGGCGCAGTGTTTAAGTCAGCGTATGGGGGAGTTGCCTACGCCCCGTGTAACCAAATCCAAGCCGTTCACTCACACTGGAGTGGATTATGCGGGTCCTTTTCTGATCAGGTCCTCTAAGGGCAGGGGTATTAAAACGCATAAGGCGTATTGCGTTCTGTTTATATGTCTCTCCGTACGCGCGATTCACCTTGAGGTCGCAAACGATTACTCAACCGAAGGTTTTCTGGCCGCATTTCATAGATTCACCGCGCGAAGAGGGATGCCGTCGATTATGTACAGCGACAATGGTACTAATTTCGTGGGAGCCGATCGCGAGTTGCGTAAACGCCTGAAAGACATTCTCCGAGATCGAGATCTACAGGCTCATTTTGCGACTGACGGAGTGGATTGGCACTTCATCCCCCCTGCCGCACCTCATTTCGGTGGGGTGTGGGAGGCGGGGGTGAAGAGCGTCAAGTTCCATCTCAAACGCATCATGGGGAATTTCTGTCCCACATACGAGGAGTTCTCCACGGTTTTGTGCAACATCGAGTGTATTCTCAACTCTCGTCCGCTCGGTCCACTATTCGACGACATTGAGACTCTAGAAGCGTTAACCCCCGGGCACTTTCTTACCGGGAATCATCTTCGCGTTGTGCCTAATCCCACCGTACTAGACGTATCCGAGAATCGCTTGTCGCGGTGGCAAACTGTACAGAAAGTTCAGGAATCGTTCTGGCGCGTGTGGTCAGCCGATTACTTGAACTCCTTGCAACAGCGTGCGAAGTGGCGCGAAACAAAGCCCAATCTATGCGTAGGCAACTTAGTTTTAATACGTAACTCTAACCTCCCCCCTGCGAAATGGAACTTAGGCCGGGTAACAGAATGTTTCCCTGGCAGCGACGGACTGGTTCGTGTAGTGCGTGTACGCACGGCCCATTCCGAATTTACTCGTCCAGTAACACAACTTTGTGCGTTACCGCTTTCCATTGCTGAACGGTAACTCGAGCTTTATTTTTGTTGTACAAAACCTGCGATACTTTTCTTTTGAGTTGTACCATGACTGAATGCGGCGGGCCTGTGCCATATCTTAATTTAAGAACGCTCCAACGACGATTTCTAGTCAGCCTCAGCAGATAAACCTTTTTTTTGTCCCGTATTGGGAGTCGTCTAGATTCAACATAGTTGAAGGCGGGCGGTAATGTTGGGGATTTAAAGTCGTTGGCGCGTTAGCCTCGCTACTTGCGCGTAGCGGGAGCCGTTTACGTATAGGCAGTGGCCTACTTTTATATAGTTTAGTTTTAAGGCTAATTTGCGTTACCACGCGCGTATACAATAGGACTGTGGCGTGTAGCGTATGTTGCGACTTTCCGCTGATTGGCGTTGCGGACTATCAGTAACGCCATCCGCCGTTTACGTGCGTGACTAATGAAGGATCAGCGGGGGCATGTCCCGCTTCCTTCTTCCTGCGTCGTCTTCTTCCGTCCGTTGAGAGATCAACACGTGTGTGCCGTCGTGCGTCGTGGCCCTTTCGAGAGAGTAGCCATCTTGGTTTCTCAAGGTGAGAATCTGCGTTATTCCACCTCTATTATACGTTGTGTTCCCTTCAAGTTCCATTACTGAACCGAAGCATTCCTTCGAGTTCCATTACTGAACCGAAGCTTTCCTTCTCCGGCAAACTCTCCTTCTGGGTTGCTGCGACGAATCCCATCGTGCGCACTAGGCGACCATTCGGATTCCTTCCTTTCCACGGACCGCAACGGTCTTCCCGTGCGAGTCCTTCTCTCGGTCAGAGGATTTATCCTTTTTCCCGTCACCCACGACTGCGATTCGTCGCTTGCGATAAAGCTAGTCGTGGCCCCGCTCTCTGAGAGCAGTTAATACTAGGGAACACGACGTACGGCGCACCACGTGCTCAACGCACCACAGTCTTGTAACGAGTGATTTGACGAAGTCCGTTCAACAATAAGTTCGCGGCTGTGATAAATAATAAATTCTGTGACGCCTCTAAATATCGAAGTTACACCCACACACGCTCCCGCGGCTATCCCTATTCCACTTGAACTAGCTTACTCGTTCCATCGCGAACACCATATATTGTCCAGAGAAACTTGTTAAAGTTGTACAACATGCTCCGCGCGCATCATTCGGGTGGATTTTTCAGTTTCTTTCGGTAACAGAATTAGACTTTTTTTTCCCTTTTAAACGAAAATAGCCAATTTCGACTAATCTTGACCCGCTGAAAACGAATCTGCAACCCGTTTTTGAAAATTGGCTCGAGATTTTGAGTAATTGAATTTTGAAAATAAACAGCTTTTTTTCGACTTTGAACAGCACTCAGACCGTAGGTTTAAAAGTTAGGCAATTTTCATTTGTTGCAAAAAATTCTGCAGACTTTTCCGAATAAAGCGATATCAAACACTTTTACAATTTAAACTTGCAAACATGTTTAAACATTAGATAAAATGGATAAGACACGTTTCGCGCACCTACTTTTCGAGATGCTTTTCAATTTTTGGAAAAATCTGTGACTCCGACGTGAATTCCAATGACACTACACGATAGAGCAGACATTTTCCATCGGAAAAGCATCATGATAATATGTAAAACAAATTTCGGCTTCCTACAGAAAACTAACTAAGACTTTGTGCGCGTCACGTAGTAACACGCGTTCCGCTCAGTGATGCCAGAAAGCGAAATCGTAACAGTAACACGCCGAGTGGTGGGGGCCATGCATGTGATATGTGACAGGTGTCACAGTTGAACGTCGCGAAAGATGCTCGCAGACACGGCACGCACACACTTACCGCATGCCCCCACCACTCGGCGTGTTACTGTTACGATTTCGCTTTCTGGCATCACTGGTTCCGCTGTGGCTTGTTGTCGCCTAGCGTTTGCACGGCATTGAGTCGGAGAACCACTGCTCACACTGCGTAACACGCACGAGGTTTTAGTTTTCCTGTGCGAAGCAGAAATATAATTTACATAGTGTTAAAGTGGTTTTCCAAAGACAAATGTCTGCTCTATCGCGTAGAGGTATTGGAATCCTCGTCGGACTCCTAGTTTTTTGTAAAAATTGGAAAACATCTGGAAAAGTAGGTGCGCGAAACTTGTCTTATCCATTTTAACTAATGTTTAACCATGTTTGCAAGTTTAAATTGTAAAAGTATTTGATATCGTTTTATTCGGAAAAGTCTGGAGAATTTTTTGCAACCAATAAAAATGGTCTAACTTGTATACTTACGGCCTGATTGTTGTTCAAATTCGATAAAAGGCTGTTTTTTTTTAAATTGAATTACTCAAAATCTCGAGCCAATTTTCAAAAACGGGTTACAGATACGTTTTCAGCGGGTCAAGATTAATCGAAATTGGCTATTTTCGTTCAAAAGGCAAATTTAGTGTTGTGCAGTGTTATACAATGTGCAGGGTAAATTGCTATATACCGAAAAATCTACTTATCTCACTTGTATTTCAAGACACGAGACAGTGTTCTTGACATAAGCGTTACAGCAAAAAATGTTCGAATCTATGCGACATAAATAAACGTGTGCGTATACATATTTCATACGCTTCCTCAACCGAAAGAGCATTTCGGTACCGCTGTCATTTGCCAAACAAAGCACGTGCGTGCCACAGTGGTTGAAAGTTGAAAGGACACGAACCCTAGTTCTATCCTTTGCATGCTGGATTCAACCCGGTATCAGCATATTTGGACGCGAACTCCATCTGTGTCGCAGTGTACGTGCACGTCTGTATGCAATGCTAAGACCCTGATTGGGCCTAAGCTGCGCCACAGATGGAGTCCGAGGCAAATATGCTGACACTGGTTCAACCCATGACGTCACACGACCTGGTGGAAAGCAGACGGAGCATAGCTTCTACCTTGTCTCCATACGGTACCGACAACCGCCGGGCGGCGGCGCGCGTAGCGCGCTCACAGACACGCACGCATGCCATGTGCTTCTTCGCGCCCTTTTACAGATTCAGGCTTGAGTGGTGACAAAGGCTAGATCAATTTAACTCGGCTACATCGATTTTTCGATCATTGGATCCACAACGTAAGTACATATATTATTATAAATTGTATTGCGCTTTCAAATAATGAATGATTGAATTTGTAAGTATCTCTTTTCCCACAGAAAATAACGAGGACAATGCTGACTTGCTGGAGCAGCAGTTTCAGCAGCAGCCGCAGCAACGTGGACCGGCGGATCTAAGGCAAATGTTAGATCAAATGCGGCAGCTGCAGCAGCAGCTACAGCCACCACAGCCGCCACAAGAAGCGCCGCAACCTCTGCCGCGACCGGAACAGCCGCAGGGGGAAGAAACGCGGCAGCCGCAACCGCAGCAGCCGCGACCGGGACAGCGGCACCAGGAGGCGCGGCAGATTCAGCCGCAGCCGTCGCAGACTCCACATGTAGAACCGGGTAAGTATAATATTAACACTTGCCGTACTAGAACATTAGCGGCGCATACACGGGCGAGCCTGACCGTGGTTCGACTCGCTCCTGTATGGGCCACTATTAGGTGATATATATAAAGTGTTATTTGATTTATTAAATGTATATATGTTTATATTCTAGACAAAAACAGAAAGTGGGGTGCGGGCTCGAGGCGGGCCAAGTGGGTGCCATATCACCAATACCGCAGCACCCGCGGTAACCGCGGCCCGGCTGGCGGACGAGGTGGCGGCCGCGGTAGTACGAGAGGTCGCGGCCGAGCAAAAGGGAGAAACTTGTACAAAAATTGTACTTTTCATTTTTAAACTTATATATAACTTATAATTAATTTCTTAAACTTACTTATTTATAACATATAATTAACTTTTTAAACTTACTTATTTATAACATTGTGATGAGGATGGATTGGGGTTTTTTCAAAGGATTTGGATTTCTGAGGAAGTACTGGGGAAAAATAGATTTATTCAGAAATTTGCATGGTGATACAGGGAAATGGTTAGGTTTACATATAACTGTTCCTAGCTAGGGAACTGCCCTGTTTTCAATCGTCCGTCTTTAATGTGTTGGGGTTTGAATTTAGCGCGTAAAGGCGTCCGGGTGGTCTCCTGTACTCTGCCCTCTGGTAGGCGATCGGCGGATAGTCCTGCCGTTCTCGCCATACCAAGAGTAGGAACCCGGGGTCCTCCCTGTGCTTCCCCAGGCGTCCGGGTGCCTCTCCTGTACTCTCCCCTCTGGTAGGCGACCGGCGGATAGTCCTGCCGTTCTCTCCTCCAGAGAGTGACCCAGGTATAAGACCCCGTACTCTCCTGTGCTGAATAGGCGTCCGAAAGCAAAGCTTCGTACTCTCCTAACCCTAAAGGGCGACCGAAGGTATTACCTCCTTTTCTCCCAGCAGAGTTCAGCCAAAGAAGAAGTATGCCTTTACGCCGTCGACATTTATATGCGATCGTTTCTAAGCAGTCGCGGCGTGACAATAAGATCGTTGCTAGGGAGAGTCAGATTCTAGAATATTCTCGATCTTTCTAGCGTTAACACTAGATCGGTAAAGGGGTATCGGTAATTGCAGTTTCCCTCGTTAGTCGGCGGGTGGTAACGGGATTTATCGATCCCTGTTTCGTGGATAGTCGTTACAACATATAAATATTTTTAATAAAAATCGTATACATATTATAATTAACTTGTATGCTTTATTTAACCCTCCTTACCCTTACATCAAGGAACGTGCTTAAGAGATTCTTAAGAGGCCCTCTATATTCATAGTTGTGACTTAAGCATTTGCTTCATTAAGAAGTTCAGTATCCATAGGGCCGTATTCACATACTGATGATACACAGATATAACGATCAAATTTGGATGTTTTTGCTTATGAATATCGTTTATATGATGTCTCACGTGTTTTTCAGCTTCAATTCTGTCCGTTCTTGATGTAAATGCTGTATAATAGAAACAGAAAGTATTTATATAGGTGTATCAATACTGATAGTTAAAGTAATAATAAATATAAATGCATAAATTTTGACTCCTTAGGTACCTTCCGGATGTGCTGGCCACAGCATTATCAATTTCGTTTGCCGCCGTTCCTACAACATCATATTGTATTGCCATCTCGTCCAATTCTAAATATGGACCTTCTATTCTGGGCGAGTCCAATATTAAAGTTTCATTTTCGAGCAATTGTTGCACATCATGGGTCCCACCAGCCACTTTCTGTTGTCGTCCTAAAAAACATACGTTACTTCCTACTTTTATACATCTATCATTTATGTAATTACATAAATGAAATGAAGATGTAATTACCCTGCAATATTTTTGGTACTACATTGGATGTAAATACCGAGGGTGTTGTAGCCATAACGTGCGGAACTATCATGGAAATGTCTGGGTCAATCGTGGCATTGCCTGTTTCCGGTGCACCACCTGTTGCAAGCCTAGCCTGCCTCTCTAGGGACATTCCCTTGAACAGTTTTTATGTTGCTCCACAATTTTTATAATTGGACAACAGACGGCTATAACAATTAAAGGAAGAATATTTCGCCACATTAATAGATATATCTCAACTTACGATTCTTACTGTGCAAGGAAAATTAATATACGTTATGGAAATTCCTATATTAGAAGAAGAACTTTATAATATATATCATCCCATACCAGTTCCAATTCATTCTTTCTTAAAAGGATATGTATCATATGCAATAGATACAGAATATATTGCACTCAATTCGCTCAAAACAAAATTCTTCCCAATAAAAATAAAGGAGTTTGGAAAGTTGAAGTGAGTTGATAACACTTATATTGTTAGAAGAATTCATCCAGACTATTCAACAGAATCATGTACATCGTGTTTAATAATGCTAATACTTATGAAAACGGTAATGAATGTGAACCAAAATACGTACAATTGAAAAATTCACTATTTCTTCAATTACATATGGACACGATTGGATAATTGCACCCGTTGAGACTGAATTATTACACATTATGTGTCACGAGAATACTCCTTTTATCCTAAAAATTAAGCAGTTTTCAAAACTGTAACTCCTTTACACTTGAACCCCGGATGCAACGCAGTAGCTAAAGATATTATTCTCAAAGCCACAAATATTCAGAAAAATTTAAGCCTTGATATATTTCTACAAGACACATTCAACAAAACAAATTTGAAAGCACAACTAGAGGCATATCGTTTAAATAAAGATCAAATAAAGCTAAACACATTACACGAAAATTTCATGGATACAAAGAAAATCAAGTATCTGGGAACTACTTTAGATGAAATAAATGAACAAATCAAAGAATTATCACTCAAACAGCGAGCAAAGACATGGACTGAAAAATTACAAGGATTAAATTATTTGGGATACACAGCCTTAATAATATTGGGATTATATCTTGCACAAAAGATCGGTCTATTGGGATACCTGAAGGACAAAATAAAGTATTGTTTAAGGCCATGTATCATATTTGACCACTGTAAGTTCGGAGCACATTCTCGAACAATAGATAGACCCAGCGTCGTTTACCTAAACCGAGAACCAATTGTAGAAGAAGCTACGGATACTCTTTCGGTCAATGAAAATAGAATTGCACTAGGAGGAAAAGTATATCGACAAAAGCAAATAGTAAAACTATGATATTTCAAGAAAACACAAATTTAAATAAAAACTTTTGGGACCAAAGTTCTCCCGGGGGGGTGGGGGGGGGATGTAACGGTGTAACAAGAACCGGAGAAGAGTAAGGGTATCAAATTACAAGAAGACGAGCAGACTAAGACGTAGGCGGAAATCAACGCAGAAGAGAAGTCTCCGCCGTAACAATATATATATATATATATATATATATATATATATATAACAACCTCACATTCACACCCTTTGTTATTATAGATCTGTATTGAGGAAGTATGTTATATTCGTCAACAGTCTTGGTCCATTCAGCGGCTTCACATACTCCTCTATATATATATATATATATATATACTCCTCTATATATATATAGAGAGAGAGGAGTATGTGAAGAGTGGGGAGAGAAACACGCATCGACGCGCGTAGCGCAAGCCGGTAGCGAGATGGGCAGTTGCAAGAATAACATGGTCGGTGTGACCACGTGCGATTCAAGGCACATAACCAAAGAACTATATAATACGTTTAGTAATAAATAAGTATTTATTGATATAAATAGTGAGGTATACAACATCACCTTTCATCTCTTCCTCTACCACAGGAACCAGTATGGGTTCCACGGAGGCGCGAATCCTATAAGTCCTGCCAATATCTACTCAGCTTGCATCTAGTGTTACTCTACGCGGGTGGGCCCGAAGGCCGGCAGCCACCTCGACACACTTATGTGGTCTATATGCTGCACACACCCTTCAACGATCGAGTTCACGCTCGATCAACGGGCAGTAAACTGCTCCCAGTCTATCGGGTTGCTGGCCCCTCATCTTACTGGTGGAAGCGAGGCCTTTCTAAACCTCTCCCATAATTCTGCCACCATGGTAAGGCGAGCTGATTGAGTGCAGCTCCCACACCGGGGAAGAAAGCCCTTGCCAGCTATGGCTACACCACTGCCACGACGATTGCAACCCCGGGAAGGCAGAACGACCCGGGGTGCCGTCCCAAATGTTGAGGGACCGGTGGCAGCTAAGGGCAACACGGGTGGGACGTTCCCACGCGCAACCCTACCGCTACCACCGGCGGGTCCCCCAACCCCGTCTACCGATTATCCTCCGGTCGAGTGGACCCACAGCCCAGCAGCCGATTAGGGGTCCAGTACGAGCGCTTGTCGGGTCCGTGGGTACGCTAAGCCCCAAAGGTCCCCACCACAAGGGCGGGACCCCCCTGCGGGGCTACTCAGCTTGCAGTTTACCATAAAAGAGGGTAAATTAGATATCCTTAATTAAGATACAAATAACATTAGTATTATAATTATCGGCTATAGGCCGCTCGCCGTTGCGTTAATTAATTAACACTTAAACTTTACCCGGCCATAACAACTGCATACATGATTATGTAACACATACTCTTAAATCGATAACAAACTCTTCTGAAGTGTTACAAATTAAATTACGTCATTGTATGATTTCGGAGAAGAAGTGATGTGTTAACGGGTTGCAGAAAGAATGAACATGTAAGAATCGTGTTGTATTTGATGTTGCCAATATGTGCCGTTTGGGTGGAGTGGTGATATAATACTAGAGGGTGAAACATGCAGACAGTATTTGCTGGAAAATTAACTGGAGGGAAATTGCAAAGATGCTTACATTTGTCGTCACTGTTGCTAGTGGAAAAATCGACAAAAGGGAGAAATCCATCCGAGTTTCAACTTCCACTATCTTTTGGATTTGATTCAGATTTTCCATTAAATGCATGTTGCGGTTGAGCTTCCTTTCCAAAGTTGCTAATTTTGCTGCGTACCCTTGCTTATATTTATCTGACTGAGTAACAAAAACCAAACGCAAACAATTCAAACAACTGAATTATGCTATTATTAAATTTTTCATAGTAATTGTTTCTGTTTTGCACAATATCCAATAATAACGTAAATAAGACAAAATTTACCAAAATAATACCGGATGGTTTTTCCAAATCAGGATTTTCTTGTGCTGCATATTTAGCACGTGCCTTCTGCACTTCATGAGTGGAAGTACTCCTAAAGGGGTAACTGCAGTGTACTTCCTTGGTTTATATTTTCTGCACTTCTGAAAAGCAATATAAAAAATGTAAGCTGTTTCTCTGTTTAACATTTATTTGAAAAAAAAAACCTGCGACCAATAAAAAGAAGCGCAATCAGTGTATCAGCGCATACCTGTAGTATGATATTAGCTATTCATCGGAAGAATCCTGCACATCTAAGCAGCGTAACTGATATTAAGTTTTACTTTCCAGGAGCGCAACCAACTGGAAAGATCAGCAGTTTAATTTACATCCTGTGTCCATATTCTCTTACTGTTGCAGATTAATCACAGGATTCTGACAAGTTGGAACATTGGGAGAAAATACATTCCAATCAATATTAGAATGTGAGTCAGCAGGCTTGGTGCACTGAGTTATGGGCACATTTTCTCCAAATATCGATTCAAAAGTTGTGACTTTGACTTCTGCCCTGACCTTAGGTTGGTCGAGAGAATGTTGAATGTTGGGCATCTGTTAATGCAAACAATATTGTATGATAACATAAGTAATGAAAGTAAATTTTTTTATTTTATTTTTTAGTTTTTTCACAAGATTAATAATTTACAAATAGCAAGGGGCGATTTCATTTCAATTATTATAATCTTTGATCAAGTAGAGTAATGTTTGCCTTAGAATTTTACATCTGCAAAGTATGTATGATAGGGAAATGATAAATTAAAGGACATATAGGAATTTTACCATGGAATGAATGCGTTGCGCCTTTTGCAGTAATAGTATGCCCCAGAAGGACAAGGCACCAAAGGTTAGCAAAGACCTCTAATGTAACATTCTAATGAAGCAGCCCAGTATAAACTTGGTTGAAATCAAGCAAATATTAGTTCATAAAATGTTCAATCGTGTTATTTGAAATGCATTCCGGAAGGAATGTAAATTATGTGATATTTCCAAGAAGCTTAAAATAAAATAATGTTGTATGGGGTCTCCTATCTTCAACACAATAGCTTCTTGAATCTTTTATTTTAATGAGAATATTGATCTATCTTGCAATTAATAAACCATCATTCTGCTTTTGGAATATAACTTCAAAATTCATAACATGTTATGGATAAAACTATTACAATAAACTTGCGCGTCTGTTTCTGTTTATGCTATATTTAGTATTTGATGCAATTATATAAGAGAAAAAGGAAGTACCTTGATAAACGTCAGGAATATTCAATAAAAAATAACCTCAACCTTATCTTGACAATGGTCGTTATGGTTAAATATTTTTTCCATTAAATTTGTCTTTTAACCTTACGAGTTCTGTATTAAAACATTTTTTCTGAACTGTGTAGTTTTAAAAACGGTTCACTGTTCAATACATTTTGGACACCCTGTGTACATACTCTTTGAAGAGCATAATATTTAGATTACGTGAGGAAACGCGCGCAAACATGAATTCATTTAAGACGGTACTTATAAGGTAAAGAACATAACAATATTAAAAGAAAAATAATATAGTGAAGAAACATATGAAAACAAATTTATAATACACAAAAACTTTTATTTCGTAACATATTTAGTTGATCAGCATGACAATAAGCGCCCGTTTCGAGCAGTTATACATTTGTTACCGGTTCGTTTTGCAATTGTTTAATAAAGACGTCAGGTTCGTTTTCTCGATTCTTGACCGCCGTACACCGTGGACGTCTTTTATATAAACTCCCATTACGTTATCATTTCGACCAATTCACAAGGATTTATTAAGGTAAGTGTTTCTGAAACTCACATATCTTTCCGCGAACTCGCATGTGTGAGACCCGCGTCGCACCTCACACGCTGATTGGGTAGACGACGTCACGCTAATCGACTCCCGATTTCGCAAGTCTGTTTACACTCTGACTAATTGCGCTTTTCAAGTTCGCGCTCTTCCGTCGCGCCGCTTTCCGCTTTCTGTTCCGTTTCGGCTTCGCACGTGTAAGCATCTTTTGCGTGTCCGCGCTTCGACTAGATCCGATTCTGTAAAAGACCGTTCTCCGACCTTTTCCGTCCGAGCAAGTGATATACACCGTGCGTATTGATTGTTGCGGGCCATATCTAAGTGCGCGTTTTGATCGTCGCTAATTCTTTACCGCTTCCCGTGAAGCCTTCCTTCCGCGACTGGGCGGTGAATCCCCTCACGCGCCGGTGATAGTCGCCATTGTTTCCGCTCCTTCTTCGGGCCGTTTGATCGCCCGCGGAACCTTTTCCATTCCTTCTATCCGAGCTCGCGCCCCGTCTGTCTGACGGTCTTCGCGGCTCCTCCATCCGTAGTGACTCCGGTCCTCGGGTACTCTAATATTAATTCCGCGGTTCGGGTTCGGGTTACTTAATTCTAAGCTAGTCTAAGTTACGTTAAGGCCGAGACGGACGGCATAGCGCCTTTATTAATGTACCGTTAATCCGATTGCTATTAGAGTCGCAATAAATCCAACCTGGCGTACCGCCTTTAAACTTTGAACAACCATTTTACACCCGTGCGTACTCCCCAATACCTCCCAGCACCTTCCTTTTTGCCACGAGCGCAAACAGCAATAATAAAAACAATTATATAACATTATAATAACCATATTGTAACTTAACATAATAACTTAATTTTAATGATCGAAAAAAACGTGTAGGATGAATAAAAAGTCCACTGTACTTAAATACGTCTATTCAAATTGTATGTCGCAGACAACAGAGGTGTATACCAAAGGAGATTTGTAGAAAAAGTCAACATGTACAAGACTCTTCAGCAATTTGAAACCATTTAACATTGAGCCGTAGATTTATCGATTCCGTGTAGATTGTTAAAACATCACAATTCACGCCTAAAGTGATCCATGATTCATGTATATAATTGAATTTCCAAACTAATTCCATTTAAAATTTCAATGACAATGGGTTATCATACGTGGCTACAATGATATGTTCCAATCTAATTGTAAGTTGGTCAAATGTTTTAAAAATGCAAATATTAATCATTCATACTTAAAGATCTGAGAGCTTTGTTGCAGTCAATATTTATACATTGTTATTGAATATTGTTTAAAGATATCTTTTTGTTGTACAGCCGATACACGTGCAATTTCTTATTTGGAAATTGACATTCATATGTGTGGCGTTCTCATTGATACAACTGACTAAAATCATATATGGCCTATACAGTTACGTGTAGTTTTGTATATTAAGCGCTGTGCACCCCAGGTTGCAGATATCTATGCGAATTCACAAAAGCCAAAGGGTCCCTACCAGTGGTCTCACATTTGGCCCGTTTGCACCATCGGCGGCCGGCGGCACACAAGTGTGCGTGTCCTGTCCGTGAGAGCTGCGCGCGCCGTTTCTCGCCGAATCGCGCTCGGCGTTGAGAGAAGGACGGAACTATGCTGCGTCTCTCTTCCACCAACGTCGTGTGACGTCAGGTATCGTGACGACACATAAGAAGGACAGAACTGTGCTCCGTCCCCTTTCAACTAACATCGCGCGTTGCGTCTTTGTTTGACATGCAGCCGCGGCGTCGCGTCTTCGTTCCGCACACAGGCCGGTGGCAGTGATGCCAGATTTCGCATAAGGCATCGCACGTACCATTGCGTTCTTTCAGCCGGAAGGGAAATCGGGCACCACCGCGTTGAGCAAAGCGCGATCCAGCGAAAAGTGAATCCAGGAGAGTTTGGGATTGACTCGTCGTCGCTCGTCGACGCGTTCGAGTTCTTTTTTTCGTAGGTTCACGGCGAGCCATGATTCAATTTTGTTTCACTGAATAATTTTTGTTTAATTATTCATCACTCGGCAGCAAACGATATTCATACAAAAATATTTTAGTACTTACTACGGATAGTTTTTAATATTTTGTCAGCGGATCAATTTTATCACATTGATTTGAAACCTTTTTCTTACTACGCACGTTTAGTTTAACAACGCTATCCCCATTTCGAGAAAGAAAAAGGTGTTCCTTCTTTGACAATGCACCATGCATACTGTAATCCATATGTACGTTCATTGTCGCATTCTGCCCACGAAATGTCGCAACGTGCGTATTGTCGGAGAAGGCATGATAAAAGACGACAATAATTGCAAAAACCTTGCCAATGGAAAACCGAAATTCTCATTGTGCCGCTCCCGACTAATTGAAATATCTGAAAAGTCAAACCATTCTGAGCGCGTATTTTACGTACCTACTGCAAACTATTTCCCCGGGACTCTAACTGACTTTTCCAATGTCATTTATTCATCATTATTTTGCAACCAATTGTACGATATGTATTACTTTTAAATGCACATGTACAGGGTCCACAGGTTGCGCTAGTCAGTTTTTTTCCTGTAAACGGTAAGTATTAGACAAAATTATAAAGAAAAGGGTTCAATGGGATCGTAATATCTATCTTCTGCGAGACTTCATCCAATTCGAAAGTGCAACGCTGCACCCGACAAATGCAAATGCGAATGTAAGGTTTTTGTTTATAAAATTTAAGATCAGTGGACTTCCACGCCACCCATGAGGTGCCACGACTAGCGCGTTCGGTTTTTTAATGTGGACCGTCGCCTATAGCCCTATTGTACCACATTTTGATAATCATACAGCGTGCGGCAATACCTCTGTCCACTTTGAACGACGGAGATATTCAAGTTGGACAGGGTTATTGCCCCACGCTGTAGAAAGAAGGGTCAGAAAACAAATAAGTTCATTTTTTTATTTTTTTTTATTTATTTATTTCATGTTTATGTACACTTTATATTTTTCGTTTGTGCTTATATTGCCCCCGCTGCTGCCTCCACGGTTGCCGCCCCCGTAGCGCCCGCCGTGACGCCCGCCCCAGCGGTCGGGGCCGTCGCCCCCCTTGGCACCGCAACACGTGCATACGCAATTGCGCTGCCGCGTCTTCCGAGCTCGGCGGGCTCTCGCTTTACCCGCCCCTCGGCGTTTTCGTCCTAAACAATGAACAATATATACATGTCATTAATTAAATCAGATTATAATAGATTTTATCGAATAATGTTAAAATACGACATGTATGAATATGTATGAACTTACTGCAATCTGGATGATTGGGCGGTGCCGCTGGTGCCGGTGCTGCCGCTGGTGGTGGCGGTGGCGGTGGTGGTGTTGGTGTTGGTGGTGGCGGTGGTGGCGGTGACACCGGTTCTTTTACTAGCACATCCGTTTTTTTTTCTGCAAAGAGCAATCAATTTGTACATATATGTAAGTTAATTAAAAATGATCATAAAATTAATATCGTTATGTACTTATATTACTTACTTGTATTTGTACATTGATTCTACTGTCGAAAGTTACTCATTTGAATTTATACAAATTAACAAATCTCTGAACAGAAGGAACAGATCTGACAAAGTACATTTCTGCAGTACGTATGAACGGTATGTATGAACGAATTGTAGGAATCTATGGAAACCTTATTACTGTAACAATACGATAGGCGGATATATACGTAAAAATCTAATTTCAGATATTTTTGGCTATGAAGGTATCTGAACTGTATCATCAATGTACAAGTTAGTTACAAACGGTTTCATCTCACGTCATGTCGGAAGAAAATGGAATGTATGAGAAAATGTGTTATGTACTTACGGGCTGAATCTGCCATAATTTTGTCCGCTGTTTCTTGTTAGTCGCTGCGGGCTGTCGATTACTAATTGGTGTCCAGCATCCAGTGTCGTCAGAAAGAGCATCCCGCCACATGTGGCATGCGGGGTGCGGGAAGAAAGAGAAGTAGTATGTAGCGTGTCCGTGAGAGCTACGCGCCGCTCGATTGGCTCGTAGCTCTCACGGCCACGCACGCATACTACTTCTCTGTGTGGCAGGATGCTATTTCTGACGACACTGCGGCGTCCCATGTGTGTTTTTCGGCAGGCGCGCATTGCCCTTTCCTTGTCGCTCACGTGCTTTGTTACCTCGTCGGTAGACAATCGGCTATCGCCGCCGGCATTCGCGCGTTATACATATGTTATTCTTAAAGTAGATATAAATATATATATAGGTGTTTCTTCGCGCGTCGGTGGCCGCGTGCGGAAAGCCCGCCCCTACGGCCGCGTGATCTGTGCGTTCACGTGTTCTGTTCTTACCGGACAAGCAGTGAATTTCACGCAGCGGAAGACGTAGCAGCGCCCGTGCTGCATTTCTCCGTTGTGTGAATTTTGAAATTATTATATTGTCGATTATTTGTCGCGTTTGTTCGGTGTGTATTTGTTTGCGCGCGTGAGTGTGTGTGCGGGTACGTGTTAGTGTGTGTTTGTGTACGTGGAAGAGAAGGGGGAGGGTGAGTAATTTTTCTTTTCAATTTGTTTTCTGTCTGTTTCTTGCGGGTTTACACATAAATGCAAGAAAATTTGCAAGAAAAGAAGTCTAAGCGCAGCTTTTGCGAAGCTTGGCTTCGCGGTGAACAATATAAGTCATGGGTGCGAAAGGTGCCTTCTGACATAAGTTTATTTCATTGCTTAATATGCGATAAAAATATTTCCTGCGACACGCGCATTTCCAGACATGCGAATTCTGTGTGTCACCTAAATCGTTTAAATGCAAAGTCCTGCGGCGACAAAGATAGCCGCGATGTAGAATCGGAGACACATTTTTCGACTGCACGGACATTTCGGAAACAATGGTTAGATATTGAAGAATTTCAACCATGGTTACGCGAAATGTCGAATGACCAAACATTGTGTCTTTATTCATATTGTAACAAGCCAATGACGGCGAAATTAGGTAACATTTATCGTCACGCAGAATCCGCAGTTCATATGGCAAAAGAAACGCAAGAAACAGACAAACAATATAATGTCACGGACAAATCGGAATTGTCATTAGATGCGCGACAGAAAGCAGCGGAAATTCAATACGCTGCTTTTATTGCCGAACATGACATTTTATTTAGGACAGTAGGAAAATTATTGACATTTTTCCAAAAAATAGGAAGAAATTCAGACGTGTTGCAAAATATGAGTATGGGCAAGACCAAATGCGGTCACATACTCGCAAATGTCTTGTGTTCCGTAGAAACAGAACGTGTTTCGACCATCGTACAAAATACAAAGTTCAGTATTTTGATTGATGAAACGTCAGACATTACTAATACAAAATGGATGACGTTTCATGTTCGATATGTGCATCCGGAAACATTAAAAATTATGTCGCAGTTAGTAAAACTAATCGATCTGGATGCAAAAAATTGTGGTGCAGAAATGATATTTGACGCATTCCGAAAGGAAATGTACAGGTTACAAATTCCATTTAATAATATTGTTGCTTTGTCGTGCGACAATGCGCGTGTTATTACCGGCAAACATTTATCATTTCAACAAAAGTTGCAGGAAAAATGTGGACATGTACTAACACTGCCATGTCCATGTCATTCCGTCGCGTTAGCCGCAAATGCTGCATCCAGAACGATTCCAAATAACTGCGAAAACTTTGTAAAACAAATCTCTAGTTTTATAAATTGCAGTCCCAAGAGATCAGCTATCTTTAGCGATCGCTGCGAGGACACAGACTGGAAAATTTTGAAATTGGCTGAAACACGATGGCTTTCCCGTCATTTATGTATTAGTCGAATTCTAGAATCATGGGATAGTATTGACAAGTTTTTAAAACAGTTAATTTCTACAGAAAAGTCTGTAAAAGCTGCACAATTTGTAGCAGTCGTGCAGACTCCTGATGTTAAAGCATACCTGTTATTTCTTCAATATATTTTCAATGCCTTTACGATATTTCTCCAAGCTCTGGAAACAAGAGATCATACTTTGCACCGTAAATCGCTACATTTATTGCAAATAGTATGTAAAAACTTTTTAAAACCAGAGCTTTTAGCATTACAATGCAGTAACGTAGATTTTGCAGATAAAAATAATCAAATATCAATAAATGAAATCACATTAGGCATTGATTGTGAGGATTATTTAAATAAATTGATGACAGAGGGGCACACAGATATAGTTAAAGTAAAAGACTACCAATCAATGATCCATTTTTATGTAAATTAA
Source organism: Priocnemis perturbator (assembly GCA_963942575.1). Classification (NCBI taxonomy): domain Eukaryota; kingdom Metazoa; phylum Arthropoda; class Insecta; order Hymenoptera; family Pompilidae; genus Priocnemis; species Priocnemis perturbator. The sequence continues at coordinate 3,258,772 of OZ012643.1, read as the reverse complement.
AAGTTTTTGAACCGGCCACAGCTTTACGCGATATTGACAGAGAAACTTCCTTCGATGATGTTTCTTTTATCGCTGAAACCTTTGGCGGCTTCGATAAAACTAGTTTAAGAGAAGAATGGTTTGCTTTACATAACGATTGTACAGAAATACAAATTCATCATTTGTCATTAAGAGAATTTGATGAAATGTGGGAATGCATCCTAACAAGTAATCGTCAATATTCCAATTTGAAACCGCTCGTCAATGCTGTTCGATCGTTGCCAAACTCAAATGCTGATTTAGAAAGAATCTTTTCCTACTTACCAGACTTAAAAACGAAGAAAAGAAATAAGCTGTCGTCCGTGAATATGAATGCTGTTTGTGTCCTTAAGGGGGTCTTCTAGTGTGTACACCCATTTCTGAGGTGGTTCTTTGGGAATTAATTGTGGGAAAACTGTTAATTGTATTGTGTTTGAATTTCACAGTTATATTTATACATGTTTGAAGAACCATATTAAATTTTTTCAAAGTATTTTGTTCATAATTATGGAAGATATTTAATGTTGCGCAGGTCATGTTTTTAAAATCGTGTTCCATCGGGCGTGTAGCTAGGGGTCGTCCTGGCGATCTGAAACAAACGTTTTTGGTGTCATTCTATTCCTTATGAATGTGGCTATCGTTCCAGCCTCGACAAAAAAATTTCAAGAACAATTGACAAAATGGCGGCGCTTCAAAGACAAAACTCTGATTTTCACGGTAAAATTCTCACTTCTCGTGGCCCGGAAAAATAGTAATAATAAAGCAATAATAAAAGTGGAGGCACGGACGATAGCCCGTCATGTTCTGTACATGTGTGCAAAATTTCAAGTCGATCGGCCCAGTAGTTTCTGAGCTACATGCACGCCCGACTTGAAAAATGTCATTTCGAGAAAAACGCGTTTAAAGTTTGTCATGCAGTTGTACGGTGCATGTTGACTGATTTCAGCAATTTACCTTTAGTCGGCTATACCAGGGCCATACAAGATACCCTCCTGAGTCTCGTAGAAGTCCAGTTTCCCCGCTTTCTCATTTCTTCTGGCAGTCCTTGCCTCTTTTGACTCTGAAGTTGCTCGCTTGGTGGAACGTTCGACGCGCTCGCTGTCTCTTGCGTTTGCGAACATGAGAACATTACACCCGATTTTTACTCCCATCGCAGACAGAATTTGTAGAATGGTGTGGTATCCACCATTGAAAATACAGTTAGCCAAGAAAGTCGCAATTTCTATAATGTGTTTGCCACTGTGTAAATGTTTTGGTGCGAACGACCATATCACCGCATTCAGGCTTTCGTTATTATTTTGCGTGTAACATCCCAGGCATCGTTCCAATAAGTTGTCCGATGACAACTCTTCGTAAATGGGCCTGATGACGTCTAACACCACATCGTTCAGCGGAGGATTATTATGGGTATAGCTGTCTAATGTTCCCGCAGCTTCCGCTTTACGCCACGCGCACCAGCTCGTGGAGCCTTCAGGATAACGTTCGTGGTGTGGATTCTCGTCGGTGGATCGTTTGTGGTCATATGTGGCCCATATGGCGTTCTTCATGTTTTCCACTGACTGCGGATTTCTTTGTATTGCCAAGCCGTAGTATGTAGTTCATTCTTTTATCAACTGGTCAGTCAATTTCCCTGCTCCTTTTCCACCGATACGCTTTTGACCACCTCGCTTGCCTTTCCGCTCCATGTTGTCTTAAAATACTCGCGTCTATTTTGCTCGGAGGTCGAGAGTATACTGATTGTAACGCAAATTTCGGACGACAGTATATAAGGGGACAATAAAGGATGGATCGTCCACATGCTCAGCTAGGCACCATCCGCCTGGGTAAAGTTGTTACCTGGCGCGCGAAGAAACGGTCGACGCGCTCTATGAAGTCGCATCGGCTAAACCTTCGTAGCTCGGTTATTTTTACGAAAATCACTTTAAAATTTTTGAGACACATTCTTAAGACCCAAAACTATAAGAATATGAAAAAAAAAAAAAATCGTTTTTTTTTTCCTGACACACTAGAAGACCCCCTTAAATCAGCATTGAAAGCCAGAAGGGTTAATGATGAGCATTTGTCTCGAATGCCGGCTAACATATTATATTCTACATGTCCAAATACAGAAGAATTCAGACAATATGATACTGATGAAATGGCTGGTCCCTCCTCGTCCAATGCTTTTCAATAAATATGCATACAGTACCGTGTCATTTGAAAAAGTAATGTACAGCACAAATAATAAAAATAACGTGTGCGTCAAAAATCAAATGAGTCAAATCACTATCAAGTGAGTCTGCCATTAGTTGCATTTGACAGATCAGTCTGGCGTTAGTCAGACTTGAACAAGCAGTCTGGCATTAGTCAGACTTGACCAAGCAGTCTGGCGTTAGTCAGACTTGACCAAGCAGTCTGGCATTAGTCAGACTTGACCAAGCAGTCTGGCGTTAGTCAGACTTGACCAAGCAGTCTGGCGTTAGTCAGACTTGACCAAGCAATCTGGCGTTAGTCAGACTTGACCAAGCAGTCTGGCGTTAGTCAGACTTGAACAAGCAGTCAGGTGTAACTATTGTCACACCTGACATGAATAAAGAAAGAGATATACATTGGGCAGCACCATAACGTAATTATCATAAAATGTGGTACAATAGGGCTATAGGCGACGGTCCACGTTAAAAAACCGAACGCGCTAGTCGTGGCACCTCTTGGATGGCGTGGAAGTCCACGTATCTTATATTTTATAAACAAAAACTTTACATACCCATTTGCATTGGCCGGGTGCAGCGTTGCACTTTCCAATTGAATGAAGTCTCGTAGAATATAGATATTGCGATCCCATCGAACCCTTTCCTCTATAATTTTGTGTAATACCGTTTAATACTTACCGTTTACAGGGACAAAGCTGACTATCACAACCTGTGCACCCTGTACATGTGCATTTAAATGTAATACATATCGTACATAATGATGAATAAATGACATTAGAAAAGTCGGTTACAGTCCCGGGGGAATCATTTCTAGTACGTACGTGAAATACGTGGTAAGAATGGTTAGACTTTTCAGATATTTCAATTAGTCCAACCGCGACCCGCGGTCGGTCGGGAGCGGCACAATGAAAGTTTCGGTTTTCAATTCACAGGGATTTCGTTATTATTGTCGTGTTTGACAGTTATTACAGTATGAACGGTGAATTGCCTTCAACCGAACAACTTTTTCTTTCACGAAATGGGGAGAGCGTTCTTAAACTAAACGTGCTAAGTAAGAAAAACTTTTCAAATCAATGGGACTTGCTCAGAACTGTTAGAATATATACACAATTTGATAACCTTCTATTTAGAAAATAAATCATGCAGAACCACTCATAGAAACATTCGCACCGTCGTCGCGTCGTGTCAAGCAAATTCTTCCTGACGTACTGTTAGGTTGTAGCCACCACTAGATTTAAGCATTTCTCTGTTAGGTCTAAGCCACCACTATTTTTATAGCTATCCGTTAGGGCAAGCCCTTCATCTTGCGTAAATAACGTAAGTTTCAAGACAACGAAGCTTTGTGCCAATGGTGATGTCACCATATGCACCGCGTGCCTACGTGACCGACGCTACGGGTTTTTCCCCCACTAGACAGCACCTAGAAAACGCCCAAATCTGGGCCCGACACTCTAAGAAATACCATCGAGCAAACAACATCGTAACGCTGCTCGATACTCCGCTCAATCACTTAGTTCATTTTGCAAACTGTACGCTATTCCTAATAAACCTTAAGTTGTGCTTGTGAGAAGAGGAGTGAATACCGAGACTATTACCCCACACCTTCCCAACGCGGCATAACAGTACGCTGTCGTGTGTTAAAATCGCGTGTTAGTACGATCCCTCAGAACGTTCTAGTGCAAGAAGCTCCTATTACTTGTTTCATGGTTAATGCATAATACGCAATAATTGACATTTATTATATTCTTTCTTATTTATTACTACCACAGGTAGAATAATGTTACTGAAACAAAAATTTATGAAATATATATTTTGCCCATATCTATTATAAACCAATACGACACATCTATTCCGCTGACAAAATATTAAAAACTATCCGTAGTAGGTACTAAAATATTTGTAAATGAATGTTATTTGTTGCCGTGTGATAAACTATTAACAGAAAAAATTATTTTGTGAAAAAAAAATGGGACCATGACTTGGCGCGAACCTACGAAAAAACCCAACGCGTCGACGAGCGACGAGCGACGATGAGTACGACGAATCTCAATCCCAAACTCTCCTCGATTCACTTTTCTGTGGATCGTGCTCTGCTCAGGGCGGTGGTGCCCGATTTGCCTTCCGGCTGAAAGAACACAATGGTACGTGCGATGCCTTATGCGAAATCTGGCACCACTGTCACCGGCCTGTGTGCGGAACGAAGACGCGACGCCGCGACTGCATGTCGAACAAATGTCGTGATAGCGCGAATCAATGAGACGACATAAAATAAAATATAATAATGAATACTTTATTAAGAATGAACAGAGTTACTGGTAGAGATTCGGTGTAGACTAAGACTAAACTCGCAGCGTAGAACATGCTTCTTATATCTACGGTTTGTGAGAAGAGGGGGTTGCGTCGGTAGCCCAGAGAAGGGCGAAAGCGTCCTCCACGAAGTCTCTCTTCTTGGTAAGGGAGTCTCTAGGAATTTAGGCTATCTGGACATCTGTGTCCACTCAGATGTCGCCTCAGCTGCAAGTACTTCGCTATGTGTCAGTTTCTGGTTACTCGGACGTCGTAAAGTATCTCTCGGTGCGATATGGGTGGTTAAAAAGGGAAAGCGGCGAAGGGCTCGGTACCTAGGCCCGCTTACACAAAGACGCAACGCGCGATGTTGGTTGAAAGGAGACGGAGCATAGTTCTGTCCTTCTTATGTGTCGTCACGATACTTGACGTCACGCGACGTTGGTGGAAGGGAGACGCGGCATAGCTCCGTCCTTCTCTTCAAGCCGAGTACGATTCGGCGAGAAACGGTGCGCGCAGCTCTCACGGACAAGGCACGCATACTTTTCCGTATCCCCACTCCCGCGAGCACCAATGTTGCAAAAGAGCCAGATCTGGCCACACTGGTCGTATTGGTTTATGATAGATATGGGCAAAATATATATTTCACGTTATGACAAAGTGGGCCTATGTACTCGCATAGGTACAGAAATTAACTTCTTCTGTTTAGCTCAGTGCGGTCCAAGAAAGTGCCCCGGGGCCAGTGTCAGCAGTTCTGGCCAAAAACCGCACACTTGGCGATCGTAGTGGGGGAAAAAGCAAGGTGTGTGCGTGCCGTGTCTGTGAGTTTTCGTCTTGCGTTTTCCCCCACTACCGTCGCCAGGTGTGCGGTTTTAGGCCAGAACTGCCGACACTGCCCGGGGCAATTCCGGTTCCCCCACCGCGCTACCGTTGCTATGGAGACGAGTGACGCACGGTAGATCACATGATCGGTGTAGACAGAGAACCGTGAGGCGCGTGAGGCGACAGCAATAGCGGCGCGCCCAGCGCGCCGTACACACATGCGATGCATGGTGCAGCCACAATTTAGTACTTTAATATATGTATACAATATAGACTTTGCTCCTTTTTTCCGTTAAACTCGATGGGAGAGTGTTCGCTTTGCTACATGCAGCGGAACAGTTTCTCATCAGTTTCTTCTTCGCAGCGTTTGCAGTAGGAAGTGTTATCGGAGCAGCGAAAGAAGATTCATAGGACATTCGTGATATTTCACAGTTTTATTATTATATAAGTTTAAGGTTTAAAACCATAAGTATAAGCATAAGATAGATAAGCTATGTCGGAGCTAACCACGCGGCAAAAACGAATTTCTGCTCGCGAAGAGAACTATTTAGCCCTTGAAACGGGAGAAAATGCCGCAACATGCGTAATGTGGGGTACAACGCTTGCATGTAAAAAATATAATATCTTGCGGCATTGTTTTAGATGCCATAAAGGATGTAGTGATTACTCTACAGAAAAGCGGCGTAAGATAGTTAAGGCATGGAAAGAAAAACGGGAAACTGAGTGTTCGACCGTGGCAAGCACATCTCGCGTCAAAACCGTTACAGCTGCGTCTGCCTGTACCTTGCAAAGTACGACAGCTTCGTATGCTGTAACGCTCGAAATTCTTCAGAGTAAAAAGTCCTTTAGGGACGAAGAATTTGTAAAAAATTCTGCCATCGCAATGGCAAAAGTTTTCGGCAATAATTTAGCTGCGGAACAGTTTAAAAGTGTCCCATTATCTCACCAGACGGTCTTCAGACGAGTCGATGACATTGATAGTTTTTTGGTAAAAGAATTACGTACACTTATCGAAAAGTATACGTACTACTCTTTTTGTTTAAACGAAAGTACGGATGTAAATGACGTCAGTCAACTTGCCAATTTCATCCGTACTGTGGTTCAAAATTTTGCTATAAGCGAAAAATTGCTCGCCTTAGTCGCGTTGCACAACACGACGAAAGGCGAAGACATATATGCCGCGTTGATATCACAGATGGATATATTTGGAATTTCGTTTGAAAAATGTACATGCATCGTAACCGATGGAGCACCGTCAATGTGTGGGACAAAAAAGGGATTGATCGGTCAATTGAGTCCAAATTTAATAAATTATCGCGTTTTCCACTGCGCCATACACCAGGAAGTGTTATGCGCAAAATCTTTAAGAAATTCGTATGCCATGGCATTCGTAACAAGAGTGATTAATCTTGTTAGGGGCGGCATTCACTCTCTCACACAGCGAAAGCTACAATTATTTTTGAAAGAACATAATGCAGCTTTCGGCGATTTGCGAATGCATTGCGAAACTCGGTGGCTAAGTGCGGGCAAATCATTAGAACGAAATTTTGCAGTTCGTTAGGAACTAATTATGTTCCTTAACCCTTCCGGTACGGAGGACCTGGCCGCGGTTATACATTCGTGAGACGAGGAAGTTTTCCGCTGTTGACTGTTACTAATTATATATTATAATGGAACGATTAGAACAGCCGGGAATTTTAGGCAACGGTAGCACCCACATAACTTTCCGTGAATACTGCCAATCGGCGGCGGTAGGACTCAGAGAACGTTTAACGTATGCCCCCAATTGGCGGCGGTAGGACCGAGAGAATGTTTGGTGGATGCCGCCAATAGGCAGCGGTAGTACCGAAAGGGTTAAAACTGAAATTAAAGTAGATGTAGTATCAACGATTAAAGAATTACAAAGCCCCGAATTTTTATGTGTATTAGCTTTTCTAACAGACATGGCTTCTTACCTGAACAATTTAAATTTAAATTTGCAAGGTAAGAAGCAAAATATTGTTCAATCGTTCGGTCATATCAGCAGTTTCAAGAAAAAACTTGCATTATTCGCAGCTCAATTTGAAAAAGAAATTTTATCTCATTTTCCGCGATAGGTAGAAATTAAGTCAGAATTTCCGGAAATAGATTTTACATCTTTCCAAAAAAATGTAAATGATATTGCCTGGAAATTTGATAGTAGACTTAAAGATTTTGAATTATTAAGCAAGAAAGGTATTTATTCGCGAATCCATTAACAGCCAATGTCGAGGATCAGGACTGTCAGAGAAATCTATATTGCCGACTAACTTCACCTCACTTCACGCTCATCACTCATGCGAGATCTCGAATCGATAACTTGTCCACCTATCAGCGATCAATACAGATCTAATCGATTACTTTTCGAGAACTCACGTGACGAGCCGGTGCGCTTCCGGCGCCCGCCTTTTATTCGCATTCACCTCGCAACCATTGTATCACGCGGACGTCACCTTTTGTACTACCTCACACGGTTCTCAAATAAGACGGTTTCACTTCATCTCTTTTCTCATTATTACTTCTCGTACGGTGCAACTCAACACGGGTTCACTCAGTGTGTGCAAATAACTGTTATCTAGTGTGTTAAATAAATAGTCTATCGTGTTTTTATAACTTCAATTTGCCTGCGCTTACTTGCCACTCACCCGTCCACTATCCACTCGCTTACCACCTACGCGAGCACTTCATATCTCAACAAGGACATTGATTTACAATTAGAATTGTGCGACTTACAAACTGATCCCTATTTAGCTGCCCCAAAAGAAATCGGCGAACACTTTTTTAAATTGCTACCTGCGGATAAATATCCCAAGTTACGCGATTCTAGTTTAAAAATTCTATCAATGTTTGGTTCCACGTACACTTGTGAAAGTGGATTTTCGGCCATGAAACATATTAAAACAAATTATAGAAATTCCTTAACAGACAAATCTTTAGCCAGCGCGTTACGTGTTAGTTTAACAAATATTTCGGTCGATTATCGAAAATAATTAACAACAAATAATGTTCATATAGACGAGAACAATTGAGCAGTCTGTTTTGTGTTTTTTTTATTGTTCTTTCTATTGTATGTGTATTTATATTGCGTTTTTTGTTTAGTTTATATATTTTAGCCCGCAGCTCGGCCCATTTCAGCCACCTGCCAAGAGGGGGGCCATCAAATATTTTTGAATATTTTTCTATTTTTAAAGATGAGTTTTAGAATTTTTAATTATTATCATTACATTTTCTGGATAGCGTCAGTTAATTAACATTTTTTTTGTCATTAGGTCAAGGTGCAGCAGGTTGCGGTTTAGGAGCTGCGAGAATCGCATTGAGAAGCTTCCTTTAAGTTTAAGTCGCGCGCGTCGCTCGAGCTGCGCCGGTAGGGTACGGGGTGGGGGGGGGGGGGGGGGGGGTCCGATTGGTTCCAGCTAGTAGAGGGCGAAGCAGCCGCGTGAGGGGCAGTGATGCCAGAAAGCCGAAAAAGCAGCAGCAGCACGCCGAGTGGTGGGGGCCATGCATGTGATATGTGACAGTTGTGTCACAGTTGAACGTCGCGAAAGACGCCGCAAACACGGCACGCACACACTTACCGCATGCCCCCACTATTCGGCGTGCTGCTGCTGCTTTTTCGGCTTTCTGGTATCACTGGTGAGGGGCCCCACCCGTGGACCGCACTGGTTTAGCTGATACATGCATGAACTTTATTGTAAGCATACGTATCTTTATTTGAAGCATACTTATCACCATTACTGTCAAGATAAGTATGTTTCAGTTCTCGTCACTGTCGGTATTTATGATGGGAACTTATTGTTAGACTGGTGTCCCAATTGTCGACATACTCATGATGACAGTCATGGTGATAAGTATTCTTCAAATAAAGATACGTATTCTTACAATAAAGTTCATGCATGTATCAGCTCATCTTTGCCATAACGTGAAACATATATAATGTCCATATCTATCATAAACCAACACGATACATGACACATGTATTCCCTTGACAAAATATTAAAAACTATCCGTAGTAAGTAATAACATATTTTTAAATGAATATCGTTTATTGCCGTGTGTTGAATAATTATAAATAAAAGTTATCGTATGAAAAAAAATTGATCAATTGCTGAGTGCGAACCTACAAAAAAATCTCCAGCGGTTCCAAAGTCTGACACCTTACTACTACGCTAGCTTTATTCCCTTTATTCACAGACCACTCTACCAAACACAGAGGTATTAAAACTCACATAATTCACTGTCTGTATAAAGGGAAAGCAAGAATTTATGGTATTCACCAAGATTTCGCATAAAATACCTTGAAAATAATGGTTTTTAATTTTTTTGAACATGGTGCAACAGAGGTAATAATATGATAAAACTTGGAGGATAATAGTCATGCCTGCATCTAACTACTGTAAAAAGGAAAATCTAGTCGCTCGAAAACTTCAACCCGAAATGTGCATTTTTCGTCATTTTTTGTGTTTTTTATTTTCTCACTTGGGATTTGCATTGAAAAATTTGAAAAAAATCACCACCATAAACATCCATGTCTGCAATGTTCTAGATTTTTGCATAATTTTTGCATCCCTCTAAATAGGAAAAATGTGGGAAAAACCAATATTTAAAATTTTCCCCGAAACTACCCTCCCGATTGAGATAGAGGGTTGAAACTTGGTATACAATGGTTTTTTCGGTAAGCTATCGATCGGTGCTTTGCGAAGTAAAATCGGTTCAAGGGCACTTTTGACCATTTTATCCTGCTATACCCTTTCTTCCGTAATTTTTTTTTTATAATTATATATAAATAAACTAATACTTTTTTCGACCGAAAAACAATTTATATAAATACTAACATCATTAATTCATCGAACACCCTTCAATTACATTTTGACCAATATTATCGATATCGATATCGAACACGAACGCGTCGACGAGCGACGACGAGTACGACGAGTCGTCAATCCAAATTCTCCTGGATCATCCATCTTTGTCATAACGTGAAATATATATTTTGCCCATATCTATCATAAACCAATACGACACATCTATTCCGCTGACAAAATATTAAAAACTATCCGTAGTAAGTACTAAAATATTTTTAAATGAATATCGTTTGTTGTCGTGTGATGAATAATTAAAAACGAAAAATTATCTTTCGAAAACAAATTGTACCATTGCTGGGCGCAAACCTGCGAAAAGAAGAACACGATCGCATCGACAAGCGACGACGAGTACGACGAGTCAATCCAAACTCTCCTGGATCCACTTTTCTCTCGATCGCGATCTGCTCAAGGCGGTGGTGCCTGATTTGCCTTCCGGCTAAAAGAACGCAATAGTACGTGCGATGCCTTATGCGAAATCTGGCATCACTGCCTTAAGCTTATACCGGCCTGTGTGCGGAACGAAGACGCGACTGCATGTCGAACAAAGACGCAACGCGCGATGTTGGTTGAAAAGGGACGCAGCATAGTTCTGTCCGTCTTATGTGTCGTCACGATACCTGACATCACACGACGTTGGTGGAAGGGAGACACAGCATAGTTCCGTCCTTCTCTCCACGCAGCTCTCACAGACAGGGCACGCACACTTGCGCGTATCCCCACTCCCGCGAGCACAAATGGTGCAAAAGAGCCACTTCTGGCCACACTGGTCCCAACACATTCTTCCTAGTAATCATGGGATTTTGAGAATGCGATGAAAACCTGTAGAATTTTCTTTAAAAATACTTTTGTTCCTCTTTCTATTAGTTGATTCACAGTAGATATACGAATTACAGGTACCTCATTTTTAGCTATAGAGGCCGTATGTGTTTTCATACGTTCTCTCACAAAGTTAGCAGTACACAATGTGGCCGAGAATACATCTTCTCACGTGACCTTCATAATGCAGATACAATCAAAGAATACTTGTTCGAGATGCATGGAGCTCATCACGAGAGGATGAAAGTCCTCTTGCTGATTTATTAATTGGAATGGTCACAAAATACGTATTGATTATATGCACATGGCGTTATTAGGAGTTTCTAAGAAATTTAAAACTTACAAATCAGAAACAAATGTGTTCATACTGTTAAAACTTGATTGTGAGTTTATTCGTCTTCCTACTGTTCATGTTTCGGAATTCAAGGTATTCCATCTTCAGGAGTCCAGAAACTTATTTACATATGAAAAGTATAACACTGTTATAAAGTTGATATCTTAAAAACTAGGAAGTACGTGAACCGTAAGAAAAAGATACCGTAAACCAGTAAAATTGACATGTGCAGGTTGCTTTTCATGCTTCTAATTGTGATCAGGATAAATGATCAATCCAAAAACTATTCTTCTATTTGATTCTTTATTGCTGTTTGGGAAATCTCCCAGGCAGACTGGTGGAGGCTGGGGACAGCCTACGGGAACGGCGTGGACGGGTTGTCCTTGTCGAAAGGATTTTGACACTGTGTATTGTGTAGCACTTTTATTTCTTCGGCGCCTTGCTACACTCCGAGCTAGTGCGCGTTCGGTGTACAGGTTTTAATGTACGCGGTTGTATATAATTTTACGGTATATTAGCACGTCACTGGACGAGATATAGTTCTTAAGATTCGCTGCTCTACTCGGTATTATGGCTATTGTCTCTCCGTTAATCCGTTAATTAATCCGTCTTTTCCGAAAAAGCCCCTTCCTTCTCGCAAAACTGAACGCACGTATGCGTGTCGACGGTCGAGGCAATAAGCTCTCCGCTCCGCGATTTTCGACTTTATGCGACGCAAGCGCACGGTGGTTACATTCCGCTATCGCCGCCGGTATGGGCAGCGCGTACGCGCCTAATTTTCGGGCGAGCGGCCGCAGGCGGAACTGCCCGAAGGGGACTTAGGCAAGTCGCCGTCAAAGCGCCGCTCAGGCGCGTGAATTAAAGAAATCGACGCTTTTAATCGCAAACAATTGCACATATGCTGTTAAAGGTATGGTGTGTGAGTTATGCGGTTGGGAAACTTCAAGCTAAGCAGACACAACAGTATTATGAAAAAAACAAAGTCAAGAGTATATTATAATCTGCCTTCTCCAATTGCTAACATACCGCAAAAAAGATTGTCTATCTCTTTACTTTCGCTATTTTCCATTTCCATATGCAAGCCTGTTGGGACCTTATTAGGACCAAAAATGCAGCAAACACAACTACACTGCTACGTTTCTGATCCCATGTCTTCATGTTACATGCTTACGTTCCTCCTGATTGTGATGGAAAAGGATTGAATAAAACTATCAGAAATGCGTTTGAACAGTTCACCATTGATAGCACATTCAAATGTTAAAAGACAGAAACATAAAGATATGTTTTGGGAAAAGTACTCGAATAAAGTACTGATGCAGAGGTAAACGTGCATATTAAGACCACCGGAAATTTGACAGTTTTTTTGTTAATAGTCTATTTGTACCATTGGTGCAGGTGAAATGAACATTGATTGTTGTAGGAAACTGCAAAATTGTATAACGAACTATCGAAATTTAAAAATTCTGTCGCACACCTTGCATAACCAAACCATACACATGTCAACTCGTTTCTTCCATTTTCACGTAAACCAAACTCTTGTTAAATAAGATGTTACATTTTAATTTTATCACGTTATCTAGCTCGTCGAGGTAGATTTTGCCCGATTTGATTGCTATGCACATGTCGATTTAAGTCAGGCCGCTTTTGGGTACGAATTAAATGGACGTCGTTGTTTGTCGTTTCTGATTGATATGATTGATCTAAATATCTAAACTAAAAGAAAAATAATTATACCTAGAGGGTCGACTCAAACTAAAAATCCCGTATGCAACAGTGTCGCTCCTTGCCCGGGTGTTGATCCCACTAACATACTCAAATATCTTTATTGTCTTCAAGTTTTTTGTTATGCTTTATAATTTAAATATTTTGCACACCAAAAAACAGGTACACTTTTGTTAGAACAAGTTTTTAATATGTCTTGCATATTAAGCGACTATAATAGCGATCTAAAATAAAATGTGTAATATTTTGTACCCAATGACCATATATATAGTCATAATCTGTTTGAAGTTTTAACTCACATTAATTTGGTTGCATTATCAAAATTATCTCTCTCATCTCTCAATATTGTGTAGCATCTTCTCGTACTCCTCTATATTCAAAATTACCTTTAAAGTTTCACCTACTATTACACATTGCTTTCAGATAGAAGTACTGGGTGGTAAGAGGGGAGGTGCAACGTTGTTTGTGTATGAAGATTACTCGTATCATCTGGACAAGCGAAGTGGGCGTACATATCGCTGCTCTAACAGAAGAACAACCAAGTGTCCTAGGGTTCTGGTTCAGGATGGGAATCGATATGTTTTAAAGAAAGAGCATGACCATCCATCACAACCGTTACAATCAAATACAATAAAACTAAAGCAGAAAATGAAGGAAATGACTGTCTAGTCTTGTATGAGTAACAAGCAAATATTCGACACTGTGTCAAGGCAGGACCCGGATGCAGCCGTACACATGATGTACAATTCATTTACATGTTCTCTTTCTCGTGAAAGAGTTACTTGAGACGTATCAATCATTAAAAAACTTCTATAAAGGTGCGGCCGTATCAGCAGTAGGAGAAATAGCTCTCATATTTTCAACAAATACTTTGCTATAAGCATTAAAAAATTCCTCCGAAATCGTTTTCTTTAAATATATGTTGTGACCGTATTTTTGGACGGTTACATCCGCGCATATATAAAGCCTATACGCGCGCATACCGACAGCGATGGGCCGAGCGCCCAGTAGAAGGAGATCCCTTCTCGCGCGCCACAGCGCTAATCCAATAGAGGGACACCTTCCTCTCGCTTGCATGATCACCTTACCGCGTATATAGAAACCCCGCAATCGCAACGATCAAGCGTTTTATCTTAAGTACCGAGGCCTAGTCACCCTCCACACGAAAGAACGGACCCAACGTAAATTCCGTAGCCTACGATTATCGATAGAAGTCGAGATACGTACAGTATACTCCATAGCTCGCGTTTCTGAATTAAATTCGAATTTATATCACGTAGAACGTCACACTCCATAGCTCGCGTGTTTTAATTACATTCGATTTTGAACCACGTCGAACGTCTCAGGAAAGTCTGTGCGAATACTGAAGGATTCACGAGTATCGTGTTTTCTATCATTAAATTCATTCAGGACTAAAAGAGTTAAAGTCACGTTCCGTCACTTTAGAATCACGAAAGTAACATCCAGCAAGCTGAGACTCACGTTCCGTCACTTTAAATTCATGCATGTAACATCCAGCAAGCTGACTCCCTTAGTCGAGGAATCACTACGTCGAATTAACGCGGCGTTCCTCAAGATAATTCTAAAGAGTAGAGAGTAGGATAAAATATATATTAGATCCACGGAGGAATAAGGTGCCTGACCAAGACACTCGACCGGTACTTGACTGTACCCCTTGCTGTCCGTCTTCGGCCTACCCGACTCCTCGCAGTGTGTTAACCTTTTGGTGGTCGATCTGCGCCCTCGCTGGCTTTGCGTAGTTGCGAGTCCCCTTTGGCAAAGACTTAGCCCACTCAGAAGGCAGTTTGCCTAAATAAAAAGCACTACGAGATATCTAACGGCTGGTAGATTGGATGCACGGCTGGCACTTGACTGTGTCCCCCGCCGTCTGGTTAGATTCCTTCGCCGAACTGTTCTCGTAGTAAGAATTATAAAGAATATATTGCAATCGAGTCATAGTTTGTATTGAACTGTTCTCGTAGTAAGAATTATAAAGAATATATTGCAATCGAGTCATACTTTGTATTGACCTAAGTCCGAGTCACATATTAAATAAAAGAGACCTGTGATATCAAGGTAAAACTGTCTGGTTGCACGGCTTGGTTGTATCCCCCGCCGACTGGTCGTTCTCGTAACCGAAGTGTTCACAGGTACATTACATATGTACACTTGCACAGACTCGTAAAGATAATAGGTCACCTCAGAGGAAATATCTTGATTGGCGCCGCGTTATAGCGACTTATCGGTGAATGCCTCTGCAACTCCGATATTTACACCTCACGCCTAGGCTTTCCTAATTCGTAACACAAGCGTCAACACCGTCGCGTCTTTGTGTAAAGGAACAGCTGTGTAAGGCTCATCAAGCCAACGTCCGTAGTTCCCGGCAATACACGTAAGCGCCTGTGTGTGCAATATCTATTTGTAAATATACCGGACATATATCTATATAGCGTGTAAGTTACCTGGCGCGCATCTCTGTGTAGAGATCAGACATACACCGCCGACAAGCAATACGTGCGGTTTGTCGCACGCATTGCATCACGCATACGTTCGCGTTTGTACATCTTCTGTACCACGGCATATTGAGTTCTTTATTCTTATAATATTATAATTAACAAACTCAACAAGTGGGTCGCTGCACAATATCGGCTTTACGATTTGTCCCGAACATAAAACGGTATATTACTCACTAGGCTTTATTAATTAATACAAAATAACGTGCTCGCAGCCTCACGCGTGCTTATGGTACCACACGCGGGAGAGAAGAGAGCAATGCCGGAAGGAAGCGCCAGAGGGCATGAAACAAAACAATAATATAGATTAAGATACACATCAGTGAAACGCGAGTCCGGCTAATAGGAAGCGCCTGGCACCGCCAGGTGTCATCACACGACATATTCAACACGGCATACATCTCACACAGAATATACATACATTTTACCAGATACAGACTAAACCCACTTATTACATTGCATCTCGTCGCCTAGTGGTTCGAATCCACGGGCATAATCACGCATGGCCACTACATAGTCAGTGACAACTATCTGATATTTATTTTTGTTTTACCTCGGTTATCACCTTAGGGATCTGCTACTCCTTCAGAGTGCGTTTCCGTCGTAGCCGAGGCATATGTAACGTGTCACGGTTACAATGTTCAATGTGTGTTTTCGATAGACATATTTCTTTAACTTTAAAAAAAAAACTATCAGTTTTTACACTTACAGGTTTTACCTCGAACTCCGCACTTAGCGCAATTATATACTATCCACATATGTTATTTCGATACAGTAAGCATATTGAGCTATTGATTTTTTATTTCGTCAATTACATATTCTTCTAACATTTTTTATTTTCAAGGGTATTGCAACAGTTTTTATTTTATGTCAAACCTGAACTACATCGCTGTATACAGCAATCTGGGACAAAATATTCGAACTTGTACCGGAAATAAGGAATAATATTAAATTTATTATGTCAGATTATGAGGCGGGAGCTGGGAGTGTAATGGGTCACATGTTTCCTTCAGCTAGTCTCCATGGGTGCTGGTTCCACTTTTCGCAAGTACAATTATATATTTTAAAACATAATTGTAGGGAAAACGCATTGTCCTGCAGTGTGTCGTGGAACGGTCACGACGCGATCGCTTTCGTTCGCATGCGTTACGCTGCAAGGCGGGGAAACGTCGCCACCCGAAAAGGCGTCCATCATTTCTTCCCGACGTTTAGCGTGCGTTGTTACCCGGCAACGCGCTGTATAGAGAGTAGAAGGGATAGGGCACGCTCGGCAGATCGGGACGAGTCAGTTGGACAAAGACGTCGGAAAAGGAATAAAGGTTAAGTTTGTACGAATGTGTCGACTCTTTCACCTGATTGAGAATAATTCCATCCTACATTATTATGTTTTTTTAGTAATATTAATAGCGATATATCATTCAATTTATGGAAAAATTATTTGTGCGCTTTGATCTTTCAGGCTGTATTACGCAAATGGCGTAAATTAAATTTGCGCAATGCCCCCCGCAACTTATTGGCAATGTTAATGACACTGGCATTAGCACCAGAGGGTTTCTTTGGAGAGGCGTTCAAAATAATGCAGTGCCTGATAGTAAAGAAGGGAGAGGGAAAGAAAACGAAGGAGTACAAAGGGGTGACGATTATTCCGTCTCTGTACAGGGTGTATACAGCGGTAGTGGCAGAGAGATTGAGGGTGGAGGTGGGGGATAGAGGGGTGCTATCCGGAACGCAGGCTGGCTTCAGCAGGGGGATGGGGACAATAGATCAGGTGCACGCGTTTAACTACATGGTAAACAGGCAGTTGGGAAGTGAAAAAGGCAAAATGATAGCTATCTTCGTGGATCTAAAGGTTGCATTTGATTTAGTAAATAGGAGAAAAATAATTGAGGCGCTGAGGGAAAGGGGAGTAAGAGAAGGATTGATAGAGAGGATAGAGGAGGTGCTAAGGCAGTGTGGTCCGAGCACCGCACCTAGGTGCGATTTCGAGTCCCCACCCGACTACCGTTGTCATGGTGCCGGACGACGTTTGATATTGTTTCACATGACTAGCGCAATGCGACAGTAAGGACAGAATTACTTGTAACTAGTGGAGGGGGTAGTAGCCGTGTGAGGAGCCCCACCCGTGGACCACACTGTGCTAAGGGAATCAAAAAGCAGGGTGAGAGTGGGGGAAGAGACGAGCGAAGAGTTCTGGACGGCGAGGGGTCTAAGGCAAGGATGTCCGCTAAGCCCGTTACTATTTAATGTGCTCCTGGCAGACCTAGAGGAGAAAGGAAGGTGGGGAGGAATGACGCTGGGGGAGGCGGAAGGTCCTACTCCTTATCATACGCGGATGATATAGTGATAATGGCGGAGGAAGAGGGAGACTTGAGAGCGATGATAGGGAGGTTGGAAAGATACATGGACAGGAAACGCTGGAAGTAAATGTAAATAAAAAAATAATGAGATTGTAACCGTACGATTACATACGCTCCGTACGCCGCCTCTCTTTAGCGGACGCTTCCGAAAGCGCGCCAGCGGGCACACGCGGCGGTAAAGCGAGCGATCCCCACGAGAGGGATGTAAACGCCACGCCCAACAAGGGACGTTTCGCGCTGATCAGGAGATCCGCGGATCGGTATAAAAGGCGTCTCCGCCGCAGTAGAAATCACTCTGGGTCAGCCTGGGAGCGTAAACATCCACCTCCACGAGTCATATTTGTGCTAACGAGTGATATCGCCCAGCTCGCTGCGTCTTACAGCGCCTGCCGCATCACTTTCGTTATTTAGTAGATTCAAGTGCCTTTGCTCTAAACGAGTAATAGCGCCTAGCTCGCTGCGTCTTGCAGTGCCTGCCGCATTACTTTCGTTATTATATAATCACCTTGCTCTAACGTGTAATAGCGCCCAGCTCGCTGCGTCTTGCAGTGCCTGCCGCATTACTTTCGTTATTATCGAGTCCACTTCTTTGCGCCAATGAGTGATCGCGCCCAGCTCGCTGCGTCTTGCAGTGCCTGCCGCTTCACTTTCGTTGTGATCGAATCATATAATACTTAACAAGTGATACCGCCAGCTCGCTGCGTCTTTCAGTGCCTGACGGATCACTATCTTTGCCGAACTTTAGCGTCTCACGGAGAAATTAGCATTACGAGGTATAGCGGCCGAAGCGTATCGGTCAATACTTCGAGAAGCATTGTAAAATAGATCCCGATATAACTCGAATAATTATTTAGGCGCGACAGTCCACATCGAAAGGAGCAACGAACTCCGTGATACAGTGCTCGGAGCGCACCACGAGCCGGAATCGTCAACAATAATACGTACAAACGCTGTATAGGAAAATAAACGGCCAAAGATAGAGCCACACATATACAACCCATGTATGACTATCCCCATACATCTACGCTCCTCTCACCGTCCTGAGCACGAACTCGCACCGCACGGCCCGTAACCTCCGTCGGTGTATACATTTAGCATCACTCTCACTCGCAACAGAAGGAAGGAAGACACCTGGACGCGCATAGGCGACACATGCGAAATAAACGGTTACAAGGTTCAGAAAAGGGGGAGGGAGGAGGAAAATAATAGATTGGAGATGGAAGGGGAAAAGGTTGGAAGAGGTAAAGAAAATGAAATACCTAGGGTATATTTTCATGGGGAATGATGGACAGGAAGAAAACTGTAAGGAAAGAAAGAGAAAGGCAGCGGCAGCGATGAGGTAAGCATGGAGCATAGGGGGCAGCAGGATGTGGAAAAGGGATTGGGAAAGAAGGGTATGGCTTTTTGACTCGCTGGTATGATCGGTGATGGGATACGGGGTGGTGGTGTGGGGTTGGGGGGGGGGGGGCGAAGGAGCTGGAGGGGCTCGAGGAAAGGTTCCTGAGGTGGACGCTGGGAGCAGTGATCCCAGAAGTGGCATCCTGCCGCACACAGAGACGTTGTATGCGTGCATGTCCGTGAGAGCTACGAGCCAATCGAGTGGCGCGTAGCTCTCACGGACACGACACATACAACTTCTCTCTGTTCCCCCACCACGCATGCCGCATGCGGCAGGATGCCACTTCTGAGATCACTGGCTGGGAGTGGAGTGGACAACGCCGGGGTACGCGGTGAGGGAAGAGACGGGAAGGGAAAAGCTTAGAGTGAGAGCGGGGAGAAGGGCGTGGGCGGACGAGAGGAAGCTGGAGAAAGGAAAAGGAGGGATAATAGCAAGAAGGTGTTGGGAAGAGATGAAAGAAAGATGGGGGAGGGGGAAACTGATAGAGGGAGCTGGGAGAAGGAAAGAAAGGATTTCTGTGGGCAGAGACGAATAGAAGAAGGACGAAGTGGGAGAATATGATGATTTGGAGAGAAGGGACAGAATGGAACAAGAAAGGGAAAGGGAGGAAAAGATAAAGGAATCAAAATACAACGAATGGTACAAGAGAATAAAAGGGAAGGGCAAATCGGAGTATCTGGGGAAAGGATGGTCAGGCAAGAGAAGGAGGAGGGTGGCGAGATATAGACTGGGAAATGAGATGGGGAGGGGTAGGTACTGGGAAGGAGAGGAGGAGAGGAGCTGCAGATTATACAAGGAGGACGAAGAAACGTGGGAACATGTAGGGGAGAGATGTGTGGGATGGAAGGGGAAGGGGGAGAGGGTGGGGAAGTGGGAAGAGAGGGCGAAAGAAATAATGGAAGGCGGATGGAGAGGGGAGGAATGGATGAAAGGCTAGAGAGAGCGAGAAGGGATAAGGAAGGGAAGGGGACTGAAAGAGAGGCGGGAGAAAGGAGTGAATAAGAATGATTGGAAAGGAAGCGATGGAAGCGGAGGTCCGAGAGGGCCGGGAGGAGAAAATTAGGATTAATAAGCGGAGCATACAAAATAAAGATAGGTTAAGTAGGATAAGTAGAATGTAAGCAGCGAGAGGCGGACGGAGAAAGGAAAGAGAGGCGGGAGAAGGCGAGCGGTAGGAGGATGATAAGAGATAAGAGAGGCGAGGGGGAGAAAGGGAGGAAGAGTATAGTAGGCGAAAATTTGTACAGCGGAATAGGTTTAAGTAGGTTAAGGTGAGCGAAATTTATGACCCAACAGGGAACGAAATAAAACTTATACATACTGTGACCGTGACACGTCACAAACTCCCTCGGCAATTGCGGATAGGCACTCAGAAGGAGTTGCGGATCCCTATGGCAATGACCGAGGAAAAACAAAAATAAGTACGAGATATTTGTCACTGACTATTTAGTGGGCACGTGTGAAATGCCCGTGGATTCGAACCATTAGGCGACAAGAGGCAGTTCAAGAAATAGGTTTTATGCGTTTCTGGTAAAATGTGTGTATATTCTGTCAGATGTTATGTGCTGTGGTACAGAATATGTATTTACGCGATCGTGTGCGTAATGCAACGCGTGCGACAGACCGCACGTATTGTGTATGAGTGATCTCTGGCACAGAGATGTTCGCGCGAGTTTACGTA
This sequence comes from Priocnemis perturbator, assembly GCA_963942575.1. Lineage (NCBI taxonomy): Eukaryota > Metazoa > Arthropoda > Insecta > Hymenoptera > Pompilidae > Priocnemis > Priocnemis perturbator. The sequence continues at coordinate 3,237,755 of OZ012643.1, read as the reverse complement.
CGCGCTCGGTGTTTATGTATGTGTATATGTCCAGACTATTTACATGCCGATATTGCACACACAGGTGCTTATGCGAATTGCCGGGAACGACGGCCGGTGACTTCTAGAGTCTTACAGTCGTTCCTATACAAAAACGCGACGGTGTTCGGTGCGTGTGTTCCGAATCAAGAGTGCCTGTGCGTAAGGTGCAAATATCGGTGTTGCAGAGGGCTTTCACCGATGAGTCGCTAAAACGCGGCGTCCATCAAGATATTCCCTCTGAGGTGACCCAGTATCTATACGAGTCTATAAAGTGTACAATTGTAATGTACCTGTGAGTACTTCGGCGACGACAACGACCAGTCGGCGGGGGATACAACCAAGTACCAGCCGAGCAACCAGACAGTTTTGCCTTGTTATCACAGGTCTCTTTGATTTAACAAGTGACTCGGACTTGGGTCAAATACAAACTATGAATTGACGGCAAATAGTTCTTTAGAATTCTTACTACGAGAACACTTCGGCGAAGGAATCTAACCAGACGGCGGGGGACACGGTCAAGTGCCAGCCGTGCATCCAATCTACCAGCCGTTAGATATCTCGTAGTGCTTTTTATTTACGCAAACTGCCTTCTGAGTGGGCTAAGTCTTTGCCAAAGGGGACTCGCAACTACGCAAAGCCAGCGAGGGCGCAGATCGACCACCAAAAGGTTAACACACTGCGAGGAGTCGGGTAGGCCGAAGACGGACAGCAAGGGGTACAGTCAGTGTGGCCAGATCTGGCGCCCGAGCACCATTGGTACCCGCGGGAGTGGGGATACGCGCAACTATGAGGGCCCTGCCTGTGAGCTGAAAGACCAATGCGTGGAGTCCACAGCTCTCACAGACGGGCACGCACACTTGCGCGTATCCCGACTCCCGCGGATACGAATGGTGCTCGGGCGCCAGATCTGGCCACACTGGGTACAGTTAAGTACCCGTCGAGTGTCTTGGTCAGGCACCTTATTCCTCCGTGGATCTAATATATCTTACTTTCTACTCTTTTGGAATTATCTTGAGGAGCGCCGCGCTTATTCTACGTAGTGCTTCCTCGACTAAAGGAGTCAGCTTGGCGGATGTTGCACACAGGAATTTACAGTGACGGAACGCGAGTCTCAGCTTGCTGGATGTTACATGCTCGATTCAACGGCCACGGATACGTGCGCTTAGCTCCACCCGGAGACGTTTCCACGTGGCTTTACAATCGAACGTAATTCATAAACGCGAGCTATGTGTAGAGTAACGCTCTACGTGTGTAATTCTGGATATTGCAATTTTCTAATCCGTTGGCTATGATACACTATACGTGTTTCGACTTGAGAATAATCGGAGGCTACGGAATGTAGGTTGGGTCGGCTCTTTCGTATGGAGGGTGACTAGTCCTCCAATTCAAGATAAGACGACTTGATCGTTGCAAATTCGGGGCTTTTATACAAGCGTGGAAGTCATTATACGTGCGAGAGGGAGGTGTCCCTCTGTTGCATTTAGCGCGGTAGCGCGCGAGAGAAGTTCTCCCTCTGCCGGGCGCTCAGTCTATTGCAGACAGTATACGCGTTGACATGCGTCATACGTGCGCGGATGTGACCGTCTAGAAATACGGTCACAATACATACAATAATGCAGTGTATAGCTGACAATTTATCCAATTCGTATCCATAAGTGTTAATGTTAATGACTTACATGCGTCGTATGTGGCTTCCAGCAGCTGCGAAATGTTTATGGACGCCTACTAGATCAAATAATATAGTAGAATCATTCCACAACACAGCCGCTCTAAAAATGGGAACTATTCGACCTCATCTCTGGATATTTTTAGGTAAGCTGTAGTCATTTAAATATTCTTAACTGCCATTCATTGCATCTTAATTTTAATTTCCATTTTAGAAAACTTGACAAAATTAATCACCGATCAAGAATTGAATTTTGGCCGATTGAAATTAGGTAAACAGATAAGACGTGCACGGAGCCGATTTAATAAAGAAAGGAATATAAAAATAAAAGAAACGCAGGATGACCTTGTCGCTGGAACGTTACCGCTTAAAGAATTTTTGACATTGTTCCATGATGTCCATGAGCAACTGCAATATCGTCATGATATGTTACATAAAGGTATTGTACATGCATCTATTAAGAAAAGTAGGAAAGCACATTTGTTTCTGTTGAAAAAAATTAATATGTCTTTGTCATCAATGTTTTTTCAATTTTTAATAGACGACGATGTTGCTGATTATGAAACATGCGCTGATTTCCTTTCTCACATACGTATCGATTCAGGTATACAATTTATTATAATGTAAAATATTTATTTATATTTATATTTTTCAATAAGTTTATTTCTCTAATTATGTAGTTAATGAAACTCTTTTTTTTATCAAGTCTCATAAGTTGTGAAAGACGTTAATAAATCAATCATTCCATCTTTATATTAACTAAAGCGTTTAAAATGGTTTTACAAATTCACGCAGTATTTCAAATTTAAATTATTTTCTCCAATTCAAAATAAAGTTGGAAAATAAAATGCCAAATGAAAGTACAGTAAATCATCCCATAACCCGATTAATTCGTACCGCTTTATAAGAAACTCGGAATTTGTATGGGATTTTCGGGAGAGCAGGCGCCGGGGGATGGGGGTTCCACTTATGGAGCGCGCGAATTAATTGAGCCAGTACTTCCTAGTTTCACTCGCTCTTTATTGCCCGAAGGCTCGTCACATTCAGAAGACACGGACAATTTGTTAACGGACGGATTTGAAAGAACGGACGCACACGGAAACTAGAAACCACGCGGGAGTAAGACTCATAACGAATACGAACTATAATTAAGCGGAGCGCGGCAATGTACAACTTAAAGCTAAGCGGTCTTAGAAATAGGAGCTAGAAGGTAGGACGGTCGCACCTTCACGCGGGAAGGTCGGAGCACGTGGAAGAAGGAGTGCCCAGCACGGTACACTTCCCTTCGAAAGAACGCGCAGGGGACGACCTAACTGGTCAGAAAATTGGTAGGAATCGATGCATTGCTTCTACGGCGCACGACGGGTATCGTCACCAGCAATTCGGGCAGGAAGGCCTTTGGGTTGGCAGGGTTTAAAACCGCTAAAATTACACTTTTGCACTTCGAAATATCTCACACTATGTATCGCTCTAATCACCCTGAAAAACTCTCTAAAACGAGAGCGAGCATGCGACACCTACATATACAGGGTGGTCCACGTAAATGGGAACAGTTAAATATCTTCCGTATTTGTGGTCTTATGAAAAAACTTCGAAGGAGAAAGTTACACTATTTTTGGGACCCAATTTAACGGCATAGAAAAACATTTTTTAGGTAATCATTTTTTAATAAAAATTCAAGGTCATCGGTGTTTTTTAAATGGATCGTACATGTGTTTTTACGATAGCATGATAGACAATAAAAAAAACAAATCCAGCGGACACCATCTTTGTGACCTTGACATCACTCAGTGTATACAAGTTATTATGATTTCTAAAGCAACGGGTGTCAGTCACGACGTAAGAAATGCATATTTTATACTGAAACACGCTAATCGAAAACATCACCTTGTGCATGTTGAAGCGGGATAGACGAGCAAGTTTAAAATTAGCGTGTTTCAGTATAAATGATGCATTTCTTACGTCGTGACTGACACCCGTTGCTTTAGAAATCATAATAACTTGTATACACTGAGTGATGTCAAGGTCACAAAAATGGTGTCCACTGGATTTTTTTGTTATTGTCTATCATGCTATTGTAAAAACACATGTACGATCTATTTAAAAAACACCGATGACTTTGAATTTTTATTAAAAAACGATTACCTAAAAAATGTTTTTCTATGCCGTTAAATTGGGTCCCAAAAATAGTGTAACTTTCTCCTTCGAAGTTTTTTCATAAGACCACAAATACGGAAGATATTTAAGTGTTCCCATTTTCGTGGACCACCCTGTATATACAGGCTCTGTTCTCCCTCCCACTCGCCCGCAGCCAATTAGCGGAAACGATTAGCGCCGCGCAGGTGTCGTGAGGAGCAGGGAACAAAGAGATTGCGAGGTGGGACGCTCGCATGTGAGCCGCGGCGAAGTCGGGAGCGCTCTCCCGTAAGAACTATAAGAAGCGCGCCGGCCGCGAGCCCTGTATCGCCGTGAGTACCGACAGCTCTCCAGGGCCCAAACAGAATTAGTACCTACAAATTAGGTTAATTTGGGCCGCGTTGTAAGAATTTTAATAGTAGTTTGTATGTAAGTATATTGTTTATTGATCCCTTGCGGGTTACAATTTCTCTCCTAACCTACTTATTCTACTTATTCTATCTTATTCTACTCCGTCTCTCCCTCTTTTCGCCTCGCTCGCTCGCCATACATCTCCCTCTCGCTTCCTACTCGCTTCCGCTTGCTCGCCACCCCTTGTTCGTCGCTTTTTCTCTCTCTCTCTCGCCCTATTCTCGCTCGCTTTCGCTTTTCTCGCACCCCCCGTCTTTCCTCCTTCTCCCCTCGACTTCCGTTTCCCTCATCCATTCCATTCCTTCTCCTTCATTCCTTGCACGCATCCTCATTCATTCTTCTCCCCCCCCCTGCTCTTCCTTCCTCCTCTCCACCTCTTCTCTCTCCTCCTCTATCTCCCTTAACCAACCTTCTCCCGCACCCTCCCCCCTAAGACTTCCCTTATTCTCTCTCCCCACTTCCCTCTCCCCTCCGGTCTTCCTCCCCATCCCTTACATCTTCCCCAAACGTGGTCCCACGACTCCTCTTCCTCTCCGCATATCCTGCATCTCCTTTCCCCTTCCTCTCTCCAATACCGCCCCTGCCTCATTTCATTTCCAAACCTAAATCTGGCCATTCTTCTCTTCCCCTTCTCCGACCACTTACTTTCCTTTAGGTATTTAGGCCTTTCCCTCTCCCTTATCGTCCCATACCATCCGTTATATTTTGATTCCCTTATTCTCTCCTCTCTTTCCCTTTCCTGCCTTTCCTTATCCCTCCTCTCCAGCTCCTCGTATTCTTCCTCCTCCCCTACCTCTACTCCCCTTTCCTCGTAGAAAGCTCTCCTCTCCTGCTCCCACCTTCCTATGACCACCCCTCTTTTCCACCTCTCTTTCATTTCTTCCAGACACTTCCTTGCAATTCCCCCTCCTCTCCCCTCCTTTAATCTTCTTTCAAACTTCCATGCCCTTCTTCCCGCTTTTCCTCTCATCTTTTCCCTTTTCATCTCTTCTCATACCAGATACCCTGGTGTCCTCCACTCTACCCCCACTGTCCATCTCAAAAACCTTTCCTGACTCGCATCCACCTCCCCCCTCTCCCTCCATCCCCTTACCTTCACTCCATATCCCAACACTGACCACACCAGCGTATCATATAACCATACTCTCTTCTTCCAATCCTTTTCCCACAGTCTATTCCCTATTCCCCATACCTCCCTCATGGCTGCCGCCGCCTTCTTTCCCCTCTCCTTAATCTGTGCTTCCTGTCCCCCGCTCTCCTGCACCATGTATCCTAAATACTTCATCTCCTTTATCTCTTCCAATTTCTTTCCCTTCCACCTCCAGTCTACCTTGCTCTTCCTTCCTTCCCCTCTCCTCAACCTCATCACCTTCGATTTCTTCGTGTTTAATTCCAAGCCCTTCCTCTCCAAATATCTCTCCAGCCTTGCTATCATAGCTATCATTCCCCCTTCGTCCCCGGCCATCAATACGACGTCGTCCGCTTACGCCAACGTGTTGTATCTTTCCGCCCCCGCCCCCCCCCCCCCCCCATTTTACTTTCCTCATATCCTCCTCCAAGTCCGCCACTAATATGTATAAATAGTAGCGGACTCAGAGGGCATCCCTGCCTCAACCCCCTTGTCAGCCAAAATTTCTTCCCCTCCTCTTCTCCACACCTCACCCTGCACCTCATCTCCCCCATCAGTTCTTCCGTCCTCCTCACTAATCCCTCCCTTATCCCTCTCTCCCTCATCGCCTCTGCTACCTTTTTTCTGTTGACTGAGTCGAATGCTGCTTTTAGATCTATGAATCAGGCCACCATCTTCCCTTTCTTCTTCCCCAGCTGTCTGTTTATCAGGTAATTTAACGCGTATACTTGGTCCATCGTGCCCATTCCTTTCCTGAACCCCGCTTGACTCTCCCCCAGCACCCCTTTCTCCTCTACCTCTTCCCCTATCCATTCCGCTAACGCCGCCGCATATATTCTATATAGCGACGGCATTAGCGTCACCCCCCTATATTCTTCTACCCTCTTTCCTTCCCCCTTCTTCACTATGGGCACGATTTCCCGTTCCTTCCATCCTTCTGGCCATCTCTCTCCCTTCCACACCCTTCTACATATGTCCCACCTTTCCCTCCCCACCTCCTCTCCCCCATACCTCCATACCTCATTTGGTACCCCGTCCATCCCTATCGCCTTCCCCTCTTTCAACTTTGTCGCCACCTTTTTCCACTCTTCCCACCCTAGTTCTCTCTCTTGATCCTCCTCTCCTCTTTTCCCTCCCCCTCCTATCAACACTCTTTCTTCCACCCCTCCCAACAAATTCATAAAATAATTCACCCATTCTTCTTCCCCTATTCCTTCGTTCTTTCTTATCCTCCTCCTTCTCTGCCCCTTTAGAACTTCCCATACCTCTCCTTCTGTCTTTGCCCTTCCCGCCTCCCCTATTAGCCTTTCTCTTTCCTCTCCTTTTTTCTTCTCACAGGGGTCTTTATATCCTCTCTTCCTTTCTCTATACTCTCTTCCTTCCCCTCCTCTCTTCCTCCATCTTCTTAGTTCCTCCCTAACTTTGCTTTTTGCTTCTCTGCATTCCTCGTCCCATCATTCCCTTTTCTTCTTATTCCCTTATTCCTTCTCTCCCCCCCCCCTCTTTTTCTGGTGCGTTTCTTATCCTCTCCCCTAAATTCTCTACGTCTGCTTGTAATTCTTCCCCCCTTTCCTGCCGTTCTCCTACTCTCCTTTTGAACCTCTCCCTACCTTCCTCATCCCATATCCCCCTTTTTCTTCCCCTCCCCCTTCTTTCTCTTCTTCTGCCCCTTTTCATTTCTCCCTTAATCCATGCCACCACAGGCTGGTGGTCCGAATCCACCTTCTCCTCCACTTCCATTCTCTCTACTCTCTCCCACGTTTCCCTGTCCCCTATTATATAATCTAATACTGTGCCCCTTCCCTTTCCCGTGTATGTTAATTTCTCTTCTCTGTCTCCCTCTACTCCCCCATTCATAATCGCCCACCCCCTTTGCTCAATAAATTCCACCATTCTTTTCCCCTCCTTATTCATCTTCCTGTCTTTGGAGTTCCTTCCACTTCCCCCTCTTTCCCTATCCCCCCTTCCCTTCCCGGCCTTGCATTGAAGTCCCCACCTATCATCACCTTACCCCCTTCATCCACTTCTTCCATCCATTCTTTCATCTCCTCCAATTTCTCATGCATTTCCCCGTTTATATACACCCCCACTATCCTCTAGCACTCCCTTTCCACCTTCACCTTACATCCCATTATTCCCTCCTTCTCCCTCCTCCCCCCTTCGTCACCCTGTATCATTCCCTTCCTTGTCCCTATCACCATTCCTCCGCTAGCCCTTTCATTTTTGTTCCTTCACCTCGCCATCTGTACTTTTCACTCATACTCCCCCGGCAGTCTCCCTTGTATCCTTCCCCACCCCTTCTCCTCCAACCATGTCTCTGTCATTACTATTACATCCCATTCTTTAATCCCTTCCCAAAACTCCTTATCTTTCCTCTCAATCCCCGCCACGTTCCAGAACGCTACCTTCCACACCTGTCCCTCCTCTCCTCCTCCCGCTCCCCTTATTTCTTCTTCTTTCTTCTCCTTCTTCTCCTTGATGTTCCCTTTCCTCTCCTTCCACTCTCTCACCCCTCTCCCTCACTCCTTTCCTTCCTACCCCTCTCCCCTCCCTTTCTGTCCTTCCCCCTGCTTCCTTCCCTCATTTCTCTGCTCCTCCTTCAGCTCCTTCCTTTCTTCGTCCCACCTCCACCAGATCCCTTGTATCTGGACCTGCCCATACCCCACCCACACCCTCTTTCCTTTCCTCTGTTCCTCCCGCGCCCTCTCCTCTATCTTCCATCTCATCTTTCTTTCCTCCCACGTCAGATCGTCTTCTATTCTTATCCCTTTTTCCGTCATTTTCCTCCGTCCTGTCATTACCTCTCTCATTTGTTCCCTACTCTTCAGCTTCACCATCACCACTTTCCCCTCCCCTCCCTCTATCCCCCCTTCCCATCTCTGTTATTTCCCCGACTTCACTTTCCGCCCCCATTTCCTTCAACAGCTCCCCTACCTCCTCCCTCCTCTCTTTCGCTCCTCTTTTCAGCCCTTTTATTACGATATTATTCCTCCTCTCCTCCCTATCTTTGTACTCTAGCTTTCTCTCCATTCTCCTCACCCTCTCCTCTGTCCCCTCCTGCTCTCCTCCCATTCCTCTTATCTCACCCACTTCCAGCTTCCCCACCCTCTCCTCAATCCCCTTTATTTTCACCTCCATCGTCTCCCTTACCTTCTTCCCTTTCTCCTGCCCTTCCCTAATCTCCTTCCTTAGTACCTCTATTTCTCCCAATAATTTCTTTTTCATATTTTTTACAATGTTTTTCATCTCCTCCACTGCTTCCCTAAACCCCTTCCTTATCCCTCTTCCTTCCTTCCTTATCTCTTCCCTTCATTCTTTCCACTCTGCTCCTATCGGTGCCTCCTCTTGTCCTCCCAATCTTTCCTCCCCCTCCTCGCTCTTTCGTGGAGACCTCTGTGTCCTCTTTCCCGCTTCAAACAGCGACTCTTCTTCCGCTGCCCCTCCCTCCCCCATTGTCTCCCTTTTCCTTTTCCACATTTCCTCCAAGTTCCCTTCGCTCCCCCTTCTCACCCTCCCGACCTTTACCAACTTCACCACCTTGTCCATTCTCTACCTCTCTGCCTTATCGACCCTTCTCTTCTTATTCTCCTCTATTTCTTCCCTTCTGTTCCTCTAGGTGTCGCTCCCTCTTTCCCTCCATTCTCCCGTTGCCCACACTTTCTTCCTAACCTCACACTTCCTTCGTCCCCTTTCTCCTCCTCCTGCTCCACCCACACTCTCCCACCACCCACACTTTTCCTCTCTCTCTCTCTCTCTCTCTCTCTCTCTCTCTCTCTCTCTCTCTCTCTCTCTCTCTCTCTCTCCCCTCTCTCTCTCCATCTCTCTCTCTCTCTCTCTCTCTCTCTCTCTCTCTCTCTCTCTCTCTCTCTCTCTCTCTCTGGCGTATCGTCGGTGGAATTTTCAAAGGTTTTTCGGTGGTAAAACGATGATAGTACCTTCGAATCGAAGTATAATTTTAGTACTGTAACCGTACAGACCAATAGGCCAGGCCGCATCAACTACTGCCCAGTAATAAAAACGCCTTCGCCGTACTTCTACTGTCGAGCACTACGGATATCGTCGAAACACAGACACGACAACACCACTAGGCCGTCCATACAACACAATCAAACATCACTCACCGACATAGCAAAACAAATACATCTCCATCTATCACACCAATTATATCACCATCATACACACACACCGAAGTAATTATAACGGTACAATTTCGGCCGCCGAATGAGAAGCGACTCCCGGCCACCGACCAAAAATCACTCGAGTGGAACCTTCCCCTTAGCCCATTCGGGTATATAAGGCGCGGGAATGCTCCACTCGAGGCGAGATTTATTTCGAGTTAGCGCCGTTGACGCGATCCCAAGTGAGATCCTCCGGTTATCGAAGCCAATAGATCTCGACTGTACCCATTAACGCCTGAACGGCGTAGTCTAAACTGCGTACGACTTGAGAAGAATTCGCGTAGACGAACCTCAAGCCACGTAAAATCACTACGACCGCCCAATAGAAGGGTTCGCGAGCAGACTCGCGTTATTCAGACTTATATTAGCATACAGTCACTATCAGTAAAACAAAGACCTTCGCCACCAAAATTCACATCCAAATTGCATTATCACTCATTCAAAAGCCTTTGCCGTACGTCGCCCCCGCTCTCGGCACCGGACACGACTGCGATTGCAAATGGCTATACATCTCATACTCCCATAACTTGATCTTTACCGTAAGCTACCACCGCTCTTGGCACCGGCCTTAGCTGCGATTAATTCATTCACGACGAACTAACGCACCAAAACAATCACGACAAACCAGACTTAGACAACGCATACTTCCAAAAGAATCACCTACATTGGTAGCGAAGTGTGAGGTACGAAATTGACTAGATAACTAAGTTAGAAGTAAAAGCATCGAATATTGTATAAAATTGTATTACTATCATTATTTTTATGGACAATATATTGTACTAGCACAGTTACACGCTCTATGACCGCACCGTCCTCAATCCCGCGATTCCCGTACAAGTAAAAGAGATCGCGAGAATAAAGAAACGAAACCATCCGCCGAATATTTGGCGACGCCAGTAGTAAGAGTAAGCCGCTTCTAGACCCGTGCTCAAAGTAAGCCGATTCTGGACCAGTATTTCTGGACCAGTGTCCGATTCTGGACCAGAATAGTATCGCCGATTCTGGACCAGTAGCCGATTCTGGACCAGCAGCGGGGCAGTAGCGCAGTAGGCTTTTCGGTCTTGCGTCTATTTGTTTTATCGAATTTTTTAATGGAATTTTTTTAATGGAATTTTTTTCAAAGTGGACAGAATGAGTATCGCCGATTCTGGACCAGTAGCCGATTCTGGACCACCGGGGCAGTAGCGCAGTAGTTTTTAATGGAATTTTTTTTAATAGAATTTTTTTTATGGAATTTTTTTATTGAATTTTTTTTTTTTATCAAAGTTGGCGGTCTGGTCTTAATCAGGGGGGGAAGTTTGCGGTCGTGTCCTTATCGGGTGGAGAGGTGAAGTTTGCGGTCGTGTCTTTTAATGAGGGCGGAAGTAGTTTTTGCGGTTAGGTCTTAATCAGGGGGGGAAGTTCGCGGGCGTAGTTAGTAAAAATTTGCGGAAGAAGCGTGCGAGAGCGGTTCGATTCTGCACAGCGGCGGTCAAGGTTAAGTAGAGTAGTGTCGGCGGCGGCGGTTGGGCGATACGGTATGCGGTTTACACACGCGGAAGTTAGAGGAGGAGGAGGAGGAGAAGAAGTTTGGACAGGAACAATAGGAACGATAAACACCGCGGTATCGAGAGAGCGGAGCGGAGCGGAGGACGATAAAAGAGCGTCTAATCGACACACGCGTGGCGTTGTAAAATACTACGAAACGGGGTAGACGACACGGAGGTAGTGTGTAGGCGTTGTACTACGAAATGTCGTGTGCGGGGGTGGTGGTGGGTTGGAAGTCGGAAGTCGGAAGTAGACCGCGGGAAGGTTGCACGGAGGAACGATACGACGACGATAAGCGATTACGCGGTAGTCCGCGAGCGCGTGCGGGCAACGGCAACTCTACTATCATCCGCGAGAGAGAGAGCTGGGGGGTGGGGGGGAGCGGAGGACGATTGTACTACTACTACGGAGGAGGAGGAGGAGGAGGAGGACGAGGAGGACGATTGGGTGTGGGTGGGAGCAAGAAGGTGTACTACGAGCATTGAGGAGGTGGGAGGGTGATGGGGGGAGGGGGATGGGGGGAGGGTCCCGGGGAAAGGGCGCTAGGCGCTAGCTAATATTCGCACGTTGAACGTAACGCATCATCATCATCGGTATGTAGTAAATGATCGTAATAATGTAAATATCAATGCCAGTATTATGTGATTTATATCTATTGTTTTTAAAATAAAGTTAAAAATACAATTTAAATATGTTCTTTTCTTACGATACAAAGAATTAATATGAGAAATATTAAATATAATCCTGCGTTTCTTGTTCCGACGGCAAATCTGATATGGATTCCTGCCAGTCTTGTTCCGACGGTAAATCCGGTATGGATTCTACGGACGACGGTGAGGAAGAAGAGGCATAAGTAGCTGCTTTTTCACCGTTGTCGTTCTCCGTATCGCTTTCCTCGTTGTTACCGTCGTCAGAACTAAAACTCGCGGCGCAATATGATATTGGCGAGCAATCCTCAGAGTCCTGATGCGACATCGGCATCATCGGTGCGCTGCAAAGACACAAATTAAATATTTTTGCTAAAGCGAATAAAGTCTGTGTGAAGCTGTGTGTGTGTGTGTGTGTGTGTGTGTGTGTGTACTTACTTCAAATGTAATTGCAAGATTTGCCTGCGTTCTTTGTCATACACATAAATATCATTCTTTAACTTAATAGCTAACATTTCCTCGAATCCGTAGTCGTCTATAAAGGATAGAATATCTTCAATGGTCTCTAATATTTCCATATAAAGCCATGTAGACGGTGATTTTATAAATTTGTCGTTTATCTCCATCATGAACTCGAATTTTGCAACGCTGAAAAGAATAAAACTGAGTAGTATACGCGTGGAAAGTTGTAAATATGTAAAGAAGAATAAGAGTATTTATTATTATTTACTTACCATTTTGTCGCTATCGTATCGGCCTCCTCCACCGTCGGTATCATTATTTTAAATAATTTGTTTAATATATAAAAAGTTGTATTTACTTTTATCATTAGAAAGTTATATAAATCTCTTTCAATAATAAATTTTAAAATCTCTTTAATCTTATCGATTGTATCATTATTTATAAATTTCCAATGATTTGGACACTCAATCTCACAGTCTTCACTAATTGATAGGAGATATTTGAAATTACAATTCTCCATGTTTTTTTAATTTCACTATGACGTTGAGACCACCGATCGTCCTTTGTTCACGTCTGGGCGTGCTATAAGGTACTGTTTATGATAGCGGGTGCAGCTTATATGCATTGGGTGTTAGATATTAATGTACAATAAGAGGGGGGGTAATTCTGTCGTAGTAGAGGTGTCACATTTATATTAGCTTACGCACAATACTAGATAATGGGTTATATTCTACTATGCGATCATGTAAAATAAGACAATAAGCACATGTATTGGGGGGAATATTATTAGCGCATTCAAATTCAATTTTTACATCTACCGTACCCGTTTTGACCGTTTCGTTTTGATGCGAACAATCAATTACTACTATTGGACCTATTGTATCGGTGAAAGAGTCCATGCTCAGTAATGGCGCACATTCAGATAAATCTGATAAGTTATAATATGATTTTTTAAATCTAGCGTACATATTATATAAGATTGTAGCTTGATTGTTATCAAAATTTAAATTGAGTCTATCATAGGGATAAAAGTCGGAGTTTAAGTGAAGCTTAATATCCCGTAGAAAGCAATGATCGAATTTCGTACAGGCTTTCTTGAAATCATTTTTTCTACTAGTTTGAAACGCAAATATGATGTAGCGAGGTTTTTCTAGCTGAGTCGAGGCTTTAACGGCCCACGTATGATTTTGTGTTTCGGGTAATAAGGGATATTCGTGTAACTCCCAAGAACGAAAGCTCATTGAAATTGGTCTATCATGTTGTAGAAGGCGTAAAAATTGTAATTTAGTACTTTCGTCTAACGTAATGTGTTTCATCATCCATTGTATTTTTGTTAATTCAATTTTTGGTTCCACGGCAAATTCATGTTCGGATACTATTGCATTTTTATCATCTTTTGCTCTAATTAAAATTAATTCATGCCTTCCATATGTAATTACGCGTTTATAATCTTCAAAGAAACCTAAAATTATATTCAACGGTACGCAAAAACTAAACGAATTGACAGATTCGTTTAGCGGTTTCCATTTTCCATAGTTCCAACCGGCTTTAGCCAGTTCCCTGCTTTTAGAATCTCCGAGTGAAATATAATTCTTTAATGTAGTAGTAATGCCTACATTTTTACAACGGTCTATCTCAATTCCATTAAGCTCGTATCGTATTTCATTAAATAGGAAAGCAATTGCATTGTTTTCTAAGCGGCTAGTTTTATTTGTATCGTTATTATATTTTATGCTACACCGTCCCTCGATCAATAAGTAACTTTCACATGGTAATACAATTAAATCTTGCTGCTGTATCGGAATTCTTATTTCATCGTTATAACTTAGAGAAGAATTAACGTAGGGATTATAAGCATGAAACTGGTAGCCACTAATTCGATTGTCAATAACAGGAGAATCATGAATATTAAGCGGGTCGCTCATATTATTTAGATATTAGCGTGAAGCCTAGCGATTCTAAAAATTTCTTATTCGTCGAACTTAACCTCTTTATTTTCGACGTTGACGCCGACGATGTAAGACTCTTTCGCGAATGAGATGGGTTTCGGTGGAAGTGTATCGCTCTACTGACACGTTTCTTAATCGGTCCTCTTAATTTACATACTTTTTCCACGCTATTAGCCCTCCTATCATTGCTATTGTTATAAATTATCATTTTTTCTAATATGTAGTCTTATTGTCACTTCTTCGTCTCCGAAATCAACTAAATCTCCGCTTTGATCTACTACTCGTAAATTTATACGGTCTATGACTCTTACGATGATTGGAAGATAAATGACGTTTGACGGCGTTTCCGATATTTTATATCCTGGCTCAACGTTTGGGAAAAATTCATGAATCGTGTGCACAATTTTCCCGTTACTGTATGCACCGGCAGTAATACTACACTCAATACGAATTATATTCACTTTAATAATTTTTACTGTAATATCCGATTCATACCATTTTTCAGGCTCGAGTATTCTCTTGTTTGAAAATCCTAATATACTTCCGATACTGTTTGGTTTACCGAAGTCAATGGAATACTTACATTTGATTTCACTTTTTAACGTACTATTATTTGCACGTAATATGAAGATATTATCTGGATCATCGTTTACCTCTTTACGAATATTGTCTTGAATATAGGTATTAATACTTGATAGCTCGTAGGAACCTTTTGGTATAACGATTTCCTTATTACCGTCGTAATAAAATTTATTATTTGATTCATCGATATTAGGAATAGCGTGAAATGTTTGAAAATCTACTAAACCTAATTCATATTTTCCATTACTCAAATCTAACGACGGGAAAAAATCGGCTATCAAGTCTGAAGACGTGCCACTTAAAGTTACGGTAAACGACGACATTTTTAGATGTTACGTTTAAGAAATTCAAAACATAACTGACCGCAATTAGTCATGTCGTATGATTGATAAGTGCTGTAATTATAAGAAACTGCTGCTAGGGTTTTTTTATTAAAATAATTTATTAGTTCTAACGGCGGTCTTAAATTACCGAACGAATCAAAATATTTAACATTGTTTCCTTTTTTAATATATGCCACCCAGTGTGTTCCTTTTCCTTCATTATTATCCAAATTTACTATTCCACATTCGTTTCTTCTTATCGTTATAGGTAGTTTATTTCGCATAAAAACCCCTCTAAAATATGGAATATTTTTGCATGCTTTTTCTAATTGTATATTAGTGCTTACTCCAGTTGCTACTAATGTATTCGAATTATTATTTTTTTTTTTTCCCGCCCTTTCTTCGTTTTCTAATACCGCGACCGCTTATACGCTTATACGGAGATAAATAGAGTCCGCGACCCTCTAAAGTTGCATTGTGTCTTTTCAATTCTTCTAGCTGCTTTTTCTGAGCTTTAGACCTATTTATTGCGGATGCAATGTTAGCAGCGCCTCCCGCCACCGAACCCAAGACACCGAGAAGCGGCAATAGCGGTATAAATCCGCCTCGTTTAGCAATACGTATCTTTCTTTTTCTATTTTTCTTTTTATTCATGCCCATACCCATTTTTCTTTTTGCATTCATAAGACCCCAAGTGACGGTAGCGGCAACACGATGGCCAAGTTTAGTATCTTGCGCCGTAGCAATCTGTTTAGCAGCCGCTGCTAAAGATTTATCTGCCTTATGTCGCTCCTCGATATCTTTACTATTAGAATAGGCGATGTCGTGTTCGCGACAAGCTGAATCTAATTGGTTTATACCTTTTTGTCCTAATGATAATCTTTTGTTTAAATACGTACCAGGTCCGCAAAACTGATACCCCGGAATATGTAATTCGAAAGGAAGCGCATTGATTGCAGAGTTTAATATACCACTCCCCTTAGTACGACTGCTATTCACTCTTTTTTTTCTATTCGCATACACTATCATTACACTTACACCTCACCATCTTCTGAGATAATAAAGCTAATAAATGATTACTCGCCTATTTATATGCTTTTGCTGTAAGCGAATATTCGTAGTTATTCTTTTAGTCTCTACGGGTAATATTATCATGCGTTTCGTTAAGCAGCCCTTGTCAATTTGTAATAATTTTGTGTGTGAAAAAATGTTACCTGAAGAAAATCGTAATGATAATTATCGACGCCATAGTAAGATACTCCCCAATACTATTCGCTGTATAATATGCGGACCATCTAATTGTGGAAAAACAAATATAATAATTAATTTAATTGAAAGCCCTAATGGAGTGCGCTTTGAAAATATTTATGTGTATTCGAAATCACTGCAACAAGTAAAATATCGTTATCTCAAAAGAATTATATCAGCAGTACCAGACATCGGCTATTATAAATTTTCAAATAATAGCGAGATTATTCCGATTTCTGAAGCTTTGCCTAATTCTATCTTTATATTCGACGATGTAGCCTGTGATAAACAGCAAACTATAAGGGAGTATTTTTCAATGGGCAGACATTCTAATATCGATAGTTTTTATTTATGTCAAACTTATGCAAAAATACCTAAGCATCTTATAAGAGATAATACGAATTTATTAGTAATTTTTCAGCAAGATAATACAAATTTACGCCATATTTATAATGAACATATTAATACGGATATGAGCTATGAAGATTTTCTAACATTATGTAGAAATTGCTGGGAGAAAAAGTATGGATTTTTAGTAATTGATAAGGATAGTAATATTCAAAATGGAAGGTATCGAAAAGAATTTGACCAGTTTGCTATTATATAAATCAGTATACTGCTAATATTCAGTCATTATACGTCCACGGAAGGAGTGAGAAGTGAGATGGGTGGTGGTACGCGAGAAAATAAGAAACGCCGGCAAATTTTAAAACATATCGCGAAAACAAGTGATGTAATTCGAAAAAAATATAAAGATTTGAAACTTGGTAAAATAGAGTCTGAGGAATATTTAAAAGAAACATATAAACCGATAACTAAACCTCTACAAAAATTACTAGAGAAAAATATAATTACGAATAACAATAATGAAAATGAAAAGAAAAAATTTAAAATGGAAAAAGATATTGAAAGTGATATTGAAGATATTGAAGATAATGAAGATGATGTTTTTGAAGATGAAGATAGTGGAGGAGTTGAAGACTTGAGTAAGAAAAAAACAAAGGAAATGGTTAATCCGTCATTGAGTGAAACGCATTATAGTTATTCGCCGTCTAGTGCCGTTATTAGGAGTACTAAAATTAAAAACGATAATATAAAATTTAAGACAACGCCACAACAAATAGGTAGGAGAAGGACATTTGCCGAAGCGTCAACTCCTATATCTCCTATACCATTATCGATGATAGAAAGACCAAATGTTGAAGAACCTGCACCGTTAGAAAGATCACATGCGGAATCCTCTATTAGCGAAATATTACAAAATCCGCCTGAAGATGTTAGAAATTTAATGCAGGAGAACTTAGGCCCATTATCACGAAAATATATTAGCTTATTTTTCAGTACAGATTTTGACAAAGAAATTGATCATGTTTACGGTATCTATTTTAAAGATGACAATCTAATGTTAGGTGACAGCATATTTGAGGTGGATGAAAATGATAATATTATTATTAAGAAAACTAGATACGGCGGAACCCCTGGAATTTTCGAATTAATTTTCAAGAAAATTCCCAATTCAAAATTATATAATAATACAGATTTAATTAAGTATAAAACTATTTTATTAAAAACAAATGCCTTCCGCAGAGACTACCAATCATCACAACAGATTATGGGCAGTAAAGGATTTAAATATAAAAAAATAATGGCCCCATTACTAGCACCACACTTAGCTATAGCTGCAGCTGCGGAAAGAGCTAAAACAAAATCTAATAAATTTAAAGTTGGAACAGGAAATAAATTTGCAATGAAAAAATATATACCGAATGATATGTTAGTTACGAATGAACCGGTGAATTATGTTCACTGGGACAATCCTAATGAGCTTATTGATCGTTTACGGCTTTTAATATCGTCAAAAAAAGTTGGACATACAGGACATGATAATGAAATTATGTCAATAGTGGAGGAACTTCGCGAAGCCAATATTATTATATAATATTTGTGTATACCCAAATTATATTTAGTCTTATAATGTTCATTAACAAGTTTGGTGGTAAGGGCATAGAAGATGTTAACGATCGGTCACAAAATTCTAATATGAAAAGGAAAGGTATTTTTCTTCATTTCAACGTTAATGAGGGCGGCTATGATGCACGAAATAGAAAAATTATACGATTAGCAAATCCTGGAAACTCTACGGACGCTGCGAACAAATACTATGTAGATAAACGTATATTAAGTAACGATAGGGCGCTTCGAGGCAGTCTCAACGAAAAAATTGAAAAGTGCGCATCGCAAAGCGAAGCTAATTACGATAAATTAAAGAGAATAAATGCCGTATTAAATCATTATGGCACAAATTTCAATAAACTTGACGAAGTGACTTCTACGTTAACAGAAAAAATTAGAAAGTTAGAAGTAAATGGAAAAGCACATAATGAATTGCTGCAAAATCTTATGGAAGATTTCCTCGCGCAACAGCAAAAAATAGAGTCTGATGCAAAAAGCTTTAATGAAAATTTGAATACAATTTCTAAAAATATTGAAGAAATTAATTATAATATTAATTCAGCAAAAAATACTATTATTCATCATGAATATTTTATAAGCAATCTTAGGGAATCGGCTGCGACGAAGGATGCAGTAGAGAATTTGACCACGGTATTGGAAAAAGATATAGTGAATCTACAATATCTTCTTGATGAGCAGATAAATGGGGTAAAACAAAATTTACGCGATAAAGAGAACGACATAGCTAATATTCGTAAAGAATTTGTGACACAAGATACGCTAAAAACTTCAATTGGCGAGCTGCGGAAGGATGTGAATGATAGTAAGGAGAATTTAAAAAATACTCTTATAGAAATTCTAAATAGAACACCTAATAATGTAGTAGAAACCTAAAATCATGAAATTAATTAAAGAACAAGAGCAGTTAGTAAAAGAATTGCATACACCCGTGAGAAAGAATTTTGTAAGAAGGCGTGTTATAATTAAAGGATATGATGATTTATGGCAAGCTGATCTAGTAGATATGAGAGCATATGTTACGAGCCACGGCCCTGGCGTGGTGAGGATTATTTGCCAGTGCCGATAGGAAAAGAAATATATGTGAGAGGAGTGAGCAGCTAAGTACAGGCCTTAACGTGTGTTTCACCGCGGCACCCCGTACGTCGCTACCCTTTATGATGCCTCTTTCACGGGTCCTCGTACTCCCTTGCGGAAATACGTCTTACCGATCGAAAGGAGGAGAGAGGGGGTATAGGAAAATCGTCCTCCGGCCTCAACGTGTGTTTCACCGCGGCACCCTTCGGTCGATTCGGTTTTTGAGTTGCTGCCCAGGCCTTAACGTGTGTTTCACCGCGGCACCCCAGACAAGCAAACTCGAGAGGATAGCTGACAAGGGCCTTAACGTGTGTTTCACCGCGGCACCCCTTGCGCAGCTTTGAGGAGAGTGGATTTGGTATCTTTTCTTGTTTTAGGCTCGGTGGTTCCCTCGAGCGGTAAAGGGAAACCTTGTTCGTGAAATTCGAGTACTAGGCGATTGAATAACGAGATGGCAAAGAAGTATGGAAAACAAGTAAAATGATTATATTGAATAAAATAAGTACAGAAAAAGCAGTAAAATATAAAACGCACAACGATAATTTAACTATCACTTCAAATAATATAACTAAAATACGACGCGAAGTCATTTACAAAAGCGATCTTTGACTAGACTGTGTTCTTTGGTTTTAAAGGAATTTGAGCGATAATAGAGAACTAAAACTACACACTTTTCGTGTGGCAAATCGACTAACACTAAGACTGCTCGGAATACTCTAAGTTATTCCTTGCTATGAGTCGCGGACAGCGGAAAGACAGTCTTTCCTGCAGCTGCCGGACTCTGAATTTGAACTAAACTAATAACGCGCGGAACACGCACAGGTTGTTCCTTGCAATGAGAACAGCCAACGAAAAGACACTAAGTGATCCTGGATACACTTTTACACACTCGTACGTAACGCTCGGGAATTTCTAATGCAGACCCTTGCACGGTCTCTTCTGCAGTTGACTGAACTGGTGAGCCCTGGAGGAGCGCTCTTTTTATACAGAATGACCTTAGGCAAGGGGTACTGAGATGTGAGGAAAATAGGGCACCGTGGTGGGGCATGTTTTTCAGGGAATCGCACGTTCCCAACCGTCCCTTTGCACTCGCTGTGCACGTGATTGCCATGCCGTCGCTCGGCCGCCGCTATGCCGTTGCCATGCGGTTACCATGCAGTCGCTCGGTTCGAATATGGCGCTTACGCGAGCGCGTCGGTAGAGTCGGGCGCGTCACTGTGGGGGAGCGCGTCACTATGGGTACGTCACTATTTGGGCGCTGCAATGCCGACGTCACGGCAGGCAGGCAGGCAGGCAGGCACGACGTCATGGGCCGCAGCGCTGGTCGGCGGCGCTCGGCGATGCTCGGCGATGCTCGGCGCTGGTCGGCGGCGCGGTACGTTACAGCATCCCCCTCCGATGAAACGTCGCTCCATGAGTGGCGCTTTCTGAATCGCCCATGATGTCGTCTTTCCTGAATGGCGGATGGCTGGTATCGGATGGCTGTGGTGTCGTTGCTCTGGTTTACTCTCGTACTGATTTGAATTTTGGTTGTGGCGTTGGGAGTCCTGTCAATATATATGGGTGTCTGTTTCGTCCTCTTCCTTCTTGTTTCGTTTTGGTCATCTATCGGCTTTCTGGGTGGTAAATACAGCTCACCGGCGTGTAATGGCCGGGCCGTTGTCACAGGTATAAATTTCTTTGTCGTTCGTATCTCGAACGTCTTCCTCCGCTGTGTTCACTGGACGAGTTCATGCATCGAATGACATGCTTGGTCTTCTCGATGTGTATGTCATGGTTACTGGGGTTCGTCGGTTTCTAGGACGGCGGATGGTCGGCACGTCTCTGCTTTGACATTCGTTTCCGTATCCGATTCTTGATTATCCCGGTTCGTTGGGCGAGAATCACAGCTCTCTGGCACATATTGGCCAGGCCGTTGGTTCGGACACCTTCCTTCCGTCGTAGCTTCCTCGTGGCACCGAATATTTCCATCCGCACGCGGCGTCGCCTTTATTGCAATGATAATGGCGGGACTGGCGCTTTCGCGCATCTCTCCCGGGGCCGCGGATCGTCGGCGTACCCCTGCCGGATGTTCGGGCCTCGTTCCTTTTCTATTCCTTGCCGGATGGTCGGGCACTACACCTTTTCTTTTCACAATTCTCTTGATCGCCGGATGGTCGGGCTCGGCGGCTCAGCGTCCCACATTTTCGGCCGATTGGTGATATCGGGCCCACATTGGTCCTACCTCCCGTACGTGAAATCGTCCAGCGGGGGTAGATCTATCTTCTGACCGATGTGTGTATGCGAACGTACAGGCCGCGCACTCAGTACCCGGTATGGATTTAATAAGCGGTATACCGCATCCTTGGCACCGTATATCGGGCCACGGTTGGACCGTTAAAGAATGAATTAATACTTCCGGATGGTCCATCCCGTAGGCGTAATCAGCCCAGTCCACGCACATGGCACAATATCCCTGGCCCCAGTCCCCAGGTCTGATTCCTGCACTGTAGAACATTCCGTTCGCACAAAATCCACGCACTTGTTCACCCTTCATTGCGTTGACAATTAATGCGGGTTCGCGGTCAGCTGCCTGGACGCCGGCGTCAGTAGTCGGTGGTGGGGGTTACCTCTCCCTTGGCGGCCATCTTGGGTTTTTCGGCACCTCGCGGTCCCGTCTCTCTCTTTCCCTCATATGTCGGCTTTTCTCTGTCGCTCTTCGCGACGTAGGAATTTTCCATCCGCACGTGGCATCGCCTTTGCTGCAATGATAATGGTGGTATTGGCGCATCGGCGCCTTTTTACGGGTTGCAGGTGGTCGGCAGGTCCCGTTGCCGGATGTTCGGGCAATGTTTTCTGCTTCTCATGTGTAGGCTGCTTTGTTTTCCCTCATTCCTTCTTTTCGCCGGATGTTCGGGCGGTCAAAATTAGTTATTCATTCCTTTCCTTCTCTCAGCCTATGCCGGGTGGTCGGGCATTTTTCGGCCGCGCAGCACCAATTCGTTGAACCTGTGGGTGATGCTGCGCCCACTGGATCTCCACATCCGTTACTATGAACAAGCGTTCTACGTCGTCATGAATTGCCCTCTCCTCGTGGTGGACAGAGGTGAGCGTGCACTTCCGGCATTCTTCCACCGGTCGAGTCTCTATCACCCTCCTTCCACACGCGTGACATGGTACATGTGGCCACGGGTCCACCGTCAAGGAATGGATAAATAACTCCGGGTATACGATCCCGTACGCTTCCCTTGCCCACTCTACACAGTTTTCGCAAAATGTTTCTGACCAATTGCCAGGTCCATAACATATCGAAAATATGTTTCCTCGATTGCAGTAGCCCACGATACTTATTCCCTTCATTGCGTCGTAATGGTTGTTATTGTACGTATGGGCCGGCTACCTGCCACTCGCCGCAGGTGGTCACTAGGGTGGGGGTACTCCCTCTCCTGGCATCCAGCCCTTTATGTTTATGTCGGTTAGTACAATTTCTGCGGTGTTGTTCAATTTTCGACGTTTCTGAGTCGTACTAGATGTCTGCGATGCCGTTTCCCGAGTCTTCGCTTTTCGGGTTTGCGTTGACTGCCCCGTTTTTGATTTCCCTGTGGCTGGGTAATATTCCTTGCTGCGGACTAGAGTTCCAAAACGATTTTCCGGTATCCACTGTCCCGTGTCACCAGTTTGTAAAATGATTGTTCGCCCCCCTTCACTGGATTCGGTTATAGTACACGCGTCCTGCATTGCTGACATTTTCTCTTTATACTGATGTTTTAAACGGATGAACTGTCGGATTCGGGAGAGGAGGAGGAAGGGGTACAGGAGCCAATGTTTGCACGTCGTAACTCGTTCCCTTTGTCGAACCCGCGGGCCTTCTTTATCTTATCCTGGTGTTTCTTGAGCAGTTTTCCGCAGGGTCCTTTTAATGTTACGTTACGACGGTCGGTAATGTCGATTACCTGGTATGGTCCGACGTAACGCGGATCTAGTTTGTGTATCCGAGGCTCCTTTAGAACGTACACGGCATCCCCTTCCCGATATTTCACTTTATTCACTTTCCTGTCGTAATACTCTTTTGACTTGCGTTTCGCATGGTTTAGATTGTCGGCTGCTCGTGTTCGGATTTCGTACATGTGAGACAGCAATTCCATAAGCCGTGCGCCATAGGTGGGGAGGTCGGTATCTGCGTACGCGCTAGGTACACGCGCCAGCTTTCCGAATATCAGCTCGTGCGGCGTGAAATTTGTTCCCTCGTGTACTGACGTATTATAGGAGAATGTTGCATATGGGACTAATAAATCCCATTCCCCTCGGTCTTTTAGGTACTGCTTCAGATATTCGATTAAGACGATATGAGTCCTTTCTAGTGAGCCGTTGGTTTGAGGTCGGTAGCCGGACGTGGTAATTTGGTCTATCTCGAATAGTTGTGCTAATTCTGTCATTATGTGTCCGATAAAGCTTGCTCCGCGGTCAGACAAAATACTCTTCGGTGCGCCGAAAATTGCGATGAAATTTCGTGAGAAGGCATCCGCTATTGTTGTGGCCTTCGTGTCTGGAATCGGTACGGCGACGCAATATTTCGTTAGATTATCCTGGATGGTTAGTAAATGTCTGTTGCCGCTATATGTTTCGGGTAACGGTCCTACGGTGTCAAGTGCAACTTTGTCAAAGGGCTCGAGCGGGGTGTCCGTTATGACCATTGGCTGACGGGTTTTTGCTCGCACCAGTTTTTGTTCCTGACAGCCTTTGCATTTTCGAATAAATTCTCGTATGTCATCTCTCATGTTAGTCCAATGGTGTTGTGCCCTAATTCTCCTGTAGGTTTTCGTTACGCCTTTATGTCCTCCTAGTCTGCTACCGTGTGCTTCAGCGATGATTCCCTCACGACGGGATTCTTTTATTGCTGGATTAGAATTTCCGCAAATTGTCACATGGATGGTTCCCTTTTCAAACTCGCGGGTTATGAGCTCCACGAATCGCGGGGTTGAAATTTGATCATGCCGGTCCCCTAAAACTGGTATCCTGACCGAGTCCTTGCGGTCGGTTTGCAGGGCTTTGTTTAAGGCACGTAATCCCTTGATTAATTCTTTTTCTGTTATTTCTTTTTCTTCTGTTACTATAGAATAAATGACTCTGCCCTCGGCTTCTGATACGCACACATGTCCGCTTTGTGGTGATACTTTTCGAACGGCGTGAATATTGAGGTAATCCAAATCGCTTAACGTTTGTTCGACACGGCTTTTCGGATACGGTGTCAGGGTGATAAAATGCCCTAAATTTCCCTCGAGGGCGGTTAACGCCTCATTTGTTTGACGTATTGTACACGTCTCTTCGTCACCAGTTGAGCTCTCGGAGTTATATCTGTCGAAGGATAGCGGTGTAGTGGAGGCAGGAATGATAACGAGGGGGCTTATTCCCTCCTGGTCCTCTTCTTCTCGTTCTTCCGCACTTCCTGTTCCTTGGATAAGTGCATCATCTGGGTCTGATATTTCCGACAGATGTTCGTCGGGCGGAGTCTTTCGCGGGCTGGGTTCCGCTGGCTTTACTTCTGTGGGTGGTATGACAGGTTGCTGCCTTTTCGGTCTCCCTCGCTGTCTCGGGCGCGGGGTCGAGTGCGCAGGCGGGGAGGTGATAACCGGGCTTCCTGCATCGGTTAGTGGGTTGCTCGTATCCCCTCTTCTGAGGAGCTTGACTCTTCGGGCGATACTTTCTTGATCTTCGGCCTCGCCTGATAGAGGAAGGCATGGTACTGGGTTTCTCGATAGGGCGTCCGCATTCTTATTAGTTTTGCCTTCTTTATGCACTACCTTATACTCATATTCGGCCAGTCGTAGTCGCCATTTCACTAGGCGCGATGTCGGGTCCTTTACCGAGTGAAGCCATACAAGTGGTCGATGATCTGTGACAAGCGTGAATTTCGTCCCGAATACGTAAGGTCGAAAATACTTCACAGCGTACACCATAGCTAAACACTCTTTCTCTGTTGCCGAGTAGTTTCTTTCCGCGCGGTTTAAACTCCGGGACGCGTAGGCGATGGGCAGGTCGTCTCCGATGTCGCCCTGGCTGAGAACTGCTCCTAATGCATGTTCAGATGCGTCGGTGGTAATAATAAACGGTTGCGAGAAGTCAGGGTATTGTAGTATGGGTTGTTCGCATAACTCCTTTTTCAACTGCTGAAAACTTCCCTCTTGTTCCTCCGCCCAGTTGAACCGTATACCTTTTCCCAGTAATTCGATCAGTGGCTTTGCCTTGGTGGAATAATTACTAATAAAGCGGCGATAGTATCCTGTAAGCCCCAGAAACTGCTGGATATTTTTCTGATTTTTTGGAGTTGGGAATTTTTGCACGGCGACGAGTTTATCTGGGTTCGGGCGGACTCCTTGCTCCGAAACGATATGTCCCAGGTAGGCTACCTCTTTTTTCAAGAACCCGCACTTGCTGGTTTGCAGGGTTAATCCGTGTTCCCGTAATCGTGTCAACAGCTTAGCGACTTTTATGTGGTGTTCCTCTAATGATGATGAGTATACGACGATATTGTCTAGGTATACAAAAAGTTCTGTCCCTTGTAGTCCGGTTAGCACTTGGTCCATTAATCTCTGGAATGTGGGTGGTGCGTTCTTTAACCCAAACGGCATTCGTACATATTCAAAGTGGCCTCGGTGAGTGGTGAATGCGGTCTTTGGTTGATCTTTTGGATTCATACGTATCTGATGGAATCCACTTGCGAGGTCGAACACTGTAAAATATTTTGCTCCTCCTAGTTTATCGAGGATTTCTGATATTAATGGGAGCGGATATCTGTCTCCCACTGTTTTCTCATTGAGCGCACGGAAATCAATCACCATTCGCCATTTCTTTTCTCCGCGTGCATCGGGTTTTTTAGGCACGATCCAAATCGGCGAATTGTATGGTGAGGTGGACGGCTGGATAATTCCGGCGTTTAGTAATGCGTCTACCTGTCGGTTAATCTCCTCCTGATGTAAGGGAGGATAGCGGTATCCTCTGCAATTCACTGGCACGTCGTCGGTTACGTGTATGGAGTGATGAAAAGCAGGTGCATCCGGTAGATCGTCTCCGGGAATATAAAATCGGTCGTGGAACATTTCGATCAGCCTCTTGGTTGCACGACGTTCTTCCGCGTTTAAATGTGTGGTATCCATCTGACTCCAGATTTCGTTAATTCGTTTTGACGGATCCTGGACAGGTGGAATGTCCGGGTGAAGAAATTCTTCTTCAGACGTCGAATAAATTTCATACGGTGTTATTTCCTGCGGCGGGGTGTCAAATTCGATTGTTTCTTCGCCGGTGTTGGTGGCGAATATCTGACATTGCCCGTGGTCAGTGTAGACAGCGGCTTCACCCATATACACGCCTTCGGGGGTCTCGACGCGTGCCAGGTAGCCCTCCATCACGTCTGAGTTGGTGACAGGTATAGACACCTGTTGTCTTGTCCTTCCCTCGATTCGGTGTCGGGCGGTAGTGATTGGATTAGTGGTCTCTTCCATGAAGGGATAGTTTGAGAAACGGATAGGTTTTACTGGCTTACTAATGGTTACCAGTGTGTTGTGATGATAGGAGATTTCGGCCTTTTCTTGTTTTAAGAATGGGCTGCCGATTAGTCCGTCGACGGGCAACTGCAGGTCCTCCACCACGTAGAAATACGCAGGTATGCCGTTGATATGGAGTAATGTAGCTCCGAGCGTTCGGATGGAGGCTTGCGTTAATCCGGTCACTTCCAACACCTCCCTTGATAACACGTCCGCGGTTGAGTTGAGTGCGGCGAATTTCACAAGGTTCACAGCCGCTCCTCCGTCGAGTAAAAACTCGCCTGTCTCCCCTTCCATTTCTGGTACTGTTGCTCTG
The DNA here is from genome assembly GCA_963942575.1 of Priocnemis perturbator. NCBI lineage: Eukaryota > Metazoa > Arthropoda > Insecta > Hymenoptera > Pompilidae > Priocnemis > Priocnemis perturbator. The sequence goes on along the minus strand of OZ012643.1, from coordinate 3,210,592 downwards.
ATTCGGGGTGCTGCGGCTTCCTTGCACAATTCTCCCGTCCTGACGGCAAGCTGTCCGACGGGGACTCCTCGAACCGGACGGCTCTCGAGCGAGTCTTGCGATTGCTCGCCACGTCGCTCTCGTGACGAGTTCGCTGATAGTTTAAAGACGGCGAGGCCGGTCTTCGGGATGCGTTCCTCGATGTTTCTGGTCGATCGTCGAGATGCCGGTAACTTCTTCGGCACTCTTCACGATTATGTCCTCGCAGGCCACAATTCCAGCAGTATAAGTCGCGTGCTGGAGAGGGGCTGTCACTTCGTCTCGGTGGTGGTGACGATGCCCTTCGTCGATAATGCGGCGAGGTATTGCGTTCGTATAGTGGTAATTGGTCGTTTGTTCTGGCGATCAGTGCAGGTAGTGGAGCCTCTGGACTTTGCTCGGGCTCGGACCCAGATCTTCCTCGGTATTGGTCATACGACCGTCCCACGGGTGATAGCGGGTATCTTGGTCTTGACTGACGGTCTCCGATGTATGATCGTGATTCGTATGAGCGGTCTTCGGCATGATATGCTGGGGATCGATTCTCGTAAAACTCACGCCGATTCTTTAGTCGCTGTTCAACCTGGATAACAGACTCGTACGCTTCGTCCAAGGTGGTTGCATTGTCGTCGGTTGCTACTCGCCATGCGATGCGCTCTGGTAGACCGTCCATAAAACTTCCTAGCAGGTCGGTCTCCAGTCCTTCTAGGAGGTCGGAGTTCTTCGGTCCGTATCGCTCCACGAGAGCACTATGTGTTGCTTGGTGAAGGCGGCTAGTACGGTCGATGTAAGATCGTAGTGACTCATCCTCGCGGATTCGGAGTCTTGCCACTTCACCCTGATAGTAGGCGAGGTTTTTGCCTGTTGCGAATCGTCTTTTTAAGATTTTAGTTAATTCGGAGAGAGTGGAGATCTTTTTCCCACGCACAGCCGTTTTTGCAGACCCGGTCAATTTTGTTAACACAATCGCCACGTAACTCGCTTCGGCAGATTCCGCGATTAAAGTGCGGCCGTTCTCTACGCTCTGTAGGAATTGCGAAAGAGAGGGGTTAACTCCGTCAAAGGTGGGAATGCTAGCTGTCGCATTCTGTAAATTATTTTGAAGAGTAAATAACGCCATGGACTGTGCCATCGTAAGCGTTAGACTAGCGATTTCCGCGGTGACGTTACCCGACGGCGGAGCGAGATCCGCGGTGGCTTTACTCGCGTTGTGACCATTATCCTGAGCCATATCGTCAATCGACACGCCCAGTTTCTCTATGACTCGAATCCCACCGCTGTCACCAGTTTGTTACGAGCCACGGCCCTGGCGTGGTGAGGATTATTTGCCAGTGCCGATAGGAAAAGAAATATATGTGAGAGGAGTGAGCAGCTAAGTACAGGCCTTAACGTGTGTTTCACCGCGGCACCCCGTACGTCGCTACCCTTTATGATGCCTCTTTCACGGGTCCTCGTACTCCCTTGCGGAAATACGTCTTACCGATCGAAAGGAGGAGAGAGGGGGTATAGGAAAATCGTCCTCCGGCCTCAACGTGTGTTTCACCGCGGCACCCTTCGGTCGATTCGGTTTTTGAGTTGCTGCCCAGGCCTTAACGTGTGTTTCACCGCGGCACCCCAGACAAGCAAACTCGAGAGGATAGCTGACAAGGGCCTTAACGTGTGTTTCACCGCGGCACCCCTTGCGCAGCTTTGAGGAGAGTGGATTTGGTATCTTTTCTTGTTTTAGGCTCGGTGGTTCCCTCGAGCGGTAAAGGGAAACCTTGTTCGTGAAATTCGAGTACTAGGCGATTGAATAACGAGATGGCAAAGAAGTATGGAAAACAAGTAAAATGATTATATTGAATAAAATAAGTACAGAAAAAGCAGTAAAATATAAAACGCACAACGATAATTTAACTATCACTTCAAATAATATAACTAAAATACGACGCGAAGTCATTTACAAAAGCGATCTTTGACTAGACTGTGTTCTTTGGTTTTAAAGGAATTTGAGCGATAATAGAGAACTAAAACTACACACTTTTCGTGTGGCAAATCGACTAACACTAAGACTGCTCGGAATACTCTAAGTTATTCCTTGCTATGAGTCGCGGACAGCGGAAAGACAGTCTTTCCTGCAGCTGCCGGACTCTGAATTTGAACTAAACTAATAACGCGCGGAACACGCACAGGTTGTTCCTTGCAATGAGAACAGCCAACGAAAAGACACTAAGTGATCCTGGATACACTTTTACACACTCGTACGTAACGCTCGGGAATTTCTAATGCAGACCCTTGCACGGTCTCTTCTGCAGTTGACTGAACTGGTGAGCCCTGGAGGAGCGCTCTTTTTATACAGAATGACCTTAGGCAAGGGGTACTGAGATGTGAGGAAAATAGGGCACCGTGGTGGGGCATGTTTTTCAGGGAATCGCACGTTCCCAACCGTCCCTTTGCACTCGCTGTGCACGTGATTGCCATGCCGTCGCTCGGCCGCCGCTATGCCGTTGCCATGCGGTTACCATGCAGTCGCTCGGTTCGAATATGGCGCTTACGCGAGCGCGTCGGTAGAGTCGGGCGCGTCACTGTGGGGGAGCGCGTCACTATGGGTACGTCACTATTTGGGCGCTGCAATGCCGACGTCACGGCAGGCAGGCAGGCAGGCAGGCACGACGTCATGGGCCGCAGCGCTGGTCGGCGGCGCTCGGCGATGCTCGGCGATGCTCGGCGCTGGTCGGCGGCGCGGTACGTTACACATATACACGATTTAATTCGAGATTTCAATATATTCTCACAGTTATCGACACATTTTCTAAATATGGCTGGGCTCGTCCGTTGAAAACGAAACAAGGTAAAGATGTGGTAAAGGCTTTCTCAAGTATCTTCGAGGAGCGTAAACCTAAAAATTTGCAAACGGATGATGGGAAAGAATTTTTTAATAATGATTTTAAGAATTTAATGGATAAACATGAAATAAATCATTATTCTACATATAGTGTTATGAAGGCATCGATAGTAGAGCGTTGGAATAGAACGTTAAAAAATAATATGTGGAAATTATTCTCGTTAAACGGAAGCTATAAATGGACGCATATGTTAAATAAACTTGTATACGATTACAATATGCGTAAACATAGAACAATCAAAATGAGACCTGCGGATGTGACAAATAAAAATGCTAGCACGCTTCTTTCATCAGTTTATAGTAATATAAAGATCGTTAAACCGGGCAAATATCGAGTCGGAGATTTTGTACGTATTAGTAAATACAAGCATTTGTTCGAGAAAGGATATACGCCTAATTGGACGACTGAAATTTTTAAAGTTACTTCTGTGCAACATACTAATCCTGTCACATATTTAATTCAAGATTTACGAGGAAATGACATTAAAGGCGGTTTCTATGAATATGAATTATTAAAAGCTAAGCATAACGATATTTATTTAGTTGAAAAAGTTATTCGTAAAAAGCAAAATAAAGTATATGTTAAATGGCTGGGATTCGATAAATCACATAATTCTTGGATTGATATAAATTTAAAATAAATTTATTTTTGAATATGTACTTATACTTACAACATTACAAATTAGTAATAAAATATAAAAATTTATAATTTTCCTAGCAGTGTACATTATTATTATTCAAGATAATTTATTAGCCACGTTGTGGCAATACCAATTTTTAAAAATTTGTACTTCTAGCAGTGGGCAGTGTAGAATTTTATTGTTCCAGTTTCTTTCTTTAGTGTGTAATTTACATGATATCGTATTAACATCTACTTTGTTATACAGTGGATTGCCCATAAGTACATCAAATTTCGGACACGCCAGTTGTTCTAAATTTATATTTTTTATTCCTAGTTCGGTTAATATTTTCTTTTCGTAATTTCCGCCTTTGTATGCCACAATTGGCGTATCGTATATGGATATAAAATCTTGAATAATCGATGGCAACTCCCCTTGTTCGTAATTTTCAAAACCGTGATCTTTAAATAAAATGCCGTGTACATTATTACAAACGTAACGCGCGCATCGCTTATCTGCCTCGCTTAACTCGTTATAGTTTTTATTTAAATAAATATATTCGTGCAGTATGTGGTCGTTAATAGATACAATCGCGATTTCTTTACATAAAAAAGCATAGCGATTGATGGTGAATCCGTCCATATCGATAAAATGAGTGACTTTCTCGTAATCGGCTGTAGCCTGAAATAATATTAATTTAAGCAAATTAGACTATTGAAAATAAAAATTTGTTTTACTTATATTCGAACTACATACCATAATTATATTTTTTAATTTTCACTACACTTCGACACAGACTGTAACTTTTCAATTTTAATGCAAATGTTGCACAAACTTTAGTAGAAGTTTCTTTCAAAAAGATTCGTCTCGTACTGAAGCTCCTATTTGCGCCGCTGTAGGTATTAAATGTGTGGAAAATCAGAAATTGAGCGTGGGCATAATCGTTGATGGGAGTAGGGGAATGAAGAAAAGTGACGTATGCTGGAAGTTTGGGTGGAAGGGTATGGGGTGCATAAAGGGAGTAGGGGAATGAAGAAAAGTGACGTATGCTGGAAGTTTGGGTGGAAGAGTATGGGGTGCATAAATAGCGCTACTTCGCGATACGCGCAGTTTAGTCGTCGAATAGCACAAGTGCGTTAACAGTTCAGTAGATATTTGCAGCGAACATGTGCGAAAATACGTTCAATTTGTTGAATAGTGTCAGTATTATAGGCAAGTTGCCAGTGAACCCGGTAGCAGGTTTGGAAATTAACAAATCATATTTAATAAGCGGAATGAGAAAAATGAAGACCCGCTTTGGAGATAGAGTTATGCTTGATTTAAACGATACATTCTCGATTTTTCTACCATTACGTATAAGTAATGTTTTATTAGAAACAAGCAAGCATTATCAAGTTATAGAGAATTGTCTTACGAGCGGTAAACCGGTTCAGCTAATATACCTTGGTGGGAAATATAATGAAATGAAATTCTCTACTGATGATAATGACGATGATGATAATGTTGTTGATGATGATGATGATGTAAAAGAAGAAGAGCATGTAGAGAGTGAGAAGGAAAATATGAAAAATGAGAGCGACAAAGATTCGTCAAAACGTAAGCGCAAAAATGGAAATGAGATGTCAAAGGATGAAAAGAATAAAAAAAAAGCAGCATCATAATCAAAAAACAGGTTTGTAGACATACATCAAGTATGTATATAATTATAAATGATTTTAGTAATAAAACTATATAAAATAATAATTTCATTACAGATAAAACAAACTGTTTCATTCAACAACTTCTACTACTTATATATAATCGACGATACGTATCCTGAAGAATATCGATGTGCGCGTAAGGGATTCTGGCACATCGACTCCGCATATTTTAAAGCACGGGTTAAAAAAATGGATGATTTGCTTCGAGATATTATGAATTTGAAATTTACACAATATATAAATAATGAAAATAATGTTTAAAATTTCTAATGTATTTAACCATCTATATAAAATTAATAAAAAATGAGTTCATTATAAACTAGTGCATATTTTTCATTCACATCAGTCTTTCGTCCTACCGTGACACGCGAGCACCACAATTCTAATCATGGCGAAATTAATTATATTTGTAATTCACACTGCGATACTTCTTCAACTTTTTCCTTCTCTCTTATCCATGAGGGTCAATTTACGAGTGCCTTCTACGCATGCGATGAATAAACGTTCAGCAATTAATTATCTTCAATATTACGGCTATATGAACGCTAACGATTCACGATCGCAAACTATTGATAATGATAAATTGACAGATGCAATACGAATTTTTCAACAATATTGGAATCTTAAAGTCGATGGCACTCTAAATGCCGAAACGAAAAAGTTGATGGAGGCAAAGCGTTGCGGAGTAAGTGATCATGTCAGCGATTACACGCTTAATTCTTATAAATGGAACAAAAAAACATTGCGTTGGTATTTCCATGTCGGAACGACAGATCAAATTCACCTTGCAAAAAAAGCATTTTCTGTGTGGCAAAAGTCATCTCGGTTAACCTTTATTCAAGTATATAGTAAAACTGAAGCGGATATAATTATATCGTTTGAAAATAAAATGCATTACAATGTTAATTCACCGCAACAAGTTTGTTTACCGCCATTCTCTAATCAAACATTAGCACATGCGGATCTGCCGAATGAAAGGAATGATGTCAGAGAAATTCATATATCTAAATCGTGGAATTGGATGATAGGCGAGGGGCCGATAAAAGATGAGTCATACAGTTTATACGAAACATTAATACACGAAATTGGTCACAGTCTAGGTATACTACATTCGACAAATATGAATTCAATAATGTCGCCGTTGTATCATTATGAAAATCATACAGATCATATTAAACTTGAGGAAGACGATATATTAGCTATACGAAATTTATATAATGTTAATGACGAGAATGAGTCTGAGGGAGAATTCGACGAAGATGCAAATGGCAATGCTAATCCTGATACGTCACCGGATACGCCAACATTAGTTCCGCCAAAATTAGCCGATTTATGTTCAGCTCCGGTAGATGATTTAAAATTTTTCATTTTCAATGCACGATTGTATATATTCTATAAAATTTGGGTATGGCCATTTAATTTAAACGTTAAATATCGAAAGTACGAGGAGCCGCAGTTAATAAGATCGTGGTTAAAATTTTTGCCATTTAATTTTTCAGGAATTAATGGAATATATGAAAGAGTAAATGGAGAAATTGCATTATTTTCTGATAATAATATTTATATATTCAATCCTGATACTTTTCAATTAAAAACTGGCTATCCCATGACATATCAAAAACTGTTTGGCAAAGACTTTCAGTATAACGGAGTGCAATCTGCTGTTTTAACAAATACCGGTAGAACATATATTTTTTATAAAGGAGTATATGTAATTGAAATTGACGAGTGTGAATATGTGGCTAGAAAGTATACTTTAATTAACGATTTATTTAAGGGAATTGGTCTATCCATATCTCCACAAAATCCATTTTCAGTATTTAAGTATATAAATGGTAAACTTTATATATTACAAAACGGTAATTTTTATGAATATGACGAATTTAATTCCAATGTTGTAAGATCAGGCCCGTTCGATCTCTCCATTTTCAGTATTCAATGTATCAGCGATAGTAACATTATAACCAATTTGAGAGATATGGTAGAAAAATTAGTTCAATTTTATGGCGAATACAATAACAATGTAAATTCAAGATTATCTTATAACGCGAATAAACGTGATATAAACGAATTTAACACGCAAGCAGAAATAAGAAATCATATGATTTCATATCTATGATAAAAGCGGTGCGGCGGTAAATCAGAGAGAGGGGGATAGTCGTAGCAGGACAAATATATGCAGGAAATTGTGCTTCCGTTGTATTTCAAACCGCGCGACCGTAAGCGGAGGCGGGGGAGGCTAACGAAGTGAAGTGAAGTGCAGTGAAAGTTACAAAAACGGTAGTGTGATTAAAGAGGTGTAAAATGAAATCTATTAATAGATTATCGGTGAAAATAGAAAAAAATTTATTAAAACAAATGCCGTTTTTGAAGAAAGAAGAGGATTTTAAAGAGTGGAAAAAGCAATATACTATATATGTAAAACAAACTAAAGTACTCCTAAATAATGAAAATATGAAAGAAAAATATAAAGTGAAACTGACGGAACAATTAAAGCGGCTGAGGAATTTAAAGTATTTCGTAAACGAACGATTGCGAAGAAAAAAAGAAAATGCAGCGAATAAAACACAACTGATGCAAAAAGAAGAAAATTTATTAAACCGAGCGTATTTAATTGAATCGGAAGCGGATAAAATCCAATGGATAGAAGATTGTGAACAGCATTTAAAATATTTGCATTCATATTTAATTAATAAAAAAGAAAAAATAAGTGTCGGTAGGAAACAACATTTACTTGCGCAAATAGCTAAACTAACTTGTACGCGTGAACAATTAAGTTTTAATTTCAATCTACACTCTGGATCTGGATTAAATGAAGAAACACAGAAGGATAAGAATGTTACACTGAAATGGAAAGAAATTGAAAGCGGACATGCCTTCCAAAGTCGTATAATCACTGGAATTATTATAAATTTACATCATATTGATCCTTCTATATTTTTAAACGATGCTAAAGATATAGTGATAGAAAAAGTACTATCGTATGTTAAGCAGCACAAATGTGTTAAAGTAAACACGATCTTCAATGGTGAATTTACGTTAAAAGACAGTTTGACCGACGAAACAAAGAAGGAAATTAAAACCTTTGCAACAAAAAATGAGGTACTACTGAACGATGATGATTCCACCGTAAAGGCTGATAATTGGTATACAAACAATGTGCGTGACCAGATTCTTACGTCGCTAGAGGAATTTCAAGAACGTGACAGTGGATGGGCATTGAGCAAAATTATCAGTTTGATTATAAATATCAATAAATGTTATTTATTGAGCGCCGGTAAAGGAAACTGTAGACTTCCATTAGCTATACGAAATAGAAAAGCAACTGTTTCTATTGATTTGACCGACAATGAAAATGATTGCTTTGCTTGGGCAGTAACGTCAGCATTATACCCAGCATCGCATCATAGTAACCGTAAACAGTCATATCCGTATTATAAAAATGTACTAAATTTAACGGGAATTACATTTCCCGTTACAACTAAACATATACCTACATTTGAAAAAAATAATAATTTGTCCATAAATTTATACCAATTATTAACGAATAAAGATAAATCTGAACATGAAAAATATGAAGTATTACCGTTACGATTAAGTGATAAAATATCTGAACATAAACATATAAACTTACTAATATATCAAAATGAGCAAGAAAAAGATAATATGTGCCATTATGTATGGATCAAAAATTTATCAAGGCTGATATCGTCTCAAATTCATCAACATCAACATAAATCACACATTTGCGACAGGTAATTCATCACTTTTCTATTTACAGTTGTAATAATTTAATAGTTTAATAATATGGTTCTTATAATTTACAGATGTCTAAATTTTTTCCATACAACAAGGAAACTTTGAGATCATTATGAAAGATGCGTGGATCAAAACGCGTGCAAAATTGAATTGGTCAATGAAGATCAGAAATGGATTAAGTTTAAAAATTATAGAAGAGGAATCCCGCTTCCATTTATGATATATGCCGATTTTGAATGCGCTCTAATTAGTAACGAAACACATAATTTAGAAAATCATAATACTTATGCATATCAAACTCATGTTCCACACAGTATTGGCTATTACGTACACTGTAACTTTGATGAATCGATGTGCAAATACGTTTCACACCGTGCGAAGGATAAAGTGGTATCTTATTTTATATCAGATTTGGAAGGTATCATTTCACAAATTTTTGCTTTTATAAAAAATAATCATACCATAATGGCTCCTTTAACTTCTGAACAATTACTAGAATTTAATACCGCTACACATTGTTTTATCTGTAAAAGTGTATTTAAAGAAGCTGATATTAGAGGCGGTAATAAAGTACGTGATCATTGTCACTGGTCAGGTTACTACAGAGGGGCAGCACACGGAGCATGTAACCTAAATTATAAAACTTCGTATACGCTACCCATAATATTTCATAACTTAAGTAATTACGATGCGCATTTTCTCATAGAAGAAATTGTTTCAATGAAATGTTTTAGCTCTCAATTTCATGTAATAGCCTCTACAATGGAAAAATATGTTTCATTCACATGTCGGATGAAAAATAATATATTTTCTCTTGAAGTAAGATTTATCGATTCATTTAAATTTCTTAATAGCAGTTTAGAACAATTAGTATCAACACTAGATATAAATGATATGAGAATTTTACGCAAAAACTTTCCGTCGATCGATGAAAATTTGTTTAATTTACTGACGCGCAAAGGTGTTTTTCCTTATGAATACGTTGACAGCTACGAAAGACTAAATGATAATTGTCTGCCTAATTACGACGAATTTCACAGCACATTGTACGGACACAATATTGAAAGGAGCGAGTATAAGCATGCGCAAAACGTATGGAATAAATTTAATATCTCATCACTAGGCGAATATAGCGATTTATATTTGAAAACAGATGTTCTACTGTTAGCAGATATATTTGAAAATTTTCGAAGCAAATGTATCGAATATTATGGTCTCGACCCTGCCTATTACTGCACCCTACCATCATATGCGTGGGACGTTATGCTAAAAATTACAAACATAACATTAGAATTATTAACAGATATCGATATGGTGTTATTTATTGAAAGCGGTATACGCGGAGGATTCAGTCAATGTTCGCATCGGTACGCAAAAGCTAATAATCCTTACATGGGCGCGACGTATGATTCTAATAAAGAATCTTCGTATTTAATGTATTACGATGTTAACAATTTATACGGTTTTGCCATGTGCGATTCGTTGCCGTACGGTAAATTTGAATGGATGGATAATGATTTGATAAGTCAATTTAACATTAATTCGGCTAGAGCCGATTCTGAGATTGGATACATATTAGAGGTAGATTTAGACTATCCCGATGAAATACATGATTCGCATTCAGATTTGCCGTTCTGTCCCACTCGCGAAGTACCGCCAAACGCTAAATATGAAAAATTGCTAGCAACTTTAAAGTGTAAAACCAACTATGTTATTCATTATCGAACCCTACAGCAATGTCTGCAACATGGACTTAAATTAAAGAACATTCATCGTATCCTACAGTTCAATCAATCTCCATGGATGTGTAAATATATACAATTAAATGCAAAACTTCGAGCTCAATCCGAATCGGACTTTGAAAAAGATTTATTTAAGTTAATGAATAACGCAGTATTTGGAAAAACAATGGAAAATGTGCGTAATCGAGTTGATGTAAGATTATTAACGTCGTGGGAAGGACGTGCCGGTATTAAGCCATTGATAGGAAGACCTAATTTTCATAGAAGAGTAATATTCAATGAAAATTTTGTCGGTTTGGAAATGAAAAAGATGAAAGTTAAAATAGATAAACCCATTTATATCGGCATGTCCATTCTAGATATTTCAAAAATATATCTCTATAAATTTCATTACGACTATATGAAGGTTCAATTTCAAGATATGTGCAAGGTATTATATACTGATACGGACAGTTTAATTTATAAATTACAATGTGATGACATATATAGCATTATGAGGCGAGATATAGCTTATTTCGATACTAGTAATTATCCGATTGACAACGTATACAATATACCTTTAGCAAATAAAAAAGTTCTAGGCCTAATGAAGGATGAAAATGGAGGAAAAATTATGTGTGAATTCGTAGGATTAAGATCGAAAATGTATGCTATAAAAGTTATTGGCGAGCGCGACACGAAGAAGGCTAAAGGGATCAAAAAAGATTTTATTAAGCGAGAAATTAAATTTGATGATTATGTAAATTGCCTATTTAACGATGAAATTAAAATGGCTAGACAAAACCGTATTGCGTCGAAGCTGCATCAGATTCACACGATTTCCGAAGGAAAAGTTGCGTTGCATCCGTACGATGATAAAAGATATATCACCGATGATTGTATACAAACACTTGCTTGGGGACACTGTTCGATTAAAAAATAAAAAATGTTTACAATATTTGAACACATGTATTATTTATTAATAATCTGCACCCGTTTACAATTTTAGTATACACTACTGTTCTTAACAAAAATCGGCCTAGCATTGAAAATAAGCGAGCATGTGGGTTAAAATTGTGATTCAGTTTTTACTGAAAAATTCCGTATTCAAATATTCTTCCATCTGCCCAGCTATCCAAGGATAATGACGCTTCAACGATTCCTTAAAACACAACAAGTCCGACAGTCCTAGCCTAAAAATTAAAAAAAAAAAAATGTATAACATTTGCGATTACACTCTCATTTTACCAGAGTTTTCTACAACTTACCGTGACATCTTATGGATCAGACGAGATACCCGCACCTCTTTACTTTCCGTATCCAAAATGTACTGTATCGCACCGGCGCGCAACACCTTGTCTCGTCTTAACTTTTGTACAACGCCATTACGTACATCGACATCGCGTAATTGTTCGCGAAATACTTCGTAAAATTGCTTCACATGTGCGCGCAGCTCACTTTGATTTTCTATCCATTGACTCATGCATATGGCAAGCCAGGGGTTATAAGACTTTAGTATTTCTGTGAATAGAATGAAATACAACAGCGGCAATCTGCAAAGGTTAAAATTCAAATTTAAATACTGTCAATCGTACTATCATTCTACATTGATTTATAAATTTGTTTGTATCACTTACCTTTCTAGCTTCGTAATCAAACAACGCACCTGTGCTCTTCGTTCCTTCAAATTCAAAATATCGTAAATATCAGAATCGTTCAATAAGCCTTCATCTCCTAATTCGTCTAATATTCCATTTTCAGGATCAATTTGATCAACCAGTTTGTCATAAAAAAATCTGTACAATTGCCGAATATGCCCGTCAGCCGCCGCCATCATTACAACACACTTTCTTTTGTTTGTAATTCGCTTTCAGAAAAAAGTCGCGAACACTTCGCGACAAGTCGCGAACACTTCGATGATGATGATGATGATGCGTTACGTTCAACGTGCGAATATTAGCTAGCGTGCGAATATTAGCTAGCGCCTAGCGCCCTTTCCCCGGGACCCTCCCCCCATCCCCCTCCCCCCATCACCCTCCCACCTCCTCAATGCTCGTAGTACACCTTCTTGCTCCCACCCACACCCAATCGTCCTCCTCGTCCTCCTCCTCCTCCTCCTCCGTAGTAGTAGTACAATCGTCCTCCGCTCCCCCCCACCCCCCAGCTCTCTCTCTCGCGGATGATAGTAGAGTTGCCGTTGCCCGCACGCGCTCGCGGACTACCGCGTAATCGCTTATCGTCGTCGTATCGTTCCTCCGTGCAACCTTCCCGCGGTCTACTTCCGACTTCCGACTTCCAACCCACCACCACCCCCGCACACGACAATTCGTAGTACAACGCCTACACACTACCTCCGTGTCGTCTACCCCGTTTCGTAGTATTTTACAACGCCACGCGTGTGTCGATTAGACGCTCTTTTATCGTCCTCCGCTCCGCTCCGCTCTCTCGATATCGCGGTGTTTATCGTTCCTATTGTTCCTGTCCAAACTTCTTCTCCTCCTCCTCCTCCTCTAACTTCCGCGTGTGTAAACCGCATACCGTATCGCCCAACCGCCGCCGCCGACACTACTCTACTTAACCTTGACCGCCGCTGTGCAGAATCGAACCGCTCTCGCACGCTTCTTCCGCAAATTTTTACTAACGGCCCGCCCGCGAACTTCCCCCCCTGATTAAGACCTAACCGCAAAAACTACTTCCGCCCTCATTAAAAGACACGACCGCAAACTTCACCTCTCCACCCGATAAGGACACGACCGCAAACTTCCCCCCCTGATTAAGACCAGACCGCCAACTTTGATAAAAAAAAAATTCAATAAAAAAATTCCATAACAAAAATTTTATTAAAAAAAATTCCATTAAAAACTACTGCGCTACTGCCCCGGTGGTCCAGAATCGGCGATACTCATTCTGTCCACTTTGAAAAAAATTACATTAAAAAAATTCCATTAAAAAATTCGATAAAACAAATACACGCGAGACCGAAAAGCCTACTGCGCTACTGCCCCGCTGCTGGTCCAGAATCGGCTACTGGTCCAGAATCGGCGATACTATTCTGGTCCAGAATCGGACACTGGTCCAGAAATGTGGTCCAGAATCGGCTTACTTTGAGCACGGGTCTAGAAGCGGCTTACTCTTACTACTGACGCCACGCGGCGGACTGCCGGACCGCGAAAACGTCACTACTCGCGGCCGTGTATTTAAGATACGTACCACTGTCGAAAGCGGTACGGTGACAGTACTTTGGACTTCCTTGATCTGCCTATGCTCTGCTGTGATTGAGCCGGGATCTAGCCCGTTACAAGGGTCGACAAATCAGGAAGTAATGCTTCTATTCGTTCAATTACGTTAAGAGTTTACCGACTTTATCGCCACACGAGCGAGGAGCAACCTTTCGCGTTCTGTTCAAGTTTAATGTATAATGAAGAAAAATAATGTAATCGAAATCAAAGAAAGGAAACTTAAAATTAACGCGTCCGACACGATTTGCCGGGCACGTGCAGAACGAAACGCGCACACCTTCGCACTTTGCACTTAAAACAAAAGGAAAACTGAGTCTGTGTCTCAACTAATAATTGGAATTTATAATCTAAGGCTTTAACGAGGATAATTGAGTCCTTGGTAACACACTACGAGAAGAATATGCACAATTAGGCTCAGAAATTAATGATATCTAAGATACCCTCGGACAGCGACCACGTACCTCACGACTTTACAGCCAACTGCCCAGAGAAATCCGTCGCGAGACGGCTCCTGGGCTCGCTCTAGGCCAGTTTTTCATACCCTATCCATGGAAACGGTCGATCAGCGGTCGATCCAGTGTACAAATATTGTGTTACCATGCTCGCTCGATGCTCAGCGAGAGACTTTCGCTTACTCCTTTATCCTTTTCCAATTATTAAGTTTTATTTCAAATAAGATATAATTGCATTGACTCAGTCATCCAAAATTTTAGTGGCGCACGCTCCTGATTTCGTATGCTTGAACAGAACTAGGTTGATATTCGAGCAATGCTTTGTTGTCGAGAAAATAATAATTCACCTTTGAGAGACAGAGAAACTAAAAATTTATCACGGGGAACCTCATCGCAATTTCCTTAGTCTATACACGCACACACTCATTCTATGTTCACACGCATTCATACCCGCTCGCTTCCTTACACTAACTTACATCTACCTTAAGCTACTTATATATGTATATGATGGGACTACTATGATTCCATGGTGAGGGAATTCCGCTACATATTACTGCTCGACAGCACCACGTATACGATGGACCTAAGTCATGATACGAATAATTCGTATACGCGGCCTGGAGAAAAAATGAAATAATAATGATTTTACATCTAATACTCTAATAGCGCACCGGATGCGATGGACCTAAGTCATGATACGAATAATTCGTATCCGGCGGCCGGAATAAAGGAAAGAAAAGAGAGTTTAATTAAGAAATTATGCTAAAAGAAAAGGAAAAATCAAAAAGTTACGCTGGGACGTAACAGCCGAACCGTTGTTTGGCCGAAAAATACGCGACCGCATCCGCAGCCTAATGCTATTGATCATTTCGTCCTTGCAGAATTTATGAATCGATGGGCGAAAAGCAAGAGTGCATCAATGCATTGCATTCCGCCGTTCCTCACGCAGGCCTTATGCTTGATAAAATTCGCCAAATTTGCCATTAACGAGTCGCAGGTGCAAATAATAAGTCCTATGTTCCTTCGAGAGTTTTCACTGATGTTGCAGGTGTGATATAGCACACCTACATAATACTTTAATGCAACCGCAAATACGGACTTTGCTAACTCGCACGTACCAGAATTGAAAATATACGAAAACAGAACGGAATATGTTACTGTTCGAGAATCTCGTGATTCCCGCTTGAGGAAATGAGAGGGAATGAAGGGAAAGAGGAAAGGGGCGAAATGAGAAGATCTATTGGCGGTGGAGAGGTTATGTATCCACGTGGTGCTCTTAATGTCCGTTTAACAGAGTCTTTATTGTCAATAAAATAATGGTCACAGGTGCTCTACGGTAGTGAGAGTAGCCGTCATATTGAGCGAGATAATCAATTGTATTAATCGTATCCGCGTTACAATGATTTGTACCTTTTACGGATGCACGTGCCCGCTTCGCGCCGCGTACAGAGCCTGAGCTGTCGATTGTTGATGTACCGTTAGTTTAGCGTAAATAAGATGATCCGTGGTGCGAATGAGAATGTTCCGTATGATGTGAGTCCCGAATACTAGCAATGAATGTGAAGAGAAAATCCGTGAAATCGTGAAGTCAATGTGTTCTCGACGATCACTGAGACGGTAATGGCCGACAAATCCGGCGCGTTCGCATGGTTCCGCGTGTGACTCGGCCTCAGGCCGCCTTGAGGATGCCGCGACGATGATTGTTCGGCGTCGCGGCATTCCCACACAGTTACTATCATATGGTGAATTTGCGAAACACACCTCGCGTTTATATGCAGGTATCATGACATGTAGCGCATGTTTACAGATAAATACGATTAACATTGTTTAAAGATATTATGTCATGATTATTTTTCAGATCGTCTGTACATAGCAATGGTATTTTTTCTTTTAATACCATTGGCCCCAGCTATGTTAGATATGATTATGCCACTCAATGCATCTCGTCCAAAACATTTAGTGTTCCCTTTAGATTATTGGGATCCGATGGAAAATCACTACAATCTGAAGATGTTTCATGCCTACATTGGCGCTTTTTCAGCTTTTACCATTATTGTTGCGTCCGACGTTTTCTTGATCAATTTGATTTTCCATGCGTGTTATTTATTCGGAATTACAAGGTAAAAGATCTCGCACACTTATTCGACACCGCACGCATGTAAATACCTGATGCTGCGCGTACTGGTCCGACACGACACAACATGTCCGACGTCGGATCAAATCTTTTGTGTGAGTTTCCTTTATTTCAAATGCATTTGTGGCCAAAACATAATGTAAGTAAGTAATCTTTATTTCAGCATTGCTGCCAAGAAATGAACTCGGTTTTTACATTATAATTGTGCATTATAGCCTATATCCACATGCTGCTCCTTCCTATTGCATCTCCCGGTTTTTACGCCTTTCCCTTAATCACTTTCCTTTTCCTCTCCAGGTTTCTGCACCATTCTATAATTTCCTCTTTGTAATTCTCCTCCATTACTTCATAATCTTCGTACTCAATCCTCTCCAATTCCTTACACTCCCGCATTAAATGTCTCAGGGTGCCTTGCCCCCTCTGACGTAGCCCGCAGGTCCTCCCCTCCTCGTTCTCCCAATATCTATTTTCTTCTTCTATATTTCCGCATCTAACCCTTGCCTTCAGTCCTTGTCATCGCCTTTCCCTCTCCGTTCTTAAATACTCTGGCAACCGCGAGCCACATTCTATCTCCTTGTAACTTTTATTATATTTTCCCTGCTGAATTTTCCCATATATTGCCTGCCTGTCCACTTCGATCTCTCTCTCCTACAATTTTTCACTCATCGTTACCCCTCTTTCCTTCAGCTTCTATACGCCATCTATTGGGGAACAATTCAATCAAAAATATTACGGCGTATGTAATGTATGTAAGTTTATTATTTCACCGGTGCATATATGATATTCATACTTTAATTGCCAATACGGTGTACAGATAGAAAATCAAAAAATAAATAATAACGACCAAGTGTGGGACCGATTACCGCCTCCTCTACCAATGGCACGTCTAGGGCAGGTTCCACTCGACATCAGCCCCACTGATGAGTCCTGTCGAGTGGATCCAGGACGAAACGTAATTTTAATCCAGGATTGTCCCATTTTTGAGGAAATGCCTGGCGGCCAAGTGTAGAGGAGGCGGTAATCGGTCCCACACTTGGTCGTTATTATTTATTTTTTTATTTTCTATCTGTACACCGTATTGGCAATTAAAGTATGAATATGCAATACAATTATATAATTGAAACTAAATACTTAAAAATAAATAACTTTTAAAGAAAAAGTGAGAAAACCGACTTCAGAGGCGCGCTAAAAAGTAAAAAATAATTCCTTTTTCCTTGACGAATATTGAAATAACGAAGAGTCACTCTGAATCACGGATGTTCTAAATAATTATTTTCTGATGTCGGTGCCAAAATAGAAACAAAGAAAAATTTTCCTGATTAATCAAATTTGTTAACTGTAGAACCTACAACTACTCGTACCGATAGACATTCGTTCCGATTGTAATGCCGTGACCGTTGTACTTTCCATGCACAGGTACTTTTCATTGCAACGTTCCACCCCAGAAATAGGGTGGTATATATTAGTTTCGCGCCGGAGGCGCGTCATCGATGTACTTTCTATGCACATGTAGTTCTCATTGCAACGTTCCACCCAGAAGTAGGGAAAAGTTGTTCAGAATATTGACCTTGACAACATATTTTAAGGTCATCAAAATCGGGGCGAAGGGTAATCATCCCAATAATTACCATGTTTTTTGTTTCTATTGTGGCACCGACATCAGAATAGAATTATTTAGAATATCTGTGATTCAGAGTCACTCTTCGTTATTTGAATATTCGTCAAGAAAAAAATAATTATTTTTTATTTTTTAGCGCGCCTCTGAAGTCTGTTTTCTCATTGTTTTTTAAAAGTTATTTCTCCCGTTGCTTTCTTTCCCTTCATGTTTCGTATCTGTTCCTCGATTTCCTCCCTTGTCAAATCCGATTCCGTGACCTCTTCCTTCCAACTTCTTTTTGCTACCACCCTTTTGCTACTGCTTTTTGCTTCTTGTTCCTTTCCACCCAATAGCTTCATAAAATATTCCTTGCATCTTTTCTTGGATATATCATTTCTTATCCTTGTTCTCTTCTTTCGATGTCTGTTTATTATCTTCCAGGCCTCCTCCAAATCAGGCTGATTTTGTCCATGAGCTCTTCCTTTCACTTATCTATTTTCCCTTTACATACCTCTCTATGTTGCCTGCTACTTTCTAGATACTCTACTCTGCTTATTTTACCTGCCCTGAACTGTTTATATTTTCTTTCCACCTGCCTCTTGCTTCTCCTGCACTCTGCATCAAACCAAGTATTCTTTACCTCGTTCCAGTGCACGTGCACTTCTCTTTTTGTCATGCACCCATCCACCAACATTTTTTACACCCATCCACAACTGACCTACCTGTCCACCTACCACGCTCCTTCAACTCCTGCTTCCTTTTACTGTTCTTTATACTGGCCTACTGCTTCTGCGTCCCATAATGTGACCACCCTTTCCACTCCCTTATCTTTTCTGCCCACCTGTTCCTCTTCCTGCCACAACTCGATTATTAGCGGTAAGTGGTCGGATTCTGTTCTCTCGCCGATTCTAAATTTCTTGACACTTTCCCACGCCTTGGTATTTGTTATTGCATAGTCTATCACTGTTGCTGCTCTTGTTCCAATATAGGTATATTCACCTTCTTCGTCACCGTTTTTGCTTCCATTTATGAAATGCCACCCATTTCCTTTTACTATTTTCAGAAGTCTCTTATCATCCTCATTCATTACCTCTTCTTTTGATTTTCTTTCTATTATTTCTCCCTCCCAACCCACACTTCCGCCGCCTGTCCCCATCCTAGTATTAAAATCTTCGGAAATCAACACGTTGTACCCTCTTTCCTGCTCCTCTCCTAATTTTTGTAGGTATTCACATGTGTCTTTTGTTCCGTTTTTCCTATATATTATTATAATCTCCCAAATTCCCTGTCCTATTTTAACTTTCCTTACAATCATACCTGGCATTGCCATTCCTCCTGTTAGAATACAACGAATATGAGGTAGACGGCGACAGTAGTAAAGCGAGCGAAAGAGAAACGAAGCGATTGCGTTGGTAGTGAGTCAGTCGAGAACAGTCGAGAATGGTAAAGTACAGTTATGTAGAACATGTTAAGAGTTGAAAATATATTTTTCCTTTTATGCATAAGTGGATCTATAAATTCATTTTTCCACATAAAAAGCTACGCCTCACAACACCTCCAACTATTTCTCTCCGCTTCTTCTTGATGTCCAGGGTTATCCCCCAACTTGCCCTTCCCTTCCTGCTGCTCCTGCTTGGAGACTGGTAGTGCCACTTGTATCACCTTGGTAGTACTTTCTCCGTTGTATCCCATTCCTTTTCTTCTATCCACGTCTGCACCAGTGATATCACATCATATTGGGACAGGTCCTCCCAGACCTCTTTTTCCTTTCCTCTTACTCCGGCTATGTTCCACACAATACCTTTGCAATGCCTCTTCTCTTCCCCCTGTTCCTTTCTTGGCCCCGCTAAGAAACATCCTTCCATCCCTCACTCCACTCTCGCCAAGATATTTCTTTACCTTCCATCCACATTTTCTGGTATCTCACCCTTGCGTTTTTTCCCTGTGCCCTTAGTCTTCTTACTTCTTCTATCATGCTCCTTTGCCTTTCCCTTTCCTTGAATGTTAAGTCGTGTTCTATATAAATGGTGCTCTTTCCCAACTACCTTTTGCTCCTCTTATTATTGCCTGCTTGTTTGCCCAGGTACTTAGTTTTGCAACTATTAGCTTGTCCTTTTCTCTTTCTTCTCTTCCAAAAACTTACCCAGCTCCTCCTGTGCGTCTTGCTCCTTTATCTGTAGAGCTTTTATCGTGATAATATTTATTTTCTCTGCTTTCCCTTGTTTCTGTATGTAATCTCTTATGTACCATGCATCTGTTTCTGCCATCTCGCCTTCCCTTCCCAAGCCCTCATTACCTGTTACCCTTTCCTCTTCTAATATTTTCCAACATTGCTCCCTCACCCTGTTATTTAGCTGCTCTCTTAAGTTCTCTGTTTCTTTTCTCCATACCTCTTTTTCTTTCCGCTCCTCTTCCTCTCTTCTTGTAATAGTCTTCTTTAAATCTGTCAGCTCTTCTCTGTACCTTTCATTTAGTTCTTGTTTTAACTCTTGAATTTCTTTCCTCATTATTTTGTTTTCTTCTACTAAATCCTTTACTGCCTTCACCAGCTCGCTTAAAATGAACTCCTTCTGGTTCTTCCCTTCTTGCTGCTTATGTCCACTCCCCGGCTGTCCCTTTAATCCAAGGCTGGTATCCTCTTCCCCTTTCTGCTGCTTTCCTATTTCCTTCCTCTGTCTGTTCTCTTTAAGCAGTGTTCTTATATCCTGCGTTCCTCTTTCCTGTTTCCTCCCTACACCTTCGGCCTTCAGTGGCCTTCCTCTTTTAACCAAACTTTCCTCTGTTTTGCTTATTTCAAGTCTTACTCTGTCTCCAGAGCCCCTACTATTCTCTGCCGCCCCTCTTCCGCTCATTATACATGTGCATACATATTGGCCAAAACAGAATGTTGAATCTGACTATCTTGCAAAATTCGGTTCAATTCCCGCAAATTTCCTCTGCGTGTTAGCCTTTTTTAATACTCAGATGTATTATATAAGCAGAACAGGGTAGACGTTCAATAATACTTAGGATACAGTATTGATTGATATTTGTCTTTCAAGTTTAAACCGCCTATAAATATTTTAAGGTAAAACTATTACCCTTCATTTCATAACAATAAAAAATCTTTACACCTTGTCATATCTGAAACGTTTCCACCTATACGAAAAATTAATACGCTATGTTATTTCCTATTTGTACTATTTAACGTAGGTTAAATAATTCTTTTTCTGTATCTTGTAGCTTAGGATATTTTTAAGGTGGCAATAATATCCAATAGAACCTTACTGGCACAGTACGTTTACACTTTGCGACTTTGCCACTTTGCCGCACAGTTAAAATAACGGACGGCGGCGGATCTGTCGCGTTGAACCGGACGAAAGTACAACATGCATTCAATCCTAACCGTTTTGGCGCGGCGTGTTGTGTCGGACAAGTACTTGTGCGAGATCCTTAAGAGTACAAGAAAAAACATAGCTGATTTACAGGATATTTTCCTGCAGAGCAAAAACTTTAGCCGTCAGCATTCGTGTACATATGTATTCATACTGTAGTTGTAAAAGAAAAGGATAAAATTTGAAGGCAGTGTCACACACCGAACGCAATTATTCAAGAAGAAAGAAATTTTATTATGAATTGAATCTGCTACCGGCGATAGCGACACATGCACTGCGGGTGCACACAAAATTTAAAATCAATCTATCAAGTTGCCCTTAAAGATACCATGCATGCAACTTATTTAAATGAATATGGATTATAGAAAATCGCGTTTAAACCTTTCCATAACGCATCAATGCTATTATGCGTTGAATCGTTTTTGTTTTTGCCCGGATGCAGCGGGCGAAACAAGCGCGCGTCGACGTCGCGGCGGGCACGCGGTCGCGAGAGGAGACGGAAAGTACAGGCAGCAGACAATACGCGGCACCTACGAGTCACTTTTAATCTGTATTTTTCTCCCTCACAATACACTAAACACATAAAACATGGAACGATAGCGTACAACAAGCAAGGCAGTTTTTCAGTGGCAGAAGGCAACGTGCAGCGAAACTAAACTGGCCGTTATGGCGTACAAAGGCTAAACTAAACGCAAAACAAAACCACACGCAAGCGAAGAGCTACATAGACGCTCCCCCCTCCGAGGTGACCCATGTAACCACCGCCCTTCCAGAAGAATCTATAGAGGTGTCACCGGTGACAACTCAGTTTGGCGGGTCTTCTGGAAGAGCGGTGTTGATATTCGAGCCGATCAGCTGGCGGCCAGGCGGCCACCCGCGATTGGCGGGCAGAGACGACGGGGCGATGCGCGATTGGCCCCGGATCGTCAGGCGCGCGATCGCGGTTCGCTCCGGCTGGGCAGCGCAGCCTGACGTCACCGAGCGCGGGGAATAAGAAACACATCGCCGTTTCCAACAGTTTTAACCTTTATTACTTCGTTCTTTTTAGGAATTTGGACATAGTTTTTCAGATATATTATTTCGGCAATATTATTCTAAAAAAATAATAAAATATAGATTTAGTACAATTCTACAGCACTGACCCCCCTTAAGGCGGATAATGTTTTTATTATTGATTATAGTTGGAAATTGATATATATATGACGATGCTTATTGTAACTTTGCCGTACCGTGAAAAATCATTGCTCGCAGGTACTGGTTAGAACACCTTGATGATGATATTATGGATTATACTGCAGAAAATTTGCGAATCTTCAAGTTAAACGAATTTTTCGGTAATTCTGCAGCTATAAAAGTATGCGTCCGAAGAGTTGCATACGGTGTAATTTGTCATAATAAAGCTCTAAAGTTTGTACCTACAATTTGTCTTATAATCCATAAGAAAATATACATAATACTGACTTTTTTTCGTCATTTGAAAAAGATACTCCGCATATCTGGAAAATACCTATACGTGGAGTTTGTTTGTTATACTTCGCATTAACATGCTAACTATTAGGTTGACAGGCTTTCAAGTAAGTGTACTAAGTCAATGGCAGAAGAATATCTTAGCATTGATAAGTTGATTCAAATTTAATATATTAAATCAGCGGCGCCATCTAATTAAACAAACACACAAAAATCCGTATTCAGACGTGACTATTCATCAGACCGGCTTGGTTAAAAATAATTTGAAAAAAACCGGTTTTCAAATTCCAGTATTTCCAAAAACCTGGTTAAATTGGTTATCAAATTTGTTACAAACAAAAATATATATGTAATTAAAACCGTAAAAAATGATTTATGCTTCGGATTTGATATTATTACTGCAGGTTATTTAAGAAATCTATGAATTGATTTTTCCATGCCATTTTAGTGAGCATTACCCTGATTTTAGTTACTCCGCCTCCGATATATTCACCATCGGAATCTGTTTCCATGCAAGAATTTGGATATATTCTATTTAGACAACATTTCTCCACATAACTTAATGATATTCGGGTTTGAAGCTAGTGGAAAAACACACTAGAATTCTTTGTTGAAATATTTAATGGATTTTGCAAGTATAGCAAAAGATTTACCAATCCAACTTGTCATCTTTCTTGAATTTGTACTTTCAAAGTGTCTCATAATTTGGAACTGTTGTCAGTCTTAACAGTTTTTAGTTTGTTCAACAAAAATTCAAACATGCCTTTACTCGTCTGTTACCGCTGATGTGCATTTTGTCAATGACATGGGAGCATCCAAATGTGTAAAGTAATCAATTACGTCACTATGCCATATGCGACGGCGTATGCAGCATTGTGGATACTTAAAGCAAACGTATGAATGGATCTGGCCACGAATTGAAACAGGCGTTGTCTGTTGGCAAGGGGACTGATAATTAGATTGTTTGCGCTCGTGACAAAAAGGAAGGTGCTGGGAGGTATTGGGGAGTACGCGCGGGAGTAAAATTGATGTACATTTATAGGCGGCACGCCTGAATGGTTTTATGGCGATTTTAATATAGAAATCGGGATTATCGCGCTACACTAAAGGCACGATGCCGTCCGTCTCGGCCCGAACGCAACTAGGACTAGATTAATATACCGTTGGGAACGAGTGCTTACTTAACTCGTCCGGAAAACCGCGGAATCAAAACTTAAAGTACCCGAAGACTGGAATCACTACGGATGGAGGAGCGGCGAAATCCCTCAGACAGACGGGACGCGAGCTCGGAATGCAGGAACACAAAAGGTTCTACGGGCGCTCACACGGCCCGAAGAAGGAGCGGATACAATGGCGACTATTACCGGCGCGTGATGGAATTCACTGCCTAGTCGCGGAAGGAAGGCTTCACGGGAAGCGGTACAGAATTAGTGGCAATCAAAGACGCACACTTAGAAAAGGCCCGAAACACAGTCAAAACGCACGGCGTTTAACGACTGCTCGCACGGAAAGGATCGTAGAACAGTATTTCACAAAAATGGAACTAGTCGAAGCGCGGACACGCAAGAGTTGCTTACACGTGCGAAGCCGAAACGGAACAGAAAGCGAACTCGAAAAGCGCAATTACGAAAAGTGTAAACAGACTTGCGCGAAATTGGGATTTGATTAGCGTGACGTCGGCTGCCCAATCGGCGTGTGAGGTGCGACGCGGGTCTCACACCTGCGAGCTCGCGGAAAGGTATCGGCGCAAACCTGCGTTGCCGATGTTTGGGATTGGGTACCGTCTCCGAACTGTCTTAGTACTTTGCGCATGGCGCTGCTCGGGGACCCACCTCACACCCCGTTCGCTAATTGGTCAGCGTGACGTCACACCGACCGTCGTGTGGTTTTCCGCGCGTAGTGGCGAATCTAGGAAAGGCGAAATTTCGGTTCTTCCTCGTTTGGCGAGCCGCCTTACGCCAGTCGTCGTCGCTAGTCGTCGTCGTCCTCCTACCGTGCGTGCGCTCATTGAGCTTTCTTTTTCCGCTCCATTACTCGTTAATATTTGGGCGATCTCGCCTTCCGAAGTCGCGTATACAAGTATAATATACCGTAGCTCGCGTACTTCGACGAAAATCAAGTCTTTGCTGTGTGCTCGTGCGTGGAGCACAGGTTTCGTAGATTTTCCTTCTTTCCGTCCCTCGCGGCCTTCCTTCCGCGGTTACGGCAACGAATCCCATCGTGCGTCTTAAGTAGCCGCCGATATTCCTCATTCTTTTCCGGCTAATCTAGCTTTCCTCGAGCAATCCTTCGAAGGGCATCGCGGCTCCAGCTCGCGTGCTCCTTCCTTCCTGCTCTTTCCGGGTCCTCGAGACGTCGGTAGAACGATCTCCTTAGGAGGCCCTTCCATCCTGTGGTGAGACCTTTCCCGCCATTTTCATTCACGCTACCGGAAAACGGACTAGAGAGCACGCACGCGTATTTCCTAAGTTGCCTAGCGCGTCACGATATTAGTATTATTTAACCTTTACGCGTCGGGACGACTCCCGTTTTAAAACCGACAAGACTGTGTAACATTCAGTGCAACCTAAAATAAAAACCTTTCGCTAACGTAATCCGATTACTTTAACACTCGCTACTCCCCAGTATTCCCAGCGCCTCGCTGTTGCCTTAGACGCAAACAGCCGACGGAGGCCATAATCCCAAACAGAGATAAACCCCGAATCAGAATCGTCATTGAGTGAACGTGTCGTTATATTATATTAACCCTTTGGCTACTGTTGGCCCGTAAAATATTGTTGGCGTTTTAACGGATTAAATAAGCGTATTTCTGGGTGTGATCAAACACTTGAACCTAAAAGAGAATTTGAACAGAAAAAAAATTGGCCTGAATAGAATGAAACCAGGGCCAAGAAATGACTACTCGCCCACCTTGCCGCCTCAGCCACGGCCAGTTTCTGCCACCAGATGCTCAGATTTCGAATAATTGCATCGACGACTGTTGTAGCTGAGTCTTCGCATGTGTGTAAATATAATAGTCACTAATTGGTTTGGATACGAGGTGTGGAATATTCTCCATTATTTTGATACGTACAGATACTTATTACTTGTCACTTTATTGCGTCCATCCATTACAGAGGTTTGTACAAGAAGAAAGTGCCGGAAGTGCGACTCTCGATCACCGAAGAAAACTAGTAACTTTTGATTACCAACCATGTTATTCAAAACTATCTAACTTAAAATTTAATCTTTAACATTCCCACTTTTTGAATGACATGGTTAATTACAATAATGCCTTAAATTCTATTACTCAACTGCCAACATGTTCCGAAGTTTTACAAATTTATATTTTGGCAGTGGTTTTGTCATAATATCTGCTATTTGCCTCTCGCTCTCTACGTATTCTAAACAGAATTCATTATTTTCATACAAGTTTCTTATAAAATGATATTTGATATCCACATGTTTACTCCGTTTGTGGTATTCCGGGTTCTTTATAAGTCTTATCGCACTCTGGTTATCTAAGTACAGGGTAGGATCTACAGTTTTCCTGCCAGTCAGTTCACCTACTAGTCGCTTTGCCCAAATTAACTCCTTTACTGTTTGGCTGGCGGCGATATACTCAGACTCAGTAGTCGATAGTGCAACACATTTCTGTTTCTGCGATCCCCAGCTAATTATCGAATCTCCAAGTTTTATTACGAAGCGTGACGTGGATTTTCTCGTAGACGTATCAACTGCGAATCCGGCCGTGGCAGACGAAGTCTACAAGAAGGGAGCGTTGCTATGGCTGTTTTAAGTGCAATCATTTTGGCCACATAGGACCTTATTGCAATAAGGTCGATAAGCCTGAGGTAACCGTATCCAAAGTTGCTAATGTATACAGTTCGACTGATAAGATTGAGTTGAAGATAAATGGCGTTAAAAGTTATGCTTTACTGGACACTGGGAGTGAAGTCAACATAATGGATGCAGACACATATGTTGAAATGGGCAGTCCGAAATTATATGAAACGGCACGGTTACTCATGGGCTTAGGCAACACGCTCATAAAGCCAATGGGTAGATTCGAAGCGGAAGTGGCAATAGGTAATGAAAATTACCAGACGGAGGTGTTGGTAGTACGTACACGGGAGACGGTTGCAAAAATTCTGATGGGTCGAGAATTATTGAAACAGCTAGACGTACGTATGTGTCATGGCAAAGTGCTAATAGCCAGAGCTCAACCAAAGAATAGTACAGTGATGGGAGATGAAGATAAAGAATGTCCTACGGACTTCGACGTTACTGGTAAAGAGGTAGAGATGCAGAAGATCAGTGTAAAGAAGAGCATTTGAAGGACCTGATGCAAATAGATTGCGGTATGTCAAGGGACCTGGATGTACCGAAACCGTATAAGGGTTAAATAGAAGCGATGATCGGAAGTTACACGCCGGCAAAGAATGTTAAAGTTCCGGTTGAAGCAAAGATTAATTTACAGGTAGAGGAACCGATATATTCACAGCCACGGCGATTGGCGCCTAAATAAAAGAGTATATTGTCAGGCCAAATAGATGAGTAGCTAAAGGAAGGGATAATACAGCCAAGTACAAGTGAATTTAGTAGCCCGGTAGTGGTAGTGCTAAAGAAGGGCGGTACATACAGAGTTTGTGTAGATTACCGAAGACTTAACTCAAAGATAATTAAGGATAGGTTCCCAATGCCACTGATCGAGGACTGTATCGATACTCTGTCACGGGCGAAAGTATTTTCGGTGATTGATTTGCGTAACGGGTTTTTTCATGTGCCCGTCGCAAAAGCTAGTCAAAAGTATACGTCCTTCGTGACACCAGATGGATAGTTTGCGTTTTTAAAGACACCTTTTGGGTTATGTAACAGTCCAGCTAATTTTCTGAGTTTTATACATGAAGTGTTTAGAGATCTGATTAAGCAAAAAGTAATGGTAACGTATATGGATGACCTGATAATACCAGCAGTTGACTATCAAGAAGCTTATAAAAATTTACAAAAAACGTTGGAAGTTGCCGCACGGAATGGTTTAGATATTAATTGGAAAACATGTAAATTTCTGCAAGAAAGGGTAGAATTTCTTGGCTATGTTATTTGGGACGGAGATATTGGCCCCTCCCCCGATAAAATAAAAGCGTTGCAACGATTTCCAGAGCCGAGAAACAAGAAAAGTGTCAAGGGATTTATAGGCCTAACAAGCTATTTTCGAAAATTTGTGAAGGATTATGACAGAATAGCATGCCCGTTAACGGATTTATTAAAAGAACAGGCCTTATTTATATTCGATGAGAAAGCAAGGAGCTCATTTGTGGCGCTCAAGAAGGCTTTGTCAGGTGAACCCGTACTTCGTATTTACAATCCAGAAGCTATAACAGAAGTGTACACAGACGCTAGCAAGGAAGGTTTTGGGGCAGTTTTGTTGCAAAGGTGGAAGGATGAAAAATATTTACATCCTGTTTATTACATGAGCAGCAAGACGTCGGAAGCTGAGAAAAATTATCATTCATATGAACTGGAGATATTGGCAGCAATAAAAGCAATAAAGAAGTTCCGTGTGTATTTGCTCGGAAGCACATTCAAGTTGGTGATGGATTGCGAGGCCTTTCAGAAAACTTTAAAGAAGAAAGATCTAACGCCAAAAATAACTCGATGGGCGTTAGCTTTGGAAGAATTTGAATATGAGGTGGAACATCGACCGGCCGCAAAGCTTCAGCATGTTGACGCTCTCAGTAGGTTCCCAGTAATGATAGTTGAAGGTGTATGGATACACATGATACATAAGAAACAAGAAGAGGAAGAAAGGCTGAAGGTTATAAAGCAATTGCTCCAAACGAAATCTTATGAGGACTATTTAATTCAAAACAATCTTTTGATGAAGCGATCGGACGGTAAAAATGTCATAGGGTTGCCAGCAAAGCAAGTATGCAAACCGAGGTTATCAAAAGGGCCCATGAAAACGGACACTTTTCGGTGAAGAAGGTGGCCGAACGCAGTAAGAACGAATACTATATACCAAGTTTAACAGCTAAGATCGAAAAAGTAATTAGTTGCTGCGTGCCCTGTATCTTGGCTGAACGAAAATCCGGAAAGAAAGAAGAGGAATTGCACGCGATAGCAAAGGGCGATGCGCCACTCCATACGTATCACGTCGACCATTTTGGCCCAATGACATCAACTAGTAAATTGTATAAATATATTTTGGTTATTACAGATGGGTTTACGAAATTGACCTGGCTATATCCCACCAAGACCACGAATGCGAAGGAGATACTAGATAAGCTAAAGGTACAGCAACAGACATTTGGAAATCCTAAACGAGTTATAACGGACAGAGGTTCAGCATTTACGTCAACAGAATTCCAGGATTATTGTTCTTCAGAAAGAATCGAACACATATAGGTTACGACCGGGGTTCCACGAGGCAACGGACAAGTAGAGAGGCAAAATCGAACAATTATTTCAGTGTTAACTAAACTGTCTCTAGATCCTCCCGATAAGTGGTATCGTCACATAAGCCAAGTCCAGAGAAGCTTAAATAGCACGTATCAACGTAGTATCGGCTTCACCCCATTTAAATTTATGTTGGGTATAAAAATGAAGCAGCAGTATGATATTGCAGTCATGTCTTTGATAGAAAAGCATACAGCCGATCAATTCATGGAAGATCGTGACGAGTTGAGGCAATTGGCCAAGGGCCATATTCTGAAGGTCCAAGAGGAGAACCGTCGTGCCCACGATCGGCATGCTAAGACCGCGCGTAAATATCAGGAATGGGATCTGGTGCTGATCAAAAGAACGCAGTTCGGGCCCGGTTTAAGGATCCAAAGGAAATTTTTGGGCCCATACAAGTTATCCAAGGTTAAACGAAACGATAGATATGAAGTTATTCGAGGTGCCGAAGGCGAGGGGCCCCGAATAACGGCAACTGCAGCGGACTTCATGAAGCCGTTTGAGGAGTTTCCTGCGGGGACCGAGGACGAAGCAGAGATGGCCGAGTGTGGGGACTGAGATACGTCCCTGCGTGGACGGGCCCTTTTAGGGGCTACTGCACTGGAGCCGCGTCGCGAGGCAAGCGAGTGGCAAGAGCGGCAGAAGACGGACAGAGTCCGGCCGTGGCAGACGAAGTAGACATAAGCGCATTTATATTGTACTCTGATTACTACGTAATAAAATACAGTTAGTGTTCTCTTATAATCCTATCAGCCTACATATATTTCATTACTCCCTTTACGGCAGTCCAATGAGCTCCGGACGGATTCTCAATATACCTACTTAGGTGATTCACAGCAAAATTAATATCAGGCCTGGTTAAAATTGATAAAAACATGAGGCTTCCTATTGCCTCCCTGTAAGGGACAGATAAAATTGTTGTCTCTTCAATTCCGCTTCCCATTCTTTCTATTTGCATTCCTAGAAACAAACTTAAATCTCCTATTTTTATATTAAATTCTTTCTGTAACCTTAACAATAATTATTCAATTGCACCTTTTGTGTTTGCTAAAATTAACCCATCGTCGACATATACTGCTGAAATCAGTCTCTCAGGTTCATTGTTATTCACAAAAATACACGGGTCGGCTGTACTTACATGCATGCCATTCTTATTCAAGAAATTTGTAAAACACTTATTCCAACAACGGGAAGCTTATTTCAAACCATACAGTCTCCGTTTGAATTTACAAACTCTCTTTGACCCGTCATATCCTTTTGGTTGTTTCACGTATATTGTTTCCTTGAGTTCACCGTTCAAGAATGCTGTGTTGACGTCGAACTGTTTTATATGCATGTTATCAGCGGCTGCTAAGGCAAGCATTGTCCTTATTGACTCGAAACGTACTGTGGGGCTAAATGTTTCTTTGTAGTCGAATCCACACATCTGTTGGAAACCCCTAGCTACTAAAAAAGCTTTATATTACTCTATTTTGTCTGTACGGGATGGGTTGTACCGTTTGCCGGTTTGACGGGGAACCGCCGCGGAAATGATAGGAATGCGATATATTTAAATCTCAGCTCTTTATTTAGGAGACTGAGTTGCCCCGCGTTAAGCGCTTCGTATAGTTTCTGTACAGTATTTAGGCTATGTCTACTAACTAAGAATTATAATCAAACTTAATATAGGACGACGGACACGCGGTGGACGGACGACGCGAAATAAAGTTATGTACAGAAAGAAACTAAAGGAAAACTATTAGATAAGCGATGCGAATTACCAAAGAGGATGCCGCGGAAGAATGAAGGACGGAAACTTTCCTTATCTCTACACGAGATAGGCGAAAGCTCGGAAAGCACAAGGACGAAGGAGCCGCCAAACACGTGGCGCACTACTCTTCGATGGAAAGTCTGAGGACGACCCTACTGGTCGGAAACGGCAAGGAACGCAAGAATTATTATCCTGACGCGCGATGGGATTCGCCGTCGACAATTCGGGCAGGAAGGCGTACCGGATGGACACACACTCTTTGAATTAAAGTTATAATACGGCACTACTCGCTCTTAAGTGATCACTGTTCGCTTAACTCGTACCTTTTAGTATAAACACGCTTCTTTTCGTTCAACTCTGCACACTGCAATAAGGAGCCCGCGTGTCGCTCGTCCCTATATAGGTTTTAACCTCTCGCACACGTACCTGAGCCGCTAATTAGTATAAGAACCAATCAGCGCCTAAGGACGCTCCGAAGGTGCGAGAGGACAACTCACACACGCAGGGCATATAGATCGCCGGCCGGGCGACCGCGCGTGTGACATAAAAAGCGCTTCCACGACGCCGCCGAAAAGCAAGGAGCGCTACGGCGGTCGCGGGGTCGAGGGCGACGGCAATGAGACAGAGGCGTCAGCCGTAGGCAAAAGGAGAAACAAATAAGGACTCATTACCGACCGACGCCTCAATCTCGAACATTGTCATTCGAATTTCTCTTAATTTTGTACACCCATCTGTTGTCAATCAGTGTCTCTCCCCTTGGTAAGTTTTCTAATTTCCATGTTCCATTTTTGATCAACGCATCATATTCTTGCTTCATTGCCAGTCTCCACTTGTTATTATCTACAAATTTTACAGCTTCTTCATATGACTGTGGTTCGTCTTCTTCTGTCATTGTCATCATAATATTCCAGTAATCGTTAAATCTAATAGGTGTCTTTAACAATTTTTGTCAGAGAAATCTATGTTACCGTCAAAACATCACCTCACTTCACACTCATTAATCATGCGAGATCTCGAATCGATAACTGGTCCACCTATCACAGATCTAATCTATTACTTTTCGAGAACTCACGTGACGAGCCGGTGCGCTTCCGGCGCCCGCCTTTTATTACCTCTCACCTCGCAACCATTGTATCACGCGGACATCACTTCTTGTGCTATAGCAAACGATTGTCTTTTCGGACGGTTTCACATCAACTCTTTTCTCTCATTATTATCTCTCGTACGGTGCAACTCAACACGGGTTCACTCAGTGTGTATATAACTGTTATTTAGTGTGTTAAATAAATAGTCTATTGTGTTTTTCATAACGTCAATTCGGCTGCGCTTACTTGCCACTCACCCGTCCACTATCCACTCGCTTAACATCTACGCGAGCACTTCATATCTCAACAGTTCTATTCTCGGTTTTTTGTTATACATTAACCCTTTCGCTACGGACACCGACTATAGTCGGCGGACGCGAGACGTGCTGTGTGTACGGATGCCGATTATAGTCGGTGTCCGCGAGACGTGCTGTGTGTACGGGTGCCGACTATAGTCGGTGTCCGCGAGACCAGACAATATACCTACGTACATTGTGGGTATTCTGAAATTTCAGAATTTTTATGTTTTTCTGTATAATATGACGAAACAGTTGTTACATAACTCTTAAAAAAGTATACATACAAGAAAATTCCAAAGTGCCATTGAAAGACGTAAGTGCGAACATCGAAGACTACCGATGCGCAATGTGCACACTGCGCGGCGCGGTGCCCCGTTCAGTGGCGCTACTCTCGCGGAACGGACTGCCGTAGCGAAAGGGTTAATTCTGACGGTGTCATCTCTTTTACACTACTCGTGCCTGTTCGATTTATTGTGTACACTGCCGTGTTTACGGCTTCAGCCCAAAAGCACTTGTCCATGGCTTTTGCATTCAACATGGTACGAGCTGCTTCTACTAACGTTCTGTTTTCCCTTTCTGCGCTGCCATTTTGTTCTGGCGTATACACGACTGTCTTTTGATGACATATTCCTTGTTTCTCGGTTATTACTTTTATCTCTTTGTTCACAAACTCTAATCCATTATCAGATCTTATTGTTTTACATTTAATTCCAAACTGTCTTCTCATTAAACTTAAAAATTTTATTAATTTATCTGGCACCTCTGTTTTAGACCTCAAAAAATAAACCACATTATAGCGTGTGTAATCGTCTTTAAACAAAATGAAATATTTCGAGCCCCCTATGGACTCTGCCTCCATAGGCTTACATAAATCAATATGTATTATTTCACCCGCTTCCTTAGTCTCTGAGGTACTTGTACTAAAAGGCAGTTTGTGAATCTTCCCAAATGCACAGGGCTTACAAAAATAATCTTTCTCTTGTACTTTTATATCTGATTGATTCAATACTTTCATTACTTGCCGATTATTTTGGTGTGCCAGTCTCTCATGCCATAGCTGTACTGTGTCTTTGGTTGTTACATGGGCTTGTAGATCTTCTATGTTCTTTAGAACTTCAAATTTCATCCTGAATAGTCTACCTTGTTTAATTCCCACTGCAACTGTGATGTTACCTGTAATTACTCGGCACGCATCACTCTCTATAACCAATCTATGACCATTGTCTTGTAACCGTGACACGTTACTTCTCCCTCGGATACAACGGAAGGCTACTCAGAAGGAGTACACGATCCCTGAGGTTGTATCCGAGGTTAAACAAAAATAATTATTAAATAGTCGTCACTAACTATTATATGGACATGCGTGATTATGCCCGTGGATTCGAACCACTAGGCGACGAGAGGTAGTGTAGTAAGTGGGTCGGTATGGTAGTTGGTAAAATGCGTATATATTCTGTGAAGAGAAGTATGCCGTGACACAGAAAGATGTACAAACGCGTATGTATGCGTAGTGCAATACGTGCGACAAGCCGTACGTATTGCTATTCGGCGGTGTTTATGGTATCTCCACACAGAGATGCGCGCGAGGTAGTCGTACGCGCTATACGGATATGTCAGTGTTATTTACATTATGATATTGCACACACAGGCGCTCACGTGTATTGCCGGGAACTAGGGACGTTGGCTTGAAGAGCCTTACACAGCTGTTCCTATATATAAATACGTGACGGTCTTTGTCGCGTGTGTTCCGAATTAGGAAAGCCTAGGCGTGAGGTGCAAATATCGGAATGGCAGGGGGCTTTACCGATGAGTCGCTATAACGCGGCGTCAATCAATATATTCCCTCTGAGGTGACCTATTATCTTTACGAGTCGATGCAAGTGTACATTCGTATTGTACCTGTGAACACTTCGGTTACAACAACGACCAGTCGGCGGGGGATACAACCAAGTACCAGCCGTGCAACCAGACAGTTTTACCTTGATATCACAGGTTTCGTTTATTTAATATGTGACTCGGACTTAGGTCAATACAAACTAGGATTCTACTGCAAATTGTTCTTTATAATTCTTACTACGAGAACACTTCGGCGAAGGAATCTAACCAGACGGCGGGGGACACAGCCAAGTGCCAGCCGTGCATCCAAGCTACCAGCCGTTAGATATCCCGTAGTGCTTTTTATTTAAGCAAACTGCCTCCTGTGGACTAAGTCTTTGCAAAAGGGGACCCGCAACTACGCAAGGCCAGCAAATGCGCCGATCGTCCATCCGACGGGTAACGCACTGCGAGGAGTCGGGTAGGCCGAAGACGGACAGCAAGGGATACAGTCAAGTACCGGTCGAGTGTCTTAGTCAGGCACCTTATTCCTCCGTGGATCTAATAAAAAATTCCTACTTCTCTACTCTTTGGACAAATCTTGAAGAACGCCGCGTTGATTCGACGTAGTGATTCCTCGATTAAGGGAGTCAGCTTGCAGGATGTTACATTCGTGAATTTAAAGTGACGGAGCGTTAGTTTATCCCTTTTGAACTGAATGAAGATTGAGAACACGTTCTTTACTCGTGAATCCCTGAATACTCACCCAGACTTTCCTGGGACGTTCGACGTGAATTAAAACCGTAATATAATATTCGAATCCCGTGCTTGGAGTGTACTATGCTTATCTCGACGTGTGCCGATAACACTGTCCAACACGTATTTTACCTCGTGACATCTGTTGGGCGATTCTTATAGATTTCGATGCTCTAAAACCGAATCTGCAACCCGTTCCTTTCTATCACCCTCAGTTTTTGCGAAAATGAATTTTGAAAAAAAACACCTTTTTTCAACTTTGAATAACAATTCTGCTGAAACTATGAAAGATAGTTAGAGCCTATTAGTCGCAAAAAATTCAGCAGACATTTCTGCATAAATTGGTATGAATCGTTTTTGCAATATCAATTTACAAAGATGTTTAAATAATAGTTGAATTGGGCAAGACACGTTTTACGCGCCTATTTTGGGACACTTTTTTCACATTATCGTAAAAATGGTGCGTCTGGGGTGAATTCCAGTTACACTGAGCGATAGAGCAGACATTTTTCTATGGAGATCCATCATCAGATTTTGCGAAATACGTTTTGGCTTCGCACAGGAAAATGAAATAGTCGTGCGTGTCACGCAACGAGCGCAAAGGTTCTCCGACATTACCGTATTGACCGCGCTCCGCTGCGGAGTGCCCCGAGCGCCGCTATACGCGCGCTAAGTCCCGTGCGCTCGTTGCGTGACACGCACGAGTATCTTTAACATTTTCCTGTGCGAAGCCAAAACGTATTTCGCATAGTCTGATGATGGATTTCCATAGAAAAATATCTGCTCTATCATTCAATGTAATTGGAATTCACGCTAGACCCACCATCTTCACAACAATTTGAAAAATGTGTCCCGAAATAGGCGCGCAAAACATGTCTTGCCCAATTCAAACTATTATTTAAACATCTTTGTAAATTGATATTGCAAAAACGATTCATACCAATTTATGCAGAAATGTCTGCTGAATTTGCTCCGACTAATAGAATCTGTCTATCTTTTATAGTTTCAACAGAATTATTGTTCAAAGTTGAGACAACGTGTTTTTTTTTTTTAAATTCTTTTTCTCAAAAACTGAGGGTGATGGAAAGGAACGGGTTGCAGATTCGGATTTAGAGCATCAATATCTATAAGAACCACCTGACAGATATTGCGAAATATGAAGAAATGTTACACTGGCAAGTGAAAGAATTGTGCGAGATATGTAATACCACATCACTTTCGTTCTTCTTTCAAAATTCATTTTCTCAAAAACTGAGGGTAATCGAAAGGAACGGGTTGCAGATTCGTATTTAGAGCATCAATATCTATAAGAACCACAGGACAGATATTGCGAAATATGAAGAAATGTTACACTGGCAAGTGAAAGAATTGTGCGAGATATGTAATACCACATTTCTTTCGTTTTTCTTTGTTTTTTATGTACGAAAATACTAGTGCAACTATAGTTACATAATGTTAAAAAAGCTAAATAATGGCAAAGGATCGTTTAGGTTGTAACCGTACATTTCGTAAACACACGGTTACAGAGCAGTGGTGGAGGTGCCCCCACCACCGGCGAGTGGAACAACCCTAGTCACCACGCCGCCGGCCGGTAGGGTGCGTCCGAACAATTGTATTATTAGTTTCTCTAAATAAGCCCCACCACTGAGGCAGTATATAAAGCGCCGAAATCAGACGATCATGGCCTTTCGTGCCGAGTCAGTGTAAAGCACCGTATGTGCTAAGACTCCACGAGAGTGCAGTATCTGGGAGCCCTCAGCTCCACGTGCTCAGTAGTAAGCGCGCCTCCTCCGAGGACTTTGCCCAAGGAATAGAGAATAAGGAGTTAGGAATTACAGTCCACGCCGTCTCGCCTCCGCTCACGCACCGGCCGCGCAGACGTGTGTGTGTCTTGTAATCGGCCTCAGAAGTCTTATTTTTCATTTAAAGGGAAACGACCCGCGCCAAGCCCTCCCCGCTCACGTACCGGCTGGGGCATTGTGTGCACTTTCGGTCTTAAAACGCCACAGGGTGCTGAGGACCTGTGGTAGCCCTAAATTATCACGTAAAACAGCGAGTCATTATATCAATTCTGCATGCGATCAGCTGTACCGAACTCCGAAATAAACGGGTACATATATATAAAGAAAAACTGAGTTCAACGCCCGAACACTCTCCCCCACCATCCGCCTCCTAAGCAGGAGCACGAGCTCCTCTCTCCGACGTAAACTAGAGCACTGGTGTGAGTTAAGAAGTGACCGCTCACACCAGCGTGCCGGCACACCGACGCGGCAGCATCACAACAAACCTCGTCACCTGTCGATCGCGAATAACACGTCAAAAATCCCGAGAGGAATACGTTTTAGATCGCGATAAATAATACATCGCGCTAAGCGGCGATAAGTACGGTCACAAGGTACTGGGTAAGACATCATTTACTTATGCTTAGAGGAGATTTTACCCGTTGTAATATTTACAATTTTATGAACAAATTTTATTTATTTTTACGATGACATAGTTGGGATTGTTACATAAAATGGGATGTATGAAATCATTTCGCACAGGAACTTACAACTACGCTACAATTTCACGTAATAGAACCTTACCCCTGCCCTCTCCTGCACAGGAAAATTCTTCTGTGTGAGGAGATTGCAGGTTCAAGGTTTACTAGGTTGACTACTTTTCTTATTAATATTTTGGGAAATTGCCCTCCGATTCCACCACTCAGCCCTTCCGCGGCACGCTTACGGATTACTACGCGGAAGGCTACTGTGCTCTCCGTCAGTATACAGACATCCTACGTCCTCCAGAAGGGAGGTTCGGAGCTGCTCGCGACATCCCTAGGTCACTAACTAATGGTGACGGTTGCATATCCCATTCGCAAGTGGTAACCAGGGTGTATCACTCTACCGCGCCGCATTGAGTAGTCAGTCCCAAGTAGGAAGTGGGGCTACTACCCTGCCCGTGTTTCCCGTAGCCTCGAACACCGAGGTGTCGATTCACGGTATTCCCCGGACACGCCTCCATCCCTTCTGGTGTGTCTTGCAGTCCTCTGATTTTTTTCGCCAACATCTATAATAAATACATGCACACTTAGAAATCTGTAAGCATAAATAACTACAAATACGGTATTTATGCGGATAGACAAGTATACATACCTAAAAATAGAGAAACTATGGACATTATCCTCTCCTTAATCTTCTCCGGCTCACATTACATTTCCCACGTAGTCCTGAAACATAAATTATAACTTTAATATCACTCCTAAGTTTTACCGTAATACCTCTCTTTTCTAATTCCAATGGCGGCAGTCCAAGATTGCGTCACTGGTGTCATCCTTCAGGTGTCCGCATTGGTTGTTGCTGGCGTCGGCTCCTGGCACCAGGGAATGGGATGTTCGTCCTTCGTGGCTGTTGTCTGTAAGGATCAGGGCGTGTAAATATAACTGGCATACGTTCAGAATTTCATATTATGTAAGAGTAACGTAGACAACCGTCGGTCTCGACAGTGGTGGGCTTACTACTAAGCAGACTTACTTCTTCCTCTTCTCTCGTGTTGTCCATTTCCGTCCGGCGGGGTAGCCGGTGTCACAATTCCCACTTTGACTCTCACTCGCGGCTTATTTATCTGCCAAAGTTATTACTGTTACTGCAGCGGCGCCCACTGCAGCTTTTTCTGCCGGTTGGTTTTAAATGTTCTATCGCTCGTTTATCAGTCACTAACCCTCCGTGGCGTCCTCAGCCGATGCCATTTTTCGCTAGGTCCGCCAAAGCTCGCCGACTTCAGCCATCCTATGGTAGGCATCAGCTATTCCAATAGTGTCGCCATCCTTGCAGCATTTCCCGCTGCTTCCTTTTCATGTAGTTTTCCGCTACCCGGAGGAAGTATGTCGTAGTTAAAAATGCTTTCTTCTTGACTGGCGCTTATGAGCAGTGTTTTTGTCGCTCATAAGATTCCAGCAGTAATCTGCTAACATAGCAACACTGCTTTTGCCTACATAGCGTTTTTCGAGCGTGCAAACCTCCTGGTGAAACCTTTCGCCGTGCTCGTCACTGACGTCACCAAGATTCTCCGGGAAAAAGTTTAAATGTGAGTCCAGAAAATGTATTTTGAGAGACATATTGCATCCAAATTTTCTGTACGTTTTGATCAAATTTTGTACTATATTCACGTAATTCGCGGACCGATGTGTTCCAAGAAAGTTACTGCAAACTTCTTGAAATGCTTTCCACGCTTGTCTTACGTCATGCCTCATAGTTTTTGGAAATTCTGGATCATTTATCACGGTCCTTATTTGTGGTCCAATGAAAATTCCTTCTTTTATCTTTGCTTCAGATATCGAAGGAAACTTAGTTTGCAAGTATTTGAAAGCTGCCCCATTCTTGTCCATAGCTTTGACGAAGTTCTTCATTAGTCCAAGCTTTATGTGCAGAGGCGGCAAATAAATTTTTTTCATATCCACCCGGTTCTCGTGTTTTACATTTTTTTGTCCTAGAATAAAATCGCTCCGTGGCGGCCAATTCTTAATTTTGTAATGTTGTGATTGTGCGCGACTGTCCCATTCACACAGAAAACAACGATAATTCGTGTAACCGCTTTGGAGACCCATGAGCAAACCTATTACTTTTAAATCTCCGCATATATTCCAGTTGTACCGGCTGTAATTGACATTGTCTAGCACCATTTTCAACACTTCATATGTTTCCTTTAGCTTGGTGCCATACGCAACAGGAATTCATGGGTGAACATTGCCGTTGTGTAGCAGTACTGCCTTCAAACTCGTTTCTGATGAGTCTCCTTATAAACAGTCTCCACTCTGTTGGTTGATGTTCCAATCCTAATTTGATGAACAATGACTGCACGTCGACGCAGTAACACAACCCTTCGTTCATTGCGAAGTATTGAGTTATTTCCTGATTTCGGTCACGAAAATGTGTGATTCTTGTACTAGGCGTTAGTAAATTCCATCCTTGCAATCTAGACGCCAAAAGTTCTGCGTTATCTTTCGTCAAATTCAGGTCCCTTACTAAATCGTTCAAATCGGCCTGATTTATTAAATGGATTCGTGCATCTGGCATTGATTCAGACGTTTCGTCCGTTGTATCGCCACTAACATCCGAAGATTGTATTGGATTGGTATCCTCCAGAACTTCTTGACTGTGATGTTCCTGTGCTTGCATAGGTCGTTTAGCAGAAGGAACGTTGGCGTATACAATCATTTTCCTGTTTTTTTTTATTAAATCCGCTAATTTTTGTTAAGCAAAAGTAGCAGTCCGTTGAGTGGTCCCTTGGTTCTCTCCATACCATTGGTACGTCAAACGGCAATCTTTGCTTTTTATTTCTTATCCACGCGAGGAGAATCGTTGCACATGTTATACAGCACAAGTGGGGGGCCCAATCTTTATCTTGATTACTGACGGGGTAACCAAAATACTCTTCATACACCGTCTTGATATTTTTCGCCAAGTTCTTCTATGCACTCTTGAACGAGACTTCACCACACACATAACAAAATGAGTTTGGGTTATTAACACACACGCGAGACATAGTTCTATCACTAATTAGCTAAACTAATGTTATGAAATATAACTAAACTAACACTAAACTACACTAACTAACTAACGCTAACTAAGTTCTAAACACTATACGCGAAATACTTATGCAGTAACCGTTGGAAAATTGCGCGTTTCGATATGGTACTTGCTGTGTCGATGCCTTTACCAGACTGACAATGTGGAAACAGTTTCTAGAATTCTCCTGTCCCAAACAATCGAACGCGCACTATGTGTATGCAACGCACAGTGTCGCATTAAGAAAGTTTGACACCCGGGCAGAACATTATGCGCTCTGTCCCCCTCATTTTTTGAGATTAAAATACGATTTCCGTTTACAACCTTTGTTTGGGATTTGTCCCTGTGAGTGCGCTCTCGCATGCCGCTCGTCTCAACGAGTATGATTTGCCCCGTGTTTAATGCACCTAGAGTAAGTTTGCGTACACTCTTTGTTTACACGTACCGTGGTGTCCTATTATAGGCCCATGCGTTACGCTAATATGCCTCTCATAGGTACTTTGACTGTGAGAGACATTGATTGGGTATTGTAATACGACGGGAGTGGGAGCTCCCATTTCCGTCGTCTCCGCGACTCGTGCGTTTCCGAGTCTCGGCCTGTTCGTTTCCGTCAGCCGTACGTGATTGTCGTGCGTAATTTTCGCCTAGGTAGATCACTCGTGGTGCCTACCTTTCCGCCATATTATTGGCCGTTTGGCCGCGAGTGCACTTGCCACGTTTTTCTCTGCTAATGTAAAGTACAAGTGCGGTTTGTGCTCTTTGCTTTGCGTAGTTTGTTCGCAGTACTTTAATCTGTTTTATTTTCCCCTCGTCAGCGGTCTCTGGCGAGTTACCTTCCTACGACCGTGGCGACGTATCCCCGCGTGCGCCTGATACGGCCGTACTCGGTCCCCGTCTTTGTCCCAAAGTGCGTAGCAGGA
Organism: Priocnemis perturbator; assembly: GCA_963942575.1. Lineage (NCBI taxonomy): Eukaryota > Metazoa > Arthropoda > Insecta > Hymenoptera > Pompilidae > Priocnemis > Priocnemis perturbator. The sequence goes on along the minus strand of OZ012643.1, from coordinate 3,169,015 downwards.
TCATCCTCCTCTACGGCTTGTTCCTTATTGCCGGAGGTACACGCCTCCTCCTTCCTTCCCGCTCTTTAGTGGCGAAGCAAAGTGCTAGATTTTTCTTTTGTATAATTGCGACGCGGTAACTTTGGAGACGTTAATTGTAGACTTTAAGTGCGGATAGTTTAAGTGCGGGTTTTGTAAATGTAATCATCTTTGTTTTATAATAAACGACGGCTCCTTCTCCGTGAGACGGAGTTACGCCCGTCTCTATCGGTTGCATTTTTTCCTGGACTGCCCCCAGTCCGAACTTAGCTGAATCGCGTTTGTGGTGCGTTTATTGAACAACCTTCAAATAAACAAGATTTCTATAAATTTTGTAAAGAGAAACAAAATTCTACGCAATTATGCAGGAATCTCCTTTTAATTGAATTACAAATAAGTCAAACTACACAATATTTATTTTACACGTAATTGCGCGTAATATCCTTCCGCGACACCCACAAATACCCTGGCACCCGCGGCGGAGGGAGCAATCCGCCACTGGATACGCACATAAGGGCTACCAGCAAATGTACACAATGTATGATGTCAAAAGTAACACGTGTGGACAACATAGCGCCGTTCGCGTAGTAATCCGTAAGCGTAGCCGGGGAATTCAAATTCAAAAAATATTAATACGAAAAGTAGACGACCTATTATAGCCTGAACCCGCAATCTCCTCACAGAGAATAATATCTATTTCTGTATGAGTTTCCTGTGCAGGAGAGGGCGGGGGTAAGGTTCTATTACGTGAAATTGTAGCGTAGTTGTAAAGTTCCTGTACGAAATGATTTCATACATCCCATTTTATGTAACAATCCCAACTATGTCATCGTAAAAATAAATAAAATTTGTTCATAAAATTGTAAATGTTACAACGGGTAAAATCTCCTCTAACCATGAGTAAATTATGTCTTACCCAGTATCTAAACGATCCTTTGCCATTATTTAGCTTTTTTAACATTATGTAAGTATAGTTGCACTAGTGTTTTCGTACATAAAAAACAAAGAAAAACGAAAGAAATGTGGTATTACATATCTCGCACAATTCTTTCACTTGCCAGTGCAACATTTTTTCATATTTCGCAATATCTGTTAGGTGGTTCTTCTACATATTGATGCTTTAAATCCGAATCTGCAGCCCGTTCCTTTCCATCACCCTCAGTTTTAGAGAAAATGAATTTTGAAAAAATTACACCTTTTCTCAAATTTGAACAATTATTCTGTTGAAAGTATAAAAGACAGACAGATTCCATTAGTCGCAACAAATTCAGTAGACATTTCTGCATACATTGGTATGAATCGTTTTTGCAATATCAATTTACAAAGATATTTAAATAATAGTTGAATTGGGCAAGACACATTTTGCACGGCTATTTCGGGACACATTTTTCAAATTGTTGTGAAAATAGTGGGTCTAGCGTGAATTCCAGTTACACTGAACAATAGAGCAGACATTTTTCTATGGAAATCCATCATCAGACTATGCGAAATACGTTTTGGTTTCGCACAGGAAAATGTTAAAGATACTTATGCGTGTCACGCAACGAGCGCAGGGGAGTTGGAGCGCGTGTGAGCGGCGCTCGGGCCACTCCGCAGCGGAGCGCGGTCAATACGGTTATGTCGGAGAACCACTGCGCTCGTTGCGTGACACGCACGAATATTTCATTTTCCTGTTCGAAGCCAAAACGTATTTCGTAAAATCTGATGATGGATTTCCATAGAAAAATGTCTGCTCTATCGCTCAGTGTAATTGGAATTCACCCTAGACCCACCATTTTTATGATAATTTGAAAAAAGTGTCCCAAAATAGACGCGTAAAACGTGTCTCGCCCAATTCAACTATTATTTAAACATATTTGTAAATTGGTATTGCAAAAACGATTGACACCAATTTATGCAGAAATGTCTGACGAATTTTTTGCGACTAATAGAATCTGTCTATCTTTTATCGTTTTAACATAATTGTTGTTCAAAGTTGAAAAAAAGTGTTTTTTTTTTTCAAAATTCATTTTTTCAAAAACTGAGGGTGATGGAAAGGAACGGGTTTCAGATTCGGTTTTAGAGCATCGAAATCTATAAGAATCACCTAATTGACATTACGAGATATAAAAAAAGTCTAAATTTGTTGGACAGTGTAATCGGAGGCTCGTGAATTTACGTTGTGTCTGTTCTTTCGTGTTGAGGATGGCTAGTCCTCTGTACTCAAGATTATACAATTTAATGGTGCCATCGCGGAGCTTGTATATACACGCTGACGCTATTCTACTAGTGAGAGGGAGGTGTCCATCTACTGGTGTAAGCACTGTAGTGTGCGAGAGGGGGTCTCCCTCTACTGGACGCCTGGCTTATGACTGCCGGTATGCGCGCGTATGCGGTGTCAATACGCGCGGATGTAACCGCCTCAAAAATACGGTTACAGTCTGTTGCCGCTACGGCAGAGAATAAGTTTAATTTTATATCAGGTACATATAATACTTCAGCGAGGTGTTTCTCATACCAGTTATTATTTACTTGGGTTTTTATATTTACAGTTCTCTTTCCCAAGGCTGTAATAAGATCTCCGTTTCCAATTCTGATCCATTTAGAGTCTGCAAATTCTTGATAATCAATTAACCATTCTTTATGGTTAGTCATGTGGTCACTAGCACGCGAATCTAAATACCACTGATATCTACTTTCAATATCATCTCCATGCGATCAGGTTAGATGACCAATTAACGCGTCACCTCTTATATTAGTTTGAGATGGAACATTACTATTTGTTTTTAACTTATTTAAATGCCAACAGTCTATTTTCCAGTGACCGGGTTTTTTACAATAGTTACATGTACCTGGTTTCTTTATGTCTTTGTACTGACCTTTTCTTATCTGTAGTTGTTTGGTATTTGTTCCCTGTTTCCACGCAGTTAGAGCCCCTGCTTCACGTTCCTCTCCTTCTTTTGATTTTGCTCTAGTTTCTTCAGTGATTAGCCTAGCCGTCAAGTTTCTGAGAGTCATCTGCTCTTCTTCTGTAGATTCCCACGCCGTTATGAAGTGTACGTATTGAGAAGGTAAAGTCATTGGTATCTTAGTAATTAACATAGAGTCCGATATGGGTTCCCCCAACGCTTTCAGCTCGTGATTCGGATTTTCTAGTCGAGATATATAGCTCGCTATGTTTTCTGAATTATCTTTGTGGGCAGTATAACATTTTTGCTGTAGCATATGTACCCCTGTTTCACATTTTTGCTCGTACACGCTATGAAGCTTTTCCCACATTTCACTTGAAGTCTCACAATTAATAATGTGAATTAACGGCGGATCTGAAACACTTGTCGCTATAACTCTATGTGCTAAACATTCAGTTTTCTCCCATTCCAATATCTTCTTTTCTAACTCTTGACTGATTGCCGCACCGGCATTTTGGACTCTAGTCGGTTTCGTGGCTATACCATATACTATGTCTAAGGCTGCTATCGACGACAAAATTATTTTTATTTGGAATTTCCATAATTTCCAATCACTGATACCTTTTAACTTGGTAATTTTGTGTTCGCGTTCTAAATCCATGGTTCAATGTTGTTCAGCAACTTCAATGGCGAAATTACGGCAAACATTGCTTCTTGCACGTGGTCAGACCAACCTCTTTTCACTTTCAATAAGAACTAATTACCTTTTACTTATTTGAGACTTCTGGGCCCATAACCTGTTGTAGCTGAGTCTTCGCATGTGTGTAAGTATAACAGTCACTAATTGGTTTGGATACGAGGTGTGGATTATTCTTCATTAGTTTGATACGCACAGATACTTATTACTTGTCACTTTATTGCGTCCATCCATTACGGAGGTTTGTACAAGAAGAAAGTGCCGGAAGTGCGACTCTCGGTCACCGAACAAAACTAGTAACTTTTCATTACCAACCATGTTATTCAGAACAATCTAACTTAAACTTTAATCTTTAACAACGACCATTAATTTTTGCAATTTTCTCTATGGCTTGATAGAAAAAACGCCGGAAATGATTTTCATTTCTTGAGGATAGTAACACAATGTTGGTGTCAGATCAATCATTCAAGAACCGAAACAAATTCTCGACAATTCTTCCGCCAATTTTGGCACTATCTTAAAAAAATTATTCTATCCTTCACAATGTTGGGGTCAGATCAATCATTCAAGAACCGAAACAAATTCTCGACAATTCTTCCGCCAATTTTGGCACTATCTTAAAAAAATTATTCTATCCTTCTCAGGGCATCTTTGAAGTCGTTTTTTTTTATTTTGATTAAAGTTCTTTTAATATGAGAAGTCAATAACTGCTAAATGTGTTCTGTGTAAATAGCATAATTGATTAATTTCAGGTGACAATTGGCTAATCCATTTAATAACAGCGGCAGCATCGTTTGTCAGTGCATCTATGTCGCTGAAAGTAATTGTTTTTTAGCATCGCTGGATTCAGGCATTGAAACAAAACGGTGTACGTTGGTATTCAAATATCTGCGATTTCTTTTGCTACTGGTTTTATTTAAAGTAATCGAAATGTTGTTCCCATGGTTCTTCATATGTTACGTCCTGCGTCCTCAACCGGGCTGTTCTTTTTGTTTCTTTACTATTTACGAAAGAATTAACCAATTGGTTGTTTTCGCTGCGACCTGCCGCGCGTTCTCTCGTTTAATACCTCTAAAGATTCATTAGAAAGTAACCTGAGGAATGTACCGCCGTTCTCACGGACCCCCGTTAGCGGTAAGGCATGTCACGCGCGACAAGCAAAGTACCCTACACAGTCAGGTCGTGCCTAGCGAAACGACAACACAGTAAAAGCAGTTTCACCATTCCAGTGCACCTCCGAAGGAAGCCAGCCCTAGGTAATTAAGCAACTACCATAATCTAAACCAGGCCTGGGCAACTCGTGGCCCGAGTGCCACATTCCCCTCCTTCTTCCACTTCTTACCGACCCCCACCTTATTCCGTTTGCGCGCTGACGGAGCGAGGGGAACTAGCGGAGACGGTCCCGAATATATGGTACGCTAGGTATCGGTTACAAGTGGAAGAAGAAGGGGAATGTGGCACTCGGGCCACGAGTTGCCCAGGCCTGGTATGATACAACGCTCGATGGGGTGTGACGTCACAACATAAAATAAATCAGATAGAAAGATATAGATGGAAAACAAAATAGATATATTGCAAGAAAAATATTAAATATAAAGAAAGAATGAAAACAAGAATATAATGAACTTGACAAGCAGTTAGATAAATTTCTGCAGTAGTTATCGTTGCAGTATTTGAGAAGAGTTCAGATGCAAGTGCGCAACAATGATGCGCCTTAGTACGAGTGCTATTCACAAGATTCTACGATAGCGCTCTCGGTAGCTGACAATTAGGCGTTTTACAATCGACAAGGTGTTAACAGGAAAATGTTCGTAGAGTCAGCGACCGTGCCCGAGGGATCTCTCCATGGCATAAAAGCGCGGGAATGGTCAGACGATATACATTTTACAATTCTGTCGAACGGACGGGTCTTACCGTCAGGGCCGTAGCTAGAGGTACTGGCGCCCAGGGCAAACATTGTATTTGCCCCCCCCCCCCCCCCCGCCGATCGTCACATTGGAGCAATTGCTATTTTTACATTTATACTAAATTTACAGCTCAATAGCGCCTGGTGTCGTAGCTGGGGTCATTAGTGCTGAAGCCCAAAATTATGATTTTGTGCTGCCATAAATTCTCTACTGGAGATATTGGAATAAAACATTCATATTCCTTACATATATCATTTATTGGTATTATTGTAAGTAAAATAGTTATTTTTATAGAAAATTACAAACAAACAAAATTATATGGTGACTTTTCTCGATTTTTCATCAGCCATTTTATTTATTATTTCGTCAAAATTCATTTTTTCAGCGATATTATATTCTATCGACAATATTGCTAGATTGGTTATACGCTCCTGTCCAATTTGTGACCGCAAATAATTTTTTATTATTTTTAATTTACTAAACGATAGTTCACAACTGGCAGAACTTACGGGCAATGTCAGTGCCAAACGGAGAGATATCCCTATATTTGGATAATTAAACAACAACCCGTATTCTTCACAATAGTTGAGAAGAGTTAAATAATCTGCACTTTTTAGGTCTGGCAGTATTGACTTGGCTTGATGTTTAAAGCTTTCAATTTCCATAGATAGCTCATTGGCGTCCAAATCGTCTTTATATTTGAATGCCAAATCTGCTGCTGATTTTTTCAATTCTTCAATGGGGGTTTCCTGCAGAGAACGTCCCGTTAAAAAACCAAAATCTGATGCTACATTAGGCAGGGTTTGAAACCTCCATTCCATTGGCTGAATCAGCGTGTCTAATACACGATATAAACGAATTTTTAAATTTTTTAATGGGGTTAATGCAACTGCATCATCGTTGGCTGTTTCGTTGAGCATTGCCTTCACCTTTTTTTTGCGTTTTTCTGCAAATTCGGGTTCTATCGATAATTGAACGGACAAGTTTTTTGCTGTTTCAAAACATTCATCAATCTGATTTTGTCTAAAATCATTTAAAAATTCTTGAAGTCCTTTTAAATGTTTTGATGCAAGTTCTATAGACTGGGTTGAATTTTGCAATATTCGGTTAACGGGATCAATACGTCGAAGTATATGATCCCACACAGTCAACAGGCAAATGAACTCAAAATTGATCATTTTTAATATGCTTTTGGCCAAGGACACAGACTCTGCTGTATAGCTTTTCTTACCCGTTCCTTCTACTGTAGAACGTAATATTTTTGTCACATCTGGCAGTCGGGTGTACAAAGAATGAACTGAATTGTACTTAGATGACCACCTCGTATCAGAATGACCCTTTAAAGTAAACTTCAAATTCGATAAAGCTTCCCAACGTTCGGTTGATCCAGAAAAGTAATTAAATATCGTCTGCACTGTGCCAAAGAATGTAGTCATTTCCGGCGTCACACAAGAAGCATGAACTCCAATCAAGTTTAATTAATGAGCAGCACAAGGTAAAAATGTAGCGTGTTTATTTTGCTGCAGAATTCGAGCTTGAACGCCCCGATATTTACCAGCCATTGTCCCACCATTAGCACCATTGTCGTACGACTGTCCTCTACAATCCGATAGTCTTAAGCCATCTTTGCTTATTTTATTTAGAATTTCTTCTACGAGTCGACTCCCAGTTTTTTCTCTTATTTGTATAAAATCAGTGAAACTTTCCTCAACAGTACATTTCCCTTCGTTAATATGTACATAGCGCACAATTTGGGCCATTTGCTCTTGGTGGTTGATATCTTGGGTACAATCAAATGAGATACTGTAGTGTTTTGCTTTTAAAATTCTTGAAATAACTTTATTCCTGACAGCTGCACCCAGTGAAGAAATCAATTCGTTTTGTATTGTTGGCGAGAAGTAAGAAATAGATCCTTTTGTAATGGAGGATATATGTGCGGCAACTTGTGGATTATATTTGCTGAGGAGTTCTACAGCACTTAAGAAAATACCTGATTTCCGATGTCCTATTTTTTCAACACCACCTCTAAGTGCCAGGTTATTTTTTGCATAAAATAATATGATATCCATTATCACCTTCAGGATGTATCTCCATCTCTCTTTTTCTGTTGTAAGCGTACGTTGAAAATCGGCATCTATCGCTTGCCCTTTTTTTAGACGCATTTCTAATTCTTTTCATGAAATGTAACATCTACGATGTTCTGCTGAGTTTTCGTGTTCACCAATCCTCGGATTTAGGTGTTTCCAATCACAAAAACCCTGTTTCGAAAAAATCGTTCCTTTTATGGCAAACAATAGACAAGGGAAACAAAAAAGGGATCTGTTTCTGTCACTATACATAAGCCACTTTCTTTCAACTTTTTCATGGTTCAATAATGTTTTTTGAACGAATCGGCTGAGAAAACTCTACCATCGTCAGACATTGATAATTTAAAATCGTAATCTTTTCCTTGACTAGGTCCATTTTCAACTAGACGACATCTAAATTTATCATCAATCTTTGGCCATGATTTTGGATCGTTATAATTTATACTGCTTGGTTTGTCGATGCAAGTAATATCATCGCGAGATGAACCTGAAAGATGAAATAATTTTGCTTATGAACATATGTACATGAATGCACACAGAGGACGCGCCGTGTCGAGTCCTCCACACGACGTTTGAGTTACGTATGTTAGATTTATATAATCTGTACAAATGTAGCTACTCAGCTATGCGCTTTGACGATTCTGGGGTAAGTGCAGAAGGATCAATTTTCGTCATCTTTCCAAGAGGCAACGCCTGCTGCGATTTTCGGTCAGACTCACAATCAGAGCCAGTGATAGAAGTTTTGGCCTAAAGCTGCATCGATGCCGACGGTGGTGGGGAACGAGCTACGTAAGGGCGCCGTGTTCCTCGTTCCCCCATAATTAGGCCAAAACTTCTATCACTGGCCAGATCACTCTTACATTTGTTTCTCATGCTTACTCTTTCCGAGATGCGGGTCAATGCTCTGGGGTAAAACATATGCTCCGCGGCCCTTCGATACCGCTCAAACAAGCGACATAGAAACGCGTCAATTGAAAATTCGTATCAAAGCTAACACGTAAAATCGTTAATTCTCAATCGGTATCAAAATCAATACCAAACCTTACACAAAAATATGAGACAATCAAATACGTACAGATATCACTGTCTTCTTTTGCAGCCAAAGTACTGGTTCCTACTTCTTGACCAGTATTCTTTGTGAAAATAATAGTTTCGAGGGTTAAACACTCATCATGATGATTTTCTTGCACATCTATCATGGATGAGGCCATCTCGGTTTGTGACGCACTACCCACAGTATTACAAGGATTTGATATCCATTCGCTCATTTTTTTGGATAAAGCCTGTTGTTTCACTTTGCGCATTTCCCTGCTTTTTCGGAATTCCGCACCAGAAGGCTTTTTTGGTGGTGCCATTCTAAATACAATATACTATCTAATTCAGTTAAAAGCCTACCTGATATGAATTATAAATACAAACAGTATATTTATGAACAAACTCTTTATACGGAATCCGTCTTATTTGCTTATTATTCGACATATTTCGAGATAATGGGTGGTAATGTAAGAATGGATAAAAACCAAAATCGCGTAAATTCAGACGGCAAACGGCAACTAGTGTTAAATTGTCAAGTATTAACTCACGTACTTCGCAGTCTTTGCTCTTTCGCTATATTTCTCGCACTTTTACGTTTCACGTCTTTGCTCTATCGCTAAATTTCTCGCACTTTTACCATTCACGTCTTTACTCTCTTGCTATATTTTTCTCAATGCTCATCAGTTTGTGTTGGATGTAGCGCTTTCCGTCGTTACCGACCGGATGCGATCGGCTGGGATCTGTGGACGCCTGTCTGATGTTTTTGTGTTCTATGGCATCTTTATGTGTAGCGTCTCTTGCGTCCATCTTGAGTTTGTTAGTTGTTTGTAGCCGTCTGTACAAAGGGTCGCTTATAATAAAAAGGTACATGTAAGGTGTAAGGCAAAGCTCGTGTTTTTGTATAACCTATACCACAACAGGTTATGGGCCCAGACACGTGTTCGGCAGAATAGTGTGTTCCATTATAAATAATTATTAAGAAGACTCCGTGGTTCAAGCTGATACAAGCACACTGTATTTTTGCCAAGATATAAGATGGCCGAATCAAGAGTCTGGCAGCTTCATCGCTTTAATGGACATGACTATCAACTGTGGCGGCGACAGATGGAAATTTACATGACTGAAAATAAGCTCAAGTCATATATTATGGGTACTATTTCTAGGCCGGCAGAAAACAGCCAGGCATGGGATGATAAAGATGCTGCAGCACAAGCTTTTATAATGAGAGGCCTGGAGTTGGAACAATTGAAGTATTTGTCTGATTGTACTACTGCTGCACAAATGTGGTCTAGATTGAAGACCGTTCATTCAGAAAGGAGTGAGCAATCAGCTCATGTACTTATGGAAAAATTTATCAACTGCCGCATGAATGAGGAAGAGAGTATGGCAGATTATATTGCTAGAGTGATGTCATTATCAGAAAGGCTGAAGGATATGGATCTCGAGCAGAAGGAACCAATGATAATTGCAAAGATCCTACGCAGCTTGCCTGTCAAATTTGATCATATAAGATCAGCTTGGTATGTTGTACCTCGTTCAGAACAGAACTTAGAACGATTGACAGATCACTTGGTGAACGAAGAATCTCTTATCAACCTCAGAACATTAAGTGGTGAACAGGACAGTACGTCTGCAGCTGCCTACATTGCTAGTAGCAGTAAGACGAGAGGGAGAACCAACTATAGAGGATCATTCAACCACAGAGGTTCAAGTAATGTTAGAGGGTCAACAAATTACAGAGGGTCGACAAGTTACAAGGGGCCAAGTAGAGATGAAAAAGGGCCAAACAGAGATGACGGATTCAAGTGTACTGGTAAATGTAATTATTGTCATAAACAAGGACATTGGGCCAGAGATTGTTTTAAACGACAAGGGGACCAACAATACAAAGGCAGAGAAACAGGTGGTCGACATTCACTACTGATTGAGAGAGAGGCAAATGGACAACAATCCAGTCAACAGATGACGTCAGCTGAAGAAAAATCCCATTTATTTGTTTTACAAGCAACAGGATCTCAGGATAAAATTGAGAATATATGGTATGCAGACTCAGGTGCTACCGACCTTATGTCATTCCAGAGGGAGTGGTTTAAAAACTTTGTTGCAATTCCAAGTGACACGTGCCAAGTAAGAGTTGGAGATGGGCGAAAACTACCTGTGAAAGGCACAGGGGACATTGAAGTGCAAGTGACAAACTATAAGCTGCCTAGAACTGTTCATGTTATTAAAGATGTTCTTTATGTTCCTGATCTTGGTCGAAACTTTATATCCGTTTCTAGATCAACAGAGAAAGGTATGACTGTTATTTTTGAACAGGGTGCTCAGAGAGTCACCTTTTTAAAAGGAGCTGAAGTTATTGCTGATGGAGTCCGAGACAACAGATTATATAAGATGAATCTAGGACCTGTTAGGACTGTTGAATTGAATACCGCATCGTCGGGAACGCTTATGCTTTGGCATGAGCGCTTGGGCCATGTCAATTTCAAGACTCTCAAAGAAATGGAATGCAAGGAAATTGTCAAGGATCTGAAGATCAAAAATTCACAAGAAGAGAACCCGTTTTGTGGAGGGCTGTGCTTATGGTAAGCAGCATCGACAAAGCTTTCCAAACTCAGGAAGAAGATTAGCAAGCACTCCGGGTGAGACCTTTCATGTGGACCTATGTGGCAAGATGAGCACTCCGTCAATTGGTGGTGCTAACTATTTTATGTTATTGAAGGATGATTTTTCAAGATACAGCTATGTATATTTCCTTAAGGACAAAACTGAGGTCTTGAGCAATCTCATGGATTTTTGTGTTGATGTTGAAGCTGATGGACATAGGATTAAAAGACTCAGATCTGATTGTGGATTAGAATTTTGCAATGAGCCAGTAAGACAGCACTTATTAAGCAAGGGGATCAAACATGAGGTTTCAACTCCTAGAACTCCTGAGCAAAATGGTTTTATTGAAAGGCACAACAGGACGATTATCGAAAGTGCCAAGGCCATGTTGCATGAGAGACAACTGCCATTGTATCTATGGGCTGAAGCAACATACACGGCAGTATATTTGAAGAACAGAACGGCATCGAGAACAATTGATGGTGTTACACCTTATGAGAAATGGTATGCATCAAAGCCCTCGGTTGCTCATTTAAGAGTTTTTGACAGCGAATGTTATATTCACATTCCTAAAGAGCAACGAGTAAAATGGGAGAAAAATTCGGTCAAATGTCGAATGATCGGTTACAAGGACGACAGCAAGGCTTATAGAATTTATGATCCAGTAGGACGAAAAATATTAATTCGGAGAGATGTGATATTTAACGAAGGTCGGAGTCGATTGCACGATGTGATGGATATTAAAAATAGTGATCGCCAAAATAATTGTGAGGTGCCAGCAGACCAGTCAAACGATATGATAAAAGGAAAAATATCTGAGGACGACAAGACCAAAAAGAAATATGTGAATCCAAGATTACCTAGGCCTCGAAGTCCATACAACACTAGAAGAGGATCCAGGTCGAGTGAAAAGAAATCTGAAGAAACTGTAATAGTGGCTGAAGTATGTGTAGCCCAATTGGAGCCAATATGTCTAGAAGATGCAATGGAGGCTGAGGATTCAAGGCATTGGTTGGATGCAATAAACGAGGAGATAGACTCCTTAGAAAAGAATGAAACCTGGACGCTGGTTCCGCGGGCTGAAGCTAAACGTATAATTACAAATCGTTGGGTCTTCAAGAGGAAATACAAGGCTGATGGTACGATTGATAAATATAAAGCCAGATTAGTCGCAAGAGGTTGCTCGCAGAGTTATGGAATCGATTATGAAGAAACTTTTGCACCAGTGGTGAAATATGATTCCGTTCGAACAATATTGGCCATAGCAGCATCCGAGGACTACGAAATATACCAATTTGACGTAAAAACCGCTTTTCTTCACGGAGATGTAGAAGAGGAAATTTACATGGAACAACCATATGGATTTGAAGAGGATGATGGATTAGTATGTCTGCTGAAAAAGAGTCTATACGGACTTAAGCAAGCGTGCAGACAGTGGAATAGGAAGATTGTTGATTTTCTGCTGGGTTATGGACTAAAACAATCGTCAGCTGATCCATGTGTATTCACCTGTGAATTTGAAAATGTTTATTTGTTTTTGGCATTATATGTGGATGACGGTTTGGTATGCGGAAGCAGCATTCCTTTTATTGATAAATTATTAAGTCATCTGCATGAAGAATTTGAAATTACATCTAGAATAGCTGAGTTCTTTGTGGGCATGCAGATTATAAGGAATAGAGACAAAAGAAAGTTGAAAATACACCAAGGTATCTACACAAAGAAAGTATTAGAAAGATTTGAACATATGCAGTGCATACCAGTAGGGACACCCGCCGAACCAGGAATGAAATTCTCAAGGGATGAAGAAGGATTCGAAGAAGGAAGGGTGTTTCCATATAGAGAGGCAATAGGATCAATCATGTATCTGATGATTTGTACAAGACCAGATATTGCATACATTGTTGGTGTTTTGAGTAGATACATGGAAAAACCAACAAATCTACATTGGCAAGGAGTTAAAAGAGTGTTAAAATATTTAAAGGGAAGCATAAATAAGGGAATCACTTTTGATCTGAACTCGAATAATATTGAATTGACTGCATTCTGCGATGCGGATTGGGCCGGAGATATTGACACGAGACGTAGCAGAACGGGTTGGATATTGTTTCTAAATGGTGGACCAGTGGCATGGAGTTCGAGGAAACAGAGCGTGACTGCAACATCAACAACTGAGGCATAATTTGTGGCACTTTGTGCAATTACAAAGGCAATAGTATGGCAAAGAAGACTGTTGTCAGATTTGAACTGTGAGCAGATTCAATCTACAATAATTGGATGCGACAACCAAAGAGCAATAACGCTAGTCACAAATCCGAAGTCGTCAAAGAGGACGAAACATATTGACACACAGTTCTTTTACACTTGTGACATGCAGAAGAAGGGCGAAATTGATGTGCAATTTGTATCAACTAATGAACAGTTAGCTGATCCCTTAACTAAGGCTTTACCCAAAGTAAAATTTGAGTATTTAACTGAGAGATATGGATTGAGTGATGAATAATTATTTGTTTGTTTTTGTAAGGTCTGTAACGAGAGAAAGCGAGAGGGAGTGTTGGATGTAGCGCTTTCCGTCGTTACCGACCGGATGCGATCGGCTGGGATCTGTGGACGCCAGTCTGATGTTTTTGTGTTCTATGGCATCTTTATGCGTAGCGTCTCTTGCGTCCATCTTGAGTTTGTTAGTTGTCTGTAGCCGTCTGTACAAAGGGTCGCTTATAATAAAAAGGTACATGTAAGGTGTAAGGCAAAGCGCGTGTTTTTGTATAGCCTATACCACAACAGTTTGATAGTCAGCCTTACATACAGCACACGGAATTCAGAACAATTGCCTGCTGTCGAGTCGCCCAGGTCGCGTTATCCTCACCGCGATCATCAAATGTTAAAAAAAAAAGTAAAGCAGAAATATACATGTGGAATAGAGAACCTCCTCCGTTCCGAAGTTGGTTAAAAATCACTTCATTTTGAATGCCGCTACTAAAAATGCGCTCTGGTGCGGATTTTGAAAAGATGAAACAAGTACGTAAAGCCAAACAAAAGGCTTTGACTAAAATAGACTTAAGCAACTTGTGGCTTGCGGACTACATCTGACTTATTTGCCGTGTTTTGATGCGAATTGACCCCTCCGCACTTACCCCAGAATCGTCAAAGCGCATAGCTGAGTAGCTACATTTGTACAGATTATATAAATCTAACATACGTAACTCAAACGTCGTGTGGAGGGCTCGACACGGCGCGCCCTATGTGTGCGTTCATCTACATATGTTCATAAGCAAAATTATTTCATCTTTCAGGTATTGCTCTCACATCGGATTTTGATGACAAACTAAGAAACTTAGCTAGTTGTTCATCTCGGGATGATATTACTTGCATCGACAAACCAAGCAGTATAAATTATAACGATCCAAAATCATGGCCAAAGATTGATGATAAATTTAGATGTCGTCTAGTCGAAAATGGACCTAGTCAAGGAAAAGATTACGATTTTAAATTATCAATGTCTGACGATGGTAGAGTTTTCTCAGCCGATTGGTTTCAAAAAACATTATTGAACCATGAAAAAGTTGAAAGAAAGTGGCTTATGTATAATGAAAGAAACAAATCCCTTTTTTGTTTCCCCTGTCTATTGTCTGCCATAAAAGGAACTATTTTTTCGAAACAGGGTTTTTGTGATTGGAACCACCTAAATCTGAGGATTGGTGAACACGAAAACTCAGCAGAACATCGTAGATGTTACGTTTCATGGAAAGAATTAGAAATGCGACTAAAAAAAGGGCAGGCGATAGATGCCGATTTTCAAAGTACGCTTATAACAGAAAAAGAGAGATGGAGATACATCCTGAAGGTGATAATGGATATCATATTATTTTGTGCAAAAAATAACCTGGCACTTACAGGTGGTATTGAAAAAATAGGATAACGGAAATCAAGTATTTTCCTATGTGCTGTAGCACTCCTCTGTAACGTACCGCGCCGCCGAGCGCCGCCGAGCGCCGCCGACCAGCGCTGCGGCCCGTGACGTCGTGCCTGCCTGCCTGCTGTGACGTCAGCACGCACCGCCTAAACTAGTGACGCACCCGATTTCGCGACGCGCTCGGTCTAGTGACGTAGGGACTCTAACAAAGCGCAGTGGCCACTCGCGATCACGTGCACTGCGCGTGCATAGCAACGGTTGGGATCGTGCTCTTCCCCGAATTCGCGCCCCACCGCGGTAGTCTACTTCTTCACATCTCAGGACCCCTTGCCTAAGGTCTTACCGTATAAAAGAGGCGTTCGGCAAGCCTCGCGAGTTCAGATTGCTACAGAAAAAGACCGTGCAAGGGTCTGCGTACGAAATTCCCGAGCGTATTATACTTAGTGAAAGAGTGATTCCACGATCACTAGAGTGTCTTTTTCGCAATTTGTTCTCATTGGCAAGGAACAACCTGTGCGTGTTCCGCGCGTTCTAGTCTTAAAATCAGAGTCCGGTTCCCGAAAGAGTGTCTTTCGCTGACCGTGTTTTTAGCAAGGAATAACTTGCGTGTATTCCGAGCAGTGTTAATCTTAGTCGTTCTGCCACATTTTGCTGTGTAATTTTAGTTCTCAAGTAACACTTCCTTCAAATCCAAAGACTTTACGTTTCTAGTCATAATTCGTATTTTGTATATTTATTCGCGTCGTATTTTATTAGCGTTATTACCATTAGCAGTTGAATTATCGTTGTGTTTATTATATTTTACTGCTTTGATTGTATTTATTTTTCTCAATATAGTTCATTTAATTGTTTTCCATATTCCTGTGACATCTCGTTATTTGTTTGCCTAGACACTCGAATTCCACGAACACGGTTTCCCTTAACCGCTCAAGGGAACCAACGAGCAATTAAAAAAGAAATCACAATATCCTCAATGTTCTGTAGAATTCCTCGAGGTCGTGCACGACATAGAACAGATACCAAAAAGAACGAAAGGCGCCTTTCTCTAAAATGTAACGAATTGTACTGCGTAGACATAGGTAACCGTCTATGGGTCACGTGCGTCCCTCATGCGTTCGAGTGCATGTCTTTTACGCCTTTATTATGGCGACCGTCATCCCTCATCCCTGCGACACGGCGACGCACGTGGGCCCTGGCTTTTGTCACGCTTTCTCTCCTTGTCTTGGGTTTATTCCGAAGGAGGGATAAGTGTTTTTGACCATCGCGTCGTCGCCAAGGCGAATACTTGCGATCATTCCATATAGAACTGTCTCGCGGTGAACACGCGAGCTTCAGAATATTTTTGAATAAAGACGACTTGTGATAATTCAATAAGTGCAAAATCATTCACACATCATCACGCGAAACTACGGGAGTGGACACGAGAGTGTCCACCCTCGACATCGTACCGACCAAACGTACGAAACACTCAAAACCTCAAATCTGCAGGAGTGCCGCTGTGAAAAACCAGTTAAGGCCTTGCAGGTATTCACGTCGAGACAGAGAGCTCAGGGTGCCGCTGTGAAAAATCAGTTAAGGCCTGGGTAATCGCCCTCACCCCCATACTTTCTGAGAGGTGCAGCCGTGAAATACCGGCCGAGGCTCGAAGAAGGTAGTCCGAATCCCCTCATTCCCCCTTTATTAAAAGGTATCACTAAGAGTATCAAGAGCGCAGGGTGCCGCGGTGCAAAATCCGTTAAGGCCTGCGTCTCGCGTGCTCACTCCTCACATAAGATTTCTTTCCTATCGGCACTGACAACAATTCCTCGCCACGTTAGGGCGAGGCTCGTAACACCTCAGCAAATATAATCCACAAGTTGCCGCACATATATCTTCCATTACAAAAGGATCTATTTCCTACTTCTCGCCAACTATACAAAACGAATTGATTTCTTCACTAGGTTCAGCTGTCAGGAATAAAATTATTTCAAGAATTTTAAAAGCAAAATACTACAGTATCTCTGTTCAATTGCGTCTGTGTGAAATCTTGCGTGGATCTCAAGAACGCTCAAAACCCGGAACAGGACTGGGGACAGCCCTCGGAGAGTATCGCGTGAAGGAAAGAAGATCGGTTCTCTTCGAAAGCACAATATCCGAGAAATTAACTGTTTTATTTTTAAGTACAATAGGGCTCTACGATAAGTAACGCGCCCTAGAAAAAGAGTTTTACAAAACTTGTCGGAAAACGGTAACTTGCCGTGGACCTTTAAATATCGTGTTTACACTAGCGCTGTCGAATTCAGAAGAAGGTTCGCTCTGGAAGGGGACCCTCGTGGCACGTCTCCCTGAACTCGTCAGTGTGCGGTGAGAATGTGTGCGCATCAATTAACGCTATCGCGCGCGTGACGTCGACTCGACCATAAGGTGTTCGTGAGTGAGCGCGGGATCGGAAGCCGCGTTGGCGCCATTAACGCTTCTTTCTCCGTCGGCAAATGCCCGTGCGATACGTCACGATGACGCAGTACAACAACTACCCGCGGTATTTAAACAATACACGTAGGCGCTCATTTACCGCACCGCCTAATCTCCAACAATCTCATTTGATTGTACCTAAGATATCAACCACCAAGAGCAAATGGCCCAAATTGTGCGCTATGCACATATTAACGAAGGGAAATATAATGTTGAGGAAAGTTTCACTGATTTTATACAAATAAGAGACAAAACTGCGAGTGGACTCGCAGAAGAAATTCTAAATAAAATAAGCAAAGATGGCTTAAGACTATCGGATTGTAGAGGACAGTCGTACGACAACGGTGCTAACATGGCTGGTAAATATCGGCGCGTTCAAGCTCGAATACAGCAGCAAAATAAACAAGCTACGATTTTACCTTGTGCTGCTCATCCGTTAAACTTTATTGGAGTTCATAAGCGCCCGTGTAGTGTGCGAGATTCTGAAGAATAAGAATTGTTTCGCCAATTGCGCCCCCCCAGAGTTTGCGCCCCCTCAGAGTTTGCGCCCCTGGCGTGTGCCCCGGTCGCCAGGCCCTAGCTACGACGCTGCTTACCGTGTCGCTGGTCTTCGGCTACCGTCGGTAACTTTCGTCTGCGCACGCGCTCCTTCTCTCTCTATCCCTATCGCTCCTCTCGCTCCTCTCTCTCTTTCTGTCTCTCTCTCAGCGGTAAAGTCGTTCGGAAATTCAGGATGTACGGTGATAACGATGATAAGTACCTTCGAATCGAAATAGATTTTCAGTAATTTGGTCTTACTTGGTTTGCCTATGCTCGAATATGAGTGAGCCGGGGTAATGCCCGTTACAAAGGCGGCAAAACAGGAAAGTAATGTTTCTATTCGATCAATTATACTGACTTTAATCACTCCGTGAGCGAGGAACAACCTTTCGCGTTCGTTCAAGAATGTACACAAAAGAATAGTTAAAGTGAAATTAAAGGAAACTTAAACTTTAACGGGCCCGACACAGAATTTGTCGGCCACGTGTGTTGGGGAAATGTGTGGGAAAATGAGTGGGAAGGAAATTTTAGGAGCGGAGAAGGGGAGGGTGCGGAAATGAATAGATCATCTGGTGGTGAGGTTAGAAAATACAGGTGGTCGCGTATTGCGTTCGCTAGTGCCGATTTATTGTAAGAAAACTGGTGCAGCTCGTCAGTGTATAAATGTTTGTTTTGTGTTGATTTGGACACTGTTGCGTATTCACAGTCGTCTCGGGCGGGCGGCCAATGGGCGCCCGCGACGCGCTCACCCAAGATCAATCATTGCGGTCGATACTCAGGCGATACTCTATGTAAACGCGGCTGCTAATTAGCAGCGCCGTGTCGCGTTCTTCTCGGGCAATATTTCTCGCGCGCGCCGGCTCGTCCTCGCGACGGCCATTACCGTTCTCCTTACAGAAGCGACAGGTGCTTTCTCTCACGTGCGAACCAATTGTGAATTGTTACCGTTTGGTGTTCTCGGGTCAGTGTGTATAGAGAGCGTCAAGCTCAAAGGGATTACTGAAAGACGCTTTTGTGCCCCTCAACTAGTGTACGACGTAGTTTAAGTGTATAGTTTAATAAAGCGGATTTTGGAACTTCTCACTCACGTGTACTGTGCCGACCACGTGTCGCGTGACCTTTGTGCGGCCCTCCTCAACTTTCCGTTAGATCCCCGCCCGCGCTACACCAGATTTCTCGGGAGTTTCTCGGGGTTAGACTCAAAACAGACACAATTGCCTTAATTAATGCCCCCCGGTGTATAAGTATAATTGCGTGGTCGTGGGTGCACGTGGTAAAAGTACGGCCGCGTGCACTGCCTGATAAGACTTGTTGATGTACCTTAAATTTGACGCTACGGTGGTCGGCGTATCGCTTACTATACACGGCAGCGTTTCTCGTGTTGATCGGGCAGAATATTATATAGATGAGAAGCTGGAATGCGGCACACTGAAAATTACTGTGATCGGGCTTAGAAATCTGACTCGCGCTACAGAGAGACGTGGTACAAGTGGTCATTTTTGGCGGGACGGCGCATGGCGCCGCCCGCATTTCGCGCAATTCCTCGCATTTCAACTTCTGACCGGTACGCGAACCGGCGCTCGCGAATCGAGCACAGGAAGTGCTGCCGCCAGGTGGTCGTCGGCGATAGGATGCGCTGTCGGCGAGCGGATTTCCCGAACAACGTGCAAGAACGTACGCGATCACACTTTCGCACTGTTCACTAGTCTAATAACGAAAAACTGAGTCTATTGCTCCTATTGTTAATTAGAATTGAACTACTACTATTTAACGAGGATAAATGAGTCCTTTTTGTATCACACTGTAATAAGAATATGCACAATTAGGTTCGGAACAAAGAGATTTCTAAGGTACCCTCGGACAGCGAACTACGCACCTCGCGACTTTACAGCCAACTGCCCAGAGGAATTCATCGCGAGGTGGTTCCTGGGCTTGCTCTAGGACGGTTTTTCATGTCCTATTCGCGGAATCGGCCGACCAGCGGTCGATTCGGTATACAAATATTATGCTGAAGTGCTCGCTCGGTGTTCAACGAGACACTATCTTCGTTCGTTAGTCTCTTTCTCAGAATTGAGTTTTATTTTAAGTGCAATATAATTGCATCGACTCAGTGACCTAGGATTTTATAGGCGTACGCTCTTGACTGCATATTCATGAACAAAAATAGGTTAATGTCTGAGCGATGACTTAGCGCCGTGAAAATAATAAATGAAATTTGAAAGAGAGAGAAAACAGAAAATTATTATGCGGAACCTCATCGCAGTCTTATACTATGTACACACATTCACGCTATACGCTCGGCATTCACGCTATATACACACATTCACGTTTATATATGTACTTATACCTATGCTTAGAATTACTTATATGTACATTGTGGGATGAGTATGATTGCACGGTGGGGGAACTCCACTACATACTACCGCTCGACAGTACCACGTATACGATGGGCATAAGCCATGATACGAATATTTTCGCATACGCGGCCTGGAGGAAAACTGAAGTAATCATGATTTTACAGCTAATACTCTAACAGCGCGCCGGATGCGATGGGCATAAGCCATGATACGAATATTTTCGCATCCGGAGGCCGGAATAAAGGAAATAAAAGAGAGTTTAATTAAGAAATTATACTAAAAAGAAGGAAAAATCAAAAAGTTACGCTGGGATATAACAGTGGCAAGATAATTGCATCTATATCATTGGATAACATCGACAATTTTTTATGCTTCGCCTTATGGTTCGACCTGAGTCCAAAGAGAGTCGCTTTGGAAAAGTACTACCGCACAAATCTTGTACATGTGGACCTCCTGGACAAGATACGATGCGGCAGAATCCTGTCAAATTGATAGGAGTAAAGGTATTTGCACCTATATTATTGGACAACATCGGCAATTTTGGATTCTTCTCATTATGATTCCACCTGAATCCATAGACAGTCGCTTTGGACAAGTGCTACCGCACAAATCTCGTAGATTTGGACCTCCTCGACAAGGTATGATGAGGCAGAAGCCGGAAGTCCTTTTTTTAGAAAGGGTGATATTTGCGAAAGTGTTAGGTCAACAAGGGAAGTATTAAGTCAACAAGGACGTGCGGCGCTCATCTTTGTCTTAGCGGGCACGAATTTTTGGGATTTTTTTTTTATAGAACATCGAAACGTAAGAAAGTATTTCCTCTGACGTTTTTGCCGGAAATCATTCCTTCAAAAGTTATGAGCGTTTTTTGTGGAAAAGCGTTTGTCGCCGTATTTTCCAGCAGGTACATTATTTTACGGCGTTCTTTGTTTCTCTGGATAGAGCATCGAAATTTCTATAAGTTTTCCCTATGACTTTTTTTTGGGAAATCACGCCTTCGAAAGTTATATGAATGTATTTGCGAAAAATTACGTCAGCAGCACTGGTTATTGTGTTTTCCAGCGCCTCGCGATGTTAGAGATGAAGGTGTTAGTCGATTTGTTGTTTGTTTTGATTCTTGCGCTTGAATTCAAGCGTATATGGCGCAGAGTACCTTGACGCCTATACTTTTAATGTTAGAATCGTTTCTGCAATGAGGGGATCGGTATATGTTCATTCGCGCCGAAGGCGCGCCAAGCGTTGCGCTTGAATTCAAGCGCATATGACGCAGAGTACTTTGACGCCTGTACTTTTAATGTTGGGATTGTTGCTGCAATAAGCAAAAAACAAACGTTCAGTTGGGGGGAATCAAACCGAGAGCCTGACCAATGACAGAGAACGCTCAGAGGCTGTCAGAATCAAAACTAACAACAAATCGACTAACACCTTCATCTCTAACATCGCGAGGCGCTGGAAAACATAATAACCCGTGCTCCTGACGTAATATTTCGCAAATACATTCATAACTTTCGAAGGCATGATTTCCCAAAAAAAAGTCACAGGGAAAACTTGTAGAACCTTTGATGCTCTATCCAGGGAAATAAAGAGCGCCGAGAAATAATGCACCTGCTGGAAAATACGGCGACAAACGCTACTTCGCAAAAAACGCTAATAGCTTTTGAAGGAATGATTTCCGGCAAAAACGTCAGAGGGAATATTTTCTCACCTTTCGATGCTCTATTCAAAGAAGAAAAAAAAAACCCCAAAATTTGTGCCCGCTAAGACAAAGCCTTACCACGTGCGGCAAAGGTTTAAAAATAGTGCACGTCGAATTAAGGGGTTACACCACCTTGGCAATTGGAAAAAGTGGCACAAAATGAGACAATTTTTTTGATGCAACTATTAACTATACAAATTTGATTTTATTATCACTATTTACAATATACATCAGTGAATATATCATATAAAAATGACAAAAAAATATTTACAAATAGCGGAGATGTTACGAGCCACGGCCTGACGTGGTGAGGATTTTCGTCAGTGCCGTTAGGAATGAGTAAATGTGAGAGGAGTGAGCAGCTATTTACAGGCCTCGTCCGATTTTTCACGGCTGCACCCTGCACGTCGCTACCCTTAGTGATGCCTTTCTAACAGCTCTCCGTACTCCCTCGCGGAAATACGTGTCGCTGGTCGAAAGGAGGAGAGAGGGGGTTTAGGAAAATCACTTCAAGCCTCGGCCGGTTTTTCACGGCTGCACCTATCAGTAGATTCGGTTTTTTGAGCTACTAACCCAGGCCTCGTCCGGTTTTTCACGGCTGCACCCCAGGCAAGTAAACTCGAAAGGATAGCTGACAAGGGCCTCGTCCGATTTTTCACGGCTGCACCCCTTGCGCAACTTTGAGGATATTGGATTTTGTAACTCTTTTTAGGCTCGTTGGTTCCCTCGAGCGGTAAAGGGAAACCTCGTTCGTGTGATTCGAGTTCTAGGCGATTAAATAACGTGATAGCAAAGGAATATGGAAAACAATAAAATGAACTATATTGAGAAAAATAAATACAGAAAAAGCAGTTAGGTATAACGAACAAAACAATAATTCAACTACTATTTCTAATAACCCGATTACAATGCGACGAAAATAAGCATACAGAAAACGTTTAATGACTAGTAAAAGAATATTTGGTTTAAGGAAATCGAGCTAAATTGAGAACTAAACCTACACACAGGAGTGTGGCAAAACGATTAAGACTAATAACGCTCGGAACACACACAGGTTGTTCCTTGCAATGAGGACAAACAGCGAAAAAGACGCTTTTAGCGATTCTGGAATCACTTTTCTAAGTATTTATAAACGCTCGGGAATTTCGTACGCAGACCCTTGCACGGTCCTTTTCTAAAGCTGTCTGAGACTCGCGAGCCCTGGCGGGGCCCTCTTTTATATGGCTAGATCTTAGGCCAGGGGTAGCGAGATGCAAGGAAACAGTGCATTGAGGTGGGGCGCTTTTTCGGGGGGGCATCACGTTCCCGAACGTCCCCAAACGTCGGCACGCACCCGCTGTGCATGCGCCGGGCACTCGCTGTGCACGTGATCGCGCGTGGCTGCTGCGCTTCACGCGGGGCTACGTCACTAGCCCGGGCGCGTCACTAACTCAGGCGCGTCACTAGCTCGGGCGATGCATGATGACGTCACGGCAGGCAGGCGCGTACGACGGCATGGGCCGCAGCGCTGGTCGGCGGCGCTCAGCGGCGCTCGGCGGCGCGGTACGTTACAGAGATATAAGATGACCCGCAAAACGCCTTCGCTGTGATGCTCGCCGACGGTGGAACATGTAGCATGGTCAAAATTCGTTTGAAAAAAAAAAGTCAGCAATTTTCATGTAAATAAACGTAATAGCTAAAAAGTAGCATAGGGAAAACATTTTTTAAACATTTTTGTGGAATTGACCGCCGTTTGTAACATGATATTGATTTTTTCGTTAAAAAGTGGATGCTAAAACTTTAAAAACAAATTTATGAGGCATCCGATCAAAAAACGGCTATGCTACTTGATAGATATTAGCGTAGAGAAGATATTGTGTAAATTTGAATAAAATCGGTTCAGTAGTTTTCGAGATATTGTGTCCACCAGTTTGAGAAAACTCGTTTCGAGTAAAACACAAAAGAAGAAAAAGTGCCGCGTCAGCATGTTAAGATCCAGAATTTTTGTATGTTACCTTTAATCTGCGATTCCTGGTCCATACATTCCTAGTCCTTCTATAGACGCGTAAAGATCCATTCCGAAATCATTTGGCTTCATTATAACAGACCTTCAATAACGGTTACAAACGGATATGCCTATCTGAGCCGACAGACGCTCTCTACGACTCTCTGCCGTGCTCACTTCAAGTTGCTATAACTCTGGTAATTTTTGGAATATTAACATGCTTAACATTGCAAAATCTTCTTGAAAGTACAAGTAATGAAACAAGGAAAAAAAAATCGTTTTTTTTTAAACCTCAAGGTGGTGTTACCCCTTAAACAATTATAGAAACACCTTTCCGAATCTTTTTGCCTCCCGAAAAAGTGACATGATGGAACTTATTATTTAATATAAAATGAACGATGTATTAATTTAAAAAAAGAATACACATTTTCGTTATCTTGAATGAAAGACGAATCAGATGAAACAAGAAAAATCACGATACATTGACAAATGGCCGAGATATGAAAAGATGAATTCAAAATATTTTAGTTTCCGAATCTTTCTGCCACTTAGTGTATATCCAGCCAGTCAGCATGTCGATCAAGGAATATTTGAAGTGAAGGCCTACACTTACTGTTAACTACAACGACGCGTTTTGGGTTGTGGAGCGGACGGAAGTCGCGGTATAATAAAGTCGTTAGAATCATTAGCACTCGCAGCTATGTATTTCCTGGTTTATTTTTAATCGCACACAAAAAATCTTGGATAAACCGAATCGAACGGCATAGTTTTAGGTCGCAGAATCGCACAATAATCTTTTTGGTTTAACTCGGCTCACAATAGATCTGCTCACTCTGGAGGTTCGCACGTGTTTGGGATTGGCGGTTCCTTTTGGACCCATCCGCATGCTGCTCGCCTCAACCGGTAATATTTGTCCCGTGCGCCTCGCACCTAGTGTACATGTGTACACTCCTTGTTTACTTAATCCGTCGCGTTCTATTTTTAGGCCCATGCGTTACCCGATTGTCTCTTTCTTGTCTGTAGCGTTAATGAGTGACACTGATTGGTCATTGCAATAAGTCGGTGGAGGGAGTTCCCGCTTCCGGCGTCTCCGCGACTCGCGCGGGTGCGAGTCCTTCTGTTCTTTTCCGTACGCCGTACCGAAACATTGTGATACTTTTGCAGAGGTGAGACACGTGCTGTGTCGACCTTACCGTCATATTAACCATTAATTTGCCGCGAGTGCGTCCGTATCTTCGCCTACTTTGCTCTGAATTGGAAATGCGTGTTTGTGCACTTAAAGCGCGTATTTCTTTAATTCGCGTTAGTTTGTTAATTTCCGCTCGTAAGAGCAATCTTGGCCTGGCGAGATTCCGACCTTCCTGGCGACCGCGGCGGCGTATCCCCGCGCGCGCTTGTGTGTGCGGTCGTATTCTTCCTACCGATATCCTGAGGTGTGCGTAGCGTGATATTTGCCGCTACGTCCCTCGTTCCGTTTTATCCAAGGTACTCGCGCACTGTTTGACGTGCGGGCGAGCCTCTTCCTTCCTTCACGCTCCTTGTAGAGGCGAACTTGAAGCACTAATTTTCATTTATTTATTTTGAGTTATTATTTATTCTATAATTCTAAGCGGTAATTTTAAGAGATTTTAAATGTGGACAGCGTGAGTGCGGTGTGTATATATATATATATATCTTTTTTATTTCCTTGATAAAATAAATGGTGGTACTGCCCGTCCGTGAAGCAGATTTACGCCTGCTTCTATAAACTCTTCACTTTCCTGGACATGCTTCTCGAACATGTGCCCTGCGACCTCCAGGAGTCGCTCGAACGTTGCATTCAAATTTAATCGCTTTCCTGAGCGTCCGAAGGCTGTCGCGGACGGACTTTTTATGTGCCGCGCGGTGTCGGCTAGCGTCCGAATCACCGGGCATATCTGTGATTTGTCCTCTCGCACGTTCGGAGCGAATTAAGTCGCTAATTGGTTCCCACACCAATAAGCGGTCCACGTACGTGTGCAAGAGGACAATTTTATACAGGGACGGGTGACCCGCGGCTCGCTCTTATTGTTGTGTTACGAAGTCGGTTAGAATTGCGAGAAAAGAGAGCGAGTGCAAATTATATTCGAGACGGTGTGAGATTCATAGGAGCTTTGCAATTCTCAGAGTGCAAATTTCATCTCCATCCCGCGGGCCTTCCTACCCGAACTATCGACGACGAATAACATCGTGCGTCCACGGGGTAGTCCTTGGGTCCTTTCCTCGTCCGACCAGTAGGGTCTTCCTCAAACGTTCCCGTCGAAGGGTATTGCGCCGCTTGTACGGTAGCTCCTTCTGTCCTTCTTTCTCCTCTCCTTTCTCATGTAGAGAAGGAAGTTCCTTCCTTCATTCGTCTCCGTCCATAAGTTAAGTGCAGTGCCGTCGCGCCTCTAATCGTTGTACATATTGTGAAGCTTAATTCTTAAGAGCGTTGTCCTCCGCGCGTCCGTCCCCTTGGCATAAGTCATTTTAAATAGATTTATGGTTAGAATAGCATAAGATTGACGGTAGACTGCAGTAAAGAAGAGACGACGAAAAATCGGAATTAATTCCCCCATCGCGCTTCCTATATTTTCGCGGCGGTTTCCCGCCTCACAGGCGTTCAACGTACACACCATCGTACAATTCAAACAACGGAATTTTTCTTTGCTCTGTTTTCGTGTCCACGCCAAATCTCAAAAAGTTCTCTTCTTGACACGGACATGGTAACTAAAAAATGCAGTATGTCATATATTATATACTTCTTGTGGATGCGGGCGGCCCTTGGCAGGAATGTTTTCAAACTCAGGTTCCTACTGGCGCGGTCGTCTCGATCCACTCTCTCCGCTCAGCACTTAGGTGTGCACGCATGAGCGTGCGTGCTCTCTCTCTCTCTCTCTCTCTTTCTTGACAACACTCATGCGTCACGCGTGTCAATATGAATTTTCCAATCAGCACCACTAATTAGAAAATCTTCCGTTGGCGGACAGAAGCTGCGTGGCTTCCTCTTCCGCCTGTTAGGTTCCGACCGTGGCAAGTGACACACGTGCGTGCAACAGAGCTATTAGTTTGCGATTCTTTTACACTGCCTTCAGCGTGTTCCGTTTAACACCTCAGTTTGAGCGCCTGCGATTCTGAGTGTCGTGATAGCGCGAAACAATGAGACGACATAAAATAAAATATATTTGATGAATACTTTATTAAGAATGAATATAATTTACTAGCAGAGATTCGGTGTTAAAATGTAGACTAAGACTAAACTCGCAGCGTAGAACATGCTTCTTATATCTACGGTTTGTGAGAAAAGGGGGTTGCGTCGGTAGCCCAGAGAAGGGCGAAAGCGTTTTCCACGACGTCTCTCTTCTTGGTAAGGGAGTCTCTAGGAATTTAGGCTAGCTGGACATCTGTGTACACTCAGATGTCGCAACAGCTGCATGTACTTCACTATCTGTCAGTTTCCGATTACCCGGACGTCGTAAAGTATCCCTCGGTATGGTGTGGGTGGTCAAAAAGGGAAAGCGGCGAAGGGCGCGGTACCTGGGCCCGCTCACATGAGGACCACATTCTCCGTTCCTACCTCGCGGCCTTCCTTCCCGATCTACGGCGACGAATCACATCGTGCGCGATATCGTATCCCTCGCTCCCAATCCGTCCGACTAGTAAAGTCTTCCCCAATTAATCCTTCGTAACACGGTGAGAGATTGCTAATTATATAATCCGTGCTCCGGGTGATAGCTCGGCTTTCGTGCGGCTCGCCCATCCTTCCTACCTTCTTCCCCTTTATTTTTATTTTTTGTATATATATTATCGCGTAGTATTACTTAGACGTGCGGCCGTTCCACGAATCGCTAGTTTTAATTACATAATCGCGCTGTGAAATAAACCAGAATAGTTTCCATTTTGTTGTGTATACAAGTTTCCACTTCTTTTGGTCAATTTGGACTCGAGTTGTCCCCAACTTACACTTGCGCCTCCCGAGACATTGGTCTCCGGCGGAAAGCCGATGCCCCTTTAAACAGCATCGTCTCGATCGCAAACAAAGCCCAATATTACCGGAATTGTCACTGCTCATATTAATTTGCCCTGCAAGGTGTTTTTGAATAAGTTACTTTCGTTGAAAGCTCAGACTTTATAATAATACTGATTGAATGTATAAATTTATCTTACGGCGGGAAACGGTTGGTGCACAATCACTTCCATTTCTATTTATCGGATTGGATTGTTCTGCAAGAAATTTTAATGAGTTACTTTGCTTAGCATTATCAGGCTCTTATTATGATAGTATTGTTAAATAATATATAATTTAATTAAATGTCTGGTGGTAATTAAAAAAGAACGTGCGTTCAAGCTGGTGGTCCTTTGGCGCCCAATCAAGGTAGTAATGTGAAGCAAATAGGTACCACGCAATGAATATATACCCCCATGTATTCATTACGTGGTACCGGTTCTTGAACGAACGCAGAGAACTCCTTGCAATGTCAACTTTATTAGTTAACCAGTTAACTGTGGCGATCTCTTTGCAAAGCGCCCACCAGTGTGTGTCGCTGTACGGAAAGGATCGTACGTTGTCGGGGAGCGGGAATACCGCGGCGGGAGATTGAATTCGGAAGAGTTTTCTGGTTTAAGCTCGCTCTCAGATTTAATTATAAAGTTTGACTTATGGACTAACTATACACAGGTATTTACAAAGCTCGCACGAGCGGAGATTAGAAGCGCTCCCGTAGGAAGGCGTTGACGCGCCTTTTGCACGCGCGCCGGCGAAAAGAATATTTCGTCGTCCTCGATAGGTGGGTTACAATGAAGGAAGGCGCGGACTTTCTTTTCTCCTTATGCGAACAGATAGTCCGGGGAGAGACTTTGGAAAAGGGCGCTACCGACCGACGGCGCACTTCCCTTTGAGAGGATCTTCGGTGGATGGCCGTAATGGCCGCTACAAGAAGGAATCGAGGAGTCACCTTCAGGCGCGCGACGGGTATCGCCGCCAGTAACTCGGGAAGGAAGGTTCTGTAGGTGGAGGAGGAATACGTTCGTACCCGGAAAACGAGATCTCTTTCGGATTTCGCCACTAGTCCACCTCGAACGCTCGCCTTCGAAAACACTTTGAAAAACACTCTAAAACTCTCGATACTCTGCACTTCTAAAAATATTCACGAGGAACAAGACGGACAAAAGCGTTGACCTTCCTTATCAGAGCCGGATCTAGGGCCTTAAACACTTGAGGCAAAAGCCAAATTTTCGCCCCCATTTGCAAAATGTTTTTTCTTATAACTAAGCAAATAAAACAATTTAAGAAAGGATAATAATAGAATTTATTAAATTTAAAAACATAACAATAATCTTCATCATTTTTCATTCTAATAGGTCCAATATTTACAATTTCACTTTCCTTGGTTTAAGTGATGCAGATTCATCAATTATTGAATCATAATTAATAGTTTTAGATAACGCTTGTTCAATTGATATTATTGCAATATTTGTTAGGTTTTCTTGTCCCAATGTTGAACGCAGATAATTTTTTATGAATTTAAGTTTGCTGAAACTCCTTTCTCCGGATGCGACAGAAACAGGAAATGTTAGAAACAATCTAAGTGCCATTTCCAAATTTGGGTAGGACTCCACTAATCCATGTTCATAGAGGATTTGCAAAAAAACCTCACTAGACGCTGTAGTATTTTCCGGCAATATTGACATAGCATGCGTCTTAAAACTTGCTATTTCTTCCGAAATTTCAACGGGGTTTAGGTCATTCTCATATTTTAAAGCTAAGTCAGCCGCGAATTTTTGTAATTCCGGAACACTTAGAGACGTGAGTTTTTCGCCCGACAGGAAACAAAAGTCTGTTCCAATTTCATTTAATTTTTCATATCTCCAGTTTAAATGATTTATTAGAGTATTTATTACTTCCCTCATTTCAATTTCAAATATCTTTTAGGTAGAAAATTTTACTGCTCATCGTTGGCTTCATAAATGTATAATTTCTTTGATTCCTTTTTTTTTCTTCTTTAAAATCAGGTATTATGTCTAAATTTTGAGAAACGGTTTGACATTGTTTAAAACTTTGTTCAAACACGGTATCTCTACTTTCCTTTAAATATGTTTCCAATCCATTTATTAGATGAGAAGCTTTGGTAACAGTAATATGTTTGGCTTGAAGAGCTACATTAATTTTATTTACCTGAAGTAGAATGTTATTCCAAATTGAAAGAGTACATACAAATTTATAATCAATATTTGATAAATTACTCCGCAAATCGTTTTGATCTATTCCTGAATTTGCTTCTTCTATCATGTTAGTTAATACTTTGTGCAGTCCTTCAATTTGTAAATGCAAAACATTGATTGCTGATGCTCTCGAACTCCATCGCGTATCTGTATGCCCTTTGAGGCTTATTTTTAAAACAGACATTAATTTATTCCATTTACTCGTGGAATTACAAACAAAATTGTATATATTTTGAACAATGCCAAAGAAAGTTATCATGGATGAACATGATTTTGCAGCATTCATGCTTGCTAAATTTAGACTGTGGGCACAGCAAGGCACGTACGTGACGAATTTATTATTTTGGGATATGATAACTTGAACCCCTTTGTATTTGCCGGCCATATTCGCCCCGTTGTCATACCCTTGACCCCTAATATTAGTTGCATCTAGTCCATCTTTGCTTAACTTTGTTAAAATGTCCATCGCTAAATCCCTTCCAGTTTTCTTATTAGTTACAATAAAGTCCACAAAGCTTTCTTCTATAGAAACTTTACCTTCATCAATATATGCGTACCTAATAATTTGACACATCTTTTCGCGATGAGACAAATCTGGTGTACAATCCAAAATTATTGAAAAATATTTTGATTTTTTAATTCTAGAAATAATTTCCGACCGCACCTTGTTGCCTAATAATGATATAAATTCATTTTGAATTGTTTTAGATAAATAATTGACCTTACCTTTTTCATGAGTTGCTTTAAAATTGGATGGTAATGGCTAATCAGTTCAATTAGATTTAGGAAAATTCCCGCATTTTCACTACCTATTTTTTCATTTGATCCTTTTAAGGGTAGATTATTATGTGCACAAAACATTATTGCAGTGCGGTCCACGAGTGGGGCCCCTCACGCCGCTATTACCACCTCCACTAGGTACAGTGTGGCCAGAAGTCGCGCCGGGCACCAGCGGTGTCCGCGGGAGTGGGGATACGCGCAAGTGTGCGTGCCCTGTCTGTGAGAGCTGCGTGGACTACATACTGCACAGGACTCGCTGACAGGGCACGCACACTTGCGCGTATCCCCACTCCCGCGGTCACCGATGGTGCCCGGTGCCACTTCTGGCCACACTGACACACACTGAGCGTCCGTCGTTTTCAGGGCAACAGTAGCTCGGTGGGGGAACCGAAAATGCCCCGGAGCACTTTCTTGGACCGCACTGCATTATTGCATCTAATGTTACTTGTAATATACTTCGCCAATTCTGTTTTTCAGTTTCGATCATTTTATGTAACTGTATTGGAATGGGAACTTTGGCAGTTAGGTCGCTAAATTCGCTGGGTACAGCTCGAGATGAATTGCACAAAACACTCTTGTTTTATTTTTATTGCCCATTACACTTATTCACTGTAAAATTACTTGACGCATTAACAAAAGAAGACACGCGTAGGGAAGGCAGCCAGAATGGAAGGAAGGGCACCTATGATCATAACGATCATGATTTAAACCCCGCATTAGGTAAAGCGGAGGAGCAGTGAGAGAAGAACGGCGTAACTGCGCACGATGGGATTCGCTGCTGCGGCTCGGGCAGGAAGGCCACGAGGATGGAAAACAGAGGAGCGCGTGTAGTTTGCGAGATGAGGCATCCCGAAGAAGCAACCTCAATCTTTCTTCAATAATCTACACCCGGCCTGGGCGGCCTGGCCAACCCAAATGGTTTGACGGGCCACTTTGATGACGTATAACGTTACAGCGGGCCGCACTTTAGATGAACATGCGTTTAAAAAATGGAATACAAATAGAAAATGAAACCAGCACAACATGAAACAATACCGGCTACAAACGGGCCTACAGCATACGATGCCGCCAGTGCACGTGGCCGACTACATCTCGGCGACTAGACAACGAGAAATGAAAGTTTCAATAGAAATATAATCGCCGGCGGGCCGCACAATTTGACGTGGCGGGCCGCATGCGGCCCGCGGGCCGCGTGTTGGCCAAGCCTGGTCTACACTTACAGAACGTGGCTGAGAAATCTAATAGCGCACACTGCACTTTCACGTCGTACCTGAATGGGGAATCGGAGCGAACAGGACTCCGAAACGGTGAGACGATTCCTCCCCAAAAATCGCAAGATTGCCCGCGCCAATCAAAATCAAGAAAAGGCGTCACGTGGGTTACACGCATGCACCAACACTATCGTGTTGACCCAGATCGGGATTTGCGCTAAACCAAAAGAAAAATTCGGAGAAATGAAGCGGTCGGGAAGCAAGGGCGGCTGTAGCAAAACAAATTAACAGGGAAGCAATTTCCGAACGAGGCAGCGTCTATCCGCAATAGTAACGAGTCATCTATAAACCCTCCTTTTTTCACATTTCTTTCAAAACATTTCCATTTTAAAAATGCATCCCGATGATATGTTGTGTTTTCATGAACTCCTATTCGTTTAAGGTTTCTCCAATCATTAAACCCTTTTTTATTATTGGAAATATTGGACTCAAAAGTTTTTTGGCCGAAGGGAATGCATGGAAAACAGAAAACGCTTTTAGAAATTTTTGAATAAATTAACCAATTTCGATGAACAATTTCCCCATTTAAACATTTGTTTTCAAACTATTCGCCAGAAAATTTGCGTCCATCCATATTTGAGATTCTCGAAAATCTGCATCTATTCCTTGATCGGGACCATGGTCGATCAAAATCCGTCTTAACTTGTCCGAAATTGATGGCCATGATGGTGGATCATTAAAATTTATCATATTTACTTTTGGATCCAAATTTCTTGTTAAATTCGTATCTTCTTCTTCTTCTTTCTGAACCTCGGAGTGGGAGTCGCAAGAATCATTATCATCATCGGGTATATTTGTTTCTGTTTCACTATTTTTTAGTTGTTTATTATGCTCGTCACGTGTTTCTGCAGTTCTTAAAAGAAATGTCTCAACTTCATATTTGGTATATTCATTTTCATGCGATGTAGATGGCTGATTGATGGAACATTTTGCTTTATTTTTCAACCATATATGTAGTTCCGATTCCATTTGTTTATTTTCTTCTTTATGGAATTTCCTTTTTTTCTAAATCCACACCCACTTAACTTCTTTGTGGACATCTACAATATTTTCAACATAATTTTTAGTGCACTTAAAAACCCTTGCTTGTGCCAGTCTACAAATTTGTGTATTTACGTCGCTAAGTCGAAGAAAGGCTAAAAAAATGTATACTAGTATAATGTACGTGCACAATCTCACTATAATAGTAACTTTATAGGTTATGCCGGTTGAAGACTATGTAACTGACTGGTAGAGGAAGCAATAAATGTACAGCGTGGACACGCTGAACAAAATAATGACTTCCATCCCAAGCGGGCGAAAAATGTGATCATGATATAACAGCGATTTTCAACCGTTTGCCGCGGCACACTAGGCTGCGAGCCGACCGTCTTGTCAAAGCGGCCATGGTGCATCGTGAGTGTGGAGTCAGACTCCCCCCCACGGAAGAAAATCGCGTAGCGCATAGCCACTTCGATGTGATGATCAGACGGCAAACACACTTAACTGATTAATATCAAAATGGAATCATTAATTTATTATCGTCTTTCATAACTTATGAGACTAGATAAAAAAAAGATTTCCATAACTTTACATAAGTACAGGAATTGATGCACTGGAGAGAACCAATGTAAAAAAAGATTTTATTTAATACTAATTTGTATACCTGTACCCGTACGTGCTTCAGAAAGGAGATCCACGCAAGTCTCATAATCACAAAGATCACTGTCATCTATAAAAATTGAAAATATATTCTTAGTTACTTATCTTAATAGATACATATACAATACCTTCAGATATGATTTCGTGCCGAAAGTGCAATTGCTCGTGAGAAATGTGAAACAACTTTAAAAATTGTTTCAATGGTAACCTTCCCGCCACAAGATTATCCTTCGCTTGCTTAATTATGATATTCCTTTCCTTATTTTGTCGGGTCCTTGCACGCTTGATCTGCTTACCTAGTTTTAATCGGCTCAAATTTAGTTCCTGGTCAAAATTAATTTTGCCAAATATTCTAAAATGGAAATAAAAATTACGATGTTATAAATAACAATCAAGAATATTTAAATGACTAAAGCTTACCTAAAAATATCCACAAATTTGGTCGAACAGTTCCCATTTTGAGAGCGGTTGTGTTGTGGAAGGATTCCACTATATTATTGGTTCTGGTAGGGCATCCGTAAACGGTTACTTTTGCAGCTGCTGGGAGCCACGTAAGACGCATGTAAGACATGTACATTAATATCTGTGAATAAGAATCTGATAATTTATCGGCAATGGACTGCATTATCCTGAACGCCCCATCATAAAAGCTCTGTGGTGCCAATGCCAGCGTCATCGACATCGATAATATGTCGCGAGGAGCATTGCGTAAATTTAATTTACGCCATTTACGCAATAAATCCTGAACGGAACAAGTGAATAAATCGTTTTTACGTAAATTGTATTATACATGCCTACTATTGTTACCACAAGACATCAAATATTCAATCGTACTTGCGAATAGTGGAACCAGCACCCGTGAAGACTGGCTGCAGGAAACTCTCGACTCATTGCGTTGATAGCTGCTGCCTCGTAATCGGACATAATAAATTTAATATTATTTCTCATTTTTCGTGCAAATTCCAATATTTTTCCAACATTGGTTTATATAGCGATACTTTCGCCTAGCCCGACTTTCGCATAAAACAAAAACTGCTGCGATTCCCTCAAAAGAAAGAAAGTTAGAAGAATTTAATTGGCCAATTGTTATCGATAGCTAAATATGCTTACTGTATCGAAATATCGCATATGTATAGTATATAACTGCGCTATGTGCGGAGTTCCAGGTAAAACCTGTAAGCGTAAAAAATGATTGTTTCTTATTGTTTGAATACAAAAAATATGTCTATCAAAAACCAACATACAGAACATATTTACCGAAAACTTTCCGTCGACGTAGATTTCAGAAGAATCTGACAATGCTTCTAACAGAACGTCAATTGAAAATATTAGGGCTATTTCTCCTACTTCTGAAATGGCTGCATTTTTATAAAAATTTTTTAGCGGTTGATATGTTTCTAGCGATTCCCGCAGCAACAGTATATTATCGGGTAGTGCAGGTCTCCCTTTTAATTTGTTTCGACTGAGAGAGGATTTCACCCAATTTTATGTGATGTGTGCGGCAGCATCCGTATCTTGCCGTGACACAGTGTCACAGTGACACAGTGACAGGTATTTGTTTATTCATCAGACAAGACTGAATGCTGATGTCCTTCATCTCCTGCTTTAATTTCGTGGTTTTTGAAAGCAAAGGTTGTGACGGATGATCGTGCTGTTTCTTTAAATGATATGTATCCCCATTCTGAATGAGAACTCCGAGACATTTGCTTGTTCTTGTTTGAGAACAGCGATATATATGTCCACTTCGCTTGTCGAGATGGTAGGAGTAATCTTTATACACAAACAATTTTGTGTCTTCCCTTTTTCCTCGTAATACTTCCATCTGAAAGCAATGTTGTTACGTCCCAGCGTAACTTTTTGATTTTTCCTTTTCTTTTAGCATAATTTCTGATTTAAACTCTCTTTTCTTTCCTTTATTCCGGCCGCCGGATACGAATT
The DNA here is from genome assembly GCA_963942575.1 of Priocnemis perturbator. NCBI lineage: Eukaryota > Metazoa > Arthropoda > Insecta > Hymenoptera > Pompilidae > Priocnemis > Priocnemis perturbator. The sequence goes on along the minus strand of OZ012643.1, from coordinate 3,132,992 downwards.
ATTCGTATCATGGCTTAGGCTCATCGCATCCGGTGCGCTGTTAGAGTATTAGCTGTAAAATCATGATTATTCTATTTTTCCTCCAGGCCGCGTATACGAAATATTCGTATCATGACTTAGGTCCCTCGTATACGTGGTGTTTGGGATTGGGTACTGTCTTTGAGCAGTATTAGTACTTTGCGCATAGCGCTGCTCGGGGACCCATCTCGCACCTCGTTCGCTAATTGGTCAGCGTGACGTCACACCGACAGCCGTGTGGTTTTCCGCGCTTAGTGGCGAATCTAGGTAGGCGAAATTTCGGTTCTTCTTCGCTTAGCGAGCCGCGTTACGCCAGTCGTCGTTCTCCTACCGTGCGTGCGCTCACCGTGCCTTCTTTTCCGCTCCTTTGCTCGTTACTATTTGGGCGATCTCGCCTTCCGAAGTCGCGTATACAAGTAGATTATACCGTAGCTCGCGTACTTCGACGGAATTCCAGTCTTTGCAGTGTGCTCGTACGTGGAGCACAGGTATCGTATCTTTTCCGTCTCTCCGTCCTTCGCGGCCTTCCTTCCGCGGTTATGGCGACGAATCCCATCGTGCGCCGTAAGTAGCCGCCGATACTCCTTATTCTTTTCCGGCTAATCTAGCCTTCCACGAGCAATCCTTCGAAGGGCATCGCGGCTCCAGCTCGCGTGTTCCTTCTTTCCTGCTCTTTCCGGGTCCTCGAGACGTCGGTTGGACGATCTCATTAGGAGGCCCTTCCCTCCTGTGGTGAGACCCTTCCCGCCATTTTCATTACGATACCGGAGAATCGGACAAGAGAGCACGCACGCGTAGTTCCTAAGTTACCTAGCACGTCTCGATATTAGTATTATTTAGTATTTACGCGTCGGGACGACTCCCGTTTTAAAACTGACAAAATAGTGTATCATTCTGTGCAACCTAAAATAAAAACCTCGTTAACGGCATCCGCGTACTTTAACACTCGCTACTCCCCAGTATCCCCAGCGCCTCGCTGTTGCCTTAGACGCAAACATATGGTCCTTCGAGCCGGATACGTGTGTTAAAGTGCGGAATAGTGGTTCGTTTTGCGTTCGCGCAGTGTACGGGCAGTGTATCCCAGTGTTCTTGTGAGCCGTTGCGTCGCTGCGGCCACGTGCCAACCCAGAACACGCCATTCTACAACGGATGTCGCCATCTTGTGCCGGATGCCGCCATCTTGAACTGCCTGCCGCATAAACAGACGAACACGCTCCGCCGTCCGAGGACATGACCTCCACGAGCCAGCATTGAATCTGCACAAATTGTCAGCTTTCCGCTTCCTTTCTTACTTTGTTTTGAACGTGCCTTGCTTCGCAGTTTTGCTTTCTCCTACTCCTGTTTTCAGCTTACCGTTTACTGAATTGAACCTGCGTATCACCCGTTACGCACACCATGACGCGAGCTGAGGAATTAATTGCCGCTCAATCTGACGCACGGGAGCAGATCGCTTATCGTCTCGCGAGCTTCATTAAGCTTGCCAAACCCAAGCGTACCAGGACGGCGCTTGAAAGCCGCATCGCCGATGTGAACACTATCTGGGAGGAATGCCGTACCAGACACCTAGACATTCTCAATTTGGCCGACGATGGCTTGAAGAAGACGCACAAGTATTTCCTCGAAAACGTCTTCCTGGCGCTTACCGATACGATGGACGAGACTCGCGACACCTTGCGTGAGCACCTCACGGCTATGCAACTTCCGGTTACGACTCCTACCCCTACGCCGACTGACTCTAACAGTCAGGTGGAGTCTAAACTGAGTATGGTTACTTTGCCTAGTATTGCCTTGCCTAAATTTAACGGCGACATTACAGCTTGGTCTAGCTTCAACGATTTGTTCACCACGTTGGTCGACTCTCGCCAAGATTTAACCAGTATCCAGAAGTTGCATTACCTGAAGGCAAGTCTGCAGGGCGAAGCAGCACGCGTACTTGCGAACACTACCGTCACCGAAGCAAATTACCAATCCGCGTTAGCCCTTCTGGCACAGCGATATAACAGAAAAAGGGCTATCCTTTATTCGCATATGCAGCGGCTAGTTGACTTCCCCCGGGTGAGCACCGGTTCCGTTCGTGATCTCAAAGCCCTTCTGGACTTGAGCACTGAGATACGAGGTGTCCTTCAAAATCTGTCGCGCCCTACCGATATGGGGGAAGATCTGTTTGTCTTTCTTCTCGTATCTAAATTAGATAAGGGAACTCGACGGGAATGGGAGCTCTCCCTTGATGATGTCAATTTGCTGCCTGGATACCAATTACTTGCGGACTTTCTTAATACTCGCGTCGGTGCGTTAGAGTCAGTGGAGCCTCTCGCTTCCTCTGATAACCAAGCTCGTGCGTCGAAATCTCGGGCTGAGGTCACGAGATCCCATCAAGCCTACTCGGCAAAGCCCATGCGTTCAGAGAATGTAAATTCAGATTCTCGTAAGGGCGCAACTTGCGTGTGTTGTGGGGGACAACACCTCACCTACCAATGCCAATCCTTCCTTTCGCGTTCCGTGTCCCAGCGTATCGCGCTTATGCAAAAACATGGCCGGTGTCTTAATTGCTTTGCGTCAGGGCACCATACCAAGAACTGTCCGAGCAAGTATCGGTGCCGTCAGTGTCAGTCGCTACACCATACCTTGCTGCACTTGACTCCCCGGTCGCCAGTGAGTCCCGAGCAAGGACCTACCGTTTCTGTAAATTCTCCGGAGCCGACTCCGCCAATTCGCGGGAACTCTGTCGATTCGACGACTAATCACCTTTCGGGGTCCGGAGTGTCTATGACGATTCTTCCCACGGCGTCTGTGATTCTTTTCTCGACAACTCCGGGCCGATCGGTGCGTGTCAGGGCCTTATTAGATCAGGGTTCGCAATCATCCTTTATCACGCAGTCGCTAGTTCAAATACTGAAGCCTGCGTTGAGACCAGTCATGGTACACGTCTCCGGGATAAGTGCCGCATCCTGCGGTTCCGCGCGTCGCGTCGCGACTTTGCAAATACAGACTAGGTCCGGGGATCTCCCGGCTGAGACGATCTCGGCACTTGTTTTACCCAAATTAACTTCTTATATTCCGCCGCCGGTTCCCGTCACGGCCGATCTCTCTCACCTCTTGAGCCTGCCGCTCGCGGATCCTCAACCGTTTGCTAATGCCGGTATCGACCTCATCATTGGGGCGGATTATTACTGCCGGTTCCTTCGCGACGGTCTAATAATGGGGTCGGGAAATACTCCTTCCGCTCAGAATACGGCCTTTGGTTGGGTCCTTTCGGGGCCGATCCCGAGCGTTCCGCGCAACGCCGTTGAAACTTCAACGTGTCATCTGGCAGCCGCTAGTCTCGAACCCCTTCCCGAGTTAATCCAAAAGTTCTGGCAGATAGAAGAAGTTCCCTCGGTGATACCGTTCTCCGAGGAGGACCAGGCGTGTGAGTCTCACTTTGCGTCGACGCACTCGCGCCTTCCCGATGGTAGATATATGGTACGCTTACCATTCCGGGTACCTATGCCCATTCCGATTGGTGACACTTCGTGTGCCGCCTTACGGGTCCTGTTAAATACCGAGTCTCGATTTTTGAGACAGCCTTCCTTAGCTGAGGAGTATTCCTCCTTCCTACGCGAATATGAAGAATTAGGTCATATGAGTCGTGTACCTAGTGAGGAGTGTCGCTCGGTAAACGCAGTGTACCTACCCCATCATCCAGTGGTCAAGGAGGCTAGCTCCACCACGAAACTCCGCGTTGTTTTTAACGCCTCTAGTACTTCGTCCAACGGTTCTAACCTTAATGAGTTTTTGCATACAGGACCGAAGCTCCAAAGAGATTTGTTCTCAATCATTCTTCGTTGGCGTTCCTACAGATATGTCTGTACCGCGGACTTAGAAAAAATGTTCCGCCAGATTCGGGTGCACCCTTCAGATACCGACTACCAGCGTATTTTCTGGAGATCCGAGCCCGGCGCTGGCATCCAAGAATTCCGATTAGAGACCGTCACGTATGGTACTGCTTCCGCTCCTTTTTTAGCCAATCGCGTAATTGGTCAGCTGGCGGCTGATGAAGGAGCCCGTTATCCTCTCGCTGCGTCTATATTAGAGTGCGAAATATATGTCGATGATATCCTCTTCGGAGGTGACAGCCTTCCCCCTCTGCTGCAAGCTCGAGACGAGTTAATCGGTCTTCTCAGGGCGGGCGGGTTCCGTCCATATAAATGGGCTTCCAATAATCCACGCGTTTTGTCCGATCTTCCGCGCGACGATCTATCGCATTACGCCAATAAACCTCTCGGTGATGACTCCCCCATTAAGGTGTTGGGTATCATTTGGGAACCCTCTCAAGATGTTTTTTCCTTTCGTGTTAAATCACAATCCGGGAATATGACTAAGAGGTCATTTCTCTCACTAATTTCGCGTGTCTACGACCCCTTGGGATGGCTCGCTCCATTTCTTATTGTGGGTAAAATTCTAATGCAGAAGCTTTGGCTTCGTAAAGTCGACTGGGATGAGCCGCTCCCTCAAGACTTATTCGATTCTTGTTCCGCGTTTCAAATTCAGATGGGCGCGTTAGATAAAGTTTCGATTCCTCGCTGGACGCATCAGTCCGACTCTTCTCCCCGCATGGAGCTTCACGGGTTCGCCGACGCTTCTAACTCCGCGTATTCTGCAGTAGTTTATCTACGTGTAGAGACGAATTCCGGTCCAATCCAAGTTTCTCTGCTATATGCGAAAACCAAGGTCGCACCACTGAAGCTCTTAAGCGTACCGCGTTTGGAATTATGTGGCGCTGTTTTGCTAGTACGAGCGATTGAATTCGTGCAACGCGCCATGCTACTCACTTCCGTTCCTATATTCTGCTGGACCGATTCCACAGCCGTCCTGGCATGGTTGCAGTCACCGGCTTCGCGGTGGAAAGTTTTTGTCGCACACCGCGTCGCGAAAATTCAACACTCTCTCCCGTCGGCGTCCTGGAAGCATGTTCCTACGGCAGACAACCCTGCAGATTGTGCATCGCGCGGCATCCCTGCCGAAGCGTTGCTTATACACCCTCTGTGGTGGAATGGCCCTCCATGGTTGAGGCAGCCTCCGGCCTCTTGGCCTTCGAACAGTCAGGAAGATAACCCCGACTTTGAACTTGAAAGTCGTGGAGACGTTAGCTCCCACCTTGCGGTTTCCGACGATGTGGAGTCGGATATCACTCTTCGATTCTCCTCGTGGCCCAGACTGTTACGAGTTACCTGTTTTATCTTTCGTTTCATTAATAGAATAAGACGTAAAGTTAAGTTTTCCGAGAGTTTCCTCTCCGCGCCGGAAATGGAGGACGCTCGAATTTTCTGGTGTAAACATGTTCAAGCCCTTCATTTTGGGCCGGTAGCCCAAGTTAAAAGAGACCCGTGTCCGCCGGCCTCCCTCCGCAAATGCGCCGCGCTCTAACCTTTCGTTGACGAGTCCGGTGTTGTGCGTGTAGGAGGACGTTTAACGAATGCTGATCTTCTGTTCGCGGTCAAGCATCCCATTCTCATCCCTCCGGGACACATCTCTGAGCTACTCGCTCGACACGCTCACGTCTGCACTCTGCATGGAGGACTGCGTGTGTCACTGCACTTCCTGCGCCAAAATTATTGGCTGATAAATGGCCGTTCTGTTTTGAAACACTGTATCTTTAAATGTGTCATTTGTTCACGAATGCGAGCGCAGTGTTCCGTACAATTACTCGGCGATCTGCCGAAAGTGAGAGTCACGCCTTCGCGACCTTTTTCACACACCGGCATCGATTATGCCGGTCCATTTTTTATTCGTTCTTCCAAAGGCAGGGGTATGAAAACGCACAAGGCGTATTTAGTTATTTTTGTTTGTTTGGCCGTTCGTGCGGTCCATCTAGAGGTGGCCGACGATTATACCACTGCTACATTTTTGGCGGCTTTTGATCGATTCACTTCGCGTCGGGGCCTCCCGTCGGATGTTTATTCCGACAATGGATCTAATTTTGTGGGCGCTGATCGCGAACTTGCGCGTAACCTGTCTTCCGTTCTCCGTGATCGAGACTTACAATCTCGTTTTGCAAATGACGGAGTCCGTTGGCATTTCATTCCCCCTTCCGCTCCCCACTTCGGTGGGTTGTGGGAGGCGGGCGTGAAAAGTGTCAAATATCACCTCAAGAGAGTAATAGGTTCTTTCACTCCTACTTTCGAGGAGTTTTCCACCTTTCTATGTCAAATAGAAAGTATTCTCAATTCCCGCCCGATCGGGCCCCTCCATGACGACGTAGAAAGCCTGGAGGTTTTGACTCCCGGACACTTATTGGTCGGGTCGCATCTACGTACGGTCCCGAAGCCCTCTGTACTTGACGTCAGCGAGAATCGGCTGTCTCGTTGGCAGTCTATTGACCGCGCTACCGAGGCGTTCTGGAAGAGTTGGGCTGCCGACTTCTTGAATGCAGCGCAGCAGAGGGGGAAGTGGCGATCGCGACAACCCAACCTGGCGACCGGGGATCTAGTCTTGCTCAAAAGCAATCACCTCCCTCCGGCGAAATGGGAGCTTGGGCGAATCACGCAATGTTTTCCCGGGAAGGATGGCTTGGTGCGAGTCGTTTCCGTGCGTACAGCGACGTCCGAATTCAAGAGACCGGTAACATGTATTTGTAAGTTGCCCGTGTCTACCGAAACCTAACGTCATATATTTGGGGCTGATTTTTTAAATCTTGGGTTCCTAGCGTCAAGTGTATTACATAATTTTAAGCACTACTGTCTAGACGTAAGTTTACCTTAAGTTACCTTTGTCATAATTGCGTTTATTATAATGTACGCCTCTAATCTCGGTCTTAGCTTCGTTGCCGTTATTATTTCGTTCTTGCGCTTGTTCAACACTGCTGTTGAAGGCGGGCGGTGTGTTTGGGATTGGGTACTGTCTTTGAGCAGTATTAGTACTTTGCGCATAGCGCTGCTCGGGGACCCATCTCGCACCTCGTTCGCTAATTGGTCAGCGTGACGTCACACCGACAGCCGTGTGGTTTTCCGCGCTTAGTGGCGAATCTAGGTAGGCGAAATTTCGGTTCTTCTTCGCTTAGCGAGCCGCGTTACGCCAGTCGTCGTTCTCCTACCGTGCGTGCGCTCACCGTGCCTTCTTTTCCGCTCCTTTGCTCGTTACTATTTGGGCGATCTCGCCTTCCGAAGTCGCGTATACAAGTAGATTATACCGTAGCTCGCGTACTTCGACGGAATTCCAGTCTTTGCAGTGTGCTCGTACGTGGAGCACAGGTATCGTATCTTTTCCGTCTCTCCGTCCTTCGCGGCCTTCCTTCCGCGGTTATGGCGACGAATCCCATCGTGCGCCGTAAGTAGCCGCCGATACTCCTTATTCTTTTCCGGCTAATCTAGCCTTCCACGAGCAATCCTTCGAAGGGCATCGCGGCTCCAGCTCGCGTGTTCCTTCTTTCCTGCTCTTTCCGGGTCCTCGAGACGTCGGTTGGACGATCTCATTAGGAGGCCCTTCCCTCCTGTGGTGAGACCCTTCCCGCCATTTTCATTACGATACCGGAGAATCGGACAAGAGAGCACGCACGCGTAGTTCCTAAGTTACCTAGCACGTCTCGATATTAGTATTATTTAGTATTTACGCGTCGGGACGACTCCCGTTTTAAAACTGACAAAATAGTGTATCATTCTGTGCAACCTAAAATAAAAACCTCGTTAACGGCATCCGCGTACTTTAACACTCGCTACTCCCCAGTATCCCCAGCGCCTCGCTGTTGCCTTAGACGCAAACAGTGGTACTGTCGAGCAGTAACGTGTAGTGGAATTGCCTCACCGTGGAGTCATACTCGTCCCATCGTATATATATATAAGTTGCTTAAGGTAGATGTAAGTTTAGAGTAAGGAAGCGAGCGGGTATGAATGCGTGTGAACATAGAATGAGTGTGTGTGTGCGGTATGAGTGTGTGCGTGTATAGGCTAAGGAAACAGCGATGAGGTTTCGCGTGATAAATTTTTAGTTTCTCTGTCTCTCAAAACAAAATTATTATTTTCTCGGCAACAAGGCATTGCTCGAATATCAACCTAGTTCTGTTCAAGCATACGAAATCAGGAGCGTGCGCTACTAAAATCTTAGATGACTGAGTCAATGCAATTATACCTTATTTGAAATAAAACTTAATAATTGGAAAAGGATAAAGGAGTAAGCGAAAGTCTCTCGCTGAGCATCGAGCAAGCATAGTAACACAATATTTGTACACCGGATCGACCGCTGATCGACCGTTTCCATGGGTAAGGTATGAAAAACTGGCCTAGAGCGAGCCCAGGAGCCGTCTCGCGATGGATTTCTCTGGGCAGTTGGCTGTAAAGTCGTGAGGGAAGTGGTCGATTGTCCGAGGGTATCTTAGATATCATTCATTTCTGAGCCTAAAGTGCATATCTTCTTGCAGTGTGTTACAAAACGGACTCAATTATCCTCGTTAAACCATAAATCATAGATTCTGATTATTATTTGAGACACAGACTCAGTTTTTCTTTTGTTTAAGTGCAAAGTGTGAAGGTATGCGCGTTTCGTTCTGCACGTGCCCGGCAGATCGTGTCGGACGCGTTAATTCTAAGTTCCTTTCTTTGATTTCGATTACATTATTCTTTTCCATTATACATTAAACTTGAACAGAACGCGAAAGGTTGCTCCTCGCTCGTGTGGCGATTGAAGTCGGTAAACTCTTAATGAAATTGAACAAATAGAAGCATTAACTTCCTGATTTGTCGACCCTTGTAACGGGCAATATCCCGGCTCGACTACCACAGAGCATAGGCAAATTAAGGAGGGACACAGTACTAAAATTAAATTTCGATTCGAAGGTACTATCATCGTTTAACACCAAAATCTTTGAAATATCCACAGACCTACGCCAAAGAGGAAGAGAGAGAGAGATAGAGCGAGCGAGCGAGAGAGAGAGAGAGAGAGACAGAGCGAAGGATAAAGAGACAAATAGCGCGTGCGCAGAGCGAAGTTGTCCGAACACAGCCGAAGACCAGCGACACGGTAGGAACCACCAGTCGCGATATACGACAATTAACATCTTATTGTATGATTATGCCCGAGCTTAGGCCACGGCGGGATCCCACGGGCACGGTCATCTGACCGTGCAAGTTTCCCTGTTAACTTTCGATTGTAAAGGCGTAACTGTTAATTACCGAGAGCGCGTCCGTAACCTTGTAAGAGCGCTCGTATTAAGGCGCATAATTGTCGCGCACCAATATCAAACGTTTCTCAATACTGCGAATAATATCAGCTGCAGTCATTCTATTAATCGTTTATCGGATTCAGAATGTATCTTTTCTATTTTTCTTTATAACAGTATTTTTCGATTGAATATATCCACTTTTGTTTTCCCCTTATATGATTTTCTCTGATTTCATCTGTGTTGTGACGTCACACCTCATCTACCGTAGTATTACACTGGCCGAAAACATAACCTCACGCGAGTAATTGGGGACCTGTACGGGTCTTACGGAGGCACACGAATCCTATTAGTCCTGCATATAACTAAACGTGACATTAACTTCTATTTAACTTCTCCGTTTAGCTTATACAATAAACTAGAAAATCCCACCTCTTCCAGGAAGGGATTAGAATCTTCGCAATAATAATCTTCAGTTAGATTACCGTTATTTATTGTAATTATGTAACAAAAATATTCAAGCGTTACGCCCGGTCGCACGGTAGGCCGCTCGCGGATACTCATCGACCGTCTTGACAGTATAAAGTCGTGAAAAAGCCTCGCCCGGACGTAACAATGTAATAGGTGAAATGTTGGTAGTAATGTTCAATATAGATGAGTGCAAGAAGAAAATAAACAATAATGAAAGTTGTTTCAGGTAATTTGATAATTCAACAAAGTTATATGAGTTCAAATTTCAAACTGATTACATCACTGGACAACAAATATCGACTTTTTCTTTGCTTCCTTGCATCTATTAGCCAATTCTTATAGATCTTGACGCGCTGAAAACGAATCTGAAATCCGTTTTTGTATATTGGGCCTAGTTTTCGAGTAATCGAATTTTGAAGAAAATGCGTTCTTTGCATTTTTACCCACATTTACGTCGTAAATGTATATCGCACTCAAAACTGATTCCAGTTTCGCACGGGAAAAGGGAAAAGGAGTCCGTGTCACGCAGTGTCAGCAGGGGTTCTCCGGTTCAACTGTACGTGTCATGCACGTGTCGAACACACGCTTCCCGCGATTTTGCACTATTTCGTGCTAATTTGATTGGGTTTCCGCGAATGACGGGAGCGGGGATGCCCTCCTACGTGTCGCCTTTTGCGGTGCTCCATTACTCTTTTCCGAGAAGTACTCGCAGATACGTGCGACTAATACCGACTAATTACGATGACGTACTCGCGAAGTGTGCTACGATTTTTCTTGGAGTGTTGCGATTTTTGAATCTTCCTTCCTTGCGCTCGTGCTTCGTGTGCGTTGCGTTCACCCTCCTGGCCAGCGATCGTGGCGGCGTATCCCCGCGCGCGCTTTGTTGCGATCACCTCCTTATTCCGTCCTGCTCCTTTTGTGGAGAAAAACGACGCTTTTGCGTCTTCCGCTTCATTACCACGAGGTCATCGTTTCGCATGTCTTGTCTAACGAGCCTCTACCTGCCCTCCGTCACCCACGAACTTTAGCTTCGAATCGTTCGCCCTACACTTCGAGCCTGTCCCCAGGTATATCAGCACCTGCCTTGCTACTCCGTTTGCGAGAGTAGTTTCCAATATTTTACTATATTCTTAAAACATTTATATACACTTTATGATGAAATATTTAGGAACATGTTTGAAAGATGTGTAAGACAATATCCTTTATCCTCATGTAGTCAATAAAAGGAAAAAATATTGTGCCTATACTCTTACAATAAAATCGAAATAGCTTAATTCCCTTGATTTGTACATTAGCCCTGCCGCGAATTGTATCAGTGCGCACGCTAATTTTGGAGTGCCATGCATTGACGCGTTGCTACGACACTTGTTTGAGAGGTATCGAAGGGCCGCGGAGCATATGCTCATCTCAGGCCATTGACCTGTTTTGAGAGAAGAGGTATCAAAAGCAAACGTAGAAATGGATCTGACTAGGAATCGAAGCAGGAATGTCAAGAGGACGGAGATTAACCATATGAACAATACGGAGGATACGCAAATATTAATAGTATTCATCAAGTTACTGCACGAGATATGTCCAAAATATCGTTTTTAGTATATTGAACTACGGCGCACCAAACCATATAATCTGAACAAAAATTGGAGATAATTGTTATGCCAATGCCTAAGTATAGTATTTATAAAAATCTAGTCACTCAAAAACTTCAGTACGAAATCGACATTTTTCATCACGATTTTTGGTGCTTTTAATTTTTCACGCTTAGAATTTGCAAGAAAAAATCTGTGAATATTCCCAACCATAAATATCCATGTCTAGCATATCTTGGATTTGTTTTCAGAACTTTTGCGTATCGTTAAGTAGGGAAAACGTGTTAAAACCCGGTTTTTTTAATTTACTCCATAACTATTCTTCTGGTTGAGATAGAGGGTTGAAACTTGCCACACAACATTTTCTTTTCCACACAACCTAGCGTATGACGCCTTGCGGGATAAATTCGGTGCGAAGGCACTTTTTACCAATTTATTTTCCGTACAACGCGCCAAAAAATACACGACAGGAATCACGTAATTTAAGAATTAAATCTGCTTTAGTTGAGCATTACATTGTTTTCTTTATCGTCAATTAAAAGTTGCTAGAGCAATAATCATGCTAAACATGTTACTTAAGATTCCGCGCGTTACACGAGAAAAATTCCCGTACAGCGTTATTTCCTATAACGCAAATTCATATACCGCGTATCGTTTAACCGCGTTATGCAAGAGTCCCCTGTATTGTATGTGTTACATTCGATAAATCTCAGAAACACTTACCTTAATAAATCCTTCTGAATCGGTTGAAATGATGGAAGCTTACATAAAACACGTCCACGGCGTACGACGGTCAAGAATCGAGAGAAGGAACCTGGCGCGTCTGTTAAACAATCACCTAATAACCCGATGAGAATAAGGCATCTGCTCGAAACACGCGATTGTTAATTGCTATGCTGATCAATCAAATATGTTACGAAATAAAAGCTTTCGCATATATACACTTTTTTTTATATATTTCTCCAGTGAATTATTCTTGTTATATTATTGCTATGTTTTTTCCATAGACCTTGTGACCGTATTTTTCGGCGGTCACATCCGCGCGTACGAACGAGCTGTACGAGCGCATACCGCTAATAATGGGTATAGCACCCAATAGAGGGAGGTCCTCTCTCGCACGCCACAGCGTTTCTTCCAGTAGAGGGAGACCCCCTCTCACTTGCATATTCACCTCACCGCTGGTATACAAACCCCGCGAACGCAATGATCAAGGGTCCTATCTTGAGTAAAGAGGAATAGTCAACCTCGATACGAAAGACCACGACCCAACGTACATTCCGTAGCCGTCGATTATTGACACACGTCGAGATACGTATAGTATACTCCGAGCTCGCGGATTAGAATATTGCATTACGGTTTTAAACACGTCGAGCGTCTCAAGAAAGTTTGGGTGAATATTAAGGGATACACAAGCAGAAAGTTTTAACATAACTCATTCACGACTAAAGAGTTAAACTCACACTCCGTCACTTTAAATTCACGTATGCAACATCCAGCAAGCTGACTCCCTTAATTGCGGAATCACTACGTAGAATCAACGCGGCGTCTATCAAGATAGGTACCAAGGAGTAGAGAGTAGGATTATATATACATATGTAAAGAAAATTACTACACTAGTGTTGTCGCTTTTCTTACGTCATCACTTTGAATTTACCGCCTCATCCACAGAACTAAATTGTCGCTGTGACTGCCAGGCGGAGCGTAAATGTTAGGTTATGTTAAATATCTAGTCATCATAGTGAGCAGAGATTATTTCCTATAAAATAATTATCGAGACTTGGAATAAAGGCTTTAAATGTTGTTTTTTTGTCTTTACAGGTGAGTTAAGTCATCATTTGTTTATAAGTGATAAAAATGGAATTACTTTGCACATTGTGGTTTGTTAATAAACACTTTTGTCTTTACAGAAAAACGCAATTTTGTCTTTATTTCACTTATCAAAGTGTGCTGATATTATAAAACAACATTTTCTCCTAATAACTCAGAAATCATGGAGAAATTGAGGTTTGATTTTGCGGTAAAAGCTTCAACAGATGAAAAATCAAATATTATCTGCATAACCTCAATAGGTACACCTACTGGACAAGTTTTCAGTATTCCGGCCGAATACCAGCATGCAAATTTACATCAAGTAATTATAAATACTTCCAACTATGCCAAAGTAAAAAAAACATTAAATAAGAGGCACCAGGCTAGGAAAATATGGATAACTTTAACAGATGAGATATCAAAGACATATTTAGATCAAGAACAAAACTTACAGTTTAATGATGTGTACCTAGAAGAGATTACGGAAAACTTAAATGATTGCCAATCCTTACCAAGTAGCTCAAATGACACATTGGAAAAACTATTAGTGAAACTACTTGAAGAGAAACAAAATAAATCTGAAACTCAGAACCTAGGGAAAATTTCAAAGGATTTTATGATTGAAAAATTTACTGGCAAAAATGCAAATGCTTATCAATGGATTAAAGATTTCAACAAAGAGTGTGATCGTTTTCAGATCGACGAAGACAAAAAAGAAAATTGAAATATTAAAAAACTTCATGGAACACTCCAGTATGGATTGGTACAGCTGTTTGCTAATGAAACTTACAATTGAATCAGAGTGGAACAAATGGGAGAAAAACTTCTGTGATACATTTGGAAACAAAGGGTGGTCGCCCATCAGATATGCTTTAACCTTTAGATATCAGACGGGGTCCTTACTTCAATATGCACTAAAAAAAGAAAAATTATTATTGGAAGTGAGGAAGTCGATCGACACTGGGACACTCATAGACTTAATAGCAGCGGGTCTCCCTAATTACCTGACTGATAAAATTGACCGAGAGACTTTACAAGGGACCGAAGATCTCTACAACGAGTTAGGAAAAATGGAACATCTCGTTGAAAAAAATAAATATGAAAAAAAAAACTACACATACTCTGACATGAAAATCAGAAAAACTGAAGAAAAAAAACCATGCCAGATCTGTATCACCGAGAAGAAAGGGAAACGTTTCCACCCAGAGGAAAATTGTTGGTTTAAAGGGAAAAACCAAAAAGCTGTTGTGAAAAGTGTAAATAACTCAGAATTAGAGATTGAACTAAATAAAGAGAATCCAAAAAACTAGACACACCACCATTAATAAAAGTAAAGTTGCTATTAAATGACACTTTACAAATTTCTGGAATTTATGATTCGGGCTCTAACGTGTCGTTAATTAATGCTAAATTGTTAAAGATTCAAGAAACAGAAGATACAAGCAATACACAAACAACAAACTTGAAAACTATTAATGGTGAGAGAAAAACAAAAGGTCTAGTAACTCTAAAACTAAAAATCTATAATATGGAAAAAAATATGGATATTTTTGTGATAGATAGTGAGAATTTCCATTATGATTTTCTTATCGGTTTGGACTGCATTAAACAGTTCAAATTAATGCAAGATGAAAAGTTGAATATTATACAATGTCATAATCCGGAAAAGAAGAAGTTTCTACAAAAAATAGATACGGAAAATAAAGATTCAAACACTGATATCCTCAATTCAACAAATGTCAATATTCCTAATGTACTAGGTGACAAAAATAACAAAGATGTTCCTTTGTACTCTGAGGTACTGAAACCAGAAAGTAATTATACAAACAGATATGAGGTGAACTTCAACGAACATATAAATTTGGATGAATTTAAAATTTCAGTAAACCACCTAGATGCATAGCAACAAACAGAAATTGACAAAGTAATAAAAAAATACAAACCAGTCTTTGCTAAAGATAAGTACGACGTCGGCACTGTACGAAATTATGAAACTCATATAGATTTGATGGTGGATAAATATTGTTTCAAACGTCCATACAGATGCACAGCTGATGATAGAAAAGAAATCGAACTTCAAGTATCAAATCTATTGAAGAAAAATTTGATTGAGGAGTCTTACAGCCCGTTTGCTGCTCCGGTTACCTTGGCATATAAAAAAGAAGATGATAAAAAAACGAGGCTATGTATAGATTTCAGGGACTTAAACAAAATTGTCACCCCCCAATCACAACCATTCCCCTTAATTGAGGATCTAATGGTGAAAACTGTGCACTGCAAATATTTCTCAACGTTTGACATAAATTCGGCATTTTGGTCAATTCCTTTAAAAATTCAAGATAGACACAAAACGGCATTTGTCACTCAAGGGGGTCATTTCCAATGGACGTGCCTCCCCTTTGGATTGAAGACATCTCCAGCAATTTTTCAAAGAATACTGAGCAATATAATAAGAAAATACGAACTCTCCGATTTCGCAGTGAATTTTATAGACGACATCTTAATATTTTCAAAAAATTTCAATGATCACATACTTCATATATCAAGACTACTTGAGGCAATAGTAACAGAAGGATTTAGACTGAAACTTTCGAAGTGTACTTTTGCAAATAATCATGCCAAATACTTGGGCCACATAATAGAGAATAACTCAGTGAGGCCTCTCAAAGATTACTTAACAGCTGTAAAAAACTTCCCAGTTCCAAAAACAAGAAAAAACATACGTCAATTCCTCGGGAAAGTAAATTTCCATCATAAATTTATACCACATAGTGCAATTATCCTTGACCCGTTACACAATTTATTACGGAAAGATGTGAAATTCATTTGGACCACAGAATGTCAGGAAGCATTTGATAAAATAAAAGAATTACTATGTTCGAAACCAGTTCTAAAGATATTTGATCCTGAACAACCAATCAAAATTTACACAGACGCTAGTATCAAAGGAGTGGGAGCCGTGTTAAAACAAGAAGATAAAAACGGAGTCAATAAACCAGTAGCTTACTTCTCGCAGAAATTGACAGAAACTCAAAAGAAAAAGAAGGCAATATATATAGAATGTCTGGCTATTAAAGAAAGTGTAAAATACTGGCAGCACTGGCTTATGGGAAAAGAATTTGTGGTATATTCAGACCATAAACCATTAGAAAATCTAAACATCAAGGCTAGAACAGACGAGGAATTAGGTGATTTAACGTATTACTTATCCCAGTATGACTTTAAAGTAAAATACAATCCAGGACGATCAAATCAAGAAGCAGACTGCTTAAGCAGAAATCCTGTCCTAGAACCTTGTGACAATACGGATGATTTTTTAAAAATTGTAAATTTAATCAAACTGGAAGATATAAAAAATGACCAACATAAAAATCAAGATATACAAAATGAAACATCGAAGTTTATACTGGAGAATAACATTTACTACAAAAAGAATAAAAAACGAAATAAAATCATATTATCAGAAGCATTTAGCAAAACACTTATTAAAGATGTCCACGAAATTTACTGCCATATTGGAAGAACTCAGATGATGAATAAAATAACACCATTTTACACAGCAAAGAATATCATCACGAATATAAAGCAAATTTGTGATAAATGTGCTATTTGTATTAAGAACAAATCAAGAAGGAAAGCAAAATTTGGCTTAATGTCACATTTAGGTCCAGCAACACGCCCATTCGAGATTATATCAATTGATACGATTGGAGGGTTCGGAGGATCACGATCTACCAAAAAATACTTGCATCTTCTGGTTGACCACTTTACAAGATATGCTTATATATTGACATCAAAAAATCAAGGCTCCAGTGATTTTGTTAAGCTAATAAAAAACGTAACACAAAGCTATAATATTGATATGGTATTGACAGACCAATACCCTGGCTTAAATTCTAAGGAATTTAAGGACTTCCTGAAAGAGAAAAACATAACAATAGTGTTCACAGCTGTGGACGCATCATTCTCAAATGGGCTTAATGAGCGGTTGAATCAAACCTTAGTCAACAGGATAAGATGTAAAATAAACGAAGGTGACAAGAAAACGGCATGGACAACGGTCGCACAAAAATGTGTAGCAAAATATAACGAAACAGAACATACAGTTACGAGGTTTACGCCTAAATACCTTTTAGAAGGCGAGAATGTACATATTTTGCCACTTGAATTGAAATCAAGATGCACAAGAGAAGACCTGGAAAAAGATAGAAAACTAGCCCTTGAGAATACAATTAAATCCCACAATTATAATAAGAATATATATGATTTACGTAGAGAAGATTATAAATTCAACATTGGAGACAGAGTCTATGTAGACAACGGAAACCGACTAAACAGGAAGAAAATGGATGAACTAAGGATTGGACCACTCAAAATCTTACGGAAGATTTCCAGTTCAATCTATGAAGTTGATACCGGACATAAGAAGACAGAATCCAATTTCTACCATATTTCAAAGCTAACTCCGGTAATAGTTAGCACCTAATCGAACAATCGCTTGCAATTGTTCTCTCCGAGGGTGGGAGATGTAAAGAAAATTACTACACTAGTGTTGTCGCTTTTCTTACGTCATCACTTTGAATTTACCGCCTCATCCACAGAACTAAATTGTCGCTGTGACTGCCAGGCGGAGCGTAAATGTTAGGTTATGTTAAATATCTAGTCATCATAGTGTGCAGAGATTATTTCCTATAAAATAATTATCGAGACTTGGAATAAAGGCTTTAAATGTTGTTTTTTTGTCTTTACAGGTGAGTTAAGTCATCATTTGTTTATAAGTGATAAAAATGGAATTACTTTGCACATTGTGGTTTGTTAATAAACACTTTTGTCTTTACAGAAAAACGCAATTTTGTCTTTATTTCACTTATCAAAGTGTGCTGATATTATACATATATTAGATCCACGGAGGAATAAGGTGCCTGACGAAGACACTCGACCGGTACTTGACTGTACCCCTTGCTGTCCGTCTTCGGCCAACCCGACTCCTCGCAGTGTGTTAACCTTTCGGTGGACGATCTGCGCCCTGGCAGGCTTTGCGTAATTGCGAGACCCCCTTGGCAAACAATTATCCCAGTCAGAAGGCAGGTTGCGTAGAAAGAAGCACTACGAGATATCTAATGGCTGGTAGATTGGATGCACGGCTGTCACTTGGCTGTGTCCCCCGCCGTCTGGTTAGATTCCTTCGCCGAAGTGTTCTCGTAGTATGAATTGCATAGAACGAGTTGCAGTAGAGACATAGTTTGTATTGACCTAAGTCCGAGTCACATATTAAATCCAAGAGACCTGTGATATCAAGGTAAAACTGTTGAGCTGGACGGCTGGTACTTGACTGTATCCCCCGCCGGCCCGTCGTTGTTGTAACCGAAGTGTTCACAGCTACATCACGTATGTACATTGAACGACTCGTAAAGATAATAGGTCACCTCAGAGGGGAACTTTTGATCGACCCCGCTTTTTAGCGACTCATCAGTGCAGCCCTCTGCAGCACCGATATTTGCACCTCACGCCCAGGCTTCCTAATTTAGAATACAAGCGTCAACACCGTCGCGTTTTTCGTATCGGAACAGCTGTGTCGAACTCTCGAGTCCGTCGTTTCCGGCGATACACGTAAGCGCCCGTGTGTGCAACTTTGGTTTGTAAATAGAAATAGCATATACAGCGCGTAAGCTAACACCACGCGCTTCTCTGTGTAGAGATCACATATACACTGCCGTCAGGCAATACGTACGGTTTGTTGCACGTATTGCAACGCGCCTACATTCGCGTTTGTACATAGACAATTTGTAACACGGCATTCATCTCTCATACACAATATACACATATTCTACTGTTGTATGCTCTAGCGGTAACTTTACGTTTTTGGTCAGGAAAAAATGAAAATGTCTTCCCAGTTCGATGGTTGTTAATCAAGTGCCGTTTATTCTCCTTCTTCACATTAAAACATCGTCCTCGTTGACAACATAATGAATATTGATCGTCATAGCGATCATCTCCATGGTAGTAAATCAAACTCCCGCGTTGAGTGCCGTCCAGTCTTCCTCGATTCCGCAGCTCCAATTGGGTTGGCTGTTGTTCCCCACCCTTAAGTATCCATTATGGCGACTCGTTGTCTCGTCTGCTTGCGGGTTCTTGGCGGAAGGGGTTTGTAGCGCTCCGTTTGTGGCGGGAAAACATACTACTAGATACTTCGCTAGGCAGGCGGCAGGTAACGCAGCGACTTTTGAGAAGGGGTGGAGTGATAACGCAACACCTCCCCCCTTTTACAAAAAAGTGTTTTACAAAACATCTTTTTACATATTAAGAAACACTATTTTATTAGACTCTCTCACAAAATTGTAACACATAATCATAAACCTTTGTAACCGGCATTCCTAAACTCGTAACTCAGAACACTCCTTACTTAAAACTATAACACATAACTATACGAACACTTAATACAATCAAAAGTCAAGCGATATTCGTAAACTTAAATTATAACTAACAATATGCGGTTTACAACTAACCGTACAGGTATAATACAATCTTATCCGCTATTGTATTATAGTCTACTTATTCAAATTTATCAATTTGTATGACACTGTTAATGAGGTCTTATGCATGCTAATTTAAGTTTGTTGGTGTGTACAATTTTACGTTTATTTAGTCCTAATTCTATTTCCACATTCAAGTCGTTGAATTTTTGTGTGACTTTATACGGTCCCAGCCAATCATAATCAAATTTTGAAGTCTTGGGTTCTTTTTGTAAATAAACATCGTCTCCTACTGAAAAGTCTTGTGGATTTACATTTTTGTCGTAATACACTTTGCTGACGGCCTTTGCTTTTTCGAGATTAGATGCTGCCATGGCCTGGGTACTAGAAACTTTTATAAATAACTTGTCTAAATAATCAACAAAGGTTAGCGGTACTTGTTCTTCAGCAAATTCCGAAGGAATTGTGCGTGGAAGTATTATACGAAAAAATTCCAAAGCGAATCCAATCATCCCAATCTGTTTTGGTGCAATAGTGTTTGAGGTAATTAATGAATATTCTATGTGCTCTTTCTAATGACCCCAGGGATTGTGGGTGGAAGGCAGTGGATGTGATTCTCTGTATTTTTAAGATCTTCGTAAAACTCCTTAAGACCTTGCTGGTGAAATTACTACCCTGATCGGTATGAATTACCCGTGGGCAACCAAACCTGCTAATAAATTGTTCCGCTAATGCCAATGCAACAGTTATAGAGTCAATTGAAGGTAAAGGAATGGCATCTGAGTATTTAGTGAGATTATCTTGGAGTGTTAAGAGATATCGGTTACCTCTTTTTGTTATAGGAAGAGGACCCACTATATCCATTTGTACCTTTTCAAATGCCGTTTTGGGTGTGTCTGTGATACGCATGGGTTGTTTCGTTTTGGTTGACAAGATCTTATTTCGTTGGCAGCTAGAACAAGTACGTATGTAGTTAGAAATGTCACTCCTCATTTTAGGCCAGAAGAAATCTTGTCTTAGTCGCGTGAAGACTTTTGAAACACCCTGGTGGCCCCCCACCACTGATTCATGATATTCCTGTATTATCGCAAATCTCTCAGATTTCAATGGTGTTCTAATTTCGCCAGTGCAGATTGTAATAATGTATTTTTGGTGGTTAAAAGTTGCCTTTAAAATTTGCTCAATGCAATTCCATCTTATAGGCTCTACATCATTATGACGGCAAGAAATGCTAATTGTTGTTGTTTTTAGGGAATCCATAAGGTGCTTCAAGGATTCTATAGAGGATGTGACATGTTCCACAACCACCCGCTCGTTAGAGGTGTTCTTAACAAACATATGAAATACAAGATGGCCCCCATCAGGAAAAACCATGGCCTCACCAATCTTCCTAGGATACAATTTTATTCGTTGAATAGAGAATTTATTCCGAGCCAATAATTCCTTACTAGTTTGTGAGGTAATTTCGCAATCCGCGGACAGGAAATGAGCAAGGTTATCATGACGCATAAACAAGTAATCTTTACAGTGATTTATTATTGGCACAGTGAGAGGCACAGTTGTTTCATCCTGTGAAGTAGCGTCAGTTGTCAAAATTCTATACGAGTCATAATTTACAGATTTTATGGTGTCTGACTCTGTCGGGAATTGTGTCTCCAATGCGTCCCGGTTTTCCCCTGCTTCAAACGGAATTTCAGCCTCCTCATACACCATCTCCGGCTCCAACATGCTGGTCCGAGCGGGGACCGTCTTTACGGCATTAACGCTCGTCGGCCCAGTCAGAGGTTGGGCTCTGTGAGAAACTAACTCCAACTCCGGCTCCAACATGCTGTCCCGAGCGAGGACCGTCTTTACGGCATTAACTCTCGTCGGTCCAGTCAGAGGTTGGGCTCTGTGAGTCACTAATTCCAACTCCGGCTCCAACATGCTGTCCCGAGCGAGGACCGTCTTTACGGCATTAACTCTCGTCGGTCCAGTCAGAGGTTGGGCTCTGTGAGTCACTAATTCCAACTCCGGCTCCAACATGCTGTCCCGAGCGAGGACCGTCTTTACGGCATTAACTCTCGTCGGTGCAGTCAGAGGTTGGGCTCTGTGAGTCAACGATACCCCTTTACTCCTCCCCGCGGTATCAAGCATGTACCCACGGTTCGCCATGTGATTCCCAAAAAAGGAGCAAGGCTCCATAGCATTCCCGGAGCACAATCCCGCAGACCTTTTATTAGGTTCCATACCATCCGAGAGTCTGTCATCTTCGTCAGCAGTGTAATATTCCTCATCGTCGGTTAAGGTATCGTCCCTGTCAACGTCCATTTTTCCAATGCACCTGGTGATAAAAACCGGACTAATTGCCCTCTCATTTTCCAGTTCGAAGGATCTGTCTAGGTCAGGGTTCACAGCCATTTTACAGTCCACAACAGGTGGTTTGTCGGCGCCAACACCCACCTCGTGCGAACTCTGTAAGTGAAGTTCCTCAAAGGTTTCCATCGACGGTACGCGTTTACATAGCAGTGAAGAAGTAGGATCTGTTGAATTAGGATTCCGGGACAATGCGTCAGCGTTTGAATTCAATTTCCCGGGTTTATATACAATATTATAACTGTGCTCATTTAACCTGATACGCCATTTCATGATCCTGGTCGTGGGATCCTTTACGTTATGCAGCCATACTAAAGGTCGATGATCCGTAACTAATGTAAATTGATTTCCGTATAGATACGGTCGAAAGTGTTCCACGGCAAAAAGAATGGCTAAGAGTTCTTTTTCAATTGTCGAATAATTCATTTCAGCTCCATTTAATGTCCGGGAGGCATACGCGACTGGAAGATCCCTACCAATGGGGCCCTGACTTAGAACAGCTCCCAAGGCATAATTGGAAGCATCGGTAGTGACTACAAATGGTTGCGAAAAATTTGGAAAATGAAGTACGGGCTCGGAAATAATGACATCCCTCAGTGTTTCAAAAGCATTCTGTGTCGAATCATTCCAGATAAACGGAACATTTTTCTTTAACAGTTGGGTGAGTGGTTTGGCTGTCTTAGCCATATTCTGTATAAAACGTCTATAATACCCTACAAGACCCAAGAACTGCTTAATATTCTTTTTAGTTTTGGGTACCGGGAATTGTTTTACGGCTTTAATCTTATTGGGGTCGGGTTTCACGCCGTCGCTGGAAATAATATGGCCCAAGTACGAAGTTTCGCGCAGCAGAAAATGACATTTCTCAGGTTGGAGGGTTAAACCAGCATTCTGCAGCCTCGAAAGAAGGTTTCTTAATTTTCTATAATGTTCCTCTAGTGAACTTGCATAAATCACAATGTCATCCATATAGACGAACATTTCAATACCCTGTAGCCCAGACAGAACCATGTCCATGCACCTCTGGAAAGTTGCTGGGGCATTTCTCAAGCCAAAGGGCATCCTATTAAACTCGAAATGTCCGTTGGGAGTTGCAAAAGCAGTTTTCTGTTTACACTTTGGATTAACGGGAATCTGGTGAAAGCCCGAAGCGAGGTCAAGGGTGCTGAAATACTTAGCCCCCCCAAGCTGATCTAAAATGTCTGTTATATTAGGAATCGGATAAGCGTCGCTAACAGTTTTTTCATTTAGTTGGCGATAGTCAATTACCATCCGCCACTTGTGCTTTCCTGAAGCACCTGATTTTTTGGGAACAATCCAAACTGGCGAGTTATAGGGGGATGAGGATGGTTGAATTATATTACTTTTCAATAACGCGTCCACTTGAGATCTAATTTCTTGCTTATGTACAAGAGGAAATCTATACTGCTTCGTGTTTATGGGAAGTTCATCCGTGGTTATTATCGAATGTTGAATACTATTACTCTGAGCTAATGTATCTGTCGGAATATAAAATTGATAAGGAAATTCGTAAACAATTTTAAGTATACTAGCTTTCTCTAATTCTTCCAGATGACTTAAGTCCAAAAATTTACTAATTTGGTAAAGCCTACAAGCGTCAGCTCTTGCTTGCCCATCAAGTGGATCTCCTGTGCGGGCCGACCGGTGTGCAGGTGGTTTAGCTTGATATGCTTCTAATTCAACCGGAGGTGTAGTAAAGGTAACGTCGTCGAATGTTGTATTTATCGCAAAAATTCGAACTGACCCGTTTGCTGGGATAGTTAATACTTCCCCTATATAAACTCCTGGTTGAGTTTCTAACCTCCTGATGTATCCAGATTCTAAAGATGTGTTTTTTACAGGGATGGATATTAACGTTTTTGTACGAGCAGGTAATTGAAAGGAAGAGCTGTTTTGAAGTGGCAATTCTCGGCCATTAAATTCTATTATATTTGGCACAGAACTGCTAAATTTCGCATGCACGTTTTGTCCTTCCAAAAATGGCATCCCCACTATGCCCGCCTCCTTAATAGGAAAACTATCGTCCACTACTTGAAATTTCGTAGCCACGTTGCAGATGGGAAGAGACGCCTCACCCCGAGTACACACTATATCCGAACCGATACCGGTAAGATTATAAACTACACTTTTATCAATTGGTACATCGTCTATCAAGCGCCCGTGTTTCACTAAATTAACCTGGGACCCCGTATCCAATAAGAATATACCAAGACCCCCTAGAATGAACGCATGCTCGAGGGGAATCGTGGACAGGTGGCCAACTCCTATATTTATTTTAAAGCAGACTCGCGATTCGTGCGCGCAACGAGGGGTTCGCTCTGCGGGGCACCCTTCCGCGGAGCGTTTTGGGAGTTTAAATCCCGTCTTGACATAAAACTCATTTGTTGGTCGTACATTGGTTCACTCTGCGCAGTCTGATGCTTCCTATTTTGCTTATTAAAACATCCATCTTCAGTATGCCCAGATTTCCTACAATACCCACAGCGGATTGCTCTGAAGTTTGCTGTTGTGTTTGTCCGATTGAATTTTTTTCGCGGCAGTCGACTCGCATGTGACCCGGTTCATTACATTCATAGCATCTAGGGTTGCTATGCACAACGAAAACTCTGCTATTATGACTTAAATGGGGAATGGAAGGCTCTGACGCGATTTCGTGTTCATAGGCGCGCGCCCTATCCACAATCTGTTCGAGCTCTTCAGTCCCTTCCCCTATAAGAGCATTACTTAAGAAACGATCTCGGAGGCCTAAACGGAACCGTCGAACAGCTGTTTGATTTAAGAGCGTGATTATTCCCTGATATTGATTTTCAGAATATTTCTCCTTGGCTGCGTCTACTCCCTGACTAAGAATGTCCGATACCCTTAGCCCGTAATCTTCAAGGCTTTCATTCTGTCCCTGACGTACCTCTTTTAATTTGTCCTGTATTATATCTAGGTCAAACGACCGCGCACGAACAGATTTGAGCAAACCGAACAGCTCATCTAACGTTCCCGGTTGTCTCCTGTTTTCGATCAGCCGCTCAGCCCGTCCCTCAATTCTGTTCAATATTAAAAGAAAAAGGCCTTTTCGATCCTTAATTCTGACCATTGAGTTCGCGAGCTTGCATTGATGAATGAATTTTTTCAGGGAGCATGACGCACCATCGTAACGCGGAATCAATTCAGCAGCGAATTTGAACGGCATAAATTCGCCATCCACGCTACTCGAAGGAAAATCAACATTATCAATTGGGTATTCACGAGGAAATAGCTCAGGTTGCTCAACGGGACAATTCTGAACGGGCACCAAATTCATTTCGCCGGGCTGTACCACAGGAAGGACCAGACGCGTTTCGGGTGTCTCTACATTTATATCCTCTACCGTAAACCCTATAGAGCCGCTCGATTCCGACCTAATGCTAGGCCGCCTGCCTCCTCCCACAATTCTCGCGTTGGGTAACATTTATGCCTATCGAACGTTTTCCACAATAACGATTTCAACTATTTTACTCTATGGCTTCTCTTATCTGTGTAGCTCGCTCCAAAACCCAGAAGAGGGAGATTGCACTATCCTTGGCGTCCTCACCAACTCCAGAATCCGTTTATAAGCCGGCAGGATTCAGTACTAGCCGTAGACGTTTACGACTTCCTTTTCAAGGTCCACTGATTTTCCGATATCCCTCCGCTGTCACCAATTTTGTTGTATGCTCTAGCGGTAACTTTACGTTTTTGGTCAGGAAAAAATGAAAATGTCTTCCCAGTTCGATGGTTGTTAATCAAGTACCGTTTATTCTCCTTCTTCACATTAAAACATCGTCCTCGTTGACAACATAATGAATATTGATCGTCATAGCGATCATCTCCATGGTAGTAAATCAAACTCCCGCGTTGAGTGCCGTCCAGTCTTCCTCGATTCCGCAGCTCCAATTGGGTTGGCTATTGCTCCCCACCCTTAAGTATCCATTATGGCGACTCGTTGTCTCGTCTGATTGCGGGTTCTTGGCGGAAGGGGTTTGTAGCGCTCCGTTTGTGGCGGGAAAACATACTACTAGATACTTCGCTAGGCAGGCGGCAGGTAACGCAGCGACTTTTGAGAAGGGGTGGAGTGATAACGCAACACTACCAAATACGTAGTCAACCCACTTACTATATTACCTCTCGTCGCCTAGTGGTTCGATTCCACGGGCATAGTCACGTATGCCCTAAGCGATAGTCGGTGACAACTATCTGCTACCTATTTTTGCAATACCTCGGTCATAACCTCAGGGATTTGATTCTCCTTCAGAGGACTCTTCTGTTACGACCGAGGAATAAGTAACGTGTCACGGTTACAACCTTATATATAAGTTTTTTTGGTATTAATTACCGTCTCAAGCGAGTTCATGCTCGCGGGCGTTTCGTCACGTGATTTGAGACCACAGCCGCCATATTGAGATATTCAATGTAGCAAAATTTGCCGGCAAATTCAAATGTAGCATTAAACAGAACATATAACAAAATTTAAAAAAGAATTTTAAGATACAGTTTATTCGTAATGGAAAGGATTCTTGTTATCATAATGAATGTATGTGTATGTGTTCGAGAATCTCGCGATTCCCGTTGAGGACATGAGAAGGAATGAAGGGAGAGAGGAAAGGGGGGAAATGAGATCTATTTGGCGGTGGAGAGGTTATGTATCCACGTGGTCTACAATGTCCGTTTAACAGAGTCTTTATTGTAAAAAATACTATGGTCACAGGTGCTCTACGGTAGTGAGAGTCACAATTACAATGAGCGAGATATTCAATTGTATTAATCGTATCCGCCTTACAATGATTTGTACCTTTTACGGGTACACGTGCTTGATTCGCGCCGCGTACAGAACCTGAGTCGTATGTTGTTGATGTACCGCGCGTATTTAACGTAAATGAGCTGATCCGTGGTGCGTATGAGGATGTTCCGTGTGATGTGTGAGCCCCGAATGATAACAATGTGTATAACAGAGAATCCGTGAAAATCGTGAAGTGCCAATGTGTTCTCGACGATCACTGGGACGGTAATGGTCGACACAGGCGGGAAAGCCGCCCGCGTGCCGCGCGCGTTAAAGGCGCGCTCGCATGACAACCGCGGGTGACTCGGCCCTCAGGCAGTGATCTCAGAAGTGGCATCCTGCCGCATTGCGGCACGCGTGGTGGGGGAAGGCGAAAGTTGTATGCGTGCCGTGTCCGTGAGCGCTGCGCGCGCACCGTACGTAGACAAGGAAGGAGCTATGCTTCTCGTCTTCTTTCTACCAATGTAGAATAAAATGACGTCAGAAGCTGCGCGCGCACCCAAAAGAAAGAGACACAGAATTATGCTCCGTCTTCTTTCCACCACGATCGCACGCACGTGCTTCGTTCGGCATGCGACAGCGGTACCGAATTCACTTTTCGGCTGAGCGTTGAGCCGGCTGAAATGGTCAAAAATGCACTTGTACCAAATTTATCTGGCAAGGCGTCATTCAATAGGGGATCAAAAGAAAAACGCTCTATGCCAAGTTTCAACCCTCTATCTCCATCAGAAGGGTAGTTATAGGGGAAATAGAAAAATCAGTTTTTAACCCATTTTTCGTATTTAGCGGCGCGGAAAAATTCTGAAATAATTTGAGAATATTCAGAACATGTGAATTTATGGTTGGGAATTTTTGCAGATTTTTGTCTAGCAAATCCTAAGCATAAAAAATCAAAAACCCCCCAAAAACACGAAAAATTCCAATTACGTGTTGAAGTTTCCGACCCACAGAATATTTATAAATGCTGTAGTGAAGTATTGGCATAAGTAGTAACACCAATTTTTTTTAGATTTTTTGGTAGTGTGCGTCGTAGTGCAAATAAATAAAAACCGATATTTACGACATATTTCGTGTAATAACTTATTGAATACTTAAAATAATTGCGTTTTCTTGATATTGCCAGTCAGTTATACGATGCTCTATGTTTTTGCATGCGAGAGAGCAATGTACAAATAAAGGGAATTAAGTTATTTCGAGTTTATTGAAAGTCTGTGTGCACCGTACTTTGAAAAATATTGAACGATAAGCCAACAGCACGAGTAGCTCGTTGGTTAAGCTACACCCATCTGCGACATCGTTAGACACTTTCGTTGGAGGTTCGCGCCCAGGAAGGCTGATCTTTTTTTTCTTTCTAACAACTACACCACGGTAAGCGATATTCACTTACAAATATTTTAAACATACTTCTATAATATTTAACTGTATTGTGTATGAATGATGTATGCACGCATTGCGTTATTTATGTGACCTTTACTTATATTTTATCACCCAATGAAGCTTCCAATGCGTGTAATGCATTCGAACACAGGAACATTCTACGAATCTGCTAGTATAAGTATTTTATTCTCCAAATATACATTTTCACGTGGTCTTCCACGCCACCCATGAGGTGCCACGACTAGCGCGTTCGGTTTTTTTATTGTGGACCTTCGCCAGTAGCCCTATTGTACCACATTTTTAATTTATTAAATTACAGTGCTGATGGGATATGTGTAAAGAAAAGCATATTTTCAACACATGACAGCAATCACCACACGACAGATTTCTTAAACGTAAAGACATGCGGTCTGACACAAGTGAGGCCAGACCAATTTTTTTTGCTGTACCTCTGCTCTTCGGAGAGGTACGGTCTGACACAAGTGAGGCCAGACCAATTTTTTTTGCTGTACCTCTCCTCTTCGGAGAGGTACCGTCTGACACAGGTGGGGCCAGACCAATTTTTGCTGTACCTCCCCTTTTCGGAGAAGTACGGTCTGACACAAGTGAGGCCAGACCAATTTTTGCTGTACAGTAAATTCTCTCTATTTGTCCACCTAAGTTGATTCGCCGTTTATCCACTCCGGTAGTCCTACGCCAATGTATTCGTTATGCCTACGCCCGTGTTTCCTGCCTCGGCGCCAACCAAGCGTGTAATTTATGACCCGCGCGGCTCCTTTGACGCAAGTTGACAGCTAACATTGTACCTCACAAAAATATAACTTTTTTGTTCTTATATTTGTTTGTCTGAAAATTTGTTTAACATGTTGCTGAGACTTTTCCGATTAAAATGATATCAAACATGATATAATTTGGACAACATTTATTTATGTAATACTTATTGTATAACTCATTTTACTCTATCATTCAGGACCGCACGTCCACACGCTCCTTCTGAGCCGCGTCGATTTATCTTGGAATCGAGTGTAGACTTTGGTTTCAAGGTTGTATAAAAATATATATGTATTTTACAATGATGGTTTTTAACCTGATGTTGCGTATAAAGACTGAAAAATTACTATTGCATTTATAGTATTTATTGAGCACTTAGTTTTTATACTTCATTCAAAGCGATAGTCATAGGAGAAGATATTCAATACCTATTAATAAATAAATTTAGTCCAAACTATATTATGTTTGGTCTCATTTTTATCAGAACAATATCACCAATCTGTGACAAACATTTTCATGCAGAAAATGTTAAAAATAAAAAAGTGTAACAGCCGTTTTCATTATTGTACTTGGTACGTTGAATTTAAATGACTCAGTTGCCTCGACTGTCATTCATTATTCTCTTTTTAGCGCTGTCCTTTTCTACGTTCGGCGAACTACAAAAGCAAGCGCCAAGGCTCGAAAACAGTGTCTCCGCTTCTGTATTTGTCCGAAATGGTGTCCGTCCTACTGGACAAATAGAGAGAATTTACTATACCTCTCCTGTTCGGAGAGGTACGGTCTGACACAAGTGAGGCCAGACTAATTTTTTTTTGCTGTACCTCTCCTCTTCGGAGAGGTACGGTCTGTCATAAGTGAGGCCAGACCAATTTTTGCTGTACCTCTCCTGTTCGGAGAGGTACGGTCTGACACATGTGAGGCCAGACTAATTTTTTTTTGCTGTACCTCTCCTTTTCGGGGAGGTACGGTCTGACACAAGTGAGGCCAGACCAATTTTTTTTTTTGTTTAGACTAGGATTTACCATAAAATAAACTATTCTATGGTACACATTAGTCTTATACATTATGAGACGAGCAGGGAGTAGCAATGTCTGCTGCATGTTCTGTGACTATTTTATGGGAACATGCAGGATATAAAGTTTTACTTGACATGAGAGACAAATGTCTCTCAGTGACATCTAACTTCTTAGCAGTTTCCCTTCTCGCCTTTAATGCCGACTTTACAACACAAGTGGCATTTACATTAGCGGACGACAGTTTGTTTATTTTTTTTTGTTTTTAAATCTGCCAAGAGGGAAAAGATTCTTTCCGAATCAGCATTTGAATTCGGGAGGGACCTTACAGCATTTACAAGACCCTGCAAATTGGGATATTGACGAAGGCGGAAAATTTCTTCCCACATTTCGTCAAAACTAAATTTTAAGAAGTAATCTTTTTCTGTTGCTTCAAAATGTTCATACAGAGCGAACCATTCCGATCTTAGACCATTGTTATCAAAGCCTCTCAAAGATTCGGCGACAAAAGAAACATCATTAAATGATATTTTTCTGTTCATATCGGGCAAAGTTGTTTCGAGTTCAAAAACTTTCAACTTTGATAAAAATGCGTCTTTTATCGGTAACCTAGTGCGAATGTCCTGAGCGGCACTCATATAAAATTGCAAACATTTCTGTCGAATGTTTGTAACTATAGCTGTGTGCCCTTCTGATGACAATTCGTTTAGGTACTCTTCACATTCTATTCCTAATGTTATATCTGCTAAGGGTTGAAAATTTTCAAGATTTGAATAATCCACATTACTGCTAAAATCTTTCAAAAGCTCTGGTTTCAGAAACTGCTTGCAAACTGTATGCAATAATTGCAATGATTTGGTTTGCAGTAACTGAATTCTGGTTTCCACAGCTTGGAAAAAGATTGTAAATGTGTTGAAATAATGTAAAATATAATTTAGGAATAGAAGGTACGCTTTCAAATCAGGATCTTGTACAGCTAACAGTAACTGCTCTGACGTTTTCGTTTTATCATTAGTATTGACAGTTAGCAAAAAGTGTGAAGTAACGTACGAGCGCCGTGAGACTTCGCGTTGCACGGAAAACGTTTCCGTTGAGAACTTCGGATGTGAAGGAAAATACACACGCTCTCGGGTTTGGATTTAAAGAACAATCTGCCTTGCACAGATGACTTTATTGAGACGCGAGTCTGGAAGCTAACGTAGCTGTACAGTTTTGGCACGATGCGATGATTTTAGACACTTCTGAGACACTCTATTAACCTTGCAGCACTGAGGCGAAAAAGGAGGGCGAGCACGCCGTTACAGGTGCTTATATCCCTTCGACCTCTAGAGGATTTAAACTTTTAACGAAATTGGCGAGATTTCGGCCAATGGCAGAACGCCGCGGATCCTCTAGAAGTCGAAGGGCCCTCAGTTGCGTGCGGGATGAAGGGTGAGACGCGCGCGCGCTTGCGCGCGTTCGGGCGCCTGCGCTCTGGGCGAGCGACCGGCCATGTGCTTCACGCGTCAGCACTGCGCAGCCGCAACGCTCGCCCCCATTGCCGATGGCCCGCGATCTTTAAACATGCCGCCCGCCTTGTCGCGACGGCGACAAAACCGATTCAGAATTAGACAGCCAATGGGAGCTCACGTCGCGACGACGCAAGGAGAGAGGCATTAGTCGCTGTGGATGAAGCGTGACAGCGCTCTGTCGGTTTTGAGGTGAAGTGACGTCGCAGTCACGTGGTGCGTGGTCGGTCCATCCATTGATGCTCCGGCCAAGGAGCGGAAGTGAATGAAGTCCGTGCAGTGAATGAGTGCGCGTAGCGAATTGCTGAATGAAGAGGACCGCACGTACACCGGAACACCAATGGAGGAACCGCCTGCTGTAAGACAAAACAAACGTTACGGACATAAAGGTACATGAATGCGTTGGCTACTACGCATTGACAATGTTCTCAGGCAACGGCACAATTTTTACAACAGGTCTAGTGAGGAACCCTGTGGCGGTGCGGAGTTCGACGACGCGAATTTCGCCATCTTGTCCTCGGTGCAGCTGGGTTATCCTTGCGAGAGGCCAACGAGTCGGTGAGGTATTCTCCCCCTTTACGAGGCAGAGCTGACCCTCAGCCACGCTGCCACGTGTTGTCCACCATTTTGGACGCGGCGCCAGACTTTGGAGATACTCCATTGACCATCGTTGCCACAGGTGGTCTCGCATTTGCACCAGGAGCTGCCATCGGGACAGGCGGTTCGTCGGTGCGGTCAAGAGCGACGGTTCGGGAACGGCGAGGAGAGGGCCGCCGATCAGAAAGTGCCCTGGAGTCAACGCCGTCAGGTCGTCGGGATCGTCGCTAAGCGCTTGGAGAGGGCGTGAATTCAAGCACGCCTCCACCTCGGCCAGGAAGGTCGTCATCTCCTCAAAGGTGAGCCGCGTTTCGCCGACAACTCTCCTCAAATGATGTTTCACTGACTTCACGGCTGCTTCCCACAGCCCGCCAAAGTGCGGGGCTGCTGCTGGATTAAAGTGCCATTTCACTCCATCGCCCGCCATTTGGTCTGCAATCTTCCTGCCTTCGGCACCGGCAGCGTTGAACAAGGCCTTCAGTTCGGAGTTGGCTCCTACGAAGTTTGTGCCACAGTCGGAGTAGACTGCTGCGCAGAGGCCTCGGCGGGCGATGAAGCGGCGGAAAGCGGCGAGGAAAGCTGCAGCGGAGTAATCGCTCACTACCTCCAGGTGAACTGCCTTGGTGCTGAAACACACGAAAACAGAAAGAAAGCCCTTGGAGGCCTTGTGCCCTCGTCCCTTGGAGGTGCGCAGGAGGACCGGGCCCGCGAAGTCCACTCCAGCGTGCAGGAATGGACGGCTCGGCGTCACCCGGGAAGCAGGTAGGTCGCCCATCAGTGGTTGTGGAGTTGCCGCCCGCCATCGAATACAAGGGGGGCACCGATGGATGTTCGCCTTCACCATCTGTCTTCCCCGCAGAATCCAGAAGCGGCGTCGCACTTCCGCCAAGGTTGCTTGCACTCCACCGTGCAGGGTGCGACGGTGGGCAGCATCGACGACAAGTCGGGATAGGTGCGAATCAGTTGGCAGGATGATAGGATGCCGTTGCTCCCCTGGGAGGAGCGCGTGCTTCAGCCGCCCCCCTACGCGGAGGACTCCTTGGTCGCTAAGGAATGGACTGAGCGTCCTGAGCTGGCTTTTCACCGACACCGGCCGTCGTGCCCCAACGTCTTGCATCTCATCAGGGAACGCTGCTCTCTGAGTCACCCTGACCCACGTGGTGAGGGCAGCAGCCAGCTCATCTGCTGTGAGCGCGGAATTAGACGAGGGTGCAGGTGAGTGGTTGGTGGATTCCCGGCGTGTCCTCCATCTGAATATCCAGGCTGTCACCCGCAGCAGCCGTTTAAGCGACGAAAAGCGGGTTAGTTCTCCGGGCTCCTGCTCGGCTCGTGACATGAGGCATTTCGTCGGTCGCTGATCTGGGAGGTCAGCGTGCTCGTTTGCCTGCAGATTGGTCGGCCAGGCGGTTGAGTCGAGCTTCAGAAAAGGCGGCCCCTGCCACCAGAGTGAATGGTCCCGGAGCTCCTTCGGAGCGAGCCCCCTCGACGCACAATCGGCTGGGTTGACGGCTCCTGGAAGATGTCGCCAGGTGACATCCCCGCTCCCACGCTGAATTTCGCTTACGCGATTGGCGACGAAGGTCGTCCATCGTGCAGGATGGCCTCGTATCCAACTGAGAGCTACCGTAGAATCAGTCCAGAGTGTCGTTGGCGCCGACCTCAGCTCCAAGACGTCACGCACGTGGGTGGACACCTTCGACAACAGCGCGGCTGCGCAGAGCTCTAGTCTCGGAAGAGAGACCTGCTTTAAAGGTGCTACCTTCGTCTTTCCCATGACTAGCGATATGTGAATGACGCCGTCCAATTTCACGCACAGATATACTACTGCGGCGTACGCTCTCTCGGATGCATCTGAGAATCCGTGAATCTCCACAGTGGCTCCTGGGGCATCGAGATGGCACCACCGAGGGAGGCGCAACGTCTCCAGAACAGGAAGCTCTTCCTCGAGTTGTGCCCAGGATTGCGCTTCCTTGGCTGCAAGTAGGTCGTCCCATCCCAGCTGCTGTAACCATGTAGACTGCAAGATTCATTTTGCGCGCACGATGACAGGCCCCAGCCAGCCCATCGGATCGAACAGGCGCGCAATCTTCGAGAGCACGTTGCGTCTCGTAGGATGAACCGCTGGCGACAGGCGCACGGCCATGAAGATCGCGTCAGCTCCTGGATCCCAGCGCACGCCCAGGACCGAGTGCTCCTCGGTCGGGAGGACCGAATCTGCGTGAGGAAGGATTCGATGCTCTGGAGGAATCGGGTCGAGTAGCGTCTCGTGGTTTGAGGCCCATTTTCTTAAGGGAAAGCGGCCCGCATCGCACAAACCTCTGAGCTCGTCCCTCAAGATCTCGCACGCCGATACCGATGACGCACCGGTCAAGACGTCGTCTACGTACGTGTCTCGAACAAGCGCAGGTGCTCCTGAAGGAAAGCGACTACAGTAAATTCTCCCTATTTGTCCAGTAGGACGGACACCATTTCGGACAAATACAGAAGCGGAGACACTGTTTTCGAGCCTCGGCGCTTGCCTTTGTAGTTCGCCGAACGTAGAAAAGGACAGCGCTAAAAAGAGAACAATGAATGGCAGTCGAGGCAACTGAGTCATTTAAAGCCCAACCTACCAAGTACAATAATGAAAACGATTGTTACACTTCTTTGTTTTTAAGATTTTCTGCCTGAAAATGTTTGTAACAGACTGGTGATATCGTTCTGATAAAAATGAGACCAAACATAATATAATTTGGACTACATTTATATATTAACACCTATTGAATATGTAGAGGGAATTCTCTGTATTAGTTCTTTAGCGCGGGCACCATTTCAGACAAATACAGAAAACTCTGTATATTTGTCCCTTAGCGCGGACACCATGTCGGACAAATAGAGAAACCGAGACACCGTTTCGGACAAATATAGAAGCCGAGACACCGTTTGGGACAAATACAGAAGACGAGACACCATTTGGGACAAATACAGAAGCGGAGACACTGTTTTCGAGCCTCAACGCCTTTGTAGTTCGCCGAACGTAGAAAAGGACAGCGCTTACAAGAGACAATGTAATGAATGACGGTCGAGACAACTGAGACATTTAAAATGCAACGTACCAAGTGCTATACTAAAAACGACTGTTACACTTTTTTATTTTTAACATTTTCTGCATGAAAATGTTTGTCACAGATTGGTGATATTGTTCTGATAAAAATGAGACCAAACATAATATAGTTTGGACTACATTTATTTATTAATAGGTATTGAATATCTTCTATCACTATTGCTTTGAATGAAGTATAAAAACTAAGTGCTCAAAAAATACTTTAAATACCTGTCCACATTAATTATATAAAATCTAAATATGCATTTATATGTTCCTATATTTCACCAGAGTTTGAAAAGGTTTTATAATACAACCTGCAATAGTAATTTTTCAGCCTTTATACGCAACAACAGGTTGTATATTTTTATACAATCTTGAAACCAAAGTCTACACTCGATTCCAAGAGAAATCAAGGCGGCTCAGAAGCAGCGTGTGGACGTGCAGTCCTGAATGATAGAGTAAAATGAGTTGTCAATGTTGTCCAAATTATATCATGTTTGATATCATTTTAATCGGAAAAGTCTCAGCAACATGTTAAACAAATTTTCAGACAAAAAAATATAAGAACAAAAAAGTTATATTTTTGTAAGGTACAATGTTAGCTGTCAACTCGCGTCAAAGGAGCCGCGCGGGTCATAAATTACACGCTTGGCTGGCGCCGAGGCAGGAAACACGGGCGTAGGCATAACGAATACATTGGCGTAGGACTACCGGAGTGGACAAACTGGGAATCAACTTAGGTGGACAAATAGAGAGAATTTACTGTACCTTCGTCCTCGGCCAGTTGCCGGAGCACACGTATGGCCAGGTACGGTGCACACGCCACGCCGTAAGTGACAGTGTTGAGCCGAAACTCCACAGACTCACCCGCCTCCTTCCACAGAATTCGCTGCCTGTCTCGATCGCCCGGATCGACGAGAATCTGTCGATACATCTTCTCGATGTCAGCGACGATGACGTAGCGGTGACTCCGCCACCGCATGATGATGTCGGAAAGAGGAGGCAGTAAATTATGTCCCGTGAGTACGCTTTCGTTCAGCGAATGCCCGGAGATAGTTTGAGACGATCCGTTGAACACGACCCGAATTTTGCAGTTCGCGCCCGTGCCTTTGGTGACGCCATGGTGGGGGAGGTAGCACACGATTCGCTGCTCCCCAGCGTGCGCAGGTGCTGCGCGAGACATATGTCCGAGAGCCTCATACTCATGCATGAAGGCGGTGTATTGCATGCGGAACGCGTCGTCGCGAAGGAATCGCCGCTCCATCGCATCGAGCATGCGCGCGGCGTTGCGCCGCGTGGCGGAGAGATCGCGAAGCTCGAGCGGTTCGCGTAATGGCAGCCGCACTTGATACCGGCCGTCCGGCAAGCGCACATGGGAGCTCACGAAAATATCCTCGCATTGCTGCTCAGCTGTCGACAACGGCACTGCAACCGCAGGAGGCTCCTCCCACTCCCAGAATCGGCGTAACGCGGAAGAGAGATCGGCATCGGTGACACAGTGGAGCGTAGTCACGTCGGAAGCGCATTCGACGGTTCCCACTGCCCCCATGAGAACCCAACCTAACCGTGTTTGCTAGGCTATAGGTTCCGATGGTTCGCCTCGTCGGAGTCCTGCCATTGCGATGACTGCATAAACGTCTGCTCCCAACAGGAGCTCTACCGGATCCTTGGACGAAAACTCCGGATCCGCAAGGTACAGCCCAGTGAGATGCGGCCACGACGCCGGTGAATTTGTCACGGTGCCGCTATACATTGACAGCCGCGGAAGCACGAGTGACGACACAGTGATTGCGTATTGTCTGTTTCGCGCATTAACGTTCAACGAAACGCGACCGCGGGCTGTTCCCGAGTTTTGTCCCCCGACGCCGTATATTGCCACGGAGGTCGGCGTTCGTTGCAAGCGCAAACGTTGCGCGAGAGACTCAGCTACCAACGTGGTTTCAGAGCCTGAGTCAAGAAGCGCACGAACGGGGTGCAGTTTTCCGGAGGAGTCCTTGACGAAAACGCGGACTGTGGCCAAGAGCACTGACGCACACCCCTTGGGAACGCTCGTTGCCACGTTGACGGCCGACGCTTGCCCGGCGCCTTGCTCCTGTCGCGCAGTGGAGACGTAAGCGTCGTGGAGCAGGGAATGATGCTTCCCCTGGCACCTGCTGCACACCTTTTCGGAACCGCACTCCGACGCTTGATGCCGACCGAGGCAGTTAAAACACCTCCCCAATGACGTCGCGAGTTGCCGTCGTTCCTTTGCGGATTTTTGTAGGAAACGCTCGCACGAGCCGAGATAATGAGGCCCCTTGCAGGCCGGGCACAGGCGGTTGTTCGCGGCACTTCCTGGATGAACGATCGCGGCCTGAGCATTTCGTACCGCGCGAGCTGCAGGTTTGTTGGACGAACACGGCGGAATTTCCTTGAGCGCGTCTTGAGTTCGCAACTGTTCTTGCAGAAACTCTCTCAAGTCCTCGTACGACGGGGGCTCGGAAGATTTACTGAGGGTCGACTCCCATTCTCGCCTGGTCTTGTGGTCCAATAACTCGACTACCAAGTGCACGAATAAGTCCTCGCCTCGCGCGATCGGGCGGCCGATTCCCTCCATTGCGCCGACGGTGGAGAGCACACCGTGGAAGATCCGACGCAGATCGTTCGCGGAGTCCGGTCTCATACGCGGTAACGCGGTGAAGGACGCGAGATATGATCGCACTAGAAGCCGCTTGTTCTCGAAGTGTTCCGTGAGAATTGACCACGCTCGCTCAAAGTTTTCGCCCGTCGTCGGTAAGTTGCGCAGAAGGCCTTCGGCATCGCCAGTCACACACGATTTTAAATAGTGGAGTTTCTCTACCTTGTTTGTAGTGGCCTCATTGTACACCAAGGCGACGAACAAGTCACGGAAGGACGGCCATTCCTCGAATTTGCCGCTGAACTTGGGAAGCTCGATCCGGGGCAAGGATGAGCGCTGGGTGACTTGCTCTGCCCTTGCCTCCCCCTGCTTGGCCTCCCCTTGCGCTGCTGTGGGCGGGAACTGCGGCTCCACCTGGGCGAGATGAGCCCGCTGTTGTGCGTAGCATGCCTCTACCGTGCTGTAAAGGTCACCTACAACGTAATCGGAGGTGCTGAGCTCCGACCTAAACTCCCTCATGAGTTTGTAGTGCTGGGACTCGAATTTCGACCACTTGTTTTCCAGCAGCGGTAAAGTGGCTCGGATTAGGTCCACCGAGACCTTGTCCAGCCCGTGTTTCTTCACGTTCTCCCACGTGCGGGCGATGCGCCCGTGCAGCTCACGTTGGGATTCGAGAAGTTGCTCCATGTCTAATGTATCCTCTTCGTTTCTGTTACAGCACTCTTAATCACTCCACGAATGCCGAATACCACGAGGTCGTGGCAATATCCGGCTCGAAGGACCAGAAAATGTGAAGTAACGCACGAGCGCCGTGAGACTTCGCGTTGCACGGAAAACGTTTCCGTTGAGAACTTCGGATGTGAAGGAAAATACACACGCTCTCGGGTTTAGATTTAAAGAACAATCTGCCTTGCACAGATGACTTTATTGAGACGCGAGTCTGGAAGCTAACGTAGCTGTACAGTTTTGGCACGATGCGATGATTTTAGACACTTCTGAGACACTCTATTAACCTTGCAGCACTGAGGCGAAAAAGGAGGGCGAGCACGCCGTTACAGGTGCTTATATCCCTTCGACCTCTAGAGGATTTAAACTTTTAACGAAATTGGCGAGATTTCGGCCAATGGCAGAACGCCGCGGATCCTCTAGAAGTCGAAGGGCCCTCAGTTGCGTGCGGGATGAAGGGTGAGACGCGCGCGCGCTTGCGCGCGTTCGGGCGCCTGCGCTCTGGGCGAGCGACCGGCCATGTGCTTCACGCGTCAGCAC
The DNA here is from genome assembly GCA_963942575.1 of Priocnemis perturbator. NCBI lineage: Eukaryota > Metazoa > Arthropoda > Insecta > Hymenoptera > Pompilidae > Priocnemis > Priocnemis perturbator. Next base: position 3,094,106 of record OZ012643.1, on the reverse strand, counting down.
TGCGCAGCCGCAACGCTCGCCCCCATTGCCGATGGCCCGCGATCTTTAAACAAAAAGTATTCGATATTTTCCCAAGTTTCTAAAAGCCTTGAGATACATGAGTGCCGTGAAAGCCATCGTGTTTCGGATAATTTCAGAATCTTACAGTTCGATTCCTGACAATCCGCAAAAATAGCAGATCGCTTTGGACTACAGTTAACAAAGTTCGTTAATTGCTTTACAAAGTCCTCACATTTACCTGGAATCATCTTGCATGCAGTATTGGCGACTAACGCTACGGAATGGCACGGGCATGGCAATGTTTTAACATGTCCAGACTTTTCCTCTAGCTTTTTTTTAAATGATGATTTTTTCCCTGTCATAACGCTTGCATTGTCACATGACAGGGCAACAATATTTTGAAATGGAATTTCTAATCTATACATTTCGTTTTGAAATGCTTCAAACAATTTGTCGGCGCCACAATTTTTTGCATCAAGATCGATCAATTTCAGTAATTGTGAGACAATATGTGAAGTGTCAGGATCAACATATCGAACATGAAACGTCATCCATTTCGTATTAGAAATATCACATGTTTCATCAATAAAAACACTGAATTTAGTATTCTGAAGTATGCTCGCAACACGTTCAGTTTCAACCGGACAGACGACGTTTGAAATAATATTTTTACATTTCGTTTCCCCCATTGTCACACTTTGCAATATGTCAGAATCTTTTCCCACGGTTTGAAAGAAAGTTAGTAATTCAGATGCTGTTGAAAACGAAATATTCTTTTCTGCGATCAACATAGCGAATTGAATTTCTGCTTTTTCTTTCGCATGTCAAAACATACATTACTGTCGTCCTTCATACAAACATCTTTGTCTGTTCCTTTTTTTTCTAAACATGCTTGTTCTTTTGCCAGATGCATTGCGGATTCTGCATGCCGATAAATAGCAGCCACTCTTGCAATTATTTCTGTTTCACAATATCGGCAAAAAGCTAATGTCGAGTCGTTTGATACTTCGCATAGCCATGGTTGAAATGTTACAATTTCTAACCATTGCTTACGAAATTTTCGTGTCTGGACAAGTTTTTGCCGAATTATAACTGCTTATGTTCACAACTGAATTTTCTTTTATATTTGTTGTGAGACTCTGAGAATCCGCATGTCTGGAAATATTCGTGTCACATGACAAATGTTTCTGACATACAATACAATTAAATAAATTATCATTTAATGGTACTTTGCGTACCCAAGAACTGTATCTACTATCGCGAAGCCATGTGTCACAAAATTTTCGCTTTTGCCTGCTTTTTAGCGAATCACTCATCATTGAAGTGTAAATTCAAAAAGGAACTAACCAAAATGTATTTTAACAATAAAACTAATATAAATAATTGCCCACAACTAATTTTACTAAAAGCAACAAAAAGCAAAAAAGGAATTATTGATTAAGAACAAAAATTAATTCGCGCAAAATACCGTACAATTAGTACCAGCAATATAGAATATTTTTACTCACGTGCCACAAACGCTCCTGCGTGACCATGCGCGACTGACTTGGAAACGTAAAAAATTGAAGAAAGCAGTCGTTACCATACACCGAGAAACTTCCAAAAGTACTGCAGTATGTGTGTGTTTTGATGCAACGGAATATAGGAACGAGCGCGTCCGTGCCATCCACACGCGCACGCACACTCTGCTACATTTATAAAGTAGGCAATCGTTTGCGATAACGGACCGCGTGTCAATCCGATCATGGAATCCATTATGTCCGGTAAGTAATGCATATATCATTACAATTCTTCTTTAATTTTTATACAATTAAGGTGACCAGTCGTCCTCCTTAAGGAAGGACAATCCTTCTTTTGTAAATTCTGTCCTTCCTCCAAAAGTTTCCTCCCACATGTCCTCCTTTTTGAGACTCCTGTTAAAGACTAATGTAATGAATGCTTGTATTTCTAACCAAAATATAATCGAATTTATGTGTCGCTTTCTTTCTTCTCGCAGAAACAGAACGAGAGAAAGCGGGAGAGGGTGGCTCCGGGGAGCAGCAGCAGCAGCTGCCGCCCCTGCCGCAACACCAGCCCCAAATGCCACAGCAGACTGAAGCGATGGAGCCTGCTTTACTGCAATTTTGCCAGTTTTTGCAACTGCAGCAGTTGCACCGACAACAATTTGTGCAGCAGCAGGAGCAGGAGCGATTGCACCTACTGCAGCAGTTGCAGTTGCAGCCCCACCAGCATCTGCAACTGCTGCAGTATATGCAATCGCTGCCTCACCAGGCACATGAACAGCTGCAACAACAACAACAGCGGCAGCAACAACAGCAGCAACAACAGCCATAGGAACAGATGCAACTGCTGCAGCAGCCGCCCAAGCAGCAGCAGCAAAAAGGAAAAAGTAAATATAATATCAATATTTACCGTATTGTTATTGCATTAGTGGCCCATGCACGAGCAAGCTCGATCACGAATGGGCTACATGAGTCGAAATTACATAGTATCTATTATAGATGTGTTTCATTTATTATATGTGTGTACCTTTATGTTATAGGGAAGAAAAGGAAGGGAGCCGGCGCCCTGAAGGCCGCGTGGAGGCAGAAGCGGGGAGGCCGAGGGGGTGGCCGAGGTGGTGGCCGAGGTGGTGGCGGGCAAACAATTATTTACCAATATTACAAATAAAAGTATAATATAAATCGCTTTTTCTTATTCTTTTATAAAACGTCAATATACCTACCCCATTTCTTTACACATATCCCATCAGCACTGTAATTTAATAAATTAAAAATGTGGTACAATAGGGCTACCGGCGATGGTCCACAATAAAAAAACCGAACGCGCTAGTCGTGGCACCTCATGGGTGGCGTGGAAGACCACGTGAAAATGTATATTTGGAGAATAAAATACTTATACTAGCAGATTCGTAGAATGTTCCTGTGTTCGAATGCATTACACGCATTGGAAGCTTCATTGGGTGATAAAATATAAGTAAAGGTCACATAAATAACGCAATGCGTGCATACATCATTCATACACAATACAGTTAAATATTATAGAAGTATGTTTAAAATATTTGTAAGTGAATATCGCTTACCGTGGTGTAGTTGTTAGAAAGAAAAAAAAGATCAGCCTTCCTGGGCGCGAACCTCCAACGAAAGTGTCTAACGATGTCGCAGATGGGTGTAGCTTAACCAACGAGCTACTCGTGCTGTTGGCTTATCGTTCAATATTTTTCAAAGTACGGTGCACACAGACTTTCAATAAACTCGAAATAACTTAATTCCCTTTATTTGTACATTGCTCTCTCGCATGCAAAAACATAGAGCATCGTATAACTGACTGGCAATATCAAGAAAACGCAATTATTTTAAGTATTCAATAAGTTATTACACGAAATATGTCGTAAATATCGGTTTTTATTTATTTGCACTACGACGCACACTACCAAAAAATCTAAAAAAAATTGGTGTTACTACTTATGCCAATACTTCACTACAGCATTTATAAATATTCTGTGGGTCGGAAACTTCAACACGTAATTGGAATTTTTCGTGTTTTTGGGGGGTTTTTGATTTTTTATGCTTAGGATTTGCTAGACAAAAATCTGCAAAAATTCCCAACCATAAATTCACATGTTCTGAATATTCTCAAATTATTTCAGAATTTTTCCGCGCCGCTAAATACGAAAAATGGGTTAAAAACTGATTTTTCTATTTCCCCTATAACTACCCTTCTGATGGAGGTAGAGGGTTGAAACTTGGCATAGAGCGTTTTTCTTTTGATCCCCTATCGAATGACGCCTTGCCAGATAAATTTGGTACAAGTGCATTTTTTACTATTTCAGCCGGCTCAACGCTCAGCCGAAAAGTGAATTCGGTACCGCTGTCGCATGCCGAACGAAGCACGTGCGTGCGATCGTGGTGGAAAGAAGACGGAGCATAATTCTGTGTCTCTTTCTTTTGGGTGCGCGCGCAGCTTCTGACGTCATTTTATTCTACATTGGTAGAAAGAAGACGAGAAGCATAGCGCCTTCCTTGTCCTCGACGGTACGCGCGCAGCTTGTGACGTCATTGTACTCTACATTGATAGAAAGAGAAAGAAGACGAGAAGTATAGCTCCTTCCTTGTCTCTACGTACGGTGCGCGCGCAGTTTCTAACGTCATTTTTCTCTACATTGGTAGAAGAAAGACGAAAAGCATAGCTCCTTCCTTGTCTACGTACGGTACGCGCGCAGCGCTCACGGACACGGCACGCATACAACTCTCGCCTTCCCCCACCACGCGTGCCGCAATGCGGCAGGATGCCACTTCTGAGATCACTGCCCTCAGGCCGCCTTGAGAATGCTGCGACGATGATTGGTCGGCATCACGGCATTCCCAAGCAGTATGTTAAATATCAGTTTCGCTTCTTTAACCCTCGGACTCCCGACTAAAAATGAGACACGCACTCCCGCGATGGGCTAAATTTGCCCGGCCTGCACATAGGCAACCCAACATGCAGCCGGTAATGCCACACGTGACAAAACTACTTTTTACTCGACGTTACCATTGAAGCGAAAAGTGATGACTGAAAGGGCATGAAAATAAATGTATAAAGCAATGGTTACATTTATATTATTTATTGCATGAAAATCTTATTTTCTGGGTACATACATATTTACATTCTTCGTGGTGTTTTCAATTTGTTTATAAATTGTTTACAAAATGTTTCGAACAAATTTTAAATTTTCGCCCACGAACATTTCCACGGCGTTGCAAAGTATTTTACACATTGTCAACAATTTGTTTATAAATTGTTTATAACATTTTTTGAACAAAATTGAAATTTTCGCCTATGAACATTCCTACGACGTTGCAACGTATTTTACACATTATTAACGATTTGTGTCAAAAAATCTTATAAACGATTTGTGTCAAAAAATCTTATAAACAATTTATATACAAATCGTTAATAATGTGTAAAATACTTTGCAACGTCGTAGGAATGTTCATAGGCGAAAATTTTAATTTTGTTCAAAAAATGTTATAAACAATTTATAAACAAATTGTTGACAATGTGTAAAATACTTTGCAACGCCGTGGAAATGTTCGTGGGCGAAAATTTAAAATTTGTTCGAAACGTATTTTACACATTATTAACGATTTGTGTCAAAAAATCTTATAAACAATTTATAAACAAATCGTTAATAATGTGTAAAATACTTTGCAACGTCGTAGGAATGTTCATAGGCGAAAATTTTAATTGTGTTCAAAAAATGTTATAAACAATTTATAAACAAATTGTTGACAATGTGTAAAATACTTTGCAACGTCGTGGAAATGTTCGTGGGCGAAAATTTAAAATTTGTTCGAAACATTTTGTAAACAATTTATAAACAAATTCAAAATACCACGAAGAATGTAAATATGTATGTAGCCAGAAATTAAGCAAAAATTTTTATTTTGTTCAATATGTTGTAAACTATTTATAAACAAATTGTCAACGTCTAACATACATTCTAATATCGCTAAAATGCACGTAGGCAAACATTTTAACTTTACTCAAAAAATGGGTTGACAATTTTCAGGCTTCGGGTTCAATTGACCCATCTTGATTACCGTGTCGCATTTCTGATATCGGCTATGCAAGATTTTACAGAAATAATATAAGCAAAAAATTCATCATTTCATATACGTCGAGAAGTGTATCAGTGGTGACGCCGAGTCGGTAACCGTCGCTTTACAGTTTCGGAACTGTGTCGTCACATTGACTCCTGTGGCGTGCAACATTATAGAATGCTGTGTATGAAGGGTTGCCGCTCTTTAGGCGCCGAAAAAGTGACCCATCGTGGGAGTCCGAGGGTTAATGAAGTGCGGTCAATTCTTTCTAACTATACATTAAGGCGCGGGTTTCGGGAAGCGATAAAAAGAAAGAAATGCGAGAACTAAGACCTATTGTTCGCGTTGGAACGAGTAAGCTAGTTCACGTGGAATAGGGATAGCCGCGGGAGCGTGTGTGGGTGTAACTTCGATATTTAGAGGCGTCACAGAATTTATTATTTATCACAGCCGCGAACTTATTGTTAAACGGACTTCGTCAAATCACTCGTTACAAGACTGTGGAGCGTTGAGCACGTGGTGCGCCGTGCGTCGTGTTTCGTCGTATTAACTGCTCTCAGAGAGCGGGGCCACGACTAGCGTCCTAGCAAGCGACGAATCGCAGTCGTGGGTGAAGGGATAGAGGAGAAATCCTCTGACCGAGAGAAGGACTCGCACGGGAGGACCGTTGCGGTCCGTGGAAAGGAAGGAATCCGAAAGGTCGCCTAGTGCGCACGATGGGATTCGTCGCAGCAACCCAGAAGGAGAATTTGCCGGAGAAGGAAAGCTTCGGTTCAGTAATGGAACTCGAAGGAAAGCTTCGGTTCAGTAATGGAACTTGAAGGAAACACAAAGTAGAATAGAGGTAGAATAACGCAGATTCTCACCTTGAGAAACCAAGATGGCTACTCACTCGAAAGGGCCACGACGCACGACGGCACACACGTGTTGATCTCTCAACGGACGGAAGAAGACGACGCAGGAAGAAGGAAGCGGGACATGCCCCCGCTGATCCTTCATTAGTCACGCACGTAAACGGCGGATGGCGTTACTGATAGTCCGCAACGCCAATCAGCGGAAAGTCGCAACATACGCTACACGCCACAGTCCTATTGTCTACGCGCGCGGTAACGCAAATTAGCCTTAAAACTAAACTATATAAAAGTAGGGAGCTGCCTATACGCAAACGGCTCCCGCTACGCGCAAGTAGCGAGGCTAACGCGCCAACGACTTTAAATCCCCAACACCTATGGATAATTAAAAACGTAAGAATATATTAATAAACGAAGGTTCTGTACAATTAATGCTATGATGAAAACAAGACTCTAAAAGTAAGACGCAAAAAGTAAATAAACAACAACGGCACGATTTAAACGTAACGGCTTAAGGAGGTAATGAGCTAAACCTATTGTAATGCTAATTTAACTAATCCTAATCGCTCGTAAAGTAAATTATAAAGTAAAGACGTCACGCGTCATCCTAAAGTAAAGAGAATATAAGTAGAAATGAATATAGAATGTGGAAATGCGCTTCAAAGAAAGGCCTTCCACGGTCCGGTCAAACGACAAAACTAATCCTAATCGCTCGTAAAGTAAATTATAAAGTAAAGACGTCACGCGTCATCCTAAAGTAAAGAGAATATAAGTAGAAAGGAATATAGAATGTGGAAAAGCGCTTCAAAGAAAGGCCTTCCACGGTCCGGTCAAACGACGAAAGAGCACGTGTGCGAAAATGGTAATGAGGTAATGTTTACTTGTCACTGTACGGATCGGAGTTGCGTAATAGAAGAAGTACCGGACCGTCGTCGGCCTAATTACACTGTCTAGCACGTATTTTACTTCGTGACATCTGTTGGGTGATTCTTACAGATTTTGATGCTCTAAATCCGAATCTGGAACCCGTTCCTTTCCCTCACCCTCAGTTTTTGAGAAAATGAATTTTGAAAAAATACACCTTTTTTCGACTTTGAACAACAATTCTGTTGAAACTATAAAAGATAGACAGATTCCATTAGTTGCAAAAAATTCAGTAGACATTTTTGCATAAATAGGTATGAATCGTTTTTGTAATATCAATTTACAAAGATGTTTAAATAATAGTGGAATTGGGCAAGACACGTTTTGCGCGCCTATTTTGGGACACTTTTTTCACATTTTTGTCAAAATGGTGGGTCTAGCGTAAATTCCAATTACACTGAACGATAGAGCAGACATTTTTCTATAGAAATCCATCATCAGACTATGCGAAATACGTTTTGGCTTTGCACTGGAAAATATTAAAGATACTCGTACGTGTCACGCAACGAGCGCAGGGAACTTGGCGCGTGTGTGAGCGGCGCTCGGGCCACTCCGCAGGGGAGCGCGGTCAATACAATAATGTCGGAGAACCACTGCGCTCGTTGCGTGACACGCATGACTATTTCATTTTCCTGTGCAAAGCTAAAACGTATTTCGCAGAATCTGATGATGGATCTCCGTAGAAAAATGTCTGTTATATCGCTCAGTGTAATTGGAATTCACCCTAGACCAACCATTTTTACGATAATTTGAAAAAAGTGTCCCAAAATAGGCGCGTAAAACGAGTCTTGACCAATTCAACTATTATTTAAACATCTTTGTCAATTGATATTGCAAAAACGATTCATACCAATTTATGCAGAAATGTCTGCTGAATTGTTTGCGACTAATGGAATCTGTCTATCTTTCATAGTTTCAACAGAATTGTTGTTCAAAGTTGAAAAAAGGTATTTTTTGTTCAAAATTCATTTTTTCAGAAACTGAAGGTGATGGAAAGGAACGGGTTGCAGATTCGGTTTTAGAGCATCGAAATCTATAAGAATCGCCTAACAGATATTACGAAGTATAAAAAAAGTCAAAATTTGTTGGATAGTGTTATCGCACCGCAGCAGCCCCCTCACCCCGCTCCGGCCGGCCCCGGAACTACTCGGTCCGCCCGATGCCGAACGGGTCGGGCCGTGGGGAGCCGAAAGTGCGAGTGGTGCCGGGCGGCATGTCGCTAGGTCTTGATAAGAAATGAATAAATAATAATGTAAATGTGATTTTTTAAAAAATATGTCAGGATATTGTTTTTGTTCTGTTAAAAGATATATTTTGTAAACTTGTGCGATTGTAAACTTAACATAAATGCACAATATCATAAAACATAATACAAGTATATATATTAAAATGATTAAATAAATACAGTGATTTATAAATAGTTTAAATGTAAAAATATTTACAAAATTAATTTGTTTAGGGCAGTATACAAATATTTAAAGAGACGATAGTAGCTTCTCTTAGAGTAGCTCCTGTCCGCTTCAATTTGAGTAAAGAAAGCAGCATAACTCCATCTCGTTGACGTACTTCATCCCTGTTTCTGCAACAGAGTAAAATAGAAAATTATCATTTAAAACTAAGACAATAAAATGGGCATTGAAATAAAAAGAAGTTAAATCGTACAGAAGGATGGAAGAAGTAATTAATTTTTATTATAGAAACATATAAACTATTTTATACCCCCATATGTAAATGAAATACAAACATGCAATTGAAGAAATATCAAAAAGAACAACCATGCAAATAACAATCTAATGTACAAAACTGTATCACAAAACTAAAACAATCACAGCCATTAAATCCCAGAGTGCAAGTTTCCATATAAATAATGTTTCCAAAACATTCATTTGTCATCGTGATTAGCAACTCTCGTAACATAATTTTTGTCGAAATTTAAAATGTTCGTGCAATCTTTTAATAGACGAAAACAACAGTTAATGTTATCTGTTTATGTCCTATAAATAATCCCATTTATTTACTTTCCTTCTAAAAAATTGGTCAGTTTGAAGTTATGAGATTTGCTAACAAGGGTGATGAATTGTGGCATCTAAATGGAAAAGGCTGTAAGAACCAATAATTGAAAAAGTGTGTAACCGTACCGCTTGTACGCCTACATGCACGCATTACTACTTAAACTTAGCGCCTGCGTAGTACCGCCAGGTGAACTGCGTGCGTGTGGGCACGCGTGTTATACGCCACGCATAGCCCCACCCTTCTTCAACATACTTTAGTGTCGGGCCACGAACATAGGTGGTACCCGAATTTTCACAATTGATTGTGCGCGTAATGCGATTTATATATAGGCGGGAAAGCGAGGCAAAAGCGTTCTATTCTACGAACCAGTGTACGTAAGAGCACGCTACGGCTGTGACTTGTAAACCGCACACGAGGAGCACGCTGCAGCAGTCGTCCTCTCATCATCATACCGTTACGCTGTGACACCGGACACAACCTAGGAGATTGGCCGAGGTCTACCCAGTCACTCAAGTTGGATCTATGCCGAAGTCTTCATACGAATGCGAGCGAAACACGGCAGTACAAGGGAGTTAAATATTCACCCGTCTTCGACAGTACTAAAACAGCTACGGCGCGGATCTTGTCACTGAGCGCCTCACTAGGGGAGTCACACGTCGATATTTCTCATATCGTGGCATTGACGCAAATTCAATAAGGAGTAAAAATAGAACCGTAGATTCACTTCAAACTTGTTATTTCTCGCGAGCCGCCTCCCCAGCTGTACCGGTGGGATACGAACGTAGCGTCACGTGGGATAGTTCCACACTAGATTTTACATTTAGGCTTAGCGCCACTAGAATCAGAAAGAGCAAAACCGAACTCCCGGCCAGCTTAGCGCTCCTGCAGAACGTTATCGCTCTCTTCTGGTTCTTGTGAGTTAACCTACGAGGAGACAGAGGAATCTCCTGGCTGGCCATCGCCCCCCACGGATACTCTTAAGTCTTCCTAGTAGGCAGTTTGTAATCAACAAACGTAATACAGGACTTCACTAGGACGATAGACCAAGCGCCCGGCTAACCTAACAGTGTCCCGCCATTTGATCGTATTCATAACGAAGGAAATCCTGTAGACAGATACTAAGTATTCACACATAAAATCCAGCTTCACAGAGATCTGAGTCCGAACCAAATTACAATAGAAATAGGACACGGAATAGTAGAAGGCGAACTGACCTAACGCACGGCCCCTACAGACATACCATCCGCCTACAGGTCTTCGTTCTAGCCCATGCATTCCCAAATTTAGAGGCACATGAAAATATTGCAGTTCGTATTGATAACAGATCTCCTATTGGAAACTATCTTCACTGACGCTACGTTTTAGTAACTCAGTGACAAGTATAGAATCACGACCTCGTATAAATACAAGCGATACCCGCACATTTTTCTTTGTATGAATTTTTCTGAACAATATAATTATACTTTCTCAAAACTAATTCCTTTTGTCATCCGCCCAGTGGTCGAACCCACAGACACTTTTGTGTCAACCAAGAATAAGTAGAATAGTAACCGCTACTTTTCTTATATACCTATATCATTTTCCGTGGCATAAGTGCGGCCGGACCCTCAGGGAAACGCTCTCTTCACGAGACAACTGCGTCCGACCGATACCACTTCGCTGAGGAAAAATCCGGTTACAAGTGTTTCTGTACTGTTTAACAATCTACATATGTGCCATCGCCAATGCAATGTACATCAAAGTAAGTGAGTTGTGACTTGTAAGTGATAATAATATAATATAAGCTGTTATTAGTAGTAGTCAATACTTATTAGTAAATGTCCTACAAGATAAAATATTCATTGTACATACCATTACGTTGTTGTTTTCGAACACTTCGATCTCACTACTTAAAGCATTATTTAATTTATCTTCAGTTGGATCTTTAGTACCTATAACAATTTATTACATATTCTATTTTTTAAATAGAAGATTATGAATTTTCTCATAATAAAAGTTTACAAAATGAAGGAAACATTAAATTTATTCAAATAAATTAATGAGTGTAGTATATTGAAAATTATACCCTCAGAAGTAGCTGAAAGTATTAATGGAAATGAATTAATCCTGAAGCTTGCCCAATCTTTACGGCCACGATGAAAGCATTTCTTCTCAAAGTGGTAATCACAAATAAAACTTCTTCCAGTGGGATAAAAATTGTCCTGATTAATACCTTCTGATCAATTTTCTTAATAATTGTGGGCTTTTCAAAGGAAACCTGTACAGAAGGTTTCAGTACTAACTCATATTTGACATAAAATATTTTTTTAAAGCACTTATATTTCAAATTTGTATTGATACTATCTTTCCTGTTCAGTGTCATTCTTAAACTAGTTTAATTACCTGTAGATAGATTCCTTTGATTAGAATGATTTTATGTTGTCGCCACTGTCATGTTTACAAGAATCTGAATACACCTTTTAAAATTATGGTCTTCTGCCTTTCGGTACTTTGATATCTTAGCGATCTCTGAAATTCTGAAAAGAAATATGATAAATGAAGGCCTTAAAATGTTCAACATTGATTTACATATAGAACTTCTCCGATAAATTGTCAAATAACAAAATGAATGTAATACGTCTTTCATGATATGGAAAACAGTCATGACAGAAGCTCTCCTTTCACATATCCTGTGTCTCATCATCTTGGTTATTCAATGCAGTTTCAAATATTGTGTAAAAATTTCTTGACAACACGGCATCTGAAACTGGGGGTCCTGATGTTAGATGAACTACGGCCCGGCGTTACGTTTTCAAATTTTTGAGCCCTCGTATGAGGCTTGCGCAAGCATTGAGAAATCTAGCCCATACGAGTGGACCTTTTTGGGCAGTAATGTTAATAGTTTTCCGTCTCCGGGCCGTAGCAGACCGACAAACCTTGGGATTACCAGCGCCAGGGTGCGCACGTGTGTGTGTGCGTGAGCGTGTGCGTGTGTGCGTGTGCGTGTGCGTGTGCGTGTGCGTGTGCGTGGGCGTGTGCGTGTGCGTGTGCGTGTGCGTGTGCGTGTGCGTGTGCGCGTGCGTGTGTGTGTGTGTGTGTGTGTGTGTGTGTGACGGGAACGCTTTAGTTTAAGTGAGCGCAAAGACTCAGAAGTTATAGAAACTTGCGTATACATATGTGTATATACTTGTGCTATTCCGGGAAGGTACGGTGAAATCACAGACACTGTTTACTCGTCTAACTCTTTATTATGACTGACTGGCGGTCCTTCCTTGGTACACGCGTCAACCTCACACACACACGCACGCACTCGCACACACATTCGTCCTCCCCTCTCCTTAACTCTACCGCTGTCGCGATACATATACTACACTCCTCTCCGCTTAGTTTGCGTCTAGGCGCGCTTCCCTGCCTTGCGTTGCGATTCGTGCCGACCTACGTAACGGTTCTTTCCCGTCCCCTTCCTTATGACCCCCTTGCCATCCCGAAGTTTCCGACGACCCATTTCCCGACTCCGCACGCGTCAGCTGATCAAGGTGTCGTTTGACCAACTCCCCCGTCTCTAATTTTACCCTGTACTCTTTATTATGACTGACTGGCGGTCCTTCCTTGGTACACGCGTCAACCTCACACACACACGCACGCACTCGCACACACATTCGTCCTCCCCTCTCCTTAACTCTACCGCTGTCGCGATACATATACTACAATACTAATTACATATTATTTCCGTTACATACGCAAAGCCTGAAAGACTTTTAAGTTCATTCTTTGTAAATGGTTATCGACAACAGATGCGCATTTCTAGTTCAACTATATATATTCTTAGCGCCGATCGCCTCCCGTAAATGTTAAAGGACGAAACGCGTAGTATACGACGATCTCTCCTAACCCTTTGGCCTATAACCACGAGTCTGACTCGTGGTAAAGAATTTGTGTCATAAACAAAAACCACGAGTTTAACTCGCGGTAAAGAATTTGTGTCATAAACGAAAACTACGAGTCTGACTCGTGGTAAAGAATTTGTGTCATTAACGAAAATCACGAATCTGACTCCTGGTAAAGAATTTGTGTCATAAACGAAAACCACGAGTCTGAAAGTCTGAACAGCTGAATGGCACGGCGCGCGATCGACTTACTCGTTTACTATGGCACGCGGAATTGGCAGATACCGTGTAGGCCAAGGGGTTAAAGCCGGCTAAAAGAAACGTTCATTTGTTCTTTTCTCAGTTTGCACAAAGTCCCTTTTCTTTTTAATTACTATTAATCCTCGGACGATCGACGAATATAAGCGCGACACGGCGGGTCACGCTGGGTCCATTTACACCCCAGCCTGTCGAGCTGCAACCTGTATACATGGGTATGCCGGTAAAGACAATCGTTGCAAAAGTTAGTCGTACCGCATGTTATCCATGAAGCGCAAAGTGACGTCACTCAGGTGAAGGAAAGAAATGTATAAAGCCGGGATTCCACATATGTTATTTATTCGACAAAAATCGTATTTTCTGGCTACATTTATAATTGTTCTTGATGTTTTCAAATATTTTATACGATGTTTACAATTTGTTTATAATATGTTCCGAGTAAAACTTACATTTTTTCCTAGTTACATTTTAACGTCGTTACGGTCTGTTGTAAAATTGTTTGTTACGTCCTCGTTTTTGGCACCCTGCGTTCACCGGGTATACCGGGGATCGAGGACGGACGGAAGGATGGATCGCACCGAAAGGGGCTTCGTCCGTCAGTGGAGCGGCTCACTGACTTATCGCGGAATGTGAAAAGAGCGCGTCCGAATGGTTACGGCTGTACCGTTCGTAGCCTCGGCGGGGGTTTAACCGGCCTACTATTTACTTTAATCTGTGTGAACGCGTCCGAATGGTTACGGCTCTACTGTTCGTAGCTTCGGCGGGGGTTTAACCGGCCTGCTGGTTATCCTAATGGGTATACATGCGTGGGGAAGAAGGGAAAGGGGATTCGCCAACGTCTTGATGATACTCAGTCGGGCTTTATTGCGGAATTGTTACCGTTACACGTTAATTTAATACTTCGATGTCGGAGTCCTCATAGATCTCCGTGACCGTGACGGTGGACGGGACTCCTTGAACTAGGTCGCGCAGATATGCGGCGGCCAGGTATAAATAGTGTCTGCTGTGTTCGTCGTCGCAGATATAGGGATCGGCGATGCCTTCTGCCGGGATAGGTTCGGGAGGAAGGTTTGGTTCGGGGTGTGGATAGGTGAATAGTTGGGGCAGGGCTGAGGTCCCGGTTTCGGTCTGGTTGGCCAGATATTCCCTGAGTCGGGCTCGTTCCTTTCGGGTCTGCACTCGGCGTCCGGCACGGGGGCTCTTCCGGCGAGATCTCCGGCGGGAACCTACGCGACGGTCGGCTCTTAGTGGCGGTTCATAGACGGCGAAACTGCGGAGGTTTCGGCTTGTTCCTATTCACTTACCCGGGGGTTTTCCTATGTCCGGGAGAGCGGTCGACTGGGCAGTAAGCGCGGGGTGCAGGAAACCAGGGAAGCTTCCCAGCTACCTCGCTGCTAGTCGCCTTATTCAGAGGGCTCGATCCCGGTGTAGTGCAGGAGCTGCCACGGGGGAGGCCAGGGAGGCGTCCACGCTCGCAGGTCGCTCGACAGTCGCTGGGGTCCCTGGGTAGGAATGGATGTGTAGCCGAAGCTGCCGAGTAAAGAGTGTACCGGTAGCTGAATGAGTTATCGCGGAGATTCGGTGACGTCGTGGTGGTCGTTGGTTCGGGGTGCCTCAAGGATGGTCGGATATTTCTTGGGGGTCGTTGGGGAGTAACAGAGGCTGATGATTATTGTAATTACCTGTTGTTTGCTGTTGAACTATATTTACGGCGAAACACCTTCTCGAAGTCTACAAGTACTCTTACTGAGTTAGTTATTGGCTGCGGGGAGCCTGATGGTAAAACGCTTATGAACTTGTTCCCGAACTGAGTTGACGTGACTGTAGTATTGGCAATTGTGATGATTGCTCTATGGCTCCGCGCTTATTTAAATAGTAGATTTAGCTGACGGTGGTTAGGCGCTTCGCGGAACTGGTATCGGCGTTTTCGGATCTCTATTGTCGCGGATTGCTGATCGTTTATCGGGTGATCAATCCGCGAGCTGCTTCGGCGTCAGCTTCCTTATATTTCTATTGGTCTATTGTGCTCGGCATTGTGCGCGGTTGCAAGGTTATTCCTTCACGTGGCGCGGGCGGGCGTCAGCGTTACGTGAAGGAATTTCGGTGGCGCGGTGCACCGGCTCTTATTTCGTCTATGCGCGACTCACTGCTAATGGGAGGATACGCGGTGCGGTGAGCCCGTTGCGAGAATATGGTCATAGAAAAGGCGGGTGGAGGACGCAGGACGTAACAGTTAACAATTTCTTTATAAATTTTGTACATAATGTTTTTAGCAAAATTTCCATTTTCGCTCAGGAACATTTGAATGATGTTACAATGAGTTTCAGAAATTGTTAACAATTTTTGTTTTTTTTTAACGTGGGGGAAATCTTCAAAAGACACCCCGCTCCACCAGAGGTAGTGCCTCAGTTTCACGCTACCCCTGGTTGTGCAGGGTAGTGCCGGATTTTTACCGGCTAAAGCCGTCGTTCTCGGCCGGGTTGAGGGCGGTCTCCTGCGAGTCGCGCGCGACATACATGCACGCACACACACATACTCACACGAGTGTCAGCAGATTTGGGCTCGCGTTGGAAAAGTGCTTGCAGGGGTGGCGAAGGAGCATATGTGTGCGTGCCGTGTCTCCGTACGGTGCGGACACCAACGCGCAGCGCTCACAGAGACACGGCACGCCCACATGTGCCCCATTGTCACCACCGCAAGCACTTTTCCAGCTCGAGCCCAAACCTGCAACTCACTCCTATACAACAATATATAAAAATCTTTACAATAAATAACAATATTTATAATAACTATTAATAATTACAATTTGCAACTGTATGTACACGAAGCCGGTCGTTGCAGAATTAATTGCTTCTCGCAAATATTTTACACGAAATCGCATGGAAAACGAGAGTTACTTTTATTCTGTACAATGCTCGCATGTATACTCTCGCCTTCCATGCGCTAGACATAAATATTTTTTACAAATTTTGCAAAAAGTGGTGTACTTTGAGTCCGTTTTACAAAGGATCTTTGTTGGTTTCGAAATGGTTTGACCGGCGGCCTCAAGGGCCCTTACGATACAACGTACCGATTATTTACGACCGTCGGGTTCTTTGCCCGATTTTCAATATTTGCGGCAACCAATTGTTTTCCTAGCTCTTCCAGGAAGAGCTTTCTCCGATGTCGGATGGACCTACCTGCCGCTTCCCATTGAGGATTTTGTGTGATCCAAATTATTAAAGCATTATATGCGGCAATGTCAACAAAATGCATCAAAATGGCATTCGGCCAGCGTCGTGTACATCTACGGCACGTGTATTCGTGAACTATTAGGTCGAGTCATAAGTAACTTCCGTTTCTTTATCAGATATTTATTTTGCTCTCAATAAATAAAAAAATTACATTAATTTATTACGTATTCACCACCGTTATCTATAACCTTCTCCCATCTTCCTGGCAGTTTATAAATTCCTTCCTTGTAAAATGTGGCTGGTTTGGACTGGAAGAAGTTTTCGGCAGCCTGCGTGATTTGCTCATCAGAATTGAAAGTTTTTCCATTCAAAAAATTTTGTAGGGAACAGAAAAGGTGGTAGTCTGTCGGGGCAAGATCCGGGGAGTAAGGAGGATGTGGTAAAACAGACCATCCAAGCTCAAGAATTTTTTCTTGAGTCACCTTTGCTGTATGTGGTCGCGCATTGTCGTGCAGAAGGATGACATTTTTGCGATTAACGAGTGCAGGACGCTTTTCACGGAGTTTTTCTTGAACTCTTTGCAGTTGCTGAACATATCTATCCGCAGTAATCGTTAAATTTGGATTCAACAACTCGTGGTAAATTATTCCTCGACAATCCCACTGTTGCGGAGGAAGGCCTTTCCCGACGGGAAGAGGAGGTTTCCGTACGCGGGGTAACGGTAGGATTTAAACAGGTTGGAGGTCGGAAGTGCGCAAAGGCGGGGAGAGGAGAAAAACAAGAGAGGTGACCGCTGAGCGGCTTACCGTTATCTTTAAATTACGCTGTTATATTTTACTAATCTATTCTATTTAATTAAACTATTATCTTACTGTACAAACTCTATAACTTAAGGAATGCCGCGGGACTCTACTAATAATCTTAAAGGCTACGACGAAACGCTAATTCTAATGAAATTAAAGTAAGGCAAACGGACGGCGGACGGAACGGACAAGACGAGACGATACAATCTGCGATTAAAACTAGAAACTACGCTAATGAAATAATAAATGTAAGCAATGGTAATAAAGAGCGAAAGGAAGGAAAAAGCAAGAAAATAGACGGTAAAGCACTCAAACGAGAGAGAAAAGGAAAGAAAAAGGCAGGTGAAACGGCGTCACTCACGGCTCTAACGAACGTCCCTGTATGCGTAAATGCGGTAATGCGAAAGTGTCTTTCTTGGAATAAAGTCTCCGAAGAACAGAAGGATTAAGCCCTGAGTCACGCCGTCTCACCTGTACGGACCCCCCTCGGCCTCACCTCGCGCCGACCACCGAACTACTCGGTCCGCCCGGCGGCGGCCGAGGATCGCCGAGGGCGCCCGAACGATCAAGCGCTTGCCGTACCGCCGCTCGGTACATCTAAACCTAAACACCCACCATACACACAATAAGATTTTTTTGTACATAGCTGCGTCGGAAGTTACTTATGACTCGACCTAATAATTTATCAAGTGTGTCCACGCCACTTTTGGTCGAATTATAATATGTAATGATTTTTGGTTTAAATTTATTTAATGACAAAATTTTCCCCAGACATTTGTCCCCTCTACAATTACAAGTAAACGAATTACTATCAAACGTTTATATTGGACTATCAAATACTATCAAACGACCTTCAAACGATTGCAAGTAGTAGCAATCAAATCGGTTATAATGGGGTGCTAACCTAAAGCCCATGCTACAATCAAGTAAGCGTAGGTTGTAGTTGTAGGTGTAGTCGTACGAGTGACAGCCAACCAATCAGAGTGCTCTTAAACCGAAAGTGCTAGTTACAAACTGCTGCCTACGACGGTTTTAATTTCTTAAAACCTACGTGTTTAGGACTGAGGCAGTAGTCGGTAATTACCGATGGCCTGTGTTTAGTTTATAGTAGTGTCGCCTCTGTCTCCTGGGACATGCCCCCGTCCCCGCTTCCTACGGAGACGGTCATACCGAAACGGTTACACCAAGACCCGCTTTTTTCGGTATGACTGGCATACCGCTTTGCCCTCGACACCTTTGTGCCTATTTGATGAGTCGCACGTTTGCGCCCCTCGATTTCCTTAGGCCGCTAATTGGTTCTCACACCAATTAGCGCCCCACGGACAGGAGAGGGGATACGCTTATATAAGGAAGGTCAACGCTTTTGTCTTCTTTGTTCATTGTGAATATTTTCCAAAGTGCAGTAATTGACGAGAGTTTTAGAGAGTTTTCAGAGTGTTTCCGAAAGTGTGCGTTCGCGGTGAAGTAGCAGCGAAATCTGCATAAGATCTCGCTTTTCCGGGTACTTAGCACGTATCCCATTTCCACCTGCAGGACCTTCCTTCCGTAGTTGCTGGCGGCGATACCCGTCGCGCGCCTGAAGGTGACTCATAGATTCCTCCTCGTTGCGGCAATTGCGGCCATCCTTAGAGCTCTCCTCTCGAAGGGAAGTGGGCCGTTTGTCGGTAGCACCCTTATCCAGTGTCTCTCCCCGGACTATCTTCTCGCGTAAGGCGAACCGAAAGTCCGCGCCTTCCTTCCTTGTAAATACATTTCGCAGTCGACAAACCGTCCCTTTCGCACACACGGGTGCAAAAGCCTCGTCAACACCTTCCTACTGTATAGATTCCACACTTCGCTCGTGCGGGTTTTGTAAATATATTGTACATAGTTAGTCCATAAGTCTACGGTTAGAATTAAAGAACAGTGCGCTTTAAAGTCGGCGGAAAATCCGAATTCACTCTCCCGTCGCGGTTTCCCGCTTCCCGGCAAAGCACGATCCTTCCCGTACACTACGCTTTGTTACTGCCGTCGTCAAATCGAAGGGAACATCAGACCGAGGACAGCACCATCCATCAGCACCCACACGATTCCACAGGAGAGTTGGATGTTAGATGTGACAACCGGGCTGTTTGCGCCAGCGCCACTTGAAGGCACAGCCCTATCACCACCACCTTACCGACGTCTAAACTCGTGTATTAACCCTCAGACTCCCGACTAAAAATGAGACACGCAGTCCCACGATGGGCCAATTCGGCCCTGCCTGCACAACGGCAACCCGACATACTGCCGGTAATGCCACTCGTGACAAACCTACTTTTTACTCGACGTTACCGTTGAAGCGAAAAGTGATGACTGAAAGGGCATGAAAATAAATGTCTAAAGCAATGGTTACATTTATATTATTTATTGCATGAAAATCTTATTTTCTGGCTACATACATATTTACATTCTTCGTGGTGTTATCAATTTGTTGATAAATTGTTTACGATTGTTGAACCGAATGAACGCGACCGAACAAGATCCGGGAGACAAATAAAGAAACCTCAATATCTAGGACAATATGAGACGTATATGGCATACTGTATGATCACACAAGCAGAAGAACCCACATCCTATGAAATGGCTGTTAAAGATAAAGAGTGGTCTCGAGCGATTGAAAATGAATTGACAGCGTTAAAAACTATGAAAGCATGGGAAGAAGCAACGTTACCGGCGCATCAGAAAGCTATTGAAACTAGATGGATATTTAAGACAAAAGAAGACGGAACAAAGAAGGCAAGATTAGTTGCAAGAGGATTCCAAGTACCCAAAGGTAGACAAGAGGAAATCACGTACGCACCAGTAGCCAGAATGTCGACAGTGAGATTTTTGATAGCGAAGGCGTTGAATGAAAATTTAAAAATCAGACAACTAGATATACCTACAGCCTTCCTGAATGGAATATTAAAATCCGAAATATACATAAAGAAACCTCAAGGTTGCAAGACAAATAGTGAAGTCCTGAGATTGAAACGAGCTCTGTATGGATTAGAGGAATCACCGAGATGCTGGAATGATAGGATTGACGAATTCGCGAGAAAGGTAGGGTTTAAACGATCAGAGTATAATTATTGTCTATATTATAGTTCCAGTTGCTGGCTGTTAATATATGTCGACGACATAATAATAATCGGAGACACAGAAAAGGTCATAAAGCAGCTTAAAAGGGAATTTCACGCCAAAGACTTAGGAGAAATGAAAAGATTCCTAGGAATGGAAATAGAAAGGTCAGAGAATGAAATTATGATTAAACAAGTAAGACTGACGGAGAAGATACTGGAAAAATTCAGTATGACTGAATGTAATGGTGTTGGGACACCCATGGAAGTTAATATGCAGATTGAAGACAGCACAGAGGTAATAGATGTACCATACCGTCAATTAATGGGAAGTCTCATGTACCTTACAGTGACCACAAGGCCGGACCTTGCGTTCTCTGTGTCATATCTATGCAGATATTTGGACAAGCCGAACAAACAGTTATGGACAGCGGAAAAAAGAATACTAAGATACCTGAAACGAACGAAGGATAAAGGGCTGATGTATAAAAAGGGAGACTCAAGAGCATTGCGGGCTTATTCAGATGCAGACTGGGCTGGAGACAAGATGGACCGAAAGAGTGTGAGCGGTTCGTTAATCCTGTACGGGAAGAATCCGGTCAATTGGTTCTGAAAGAAGCAACAATGCGTAGCATTATCGACTGCGGAATCGGAATACATAGCCGCAGCACAGACAGCCAAGGAATTAATGAATATGATTGGAGTAAGAAAGCATTTGGGAGAAGAAGACAAAGCAACGGTACTAGTTGATAGTAAGGGTGCAATATGCATGACAAAAAGCTTCGAGAACTCAAAACGAACCAAGCACATAGATATACGAGCTCATTTTATTAAAGACTTAGTATATAAGGAAATAATTAACATAGAATATATAAGTACCGATAGTAATTTAGCAGATATAATGACGAAAAGTTTATGTCGAGAAAAGTTTGAAAAGATAGTTAACCAAATAATGAAATGAGGGAGAAAAGAGACTGATTGGTTAAATGAATATGCCAAAGATTATGTTAAAAGAAAACAAATTATTTTTTTTTATTTCTCTGAAATGCGATTTTAAGTTTAAAGTTCACACGTTAAAATCGAGGGAGAATGTTGAGAAATGTTATGTTTGAGTGATTGGCAGAACTTGACCCTAGGGTATACAGAACTAGACGTAAAAGAGGTAATAAGATAAGCAGTTGGCGACAATGCTAATGTTCGGAGGAAGCAAAATGAAACATGGGTGATGTAATGATAAGTGTCGTACAGTACAATAAAAGTGTGAAACAAAATCTCAAAATTGTTGTAAAATATTTCAACACAATATAAAGCACTGAAGAAGAAAACTTATATAAAATACGAATACATCAGGTCAGGTCAGATGGTTGCGGATGATCCAAATATCGAATCCTAACAGACTTGAAGCTGAGAACGTAAATGAAACGCAAAGGAATGTAATAGAACAAGCCTGGAAGAGAAAAAATAATTTAACCAGGAGTCTAATTGTCCAATGTATAGAGGACGGACAATTAGAGAATGTAAAAGGGAAAACTGCAGCATATGATATGTGGTCGGCGCTGTGCGAGATTTATGAAAAGAAAGGTATACCAGGAAAAATGATTTTAAAGAGGAAGTTAATGTCGATGAAAATGGCCGAAGACGAGAAGTTTGAAGAATTTACAAGAAGGTTTGAAGAATTAATACGCGTTCTCAAACAAGCCAGGGAGGAAATGAGGATGAAGATGTTATATGTTCGGATTTCGTAATTCGCGCGTGCCGGCGACATGGATCGCCGGCAGCGAACGTCTTCGGAGCTCCTCGCCGAACCTCGGCCGACATCGGGTGGATTGAGCAGCTCGGTGGTCGGTCGGGGTGAGGCGAGGGGGGTCCGATTTTCGGCACAACGACGGTGACTAAGGGCTTTGTCTTTCTTAGCAATCGAGCTGTGTTTCCGAGAAGTCGAGTGAGTGAGCGTTTTTGCCTAGAGCCGTTAGTCATCGCCGTGGTGCCTCCTTTTCTCTTTCGCCTATCTTTTCGCTTTGCCTTCGCTTTCCTTTACTTTCTTTCTCGCCTTGCCTCACATTCGCTTATTACTTTATCATTTTCATTGCTTTTCTTCTTTTACTTTACTTTACTTTGCTTTACTTTACTTTACCTTACTTTTCTTTCTTCACCTTTTGCTTTAACGTTTTGCCAGAGTTGCACCTTTTTAGTTCCGTGTCGTCCTTATAGTTAAGTTCATTGTACATATAGCTTTATTCATAATTTATCGTTGTATATTCGCGTAGCTCTTAATTGTACATATTTAGTCTTATCATTAAAATTACGTTAGTTTAATCGCGTGTTCGTTACGTCCCGTCTGTCCTTGTCCTTACGCCACAACAATACAAAACGGCCGTTAGATTTCGCCTCGCCCGTTCGCTACGGAGTCTCCCGCGTTTAATTCCGGCCTCCCCGCGAAAACATGCAACATGCTAATGGCGTTGCCAAAGTCATATGACACAGTAGCGGCTATACTGGAGGGCACACCCAACTTGACTATGGAATACGTCAAGAGAAGATTAAGAGACGAATCTGAGAAGAGAAGTTCAAAGAATTCTCAGTCAGGGAGAGTAGCCACCCCGACTGCGTTCCATGTGAAATTCAACCGAGATCTAAAGTGTTACCATTGCGGAAAGCCAGGCCACATGGCACGAAATTGCTGGCATAACAAGGAAGGTCAAAGGCAAGAGTCAAGAGGCAGAGGAGCTACATCTGGATTCAGGAGGGGTGTAGGATTGCACAGGGACGTCGGAGGCAGAGGAAGACCTGCGTTCACAGGCACAGAGGAAAGGAGAGAAACGCTGACGTGTGAAGAGGAAGCCAGCAAAGAATCTGCTAGGGTTTGTTTCCAAGTAGAGGGAGCATCCAACCAAGGCGAAACGAAGAACAATGTGATTTTTGTGATAGACTCAGGTTGCACGGATCATATTGTAAACGATAGAAAATATTTTGCGAAATACGTAGAATTAGATAAGCCGACAGAGATATTAGTTGCGAAAAATGGGCAAGGGATGAAAGTACTTGGTATAGGATCAATAGTGGGAAAGGTTAGGAATGGACGTAAAATGGTAGAATGTGAAATAAGAAATGTGTTTTTCGTACCAGAATCACGAAGAAATTTGTTATCTGTGAAGAGGTTAGATGTGAATGGGAACTCAGTAATGTTTGGAAATGCAGGAATAAGAATTTTTAGTCGAACAGGACAAGTTTTAGCTGAGGGAAGGCAGGAAAAGCTGTATGAATTAGAAGTAGAAGTACCAGAAGCATGTTTTGTAGTAGATGACGAGGTTAGTTGGAAAAAGTGGCATTTAAGGTATGGACACATAGGTGGCTCAGGCCTAAAAAAGCTAGTTACGAAAAACTTAGTGGAAGGACTAGGCAAAGATTTAAAGTTTGATGTAAATGAGTTCTGTGAAACTTGTGTCAGAGCTAAGATGAGTAGGTTACCGTTTGGGAGGAAAAGCAGAAGTAAGAGAATGCTTGAAATAATCCATTCGGATGTATGCGGTCCAATATCTCCAGTATCACATGATGGAGGTATATGTTGACATTTATAGACGATTTTTCCAATTTTACGGTGGTCTATATGATAAAGAACAACAGTGAAGTGACTGAAAAATTTAAGGAGTATTTCCATATGACAAAATCAAAGTTTGCTGAGTCAATATCAAAAATGAGGTGTGATAATGGTCGTGAGTAAATTTCAAAGGAAATGAAATCGTTCTGTAGCGAAAATGGTATTGAGATAGATTATACAGTTCCTTATACGCCAGAATTAAATGGAAAAGCAGAAAGAATGAATAGAACATTAGTGGAGAAAATAAGAGCATTGCTATTGCAGTCAAATTTAGGGAAAGAATTCTCGAACGAGGCAGCCCGAACAGCGATATATTTAATAAACCGAAGCCCAAATGACACACATGATGGAGTTTTTGTACCAGCCGAGATGTGGTTAGGACATAAACCCAATGTTAGTAATTTAAGAGTTTTCGGATGCACAGCTTACAGTCACATCCCAAAACAACTTAGAGATAAGCTTGATTCGAAAGTCGAAGAGTGTGTTATGGTAGGGTATGCACCAGTAGGTTATAGACTGTGGAGCTTAGATAAGGAAAAAATAATAATAGCGCGCGATGTATCATTTAACGGAAATGATCTTATTTTTAAGGGCAGAAATATAATGACTCAAACAATATGCAAGGAAGTAGTAGAGGACTGAGCAGTGGTTGAGGATAGTGCTGGTGAAACAGTTGTAAATAAAAGCAATGAAGACTCTGAAGACGTAAACAGGGGGAGTTTAACAAAAAGAAAGGGAAAGATACCGTCAAAGTATGAGGACTATGAGCTATATTGTGCATTTAGCGCAATATCATATGTAGAAGATGTGCCAAACACAGAGAGAGAGATATATGGAAGAGCTGATAGGGAAAGTTGGTTAGGTGCAATAAAAAGGGAAGTGCAAGCGATAGAAGAAAATGACACTTGGGAACAGAAAATGGAACCAGAAAATGAGAAAGTGTACGATACAAAGTGGGTATTCACATACAAACCTTTAGAAGAGGGGAAAAATAGGTACAAAGCAAGACTGGTTGTGAGAGTGTTTGCTTAGGAGGATGACTTCGAATATGATGAGGTTTATGCACCTGTGGCAAATATGACAACGATCAGGACGTTATTAGCAGTAGGCTGCAAAAGAGATATGTTCTTTGAGCAATTAGATGTCAAGTCAGCATTTTTAAACAGGTACTTAAATGAGGACGTTTATATTTATCCGCCACAAGGAGTAGAGGCAGGCAAGAAAATGGTATTTAAGTTAAAGAAAGCTCTATATGGATTAAAGCAGGTGGCAAAGTGATGGAACTAGAGGTTAAATTGCAATATTATAAGTCAAAATTTTACGAGGACTGAGAGTGACTGTTGTCTATATAAAAGATTTGAAAAGGGGAAATTAATTTTATTGTTATTATATGTAGACGACATAATACTCGCTTGTGCAGATATAGAGGAAATAGAGGAGGTAAAAGCTAAATTGATGAAGGAGTTTAAGATGACAAAAAGGGAAACTGGAAAATTTGTTGGGTTTAGAAATAGATTATGACAAGGAGAAAGGTGTTTTGAAGTTGAAGCAAGGAAAATATGTTCAAAAATTATTGCAAAAATTCAATATGGGAGAATGTAAACCGAGCGAAATACCGATCGATCCAAAGCTAAGTTTAGAGGTAAAAGGAGATGAAAAGTGTGATAAACCGTATAGGCAGTTAGTCGGTTGCCTAATGTACCTGATGCTTGGCACTAGGCCAGACCTTAGTTATAGTCTTAATTATTTTAGTAGGTATCAAAGTCATTTTAATGAAGAAGCGTGGAAAGGTTTAAAAAGAATAATGAGATATGTAAAAGGAACGAGAGAATTTGGTTTGTGTTACGAAAGAGGCTGTGAAGATTTAGTAGGATATGTTGATTCGGACTGGGGAGGTGATGTGCATGACAGAAAATCTGTGACTGGGCATGTGTACAAGATGGGAGGAAGCGTAGTGATGTGGTCGACGAAAAAGCAGAACTGTATAGCGTTGTCCTCGACTGAGGCGGAGCTCGTAGCGGTATGTATGGGTATAACTGATGGCATTTGGATGAGGAGGTTGTTAGATGACATGAGTGTCAGCATAGATGTGATACATTTATATGAGGACAATCAGGGATGTATTAAAATAATCAAAAATCCGCAAAATAACAAACTGGTGAAACATGTTGACATAAAATATTCGTTTATCGCAAATAAGGTAAAGAAGAAAGAAGTAGTCTTAAGGTATATAGAAACTAGACAACAAATAGCAGATGTGTTGACAAAAGGATTGGCTAGACCAATGTTTCAAGAATTGAGAGGGAAAATTGGAGTGAGTTACTTAAGTTAGACTAATTATATATATATAAAAGGTTAAAAGGTTAAGTTATTTGTTCAGGGAGGAGGGGTAATGTAATCCACTGAACAAAAAGGGAAAGCGGCATGTTGGTGTGAGTGTTGAGAATGTCGGAGAGGTGGCGCTGTGAGTCGTGAGCTGTGTGAGAGTGAGAGCAGAGTGAGCGCGAAAAAGTCGAGAGTAGAGAGTACAGTCGAGAAGCGAGCGAAAAGAAAGAAGGAAAGGAGTAGTATAGTATAAGTATAACCGCTTTAAATAAAGGAAAAACTACTGCGCAGGATAAAAGGAACGAATCTTAACATATTTTGATAAAGCATTGATATAAAATATTAACAACGTAGTTTAAAACCAACTTGATTGAAATGGAACCAGCATAATTGAATGTTGGCAGTGGGAAATATTTTCCTCATTGCAGATCTAGCTGCTGTCTCGTAATCCGACATAATAAATGTAATATTGCTTCTTACTTCTGGAACTAATTCAAATATTTTCTCCCAAATGGCTTTATATAACGACGCAGTTCGGCTTTGGCATAGAATAAAAATGGTTGCGATACCCTTGGAAAAAAATAAATGTTAGAAGAATATAAATACTGAAATATTATTAACGGCTGAAAATGCTTACTGTATCGAAATAACGTATATGGATTGTATATAATTGCGCTATGTGCGGAGTTCGAGGTAAAACCTGTAAATGTTAAAAATAATTATTTCTTTTAAATAAAAAAATATGTCTCACATACCAACATATGGATCATATTTACCGACAACGTTCCATCGACGTAGATTTCAAAAGAATCTGATAATGCTTGTAACAAAATGTCAGTAGAAAATATTAGAGCTATTTTTCCCATTTCTGAAACGGCTGCACCTTTATAGAAGTTTTTTAACGGTTGATAGGTTTCTAGCGCTTCCCGCAGCAATTGCAAATTATCGGGCAATGGAGGTCTTTGTTTTAATTTTTGACGGGCAAGAGAAGATTTTATAGAATTGTACGTTAAGTGTACGGCAGCATCTGCGTGAGCCCTTGACATACTATCAAATATTTGTTTATTTGTCACGTAAGACTCTTTAGCAACATCCTTCATGTCCTGCTTCAATTTTGTTGTCATTAAATGTAAAGATTGGTGTGGATAATCGTGCTGTTTCTTTAAATGATACGTATCCCCATTCTGAATGAGAACCCCGGGACATTTGGTTGTTCTTCTACGAGAACAGCGATATGTATGTCCACTTCGCTTGTCAAGATGGTAGGAGTAATTTTCATACACAAACAATTTTGTGTCTTCCCTTTTTCCTCGTAATACTTCCATCTGAAAGGAATGTAACAGGGGACATGTTGATAGAAATGTTCAATATAGATAAGTGCAAGAATAGATAATAAAGAATAGTGAAAGGTGTTGGAGGAAATTTGATAGGGCAACAAAGTTATGAGAGTTCAAATTTCAAACTGATTATGACTATATATAGTTACTCTGCATAAAATATTACACTCTTAATCTTTGTTAGATAGCTATTACCGTCGCTCAGTATGTAACACAATTCCAGATTTTTTTTTTTTTAACTTTTACCCGTTTTTGTGCCAAAAGTTAAACTATGTAAAGCATAACAAAGAGGGTATAGCCGAATAAAACAAACAAAAGTTCGCCCTTTAACCGATTTCATCGCGCAAGGCGTTATTCGGTTGATTGTCAAATGAAAACATAGTATGTATGTCAAGTTTCAACCCTCTATTTCAACCAGGAGGGTGGTTATAGAGTAAAATAGAAAGAAAAGGTTATTGGCACATTTTCCCTATTTAACGGTACGCAAAAATTCTGAAAAAAATGTAGGATATTCTAGACATGGGTATTTTCGTTCGAAAGTTTTGCAGATTTTTCTCAAGCATACTCTAAGTGTGAAAAATCAAAAACCCCTAAACGTAACGAAACATGCTGATTTTGTGTTGAAGTATTCGAGCGATTAGATTTTTACAAATACTGTCGGTAGATATTGGCATGACTATTCTTCCCAATTTTTTTCGAATTTTTCGGTTTGATGCGCCGTAGTTAAAATAAATAAAAACCGACATCTTTTACCGTGGAATAGCTTGAAGAATATTTTAAATATAGCAACTATATATAGTAATTCTGCTTTAGTTGAGTATTAGATGGTTTTCTTTATCGTTAATTAAAATTGCCAATAAACGTGTTACTTAAGATTACGCGTGTTACACGAGAAAAATTCCCATACAGCCCTATTTCCTATAACGCAAATTCATATACCGCGGAACGTTTAACCGCATTATACGAGAGTCCACTGTATTGTATGTGTTATATTCGATAAATTTCAGAAACACTTACCTTAAAAATCCTTGTAAATTGGTTGAAATGATGGAAGCTTGTATAAAACACGTCCACGGTGCACGACGTTCAAGAATCGAGCGAAGGAACCTGGAGCGTTTGTTAAACAATCGCGTAATAACCCGATGACAATTGGGTATCTGCTCGAAACACGCGCTTGTTGCCATGCTGATGAATCAAATATGTTACGAAATAAAAATTTTCGCGTATAATACATTTTTCTTTATATATTTCTCCACTGAATTATTCTTGTTATATTATTGTTATGTTTTTTCTTATTAATTACCGTCTTAAACCACTTCATGCTCGCGGGCGCTTCGTCACGGGAGCTAATTACACCTATATGTATTGTTCTGAACCCAATGCGTCTGCGCACTTATAAGTTTGGAAACACGATGCAAAGAGTATGCACACAGGGTGTCCAAAATGTATTGAACCCCGAACCATTTCAAAAACTGTACAGATCAGAAAAATTGTTTGATACAAAATTCGTGAGGATAACAAAGACAAATTTAACGAAATAAATGATTTAACAATAGTCGTGAAATTAACGTTGAGGTAATTTTATATTGTACATTCCTCACGCTTATCAATATTTTTCTCCAAAATACTATTTCATGCCTTGCCCATATAACAACATGAGAAAATCTACCTAGAAATCCATAGTCATTTGTTGTAGCATCTCACAACGATTTTGCACGCAAAGCTTCTGCACCGATTATTTTAACAAATTGCCACCAAAACCACAGCAAACACCGCAATCGAGTCTTTAAAATCTTATATACTGGCATAAGCATTTTAAAATCATATATTTAAATTTGTTATACATTTCTGTAGGAAAGTAAATTTGTAGAACTATTTTGTATTATTATTAAACATATATTTATTCCCTTATTATTAAGTCTCCAGACACGCATCAATTATTTACTTCTTAAAACCACAAAAATGAGGAAGAAATGTATATAAAATTATATTCGCTTTCTGCTCTTAATTCCACGACAATGGCATTATGCTTCTTTCATCTTCTTTCTAATACAATTGTTACGAAAAAAATAGCGCTTAGGGGAGATTGAGGCAATACCGTACAGCGTACGCACAATCCTCTCGTTAACTCTTTAACTACGAAGACGAGTATCCTGAATCCTCACTTCAGAATATAAATTTAACAAAATTTGTAAATGTGATGTGGCCCGCGTCAATCTTGCTTGTTGCACCAAATGGCCCGTGTTTTAATTGAGTTTGACACCCCTGGACTGGAGACTAGAGACTAGAGACTAGACTCTTGTAGCCGTATCCACGGACGTAGGATTAGCCGTATTCATAGGACCGTATTCACGTACTGCGCTGAGGCCTCTGCGGACGCTTAGGCCAGGCTTAAGCCGTGCTCCCGCACTGTTGTGATTGGCTTAAACCTGGCCTAAACGTCCGCGGAAGCCTAAGCGCAGTACGCACTGATCTATATACAATGGATGTGAGATCGCCGAAATCTCTTGCTGGCTATGCGTACCCATTTGAATGGTGTAGTCGCAAGCGGTCATCCGCGGAACTAAAAAAGTTACTAGGATTATATGTATGTTGGTTTCCAAATCATTGGACTCGCAACGTGCCCAATACACACATTAATGCACGTTTAAAATGAATTATTTATGATATTAAAGTAATAGTGTAATATAAAATAGTAAAATATATATATATATATGTAAAGAAAAGTAGACTTTCCTTAGTTGAAAATGCCGCGCTCCTCATGCTCCGCGCGCCTTTTGCTTCAATCACCGTCAGAGGGAGTGATAAGCAGGCGAAGAGT
Source organism: Priocnemis perturbator (assembly GCA_963942575.1). Classification (NCBI taxonomy): domain Eukaryota; kingdom Metazoa; phylum Arthropoda; class Insecta; order Hymenoptera; family Pompilidae; genus Priocnemis; species Priocnemis perturbator. The sequence continues at coordinate 3,063,472 of OZ012643.1, read as the reverse complement.
TGAAGGAGACACAATAGCGGTTACGCAATAGAGCACACGTGCAGAACAGAAGAAAAGTGTTAAACATAGGAAAGACATATTACATTAGAAATAAAATTATTAGGTTAATTAGAGATAAGATAAAAGTAAACTTAAATTGTCGTTTCTTTGTTTTCAGGTAAGGTTGTAAATAGTGTAAATAGTCGTTGTTAAATAGTGAATAAAAGAATTCCTCACTTTGTTTTCAGAGAAACATATTTAGTTCACTTTATCGCCCCGAATAATTGTCTTATATATATATAAGTAATAGTATATCTAATACGGTACTTTTTATTATATTTGAAGGATTATATTAAAGTAAATTCATAATAACACTGTAATAAATTTATTAATCCTATTATAATTCACCCAAATATACATCAAATATCAGTGACATATGTGAAGTACATTTTAGTTTACAAACAATGGTATTTATTCGCGTCGTCAAATCAATAAAACGTATCCTATCCATATAAACTGACAGAATATTCAAAAGCTGCATAACGCGATCTCGCCTGTATGTATAGCGAAGTAGTATGCACCTCTGAATTCCTCTTCCTCACGATATCCTGGCCACATGTCGGAATAGCATATGTGTATTTCCCCCGGATATTCGTTATGTCGGTATTGAATGTCCTTGCGATTTTCCGAAGATGTCATCATGCTGAATGGGTTCATACAAAATTGTTTTAATAATGTGAAGAACTGATGAAAATTATATTGACACTCAATAGCTAAAAATATAAATGTACATGTACCTCAGATCAATCGTCTCATAATGGACATGACTTTTGCCGTGCTCACATAACCCGGTCCCAGCTGACCGGGTATGCCTAATAGCATTTTCCCCTTGTATAGAACAACCAATGCTATGAACACGAGCACAAAATGGAATTAAGTTAGAAGAAGAGACATTAAAAAATTGAGTTCAAATTGAATTAGAAATTAGATTAAAGGAAATAATAAAGTAGAATTAGCAAGAGCTTTGGCAAACGCTGATATAGCGATTGTTCAAATACAAATTGAAAAAAGTAAACTTAAGACTGAATATATTTTGCTAGTATTTTTTAGGATGTAGTGAAGCATACTTGTCAAAGCTCAACCTAGTCCTACTTTAGTAAAACTCATGTTTGTTCGATAAAAAATAAACTTATATTTATATTTAGTAATAGTTTTACATGTTTTATCACATATATTATATCTTATATAAATTGCAATTTGTTGAATCCATGCTTCCATCCCATGCGTCCGTTCCATTTAAACTACGTTACACTCCAAAATAATGTATCCAATGTATTGTAAGGAAAACTGATCTGGCTTCTTTCCAGGAAACTCGCACTTTTACATAAAAGCGTAAGCAAACTAATAGTTGCACAGGCAGAGAGGTAGGGCGGCCACGGTTGTTGAATTTCGCCATATATGTTTAACTCATTCTCGGCAAGATCCCGTGGATGACAGATTCTTTCGAGAATGAGAGTCGTGCTTTTGACCTCCAGTCACTTCACTCCTCTACAAAAAGAGCATCGCTGCCTAAAGCCCATGCTACAATCAAGTAAGCGTAGGTTTTAAGCAATTAAAACCGTCGTAGGCAGCCGTTTGTAACTAGCTCTTCCGGTTTAGGAGCATTCTGGTTGGTTGGCTGTCACTCGTACATATATATATATATATATATATATATATATCTTTTGTTATATATATGTATAGTGCACGTGACTAAATAAAATATTCTTATATTGCTTACAGTTGATTTAATAGCTACAAGTGCTGGTGCAAATATCAGGATTATACCAGCAAATAGACATAAATTCAGGTAAGACAAGAAATATATCATTTGTATGGGTATAACGTGTAAAGTATACTATATACATGCATATTATTATAAATTATATATGACATATTAACTATATTTTATCTGGTTTCCTAATTATAAATATTGTTGTACAGGTACTTTTTTTAATTATGGAAACGTATAAGATATGTAGAATGAAATATGAGGCATGTGTATCAACGCAACACTTAAGACGATTAGCCATGCAGGAACTTGAAATTGTCTCGGATATTTTGATGGATAAAGTCCCATCCTGTAGCAATGTGCACAGTATATGTGACAATGATTTCACATTAAAATCTGAAATGACAGTTATGGAAAGTACCCAAAATTACAACAATCTCAAAGACAACCGAGTGTAACATATCAGATTTGGAACAATCTTCTGTTAAGAACTACTGTAATGAATAAAGTTATGTGGCATTTTAGATGGCAAGTGTAACTGACAGCAATAAAGAATTATGGAAAACAAGTAATTCTACGCAGCAAGATTGCGGATTTTATGAGATTGTAGAGTTAGAAAATGGAATTCAAATAAAAGTGTTGGTTCAGGATTAATATGAAAACAGTGGTTTGGCTAAATTTTACAAACAACAAACATTATGACAAGCTGTATCGCTGCTGGGGGAAGCGCAATCCACATGGTTAAATCACCCAATGGAAAAACTACATGCAACAACTGGTAAGTATATTCTGAAATACATATATAATTATTATACTTATTAATGTAATGTATGTCGTGGGAATATATACTTATATGTACATACATACAGATCTACTGTAACACTAGAGAAAGGTGATATATCTATTAAAAGTGCTTAAAATTAGTTGTGTTTCAGCCAATTATGCATTTGCCAGAAAAAAATTAAATGAAGCAGAGAAATCATCTGATTCAAAATCTGGGGCCAAAATAACAGAAGGTTTGAAAATATCAAGAAAATTTAACGCTTCACAAATTCTGGACAAAGATTTTGATTAAGGGTAAGGATTAAGGTTGATTATCCCAAAAGTTCCTCAGAGTATAAAAACGGAAAAAGTTGTGATGTAATAAAATAATATTTTAAAAAATTAGTCACAAAAACAAGAAATTTGTATAAGAAAGACTTAATTTACAGTATGCAAATTATAAATCACAGAGCGGAAAGCGATGATATCTCCAACAGCAAAGGGTCGAAAAGACAAGCTTCTGGGTTGAAGAAGAATCGTAGGACAACATTTGTAAGTTTTTACATTATGTGTGTTCTGTTGTTATTGTGTTCATTGTAAGACCGGCCACCCTCGATTTTAGGTAATTTTGCCCTTTGAGGGGAACGTGTCAATTTAGTTATAAACCGATGTTCATAAAATTTTATATTATATGCCAAGTAGCCACCATTACACCAGTACACTCAACATTTACGTGTTGGTGGATTGTAACAAATGTGGTGGTTTTAGTTGAACAGTTGTTGACCCAAAAGTTTGAACCACCACCAAAAGCCACAAATCTGCACACACATCGACATAATAATTTGGCTCACATAATTTTTCCTCATTTTAGTTCATATTCATTTGTTATATAATTAAGAATATAACAAGGCTAACACATAATGTTTATGCTGAAACAATTTTCTTTATTGTGTTTCCAATATTTGTTACATTTTTTCCACGTACATAGGCACAGAAAACTGAGCGATTCGTGGTCTGAAAGATACTGAGTTTAGAACTAAAACTGTACTCCATCGAAAGGCAACAGAAGCACATTTTAGAAAAACTTCGATGTGGCGAGGTCGAACAGAAAGAAGAACGGGAAGAACGGAACATTTTTCTCGACATACGATTGCATCATGAAAAAGAGTATCTTGACATGGAATTAGAATTGGGTCCGGATGCAGAATATCGAAGTTTGATGGTTCGTCCAGTATTACTTTAAACCCCTTAGAGAAAATAATTACTAGTGAGGGATAAACTCCCAGTAATTAAATATATATTTGAAGTAATTCAATTACCATACAACAGTAATTAAGTACTCAAGATAAGGAATTAATCATAACAATGGGTTTACAATTGGTCTTAAAATTCAAAATGTATAAGTCTCTACTTTTTAACGCATGGACAAGGTTTCCTAAATTAATCGAAGTATAATAAATATACATTCAAAATTATTTTGTTGTAACAAAACGTACTATTTATTTAAAAATGAATTATTCATATAGGAATAATATACTAATAGTGAAACTAACTTTATGTAGAATATTTGAAAGTACATTAGTTTTACATGACTTGATGATTTTATAACGCAAAATTGTACAATAATTTTAGGTAAAACTACTGTCATCTCATGGCCATTCAAATATAAAAACACAGGTAAAATAAAAAATATAAATATTTATGTTATAATGAGGTGTTACGTCCCCGGACGTTAACGTTCAAGAAATAAGAATTACAAGTAATACAAAACATCTACGTGGTATACATTATATGAAAAGAAACCTAGGCCGGCTCTTTCTCGTGACGTATCGGTCCTATAGATCATTGTAGACGTAGTTGAGGGTTAGTTTATTGCATAGAAGAAACCGAAGAGCAGTTTTGTCGTAAATTTTAGAGAATAAGCAAAATGAAGATAGGGAGAGCTCAAGGGTCCACACACGGAAACACTTAGTCACCGAACTTCTTCAATCACCCCTTTGTCCGAGCCTTTGGGTTGAAGACAAGGACGAGAGATGCTTAGAGAGGGGATAGTTCGAACGCATCGGCGGTCGTCCGTGTGCACTTTTGAAAAACGTGCACTTCGATTTTGTCCTTAAGACCGTTCAGTTCAAATACACTACAGTACGACTCGTCTCTAGATTTACATTTATTTATAATTATTCCGAGATCATTATATAACATTTAAACTTTTCCGAATCATCGTTCATTTAATACGATAGCCTAGAATCAGTGAACCTGTAAACCTGTCAACATCATAGCCTAACTAATTCTTATAAAATATCTTCGACCAACTGCAAGTGAGTACCGTTAATTCATTATAAATATTCTCCGATTCATCCCTCAATCCGAATCAGCACCTTTAACCCAGCTTCTTTATCGTGTCTGGTCCCAGTAAAGCTGCGAGATCGCGGTTGACTAAAAGCAGACATTACGTACGTGTCTTGATCAAGGTCAGGTGCGTGCAATTGTTATTTAGCGGAACGAGAGAATTCGCGAAGTCCGTAACCATATCGCGTATTTCTATCCTACCTCGATTCGCGACGTAACAGAGGGCACGAATAATTCCAATGTAACCTAGCCCAAGCAATTCATATACAGTGGTGTGCAAAAGTTTCCGGTCAGATAGATTTTTCATTTTATATTGCAAAACCGACATGCAATAGACTCAGATAATATTAGGTATAAAGATTTGGCAAATAAAAGAAAACTATATCATACATCTTGTCATATTCTTGTATCCAGTATTATTAAAAATCTTAGATATCGCTTTTATAATATAAACTATCTATAATAGAATCTATCTGGCTGGAAATTTGCACGCCACTGTGTATATCAATACGTATATGCACGGTATTCCGATAACATACTGAAGATATCCCATTGAGGTTTTACAGACATACCAGGTAGATCCCGTTGACATTTCTACAGACAAATTAGAGATATCCCGTTGACCTTACGCGGACATACTGAGGACATGCCGTAAGATATTCTCGGTATATACTACGAACGAAAATAGGCAAACATTAGATATCTTGAACATTCTGAGAATATACTATTGCTGTATCCTCACGTCACTTCTTAAAGTTCTTTAAGCAGGCTTGAAGATAACCAATACAATAAAATAATAAACTGATATGCAGCACGTAAAGTGTGATTGTTCGTTATTGTTGAAAACACATAGGAGAAACAGATAAAAGAGCTTTCCTATTGCAACGTCCTCTCAGTGTGGCTATCTTTATTATTTGACATGGCAAGTAAAAGGGTCCAAAGATCCATATATATACAATATACACACTAGCTTGTTGGAAATATCTTGTCCACATTTCTGTACGAATGCTTTGGAAATAATATGATTAAACATTATAACAAATATAGGTATTAGATTCATTTTGCTATTTGAGAATTGATCAGAGAAGGTTTATGTATTAATGAATGTTAAACATAAGAAACCTTATATTTATCATATTGCTTTTTAAAATTTAGAAAATTATGAAGTGCTGAACGAAACAAGCACACGAGAGCATAATGTTAAAAGGTGTATTCAAATTTGTATAACCTACATATAATTCTGATGATGAATAATAATGTTCTTATCTAAGAAACCTTATGTTGCTCACTTTATTTTCTAGAAATGCTGCAAGTAGAGACAGCTGAACATAGTTCCTGTTATGGTAAGTTTTGTTTTATTTTGCCCTGTTACACATATTATACAAATGTGAAGAGATTTGTATGATTAATTCAATAATAGTATTATTCTTGAATTGAAAATGTTTCGTTTATGTTGTTTAGTAAAATGTCGGCGGAGCACTATAACTACATCCACCAAAAGAGACAAAAAAATGAATTAGAATTTTAATTTTCTACCAAATAGTATTGACAATGTCAATAAAGTACGCATGGAGATATGTGTACTGCTCAGGGGCGCACTGGACGGTTTGGGGCTTTGAAAATTTCCAGCAGAACCGGTGGCAAATGATCTAATTTTCGCTCACTTGCCTAACAAATATTGTCATTGTCTCCGCTAGTTTCCTCACTCTAAAATTTATCAAAACCAGGTTGACGAGTATCTTGTCAGAAAAACGATCGGATCTATTAATGCTTATGAATGCACAGAATGATATTTTGTAAGCAATAGATAACAAGACCTATATTAATAATATCCCAAAGAAGCGATTTGCTAAGACAATTATTACTGTTTAATGTTTGGGGCTTACAATTTATTTTTGAGCTTTACTTGTAGTATTGTTTCTTCGGTTTTGCAAAAATGAAGAATAAAATGTTTGTCTTACTGCTTACTATTGAGTTTTGTGTATTTTTTTTAATTGTCAGGTTTTATGGGCCAATTAAGTCAATTTTCAGGGGAGATTTTACCTTGCCAACCCGTCCCTGGTAGTACCCAATTTTCTATTCTATGGTAGACGAAATGATACAGTTAAACAACCAGTGGTAGGGAGACAATCCTTGGCTACAATTTGTAAGTACTTTTTTTATATCAATCTTATTAATCCAATATGCATCCAGATTGCTTTAAATGATGTAATTAGACATTTGTAACGTTGGATAAGCATTTTCAAGAATTGTATATGTGTAATATGATAGACTTAACTTATACAATATCAATGTTGTTTATTAATATCATCCTGTAAGTAATAATAGCTGAAAGTATCGTATAAATAAAACAGGATATAATGTGTGTTACGTCCTGCGTCCTCCACCCGCCACTATTTTTGCTTTTCTAAATTATTCAAGAATAACTAATCGATCGTTCTCGCCGCAGTCTCCCGTTCGCTCAATAGTTCTAAGACGTACTCTAATCTAACTTTTGGAATGTAGCACGGTTCTCACGGACCCTTATTTAAGATAAGACACGTACAATTGAGTCCTGGGAAAGGCACCTGTCGCGCCGTTCCCAGGATATAACGCTGATGCAGTGTCAGCATGCGAATGCCGCTCAGCGGAGCACGGCGTCTATATAGGGCAGTACGAGACCCTTTTCGGACACTCTTGGTTACGGCAAATACCTGTACGCGCACTCTTGATCACCACTTACTCTTGATCGCGACTTACTGTTCGGGACTTGTGACTTACTCGTTGAACGTTTTACTTCAATTCACTTCTTTGGGTGCAGTGCTCCGAACTGCACCGTTGTTCGCGTATAGAGAATTCAAGTGCGGGTGCGAAGCGTAACACCCGACTTAGTATTTACCTTCGGTACCTTTCAAGTGAATCAAGTGTAACGAATATAATCAGGTCAAGTCGAGTCGAGTCAATAGAATCAAGTTAAGTCCAAGTGAATAACCAACGCGGTAGAATCAGTGCCATTGTTCCTGTATCTCGTCAGGCAACACCAGGTTTGTGTAACCAAGCAGTCTTTGTAATTCGGACCATTCTAGGCAACCAGCGTGGTGAAGCCTCTGAAATTCGACTAATTATAAGTGATCCGCGTGATCAAGCATTGTAATTCGGACCATTCTAGGCAACCATCGTGGTGAAGCCTTTGAAATTCAAATAATTACAAGTAACTTGCGTGATCGAGACACTGCGTCTAGTCTCAATCTCCGATTCTCCGGTCGCGATAACGAAGTGGAGCCGTCCACTCCAAATTGTAGGGTTCGATCAACCAATAAACAGCATGTACACAGTCTCGTGAACCACACCCATCCTCGCAACACTACACGTACACCCGCGTAAAACCTGGTTATCGGAGTGTTCTCTGAGTGTAATTAAACAGGGGATTTCACCCCTTTCTTCCCGCGATACCGAAACGGCCGGGCGCATAAATCGAGTGGTCCTTGCTGCCGCCTTCGAGCCTGTGCCTGAGTCGCCGTACGGGCAATATCCCGTGGGCACCGTCGAACCTCCGAGTTCCGGTGACCCCTCTGCGAATCTTTCGCGCGACATCAGCTCACAGGTTTCGATAGCCCGCGGCGGACCCCCTCGCTACGATCGTGGCTCCTCAACCACGTTCGGGGCCGAGGTCAGTGGTCGTATCCACGGATCGCAACTATTCTCCCGCTCAAACCCATAACCAGAGAGCACCCCGAGTCGCCAGCGACGCTCACATTGCCTGTGCCGTAACCATTCGGACACGAGTAGATTCTTAGGTTGGTGTAATTCCGAGTCACCAGCGACGCTCACATTTTCAGTGCCGTAACCATTCGGACGCGAGTAAACTCTTAGGTTGGTGTAATTCCGAGTCACCTGCGACGCTAACGCTTTTGTGCCGTAACCAGTCGGACGCGAGAATACACGTAGGTTTGACGTCGAATCTAGGACACTCAGTATATAGGCGCGTGCGACGTCTCAGCGAGCCGCTCCGCTGACACGTCAAATCTCTTATCGGGCCGGTCACTTCGTCTGTCTTCCGAACCCCGGTATACCCGGTGTACGCAGGGTGCCGAAAAACGGAGGACGTAACATGTGAAATTATATGAATGCATTTGGGAAACAACAAATGGAACTAAATTTGCAATATTTTTACAGATTTGAATGATATCGTAAGTGGGGCAGAAAATGTAGTAACGACTGTAGTAAAAATTCATTGGAAGTGACCTTTCACTACGATGGAGCTGAACAGGGTAAAAGAAGACACGACAGTAGGTGTACTAGTGACAGGTATTTATGTTTCTGACACCCTGCGTGACATCGAAATATGTCTTTCAATATTTACTTCAATTCATGAGTCACTTATTTGTATCAAATGCTTACATATACTATTCTTACGATTGCAGATACTGTTTTACCGCAAATACCAAACAGCACCATAGCAGACATTTCGAACGCCATTCACCACTAGTCGAAACGACCTGGTTATCGAATGAAAATGATATTAAAAAATAAATACATTAAACATTTAACTAATGAATTGCTTCCATTTTATTTTATCATACACCCACATTAACAAGGAGAGACATGGGACTCGGACAACTATTTCATAAAAACGAACATTGGCATGTTTTTTTATACCCGAACATAATAGATACGTGTAAACGCTTCTTGCCTAGTGAGGATTATTTATTTTAAAATACCATGAATGGGAGAGGTATGACGCAATACATGACACCAATAATCGGCGCTCGTCAATGCGGGAAGGTAACCGGTTCATATCACGATGTGCCCGGGTTCAATTCGCGATGTTTCAACTTTATTTCAAGTCATTCTTCACTTTGAATAATTACTCATTTGATACACGATTCGCCTTTTTCCGGAACGAAAAATCAAATAATCTATCAAAACTTTCGTGAGCACAGACTCGAAGCGAGAAAAATAAATAAACAACAAGTCTTGTGCGCAATCATTTTCAATGGACTTCCTCTGCAATCAATGTGTACGCAGTAGGATTTGTGAAAGAGATTTTGTGCGCAATCGGATCTCGGCACGAGATCCTGTCCAAAATCGGTCCACGCATAGTATGTGTATGTAACAGGTTTTGTGCGCATATGGTCTATGAGGAGTAGATTTTGTGCGCAATCAGACCGTCCAGACTAAGTCTTGAGCGGAATCAGTCCATCTGCATCGGATTTTGTCCGCAATCGATTTGTATGTAATGGATATATTATGCAAGAGATCTTTTGTGCAACCGGTACTTGGGTTAGAGATCCTGTGCGCAATTGGTTCTTGGGCAAAAGATCCTGTGCGTATTCGGTCCGTGTGCAATAGAACTTGTACGCAATCGGTCCGTGTGCAATAAGATTTGTGTGCAATCGGCCCGTGTGTAGAAGGTCTCGTGTGCAATCGGTCTTGGCGAATAGCTTCTGTGCGCAAACGGAACGTGAGCAATCGATTTTGTGCGCAAACGGAACGTGTGCAATCGGTCTTGTGTCCAAACGGAACGTGGGCAATAGGTCTTGTGCGCAAAAGGAACGTGCGCAATAGATCTTGTGCGCAAAAGGAACGTGTGCAATCGGGATGTGTGCACTCGGTCTTGTGCCCAAGAAAACTGTGCGCAATCAGTCTTGTGTGCAAACGGGACGCTCCCAAAACGGAAGCCACCGGTGATGCCGATGGCCACCAAGTCGATATCCGCGCGCGCCTTCTTCATAATTTCGGCCCACCCCTCGTAGGGTGAGTCGGGACGACGGTGGAGCGTCACCACCGCCGTTCGCGGCTTCCTCGCGAGAGGGACGGCCGTTCCCCTCTTAATATTATTCTTCCCGCCCTTGTTCGCAGAGGCGGGAGCCGCTTGCCCGGAAGCGCGTTTCACCTTTTTGCCGACGACCTGTGCCCACGACAATGGGCCAGGTTCGTCGGGAACGCTCGCAGAGGGAGAGGCGTCGCCACTTACCTTAGGGGCGGCGGCTGGCGGCCCGGGAGCCACCCCCTTGGCCTCGTTGTCCCGTCGCCGCCTCTTCCCGGGTTCGCCGGGGTTGCAGCGGCCGAACAGGGCACAGCAGAGGCTGCAGGCTTCTTCGCAGCTCGCGGGACGGCCGGCGAAGGGGAGCGCGTCCTCTTCGGAGCCGCTTCCTGCGGCGGCCGAAGCTGCTGCTGTTGCGTGGCGGGCGGTTGGGCAGGTGCCCGAGACGCCGCGACGAGGGGCTGAACCATTGCTGTCAGGGCAGCGATGGCGGCGCGCAGCTCGTCGTTGTCTTCGCGGACGAGGCAGACAACCTCGTTCCGCATCCGGACCAGGGGGTCGACTTCGGCGATCGGCCCCCTCCTTGCCGCCTCCAGCCTGAAGGCGGTGGACGACGTCGTCTTCGGCCTCGTCCTCGCCGGCATCGCCGTCGGCGTTACGGCCCGGACGTCCCTCGGCGGCGGCACTATCTCCCCTTCTTGAAGGGCCCTTCGCAGCTCCGCGTTCTCCCGCTGGGAGCACGCAAGCTGCTCGCGGAGCGAGGCGACCAGCAACGCATCCCGGGGCGTCGCAGTGGCATTGTCCCCGCACGATTCGCCTCAGGCAAATCCGACACAGAACGCGGCGTCCATCGTGTCGACCGCGCCCCTGAGTGCCCTCACGCTTTGGCCCTTCAAGTTATTGGAGGTGGTGGCAATCTTCCACACTTCCTCCCTCTTGAGGGCCACCACCTCCTGCAGTCCGGCTTCCGTAAGGCCCCGAAGCCACCGCTTAAGCTCCTGACCGGAGGGGAGGGGCTCCACGTCTGCGACGGGCCCACCGGCAGCGCGCACGCCGCTGCCGGCCTTCTTCTGCCCGCTGCGCTCCGACGGCGCAGCGGCGACGAGCAAGACGGATGCTCGTCGAGTCGGACTCGCACTCGCGCACGACCGAGTCGTCCGACTCCCGCACTATATTGGCCTTCGTGGCGCCCGCGGCCTTCCTATAAATACTGTCGCGGAGTTCGCCTTCGAGCGACCCCGCGACCGACGTGGCGTCCGACACCACCACCACCGTGTCAGTGTCTTCCTCGTCCGACGTCAAAAGGACGTTCGGCAGACGAGTTTTCGCCGCACTTCTCGTAATGGACGCCCTCGCAGGGGCGCGGTCCTTCCCCGGCGGGCGCTTAGTTTTGGGGGGGGGGGGCTGCCTTCGACCGCAGCCTGCCCCCGCTGTCACTTTCTGCGTGCGACATACCGCAGTATGCCGCAAAAGTACACAGGGCGTACGCCTCACTATATTCATTCCCAGCAACGTTTTTGGCGTGTTGCAGTGTTGCCCAACGGTCCCTGGACAACACAGGGACTATTTCCGACACGGCAGGAACGCGCAAAGTCACAGGAAGGCGAAGGAACGACACCTGTTGCGCGTCGCGTGCAGCGCGCGCGCCGCGACGCGACCACGCGGCGAGCGAGGTTAAGTCGCCACGTGGCGACCGGCGGCTATGTTCGCGCAGATTCCGCACTTACACTGTATTCTTATCGTTATAGAAGCAGCGAGGCGATATCCCGCCACCGTTTCTTGTCCACTAACTCTGTACAGATACGCGAACGCGAACGCGAAATTCGCGCGCGTCGCCACGCGGTCGTCGACGCACGAGGTTAAACGGCACGGCCGAATTCTACGTGCGCGATTTCCAGGTTTTCGCGTGCCGGAGGCGACGCGATTCCGTACCTGGGTGTAGAGTGCAGTGCGGGACCGACTCTGACACCGTACTTTAACGAAAATTCGGCGAATTTAAGAAAAAATTCGGAAATTCTCGGGAATAGTCAGCGCGTACGTCTGCATCGAACCGAGCGCAGGGGCGGAGAGAAACCTTTTTTTTTTTTTTTTTTCTTGTTGTCGAGGAGGAAATCTTTCAAAGACACCCCGCGGCCCAACGAGGGAGTCGCGGGGTAGTGCCGGATTTCCACCGGCTAAAACCACCCCTATGCCACGTCCCTGCTTGTGAGTGGGTGCGTTACGGAAATTTCGCGCGCGAATTACGTCCGCGACGCATCCGAGGCTGGCGTGAAGCGCCCAATACCTTGGAGGCCGCGGGGCGGCCTCCTGAATGGCTATGTTATCAACTCGCTTCGCGGCGCCGAGTTCCTCATCGAATTAATTGCCAAAGGACTTTATAATTCACAATTGAGTGACGATCACTCGTTTCAATTTTTGGATATCTACCCGACTACTCGCGTAGGTAAGACCGCTCGACCAGGCATCTGCCGAGCGGCCAAAACTCCCGAGGGGGACCTAACCTAGACCTAACCCAGAACTAAATTCAAAGAGAGCCTCTTTGGACAAGTCCTACCGCACACATCTTATACATTTGGACCTCCTGGACAAGATACGATGGGGCAGAATCCTTGCAGTTTGACAGGAGTTAAGATATTTGCTTCTATATCATTGGATAATATCGACAATTTTTTATGCTTCGGCTTATGGTTCGACCTGAGTCTAAAGAGAGTCGCTTTGGACAAGTGCGACCGCACTAATCTTGTAGATTTGGACCTCCTGGACAAGATACGGTTAGGCAGAATCCTGTAAAATTGATAGCAGTAAAGATATTTGCATTTATATCATTGGACCTCATCGGCAATTCTGGATGCTTTGGCTTATGGATCGACGTGAGTCCAAAGAGATTCGCTTGGGACAAGTGCTACCGCACAAATCTTGTACACTTGGACATCCTGGGCAAGGTATGATGAGGCAGAATCCTGTCACATTGATAGGAGGAAAGATATTTGCATCTATATCATTGGACAATATCGGCAATTTTTGATTCTTCGCCACATGATTCGACCTGAGTCCAAAGAGAGTCGCTTTGGACAAATGCTGCCGCCCGAAACTTGTACATTTGGACCTCCTGGACAAGGTATGATGTGGCAGAATCCGATCACATTGCCAGGAGTAAAGATATTTGCACCTATATAACTGGACGACATTGGCAATTCTGAATGCTCGGCTTATGATTAGACCTGAGTCCAAAGAGAGTCGCTTTGGACAAGTGCTACCGCACAAATCTTGTACATTTGAACCTCCTGGGCAAGGTATGATGAGGCAGAATCCTGTCACATTGATAGGAGGAAAGATATTTGCATCTATATCATTGGACAATATCGGCAATTTTTTATTCTTCGCCACATGATTCGACCTGAGTCCAAAGAGAGTCGCTTTGGACAAGTGCTACCGCACAAATCTTGTACATTTGAACCTCCTGGGCAAGATACGATGACGCAGAATCCTGTCACAGAATCCTGTCACTGTTTGTTCGGAGGTGGTGATTGGCAGCACGGCAGGCTTGGAGATTGACCGTGTGAGTGTAGCCGTCGCGGTTTTCAGTGTCACCACTCTGGTGAGTCCATCCTTACCCGGGTGAAGAATAGTAACTCGGGCGAGGGGCCATTTGCTGGGTGGAAAGCGCTCGTCAGTGAGTAGCACCATGGAGCCAACCTTGATGTTGTTGATTGGGTGGTGCCATTTAGAGATTACCTGTTGACATTCCAAATAATGAGTAAACCATTGAGACCCAGATTGTTATACCTTTGCTGGATGAGCTGCCACCGAGTCAACCTCGATGCAATTGAATCGAGGAGCAATGGCTTGATGAACGTAATGGCGCTGCCTGTGAGAAAGTGTCCAGGGGTGCGCACAGCCATGTCTTCTGGATCATCACTGAGTGGCTCCAGTGGTAGTGGGTTGAGAATTACCTCTATTTAGCCAAGCAGGGTGCTGAGTTCTTCGTGGGTGAGTAGAGTCTCACCTACAATCCTCCTGGGATGAAATTTGGTGGACTTCACCACTGCTTCCCATTCTCCACCCTTGTGTGGAGCCGACGGTGGATTAAACGACCACTGTGCGTTGTCCGATGCCAGCACCTTCGAGATAACCTGATGTTCGGCGGAACTCTGGGTGAAAAGATTGTGTAAGACCGTTTCTGCCCCCACAAAGTTAGTCCCGCAGTCTTAGTAGAAGGTGTGGAATTCCCCGTCTGGATGAGAAGCGCCGATGGGTTGCAATGAGACCATCCATTGCGTAGTCTGTCACCGCCTCGAGATGTGCTGCCGCTGTTGTGAGATAGACAAAAACACAGATCCAGCCCTTGTATGTTTTGCGCCTCTTCCTGTCGATGCCTTGATTGTAACCGGTCCTGCATAGTCCACTCCAACGTGAGTAAATGCCCGTGATGGTGTGACACGACAGAAAGGTAGTTGGCCCATCAATTGATAAGCACGGATCCCCCTCTGCCGTGCACGTATCACACATTTGAGTATATGGGACTTCACAGGTGTTCTTCCGCCGATGACCCAGTGCGTTTGCCGAAGATGTGCCAGTGTAAGTTGTGTACCGCCATGAAGTGTTCGACGGTGAGCATCATCTATAATGAGATCGGACAAACGTGAATGGCGGGCAATATGGCTTGATGTTTGCCTTCGTAAGGGAGAGATAACTGGTTGAGTCGACCGCCCACTCGCATGACCCCTTGGTCATCGATGTAAGCCGTCAATCGGTGATGAGCGTGATTGTTCGGCAGATGTGTGTGCGATTCCAGTTGCTTCAATTCGTGTGAGGAGTATGCCGATTGAGTTGCCTTTATC
The DNA here is from genome assembly GCA_963942575.1 of Priocnemis perturbator. Taxonomy (NCBI): domain Eukaryota; kingdom Metazoa; phylum Arthropoda; class Insecta; order Hymenoptera; family Pompilidae; genus Priocnemis; species Priocnemis perturbator. The sequence continues at coordinate 3,048,024 of OZ012643.1, read as the reverse complement.
CAGGAGATCCTTACCATGTCCAAGTCAGATGGAGTAATGCCTGTTGTGGGTCGATGAGGCAAAACCTTCTTTATCCTTGATCAAATTCTAGAACAAATAACAGTGGTTTGGAGTAACTCAATGAGTGATGAGTAGCGGTACGTGAAATCCCAATGATAGTCGACTATCAATGAGGTTACAACCAGTGAGATTCCTGGTCGAACTTTGTGAACCAAAGATTCGTCAGGAGATGTGGGTTGAATTAACCATGAATCCGCTGAATGAGTGAGCCATAGCGGTCCCGTCCACCACGGCTCGTGGTTTCTAAGTTGCTCCGTTAACACTCCTCGAAATGTGCAGTCAGCTGAGTTGGAAAGTCCAGAAGTGTGTCTGCCCTGGGATGTTGGTAAGCGCTTATACTTATGACACTCAAGTCCTCACATCATCCTCCCAGCTGATCCATGAGCCCTGATCCACATGACTGTTGTCCGTGAATCCATCCACAAGTGAGTTGATTTTATGTCCATATTAAGTGGCTTGGACATATTTTGTGAGCTTGTGGGTAGCAGCGTTGCCATGAATTCCGACCTCGGGAGTATAAATCACTTGAGTGGTGCTACCTTGGCCTTGGTCATACCAGTGACGTCACTGTCCCTGTGGATGGTGCGTGTACAGCAATATGAATTGCCGCTGCCGCTGGTATGTTGTGACGCGTCAGAGAAGAATTGGAGTTAGATGTTGGTGCTCCCATGCGAATAATCCATCTTCATGTCATGAGCTTGGCCAAGCTTGTGAGGTCTTCTCTGAGCAAGAACCACCGTGATACACCCTTGTGCGGCCAAAACTCTTGAGGGAGCGTTTCGGCTATGATTCTTGCCGGTAATGCGAAGTCTCGTGGATCTAATCTCTGAGCCACTTCAGATAAAATGTGTTGTTTCCTGAGTATCTCCATTCCATGGTCTGACTTGGGTGTGAATGTGAATGCATCCTCTTGAGAATTTCACATGAGTCCTAATACAATTGTCGTGCACTCATTGATAAATACGAGTAATCCTGGTGTGTCGTCCGAAGAGGTAGCGGTTAACACATCAAAATGAGTCGCAAGTCATTTGCAAAAGGAAGCCGCCCGCGTAGCAAAGTTCCATTAAATGATGAGCCATGTGAATGAGCTCTTTCATGATGGCAGCGCCTCCAAGGATATCTTCAACCTTTCTTGAGGTACTTCATGTCGTGGTGGTGGGTGACGTGAACGGATGCGTGAGCTCTCGATGTTGTTGTGCTCACCATTCCAAGGGGGCGTCATCGTACAATGGAGAGCTGAGTGATTGGCATTGACGGCGGTCCCTTGATGATATTGGGTTTGATAAAATGCCCGTGTGCGTCTGAACCTTGTAAGTGTCGCCGTGACTTAGATGATGCATCGAAAGATGGTGAGCCGATGTCAATTCTCTGAGGGTGTGAGCACAAACCGTGATTTTGGCAGATAAGGTCAACGAATGGTAATTAATCGTTGCCACGCTCCATGTTTGGTCGTAATGGAGCCGTCAATGCCATTGATAGAAATCCTTGATTTGTTCCGTTGGATGCTGAGTATATCCATGCTGAGTTAGTTCCTGTCCTGAGTCCGTGAGGATGTTGTAGATTGAGATTCTCCATGTGGGATGTCCGCACTACCGCTATGACCGTTGGTGAAGTGGGTGACGCCGTGAGTTGCCGACAATTGTGCGTGATGTTCAATGTCCCTGTGTACCAGTGCCAACTGCCTGGGGTCCGGTGGTGGGTTGTGCTCCAATGCAAGAGTGCGAGCAGTGAGGAACTTCTCCAGTTGCTCGTAGAGGGGGTACTCTTGCGAGGCGGTCAGGGAAGTCTCCCACGCCTCTCGTGTGGGCGCATCGAGTCGTGTGGCAACATGGTGTACCAGGAGGCAGTCCCACTTGTCTTGAGTCACACCGAGAGCCGTTAGAGCCTTGAAAACCTCTCCAACGGTGGACGTGAGCGCTGCAAGTGGGCCGGCATCCGTTGTTGTTGGCGTGTGGATGCCACAAAGCTTGTCCAGCTGGTTTTGGACAAGCAGGCGCTTGTTTTGATAGCGCTGGGTGAGCAGCTCCCATGAACGTTCGAGCGAGTCCGTGGTGAGTGGGAGGCCTTGGATTGCCTGTGCCGCTGCCCCAGAGAGACAACTGCGCAGGTAGTGCAGTTTCTGCAGAGAGTTGAGCCGGGAGTTCTGCAGAATGACTGAGTTGAACAGGTCCTTGAAGGGTGGCCACTGACCACACTCGCCGGTGAATGTTGGCAGTGAGATCACCGGTAGCTCGGCGCTGGACGGTTTTTCCTCCATGTGGCCACGTTCTCGAGCGGCATCCTTGAGCGCGTTCTGCAGCCCACTCAAGGCTAGCCTGGACCGGAACACCACTATTGACTCCACGTTGTGCACATCAGTGCGGAAGTAGTGGTGTTCCAAGGCGGTCGTGGGCCAGACTGCCTCAAGTTGCGCGTGCTCCCTCTCAAATACAGTGTGTATCTCCGCTATGCTGTCCCTGAGGGACTGGATCTCCATGAGCGAAGTCCCAGATGTTGTTTTGGGGATGGCCGCTGCAATCTCCTTGAGAGTGATGAGTCTTCCCATTTGGGTTCTCACCTTGGCCACTAACTCAGGTGCCAACAGACCAAATGAAGATGGGCTGTGTTTAGTTGTGGATCCAGTGGAGCATGCTGCAGTAGGTGGAGTGGTGAGTATCGCCAGTGAAGGAAAGCCGTTGTCCTGGCTGTTCTCCACATTGTCCTGCGCTTTCTCCTGTGAGGACATGGTGTGATGTTCCTTGACTTGCTTCCTGAGCTATTCCTTGGGCGAAACCTTGATATCTGACCTGTGAAATGTCAATTTTATGAGACCACGAACTGAAGCTGTTGCGTTGCACCTCCGTGAGTTGAGAACACATGTAGAATCACTACACGTTGTGTCAGAGTACGTCAAAGTCACACCACACTGAGTCAATGTTCACATAGCATCACTGAGTCGTTGCACTTCTCACTTTAATGACCATAGTGGACACTCTCACACCGCCATCCGGCTCGAAGGACCAAATGTTCGAGAATCTCGCGATTCCCGGTTTGAGGAAATGAGAGGGAATGAAAGAAAAGCGGAAAGGGGGGAAATGAGAAGATCTATTGGCGGTGGAGAGGTTATGTTTCCACGTGGTCATCTTAATGTCCGTTGAACAGAGTCTTTATTGTCAACAAAATCATGGTCACAGGTGCTCTACGGTAGTGAGAGTAGCCGTCATATTGAGCGAGATAATCGATTGTATTAATCCTATTCGCATTACAATGATTCGTACCTTTTACGGATGCACGTGCCCAATTCGCGCCGCGTACAGAGCCTGAGTCGTCTGTTGTTGATGTACCGTGTGTTTAGTGTAAATGAGATGATCCGTGGTGTGAATGAGAATGTTCCGCGATCGTATGATGTGAGTCCCGAATGCTAGCACTAAATGTGAAGAGAAAACCCGTGAAATCGTGAAGTCAATGTGTTCTCGACGATCACTGAGACGGTAATGGCCGACGAAACCGGCGGGAACGCCGCCCGCGTGCCGCGTGCAATAAAGGCGCGCTCGCATGAACCCCGCGTGTGACTCGGCTCTCAGGCCGCCTTGAGGATGCCGCGACGATGAGTGGTCGGCGTCGCGGCATTCCCAAACAGTAGGGAAATCTCAATATCATGTAAAGGATATTTGGAGCTTTGCACAAGATATCGTTGACGTTAACATTCCTTCAGATCATGTACTAATTTCTCTCGATGTCACTGCTTTGTTCACGAACGTCCCCATTGATCTTGCCATTAAAATCATAGCGAATAGATGGGATTCATTAAAGAGCTCTGTGAAAATACCTAAAACAGAGTTCTTAGAAGCTGTTCATTTTTGCCTCCACGCAAATGTGTTTAAATTCGATAATAAGATCTACAAGCAAACCTTTGGATGCGCAATGGGCTCTCCACTGTCTCCTGTTGTAGCGAACTTAGTCATGGAGGAATTAGAACAGACTATCATTCCCACGCTATCATTTCAGTTGCCTTTTCACAAAAGATACGTGGACGATATTGTGACCGCTGTACCACCTGACAAAATTGAAGAAATCGTTTCCAAATTTAATGGTTTTCACCCTAGGTTAAAGTTCACGCATGAAATTGAAGTGGAAGGTAAAATAAACTTTTTGGATACTACCTTAATCAGAAAGGACAACGGTATCATCACGGATTGGTATCATAAAGATACATGGTCTGGCAGATATATCAACTTTCATTCTGCACATCCTGTCAGTCATAAAACAGGACTGGTTATTGGTTTAATTGACCGTGCATTAAAACTATCTGACATTTCTTTTAGACAAAAGAACTTAGATTTGATCAGACACACCTTATCGATTTGATCAGACACCCTTCTCAATTCGTCAATAGGCTAATCAAGCAGCGCACACATGACTATTACCATCCTGTGGCTGCTGAAGCTGAAAAGGAATTAAGACTAAATATTAGGGGACCGATTAACGTGTTTAACACCGTAGTTTTACCTTTTGTACCAAACGTTTCTGACAACCTGAAACGCGTATATAGGAAGTACAATATGCACACCATTTACTCAATTCCCAATTCCACACGATCCTTGTTTCCACCCATCAAGGACCCTGTTCCCAAAGACAGACTGACCGGCATTGAATACCACATCCCATGTTCGCAATGCGATTCTTGTTACATTGGTCAGACATCCCGCAACATCAAAGCTTGTATCTATGAACATAAACGAAATAAGTATGGGCCGGAAGAACAATACACAGCGCTAACTAAACACATGATGGATAACGACCATCTTTTCAATTTTGACGAGACATCTATTTTACATAATGAAAACAATTACCATCGTAGATTGCACCTCGAGACTTTTGAGATTATAGAACACCATAACAGTGTAAATCTCAGATATGAAAATCCTAGTATTGCAGAGTACTATTCATCATTGTTTTCGCGAGGAGGCCCGAATTAAAACGCGGGAGACTCCGTAGCGAACGGGCGAGGACGAAACCTAACGGCCGTTTTGTTGTTGTGGCGAAGGACAAGGACAGGACGAAGGACAGACGGGACGTAACGAACACGCGATTAGGCTAACGTAATTTTAATGATAAACTAAATATGTACAATTAAGATCTACGCGCTATAAGAATAGAGCTATACAAAATAAAGCTATATATGTACAATGAACTTAACTATAAGGACGACACGGAACTAAAAAGGTGCAACTCTGGCAAACGGTAAAGCTAAAGTAAAGAAAGAAAGTAATGTAAAATAAAGCAAAATAAAGAAAAGCGATGAAAGTGATAAAGCGATAGGCGAAAGCGAGGCAAGGCGAGAAGGAAAGCAAGAAAAGCGAAGGCGAAAGTGAAAGAGGTAAAGCGAAAGAAAGAAGGAGGCACAATGGCGGTGGCTAACAGCTCGATGCAAAAACTCTTACTTGTTCGACTTCTCGGAATCACAGCTCGAATGCTAAGAAAGGGGAAGCCGTTAGTCACCGTCGCTGTGCCGAAAATCGGACCCCCCTCGCCTCTCCCCGACCGACCACCGAGCTGCTCGATCCACCCGATGTCGGCCGAGGTTCGGCGAGGAGCTCCGAAGACGCTTGCTGCCGGCGACACATGTCGCCGGCACGCGCGAATTACAAATCCGAACAATCATTTTTTACCTGCAATAATTAGTCTACAGTGCCTTGGCATCTCTGTCTCTGCAACAGTCTTAATAATATGCCAGTCTGCAAACAACATCAGCTGTTCTCTCAATTTTCTGACAGTTTCCATAACCTTACTGTCGATAATGGGCATCTCGTTCTGTTATTTGGCCCCAGCGCGACTCCATATTGGATCGGTTGGGTGTGCTAAGCGTCACCTTGCGCCTAAATATGTGAAACCGTTAATAAGAGCGGCAATGTAAATAAGTTCGAATACTTCTCCTTTCTGTCCGTTTTGTCCTTCATCTCCATGTGTGACCGAGACTTGCTTTAACCAGCACAGTCTTTAACAAACCTCTCTGAGATACACCTCATGTAAGTAGCGTACACTGTCCTCCTTCATATACACGTTTCAGTTATTAATTTTTCTTTTTCTTTAATTGATATAGTTTCTTTAACAATTTAACTTATTTTCATTTTTTATAATTTACTTCAATTATAAGACGCATGTCGCTTATTTCCTTAATGTATTGTTCCTTAATTATTAGTACATATTTTAATTCTTTTTCTTCTTCTTTTCATATATACAGATTTGCTTAGTCCTTGAGAAGGGTCAGATATACTGGCCGAAACGTCGGACAATTATTAGCTTCATTTTCCAATATAGACCGAGCGTTACGCCAAAGAAATTTCCACAACATCATTGGATCCGGTCAACTATAACAAACTTACAAAATATCGTCCAATGATATAGATGCAAATATCTTCACTCCTATCAATTTGACAGGATTCTGCCTCATCATATCTTGTCCAGGGGGTCCAAATGTACAAGATTCGTGTTGTAGCACTTGTCCACAGCGACTCTCTTTGGATCCAGGTTGAATCATAAGGTAAAGAATCCAAAATTGCCGATATTGTCCAATGATATAGTGAACATGTGACAGTACTCGCGCACAATGACTGTTGACAGGTTGACACCGTACGGAGCGTGCACGTGTCTTCCCTCTTCTTCTTCTTTTTTGGAGCAGTCGGTCCGTCTTGGGGAGTTACATTCAAGGTGGTCGCTCCTCTTGGTGAGATGAGTCAATGGGAACCTTGAGCGGGTCCCCTTCCCTTGGTGGCCCCTGCAGCTGTGGATGCTGTTTGTTCCTTTGATCTTAGTCCGAGGTGGTTCGGGTCCCCCTTACTCCCTTGGCTGCGGGCGTGGCCTGGGCCGTGGGGTGCGTCGGCGCCGCCTGGAGGATCGTGTCCCGACTTGTAGCCGGTCCAGCGGGTTCTGCAGAACCCTGGGCGTCCTTCTTACCCAGTGGGTGGGTGCCTCTGCGGCTTGTTGCCGGTATCCGAACTGTCCTGTGGCTTCGTCGAGGTACCTTTCATCGTCGTCAGGTGGTGTGGAGGTGTCCTCGACCTGCCCTCTATGTTCCTGGTTTCCCTTGTGGGGTACGTAACAATGATCACAAAACAAAGTAAAAAATATTATCAAACGCATTAAAATTACACATGATTTTTTGTGTTAGAGGTAGTGAAGGTTAATTGTTAATACATATCGAAATTGCTTTCCTTTGGGAATTGTTCATGCTGGATGTAAAAATATAATATTTGCACATTTTTTTTTTTCCATATAGACAGACAATATCTATATAAATATCACAATAATTTTGATTGATATTAATTTTGTTTGAGAAAGTATCCTTTTTAACAGACTTCAAAAATGCACTGAAAACTATAAAATAATGTTCGATTTTTTAAGTCGGTGATACTTTTTTTTAAGTTTTTTATGCGTTTGAAAGTAGTGTTTCCTCGTTCAGGATCACCCATTAACATTTTAAGAATTGAATAATACATATACTGGTAATTAACAAGTTTCACATGCTATTGCCACAGTCAGAAATTGTAATAGATGCCTGATTGATATACACATTTGGAATTATCTCTCTGTATACAAATTGCAAATTATGAAATATATATAGTCTATATTTCTTGTATGGGAACAGTTTTTCTTCAAACGCATCCTGTTTTTATTACGACTTACCATAAACCCTTTTGTCAAAAGGATAGTACAGCAAAGATAGTTCAGTTCCGTATATTTTAACGGCGTATACAACATTATTGAAAGGGTAGTACAGGTAACAAAGGACAGAATACCAAAATATCTTCTTTCTCTCTCGGCGCGGCTCGACTGGAGCTCTACATACGGCCGTGCGCATTCCAGATATTCTATTGTTCAATGGTGTACGTACAGTGCTGGCAGTACTGGAAAACGCGTTCACATTTAGCAGTTTTGGCAGCACTGTCAGTAAAACAGAACGCCCATTTTTTAGTAAAACCAGCGTTAGTACTGACAGTACTGTCAGCCAATTTCCGAACACGACCTTAGTCTAAGGGCCGGTTCCGCCAACCTCGGTTAAATCGGCGGTTAGCTAATCATGATTAATTTTTAACCGAGGCTTTAATCATGATTAAGTGCTGTTCCGTTCCACCAAAAATATTTCAGCTCTGGTTAGTTAACCGTATACCCTCTTCGCCATAACTCTCAGCGAGTCTGAATTCCGTTGTAACTGCGACTCTGATTGGTTCAATTCTCAGTGTCATTTAATCCGCAGGCGGCAAAGCATGGGATAACACGCGGCTGATCGTCATTAGCGTATTGTATTTTGTGAAGTTTGTAAAGAGGAGAACAGTGTAGGGTACTAGGAAGAATGGCGGAAAAATCATTAGAGGTTAATAAATACTACAAATTTTATTAAAATATTATATATTTGCGTTAACCCTCAGACTACCACGGTGGGTCACTTTTTCGGTGCCAGGAGATAGGCAGCCGGATAGGCACGAGTGACTTTACTGGCATACCCATGTATGCGGGTTGCAGCTCATCAAGCTGGGGTATAAAGCAACCCAGCGTGGTACGCCACGTCGTGCTTATATTTGCCGTTATGATGTAAATGTAATAAATAGAAACATAGTTACGTTAAAGTTCCTGCACATTGACGATGTTATCATTGCAATTGTGGTAAACGCCACCAAAAATCTACACCAATGCATATGTCTGTATTAACTTTCGTGTACTGAATACTTTTTATATTTTTAGATCAAAACGGGTAGGAAGAGGAGCAGCAACTTCAGTAACGCTGGAAATGAAATTCTAACTAATATAGTTAGCAAATACCAAAGCACCATAGAGTGTACAAAAACGGATGGTGTCCGCACCAAACAAAAAAATAAAACGTGGGATGCGATATGCGTGGAGTTTAATGCCACGTAAATTTCGGGGGAATATCGTACAACAGACAAATTAAAACTCCTATGGGGTAATTTAAAGAGGCAGACGCGGAAACACTATAGCCTTATAAGGCAGCAAACTTTTAAGACGGGTATGTTAGAAAGAAACAAGTTAAATTATTAAAAGGATACAATGTATATCATTCTGAACAGGCGGTGGCAGCAACCCATTAAAAGAAAACAGATTATTTGTTCAAGTTGAAGAATTTATTGGAAGGTCGAGCGAGCCCCTAGTGAATTCATTTGATGATGACGCAGTGGAAGGTAAAATTATTTCAGTTTCTTTTCCACATTAGTTTTGAAACCACAGAATTGGATGTACATATAACTGTTTTTGAAAATTCATATAACTTTGGCTCTGAACAGGAACAAGTGGGGAGTTTGAAAATCCCCAAAATGAATCGGAGGATATTGAATATTTAGAAGATTACTGTCAGTATATAGAAATACACGAAGGAAGAAAGCCAAGTGAAGAGTGCAGCACTGTGGGAGAACATATTCCATCAGGGAACGAGGTTAGTTTTCGATAAAAAAAAACACTTGTTTTAAAACTACCACAGTTATAGTCACTCATGTAGGAAAAATGTTACTTTATTGTAGGTAATAAGCAACAAGGGTGTAAATCCTACAACAACTTGGTCGAGGTGGAACCCCCAATCCCTCAAACAGGAAAAAACTGTGATGGAGTTAAGGAAAAGAATTGCAAAAGAACCATACCAGAAAAAAGAAGCAACAGACAAGGAGAGGGATCCGCTGAGGTTACACGAGCGAAATTAGAGTACCTTGCTGTATTGAAAAAGGGAGCCGACGAGAAACAAATTTTTGAAAAAACTCTATTAGAATAAGATTTAAAAATTGAACTTCTACGTAAACAACTCGCCTAATACGTTAGGGACTGAGTAAAGATTATTATAAGGAATAGAATTTATAGCATAAAAAATATATTATATGTAAATTATACCTATAATTTTTATTTTCCAAAACTTATTACATTAAGTTTGGAAATAATTAATTCGGTCTTTTATTACTCTCTCTCGTCTTGCATCATAATATTCTTCGTCAGAAGAAGACAATATGTCATCATACAACGCATCCATGACTCTATCAAAACTTTTTATTTACGCTAACTCAACACAATATACAATTCAATTCAAATTTTACTTTGACGATATAACATGTTAGAAATATTATCCTCGTATTATTTTAAAAATGTCTTCATAACTCGATGGTTTTGGGGGAAGTGCCGCGTCCCTTGACAACGGTCCTCTTTCCAGAGAGTTCGATCTCTCCCGAACTCTCCCCACTAAATGGCCAGATCCTTTATTCAATTATTTATTGATTTGCATGCAAATGTCATCGACCCCGTGCTGGCGCCTTCCCAAAAGATTGCGCATCACCTCGGCGGCACGCAACAATGCGTCGGCACCCTGCTCCCGTCGGACTCCATGCGTACACACCTCCTTCCGCGGTGATGCTAACAAACACATGTTACCAGATGTTATCAAACGCTAACCACTGATTAAATACGGTAACCGGCCAATTTTGGCCGGTTAAGTTTAAGTGGCGTTTTCTTAACTTAATCTGGGTTCAAAGTTTGGTGGAACGCAAAGTATCGATTAACAAACGTTAACCGCCGATTAAGGGTTTAACCGAGGTTGGTGGAACCGGTCCTTAACATATAACGAAAAAAATGAGAGGGTATGCGTTGCAAAAAATTGACATCGAAAAATAAGGAACACCCTAATATATATATAAGCAATAGCATATCTAATACGGTTCTTTTTATTATATTTGAAGGATTACATTAAAGTAAATTCATAGTAACACTGTAATAAATTTATTAATCCTATTATAATTCACCTAAATATACATCAAATATCGGTGACATATGTGAAGTACATTTTGGTATACATAAACAATGGTATTTATTCGCAAGTCGTCAAATGTTTGCGTTTTCGTAATTTTATTTTCTACTAATTTGCAACTTAGTAATATGTTACTTTAAACTGCTGTACGTTACAGTTACATTCTCCTCCTTCTATCTCATCTTTTACTAATGTCATATGGACCATGATGTAACGCGTTTTTCCTTAGAAATACATATGGCGTAAGAAGTTTATATATCCGGTGTACATACGTATTTTTTTGAAATTCCATGTGTTCTGATATTAAAACATGAAGTACGAAATAAATTTTAATATTATTTATACACCTAAACAAAATTTTCAGATCGCACAAGACGTCCTGAGGATCATTATGAATATGTCTACGAGGTTCTCAGATATTTCCACGATATTTAATTATGTTCCCGTGAACATTGTATGTGTATATTCCCTTCATTAATTATAATGAAATAATGGAAGTAATGTCAGTAAGTTACAAAAAATAGTAGAATTAATGTGAACAGAAATGCTTTTAACATCTTAGATCTAAAATATTAAATATAATGTTTGACATTACATGCACAGAATAAATAAGTTGTTGAAAACAGATGTTATGGTGGGACTCTATATAGTCTATTCTGAAACAGAACTAGCAAATGGAATCCACTAATTGCATGATAACGTTTTGATAATGTCTCGCCTCAGACGTGTATAAATATCAATAAAACATGTGCTACCCATATAAAGTGACAGAACATTCAAATTCTACCTAACGCGACCTCGCCTGTATGTATAGCGAAGTAGTATTCACCTCTGAATTCCTCTTCCTCAAGATATCCTGGCCACATATCGGAATAACATGTGCATTTCCCCCGGATATTCGTTATGTCGGTATTGAATGTCCTTGTGATATTCCGAAGATGTCATCATGCTGCGTGGGTTCATACAAAAATGTTTTAATAATGTGAAGAACAGATGAAAATTATATTAACAGTCAATAGTCGAAAGTATAAATGTACCCATAGTCACATAAATTGTCCTGTAATGTACATCACTTTTGCATTGCACGTTACTGCCAGTCGCCAACAATGAGGCCACAACAATTAGATACTTAGGTCATTCTTGATAATGTCTGGTGCAGCCAATATATCTGAAAAATGAAGAAATTTTTACTACTTTGGAACTTCATACCAAGACCATTGTTATTCAAGAAAAACAATACATCATAGCAGCAACAAAATCTTACATTCGTTTGTGAAACCAAGTTGAACAATAGTAGAAGCAGGAAAATAATTATGTTATACATAATATAATGGCCATTTTTTTTACATGTAACAGTGTCTGCTCTGAAAACAGATGAGTGCTTTTATGAAGTCATGATCAGAAACATTTGGAGCTTACATAAATTAAAATTTTGTTTACATTGTACAACTTGTAAACCTCCCAGTTCTGACAAATTGTCGTTATTTAATATCAGTTTGCCCCACTTGTCCTCGTCAATCGCTACTTGGATTAGTATTGTTTCGTTTCGTGTTTCAACAATATTTTAGAACCTTACTGACATAACAACATACTTACGGATAATTCCGTTTAATGAAGTATGACTCAGATGTTGCCAAAGAAGCAATTGTTACTGTGGGGATTGTTACGGGGCCGTCGGTGGTAGAAGTCTTCCTTGAGTAAAAATAACTCTACGTTTGGTTGTTTTAAGAAAAACAGATTTTTATTGTTGCTTATCCGTGGATAATTTTACACTTCGTTAAACGCACTAGGTAACTCCAGACTCGGTGGTTTCTGGCCAACTGACTTTTGGGTGAAAAGGGCCTTTCTTAAGTACTATGGGCGCGGACCTTAACCCTCTAACCTTAGGGGTGGGGGTAGGCCTAGCGTTACAGGGATGTATTACTTGTCATTGTATTTTGTCGTTTGTAACATTCTTCCTTCCAGGCTGAACATTTGGGGCCCGCTTGTCATCGTTAAACCTTCCGGTCCGAGTGCCCTCCATGCACGGATCCATGTGGGTATGCATTGTTGATTTGATTTCGCGGACGAGCGCGAGAACTCCTATCTAAATGTATATACTAGACAGACACAGTGATTGAGAAAACATTTGTTTTTTATTTATGATTGCCCTGTCTCTCCTGTGAAAAAGAAATTACGTGAAAACCAACATTTCAACATTGAAATTGAAAATCCAGAATTAGTCGCGGAGTCATCTAAATAACGGGCGACTAGAGTCAGCCACCATAGCAAAAATAAAACAATGTTCGTGTTACGGATTGTGAATCGCGCGCGTTTGCGAAGCGCGGGCAGCTTGGCGGTGCGTAACTGTGGGGATTTCGATCTTCGAACCCTAGCGGTGGTTCCCGAACACTATGGTAGGGAGTGGGGGGAACAGCGTTTGGCGGGAGAGAAGTCGGCCATTAAGACACAGCGAGCTGTAGCGAGTGGTAGCGAGGGTTTTGAAGGAAATAAAGAAGACGTATTGTGATATAGAAAGTGGGCAACGTGTAAAGTTCTTTGAAGGAAAATCCCCGTTCTCGTCCTGGCGATTGCTGTCGCCTCGAGTGATTATTGCGGGGGACAACGGTGACCCGTTGCCTACATTGGTGACCCCGACGTGATCCGCAGTACACGCGTGAGTCACGTCATTCACGATATATACGGCTTCTGCCTTTGTCCATTGCGGCATCGAGGGACGGGACAGAGAGTATCCGCCAGTATCCTCTCGAAGGAGCGTCATCGACGTCCGCATCGAGGGCGGCGGTCAACGTTTCCGGCGCCTGCACGTGTTGCTCGAAGCGAGCGGCATCGACCGCTGCATCATCGGCGGCAAGCCAACGTTGCATGCGTGAAGCCAACGTCTCCGGCGCCTGTAAGTGCTGCTCGAGGCGAGTGGCATCGACTGCTGCATCATCTTCGGCAAGTCAACGTCGCATGCGTGAAGCCAACGTCTCCGGCGCCTTTTTCTTCGGGATTTCCGACGTGGGACGCAACGCCGGCAGATATATGCGAGCGTCTGTAGCGTAATTTTAAGGTATAGCGGCAAATTGTTCAGCCCGCCATTGCGGCCATTCCGTTCGCGCGCGTCCACGTGGGTGATTTAGGTTAGGTAGTTCAGCATCATGGCCGCCGAACAGGCCCACTCGTCCAGCGATTTAGAGACGCGGTTAAAGGACGCGCAGGAGCTTATGCGCAACTCGAAAGCGAGCGGACCCCGCCGGCGCAAATGGTCGACACTCCGCACCGCGTGGATAGTTACCGGGTCCCAAAAATCCCGATGTTCTTCCGCGCTGACCCGGTCTTATGGTTTATTCAGGTCGAAGCGTCACTGCGTAACGCCCGAATTACGGTCGAGAGTACCAAGGCCGACGCGGTGCTCGCGGCTCTCGATGTGGAGTTCGTTGGGTGCGTTAGGGACATTCTCGTAATATCTCCGCCGCCATCGGACATATTTCAACGCATTAAGAGCCGCATCATATCTACGTTTGCGGGTTCGGCGGAGGGAAATTTAAGGAAATTGCTGAGAGGTCAGGTCGGCACTGACGGGAAGCCGTCGCTCGTGTTGAGTCGGTTGCGGAATCTCAACAATGGGCAATGCGACAACGCGGTCATAAGATCAATATTTATGGACCAACTGCCGTCTCATCATCGCGCGATCCTCGCCGCGACGGGGGTGGATCAGTTGGACAAGTTAGCCGAAATCGCGGATAAGGTGGCGGACAATGCAGGCCCGGATGACGCGCGTATGTCCGCTGTCGCGAATCAGTCCCCTCAGCCCCCTTGGGAGGAGGAGGTCAGACGGCTGTCGGCTTGTGTCGCCGCGTTGTCGAAACAACTGGAGAACCTGGGTAGCTCGCGTAAGTCGCGCTCCAAGCACCGTTCGGGTAGTAGTTCCCGGGACAATTCGAAAGGGCGCAATAGAAGCGATCTGTGCTTCGCGCACACTAAATACCCGGACAACCCGTTGTCTTGTCGAAAATTGTGCTCGCAGTATGAGTCCTAGAGTTCAAAAAACTAGGTGCTTCTTCCTGTAACGAGGCGCGCAGTGAAGGGGCCGGGTTGGAGAATCGCCTCCACATTCGCGATCGTGCGACCGGTCAATCGTTCCTCGTCAACACCGGGGCAGATATTTCCCTCGTGCCGGCTGACCCGAAGTGCAGTGGGGAGCCCTCGGGGCTTGAATTGTACGCGGCGAACAACACGAGGATCAAGACTTTCGGCGAATCCCTCCGCGTGTTAGATTTGGGGCTAAGACGCGCAATTCGGTGGAATTTTACCATAGGAGCGGTCCCGTACGCGATTATCGGCGCGGACTTATTAAAACATTTTGGACTGCTAGTGGACTTGAAAGAGCGCAAGGTCATTGATTCGTTGACGAATATATACACCCTCGCGGTTTCGAGACCGGTCCACGCCCAATCGATTAGCGCATTTGATCCGGGTTCCCCATGCGCTGGAGTCCTTACGGAGTTTCCTCGAATTGTGGGTTCGTCTCCGGTGGCTCCTCCGGCGAGAAGCGATGTGCTGCACCACGTGATAACGACGGGCCCTCCGGTAGCGGAGCGTCCGCGGCGCTTAACGCCAGACAAGCTTAAGGCCGCTAAGGCCGAATTCAGATCGTTACTAGAGGCGGGCATTTGCCGTCCGTCCAGCAGTCCCTGGGCTGCTCCCATTCACCTCGTGCCCAAAAAAGATGGGTCCTGGCGTATTTGCGGGGATTACCGCAAACTAAACGCGGTCACGGTTCCGGATAAGTATCCGACGCCCCATCTTCACGATTGCTCGATCAATCTGCACGGGAAGACGATCTTCTCTTCGCTCGACTTGCACAAGGCGTATAACCGAATTTCAATGGCCCCCGAGGATATTGAGAAAACCGCGGTTATCACGCCCTTTGGCCTCTTCGAATACCGATTTATGACGTTCGGGTTACGGAACGCGGGCCAATCGTTTCAACGATACATTAATCGAGCTTTGGGCGACTTAGAGTTTGTGTTCGTTTACATCGACGACATATTGGTCGCGTCGTCGTCGCTCGACGAGCACATGTCTCATTTGCGGCAAGTTTTTGGCAGGCTGGAGGAATTCCACCTCCGGCTTAACATTAGCAAGTGCGTGCTCGGCGTGCCCGAGCTTGAGTTCCTGGGGTACCTTGTGAACGGGAGGGGAATTCGTCCGACTCCTAAGAAAATCGTCGCGATCAGCGAATACCCCAAGCCGCGGAATGTCGTTGAATTGCGTCGCTTCCTCGGCATGATAAATTTTTACCGGCTCAGTCTTCCTCAATCGGCTAGTGCACAGGCGCCTCTTAACGCGTACCTTCAGGAGTCGCGTAAGAATGATAAGCGGGAGATCGTGTGGACCCGAGAGTCTGACGAAGCGTTCGAGCTGGTCAAGTCCCATCTCGCGAATGCCGCGTTGTTGGTTCACCCCCGCCCCGGCGCGGACGTGCGTCTCGTTACAGACGCTTCCGATTTTGCGATGGGCGCTGTGCTCGAGCAGCGTAGCTCAGAAGCGGTTTGGGAGCCGCTCGCGTTTTGCTCGCGGAAATTCTCGCCCTACCAAAGGGCGTACAGCGCGTACGATCGGGAGCTTACCGCCATTTACGAGGCAATAAAACACTTCCGCCACTGGGTCGAAGGCCGTGACTTTACGATAGTTACGGACCATAAGCCCTTAATTTATGCGTTCATGCAGAAAGCCGACAAGGCGTCCCCTAGACAAGCGCGCCAATTATCGTATATCGCGCAATTCTCTACCCGGTTAGAGCACGTGGCCGGTTCGGACAACGTCGTAGCGGACTCGTTGTCGCGTGTAGACTCCTTACGCTTACCAATGGAGATAAGCCTTGACGAGCTTGCGATTCAGCAAAGAGACGATCCACAGCTCCAGCTGATCCGCAATGCCCCGGATTTTCCGTTAAAGATGAAGTCCATACAATGGGGTCCCGACCACGCTACAATAGTGTGCGAAATCTCCGGCGAGGCCATTCGGCCATATATTCCGGCGAGCTTACGTGAGGCCGTATTTAAGATATTTCACCGACCTGCCCATCCAAGTGCAAAGATTACGGACCGTCTGGTGCGACAGCGCTACGTGTGGCCGGACATGCACCGCGATATCGCGCAGTGGTGCAAAAATTATACGCATTGCCAACAATCTAAGGTCAGCCGCCATGTAATATTAACACCGGAGCATTTTGTCGCGCCCGATGGGCGATTCGAACACGTCCACATTGACATTGTGGGGCCTTTGCCGTCACAGGACGGATATGCGTACTGCCTAACGATGATGAACAGGTTTTCCCGGTGGGTCGAGGCGGTACCTTTGCGGGAGGTATCAGCGCAGACTGTGGCGAGGGCATTTTTCGATACGTGGGTCTCGCGGTACGGGGCTCCTAAAATTCTGACATCGGATCAGGGCGCACAGTTCGAGTTCAGGCTATTTTCGGCGTTGTAATCCCTCGTGGGGTGTGAACGGGTGCGCACGACGGCCTACCACCCTGCGTCGAATGGACTAATCGAGCGCTGGCACCGCGTTTTCAAGACGGCGTTTATGTGCCACGCGGATGAGAACTGGTCTCGAACTCTGTCAACAGTATTATTGGGTCTTATATCCCACGTGCGTGCGGATACGGATGCGTCTCCGGCCGAATTCCTATTCGGGACGACGTTGCGCCTCCCGGGAAAATTCTTTTTACCGGACGACTTCACACCCGACTCTAATATTTTCATAGAGGAGTTCCGCGATTACATGCGGCAGGTGCGACCGGTGCCAGTAGGGCATCATCGTAGGAACCGCGCATTTGTATTCAAGGACTTGCAGTCCTGTTCACACGTGTTTTTGCGAAAGGTTGTGAAGAAATCGCTGGAACGACCTTATACCGGTCCGCACAAAGTTATACAACGCATCACCGATCGATTGTACAAGCTTGATGTACATGGTACACCAAGAAACGTATCAATCGAGCTTCTCAAGCCGGCGCACTTAGTACCTGATAGCCCGGCGGATCCGTCGTCGCCTTGTGATGTTACGCCCAGTGCGTCTACAGCCAATGTTCCTGCGCCTAGAACGTACTCACGGGCGAAGAAAGTCACGTTCGCGTCTAGTACAAAAACTTAGATTAAGGTAATTTAAGGCGCGAGAAAGTATATTTATGTTAATGCGTTAGATATTAAATGTTGGTTATGTACATCGCTACTCGCGGAAAAATTAGTTTAAGTCTGCGGCATCCCCCGGGAGTTAGATTAAGTTAGAGTAAATTAGACTAAGTCCATGTGATACGTTATTCGGGGGGGAGTGCTGTGGGGATTTCGATCTTCGAACCCTAGCGGTGGTTCCCGAACACTATGGTAGGGAGTGGGGGGAACAGCGTTTGGCGGGAGAGAAGTCGGCCATTAAGACACAGCGAGCTGTAGCGAGTGGTAGCGAGGGTTTTGAAGGAAATAAAGAAGACGTAGTGTGATATAGAAAGTGGGCAACGTGTAAAGTTCTTTGAAGGAAAATCCCCGTTCTCGTCCTGGCGATTGCTGTCGCCTCGAGTGATTATTGCGGGGGACAACGGTGACCCGTTGCCTACATAACACGCACAAGCAACTACACCTGTCGGCGCTACCTGTTACCAGGAGCGCGTTCCCGCGCTCACCGATGAGTTCTCGCATGTATTAAAATGACGTCACGCTCCTTATATGGGCATAAGGTAATTAGAAGGCGTTCATTGGTTCCAACACAAGTTTTCGACAAAAATCGGTGTGCGAGGCGCCGGGAGACTGCGGGTCACCAACGCCACGTGGCATTATCACAACATTAGCTTCCAAGGTATCGAGATCAAGTAACATTGTATCATAGACGACATTTGTACTATTGTAGACGAATTCTAACGAACAATATATTTATAACATAACAGTCATTAATCAGTGTGTGAGTAAGTGAGTTCCGATAATCCTGTAACCAACGACGTATTCCTTTTCCGACTCCTCTCCATAAGTACGTTAATCCGGTAATCCCTTGGTTCCGCGCTCCTCAACTTCCTTCATCGCCCTACGACTGCCCCCAGTCTTATCAGCCCTTCCCTCGTATCGATCAACGAGGCCCCGAAACAGTTCGGTAATAAAATTATTGGCATTTCAGATCCAACTTGGCCCCGGTGTAGCAACGTTCCACATTACCCTTGAGGTCTTGCTACTGAATGCGTTATTTCTTTTTATACATGGTGATTTCCCCTGTAGGCCTATATATCCATGACTATCGTGTGTCTCAGTAAGTGATACGCAGATTCATCTTCTTGTAGCCCTACATACATGCGTCTTCTGTATAAATTAAATTTTTGCAGACAGATCGCAGTTATGATCATATTTTACTGGTGGATCGAAGATCCAATGCATTCCTCCAGACAGATCGCATTTGTGATCGGATTTTACTGGGGGATCAAAGATCCAATGCATTTCTCCAGACAGATCGAGTTGTGATCGAATTTTACTGCAAGATAGAGATATTCATCCCATTTTCGAGTAATGAATGCTTGGATCGAGTTATCGCACCGAAACATTTCGTTTCCGTTGCTTCTGATAACTGTGAAGTGATGATCTCTAATCACTTACTGATGTGCCAAAACTATTGAACGGGTTAAGAAGTGGCGCATATTCGTACCTGTTAGTGTCAGACCGTATTTTTTGGTTTCTGCATATAAGCGCAATGCTATGTAACATGTAATAATGGTTTTAATAAGTCTGTAACTGTGACTAATGAACTCCTCGGCGCTGAACATTTGTACATCGTGATCGTGAAAATCGGAAAAAAAGTGCACCACCTTCCGCTAATTTATGAAAATCACGAGCGGCTGGAACGGCGAGAATGTTTGATTAAACTGGCGGTTTTACCGAATTTAGGTTGCACGCAGTACGGAACAGGGACTCTGTGATGTGACAAATTTTTACGGCACTTTTGCTGGGAACGACTAAATAACCGCGAGTTACTGCTGCTATGAACGTGTTACGTCCCAAGGTGAGTCTTGGAAGAACCGCGATAAGGTGATGGATTCCACGATTCTACTCGGTTGTGGGGCGAACAGTCGTACGAATCTGACCTGGATCAGAGTCCGCACGAAATGTATGTTTGTAGTCAACCGTGATCCGCGACTTTACTGGGACCAGACACGGTCAAAGGACTGGGTGAGAGGTGGGTGGATTTCGGGATTGGTTGGTGGTTTAACGAGCATTACCCTTCACCTTAGCCCCCAGAGGTTACGAATATTATTTGGAGTGAGAACTTACTCTTGCGGTGTTTGTTGATTGATTCACACTTTCAGTAAGATCGGATTGAAGTAGTGTTCAATGACGAGAATTATTCACTGTTTTTTTTGAAAGTATGATTTTTAGAAGAATTGTACAGGAATTTACTCGGAAATTGAGCTGAGTATTCAAACAGTTAAATCAAGGCGATGGTAACACAGATTCGAGGCCTTTACAGGTTTAAGGAACTCAAAGAAGTGACGAGAGGTTTTGAAAATCTAAACGAGATAGACGCGGTTTCCGTTCGGTTCATCCCTTCCCCAATACTTCCCTGTTGGTCATTCTCTGATGAACTTTTTGGGGGTATTGGGGGAGGTCTAGGTTCTTAAGATTCTACGAATGAGGTGACTTTTGAGTTTCCTCTCCCAGGCATCCCCGCCCTTGCGTTTTCCACGGACGCAGGGTGAGTGGGAGGGTAAATGAAAGTACGGGTTATGTGATCTCTTCCAAATGTTTGGTTCGAGTGGGTTTTTTATATCTACTGGGATTTATTGTGTCGCGACCTAACGGACAGTCGCCCGTTGTTCACCTCGCTCGTAAAATGTTCTAGGACTTAACTTGTTGCCTTCCCCGAGTGGGTGGCACGTTCTGGGAAAGGGTCTGCTTAATCTCTTGCAACGGGTTCCATCGGGGAAATAATCGTATCTCTATTAATTAATTCTATCTTAAGCGGTGACGTCGCGAGACGTAACAAACGCAACAGGATTTTGCTTATTAACCCGTATGCTGTTCGCGTCCATTTCTTCGAAAGCGGTGAAACATTCAAGGCAACTAATTTTTCTTTTTTTTCTTAATGTGCAGTATCACCCAACTTGCAATGTACCCGACAGCTTGTAGCGAAAATTTGGAAATGTTGGGTGACTGTGCCCATGCAAAATGGAAAAACTCGGTCATCCTGTCAAAATTAGAATTTGATGTTCCCTCTTCGTTGAGTCCGTACTTTTGCGCTACCGTAGAATTGTGTACAGCGTCGTAGACACTAACGTCGTATCTGTCAAGCTTTGCACGTTCAGCCGGGGAGACATGTAACATTTGCGTGGGTTCATAACCTTCTTCTTCTGAGGAGGGTAATACATCGTCGTATAGCGCGTCCATGACTATAGTAATGACTTCAATTTTATCTTGACGATGTTACCAGATGTTACCTAACACTAGCCACTGATTAAATACGATAATCGGCCAAAATTGGCCGGTTAAGTTTAACCGGCGTTTTCTTAATTTAATCGGGGTTCAAAGTTTGGTGGAACGCAAAGTATCGATTAACCCTCGGATACCCACGATGGGTCACTTTTTCGGCGCCTAAAGAGCGGCAACCCTTCATACACGGCGGTGGCTATAATGTTGCACGCTACAGGAGTCAATGTGACGACACATTGTCGAAACTGTCTTGCGACGGTTACCAACTCAGTCTTAACTTTTCGGCCGTTGAAGTCCTTAAAAAGAAGCGATAGCAAATCGCGAAATCGCGTTACCCGGCACGCGTCGCGATAGTGTGTTATCGTGAAACGTTCGAAGTGATAGTGACAGTGACAGTGAAGTGAGCGAAACTACAGTGGAGACTGGGAGACAGTGTCCGCAGTGACGAAGACCCGGAAGAAAATGTGTCCGAGGACGACGTATTTTGAGGTTACGAAGGCGACGACGACAACAGCAAGACGACGAAGGAAAAAGAACAGTCACCAACTGAACCGTCGAGGTTTTAGCCGGTAAAAATCCGACACTACCCCGTACTGTGCCTACTAGTGCGGAGTGTCTTTTGAAGATGTACCCACGAAAAAAACAAAAATTATAAACAAATTGTTAACAAAGTGTAAAATACCAACATCGTGGAAATATTCGTAGTTAAAAATTTCAATTTTGTTCAAAAAATGTTGTAAATAATTTGTAAACAAATCGTTAACAATGTGTAAAATACTTTGCAACGTCGGGGAAATGTACGTGGATGAAAATTTCAATTTTGTTCGGAAATTTTGTAAATTAATTTATTAACAAATTGAAAACACCAGGAAGAATGTAAATATGTATGTAGCCAGAAAATAAGATTTTCATGCAATAAATAATATAAATGTAACCATTGCTTTATACATTTATTTTCATGCCCTTTCAGTCATCACTTTTCGCTTCAATGGTAACGTCGAGTAAAAAGTAGGTTTGTCACGAGTGACATTACCGGCAGTATGTTGGGTTGCCGTTCTGCAGGCAGGGCCGAATTGGCCCATCGTGGGACTGCGTGTCTCATTTTTAGTCGGGAGTCCGAGGGTTAACCAACGTTAACCGCCGATTAAGAATTTAACCGAGGTTGGTGGAACCGACCCTTATACAATAAATTGTCACAGTATGTGATTCGATAAGTGCGGAAGTGATAAGAAATACTACTCAATCAGTGATAAGAAGATTGCAGCATTGCATTGATACAAATGGCAATCACTTTGAACACCTTCTGTAAATGCAAGTTTATTTAGACTTTTTTTTCATAAATGACCTTTGCTGACCTTCAAAGACTTTAATGTTGCACCTCGTTGGATTCGTCTCAATAGTCGCTATCAGAAAGCAGGTACCAAAACATAGCATTCCATTTAAAAAAACAAAGGTGACCTTCACATCTCTGTAGCGGCTCCACCTAGGAAAAAACGATTAACGCCTTATTACAGCCCCTACTGTCCCATGCATCATTTCTTTCGAACACTTTTCTGCTACTATCATACTTTCGGAGTTATTGTAGGTGGCAGTAGTTAGTGCCTCACCCTGTATACATTGCCGTGATTTTATTTCTGTATGTTTTACACATTCAACATTCTTCAAAAACTCAGTTTAATTGTATTACTCTTGTATACATTGTTACGAGCCAAGGTGTGTGGCGAGTGTTTTTAGGCACAAGCCTGATTTGGGTTGTGTGATAGGTTATCGGTATGGTAGGGATTCCTTTACTCAGGGCGGCCACGACGTGAATGCGTCGGGAAGGCTGAGCAAAGAATTAGGAGTTTCCTATGACAGTGGCGGCCACGACGTGAATGCGTCGGTAAGGACTGTTTTCGACGGAAGTTCAAGAGCAGAGGCGGCCACGACGTGAATGCATCGGGAAGGTCTGTCTTTAAGGAAAGGTGGTTAAGAACAGTGGCGGCCACGACGTGAATGCGTCGGGAAGGACTGTCTTAGGAGGATACAGTGTTTAAGAGCAGAGGCGGCCACGACGTGAATGCGTCGGGAAGGTCCGCGTCAGAAACACCGGATTGGATTAGGGAAATATGACTCGTAATTGATTCTCCTCGAGCGGTTGTCGTGGGCTCTCTGATCTATCACGAATTTAAGATTAATGGTGAATGGTAACGAATTCGGTAAAAAGTAGCACAATTACTACAATTAACTTTGGTATATTGAAAGAATGTAAAATATATACAATGAAAGAATGGTTTTCTTGAATTGAGTTTGAGATTAAAGCTACTTACAGACTACTAGCTGACAAATGCTAGGCGAATTGTTACTTATACTAGATTTGCTACGAAGGGGACTTGTACCCGTTCTGGCTGTGAGTTTTGAACATAAAGGACTCTACTTTTATATGGTTGCAAGGAGTTAGGCTCGCTTGCAACAGAGTACTCAATAGAGTATGCTCTAGAATTTTGCTCGAAAGGGAACTTGAGCCCGATCTTGCTGACAGTGCTTAAGAGACCGACGTGAAATTCGAGTGGTCAATAGACTACGGCTCGACTTTACAGAGTTGACTCCCGTCGTAAGACTGCCTTTGAGCTTGCTGCAGCTCGCCTTTTTATACTTGAAATCTCGAGAAAAAATGCGTGTGTCTGAGAGAGATGAAGATAGGTGAAGTTAGTGGGAGAACTGCTCCCACTGCCAGAACGTACTATCTTACTATACAAACAAGGACTGTAGGGACTCCAAGAGGAGGCTACGTTGAATCCGTGGGATCGGAGGAAAACGGAGAGTCCGTATGTGACAACATTGTATACGTAACAATAATGTTACACAACCAATAAGTAATACAATTAATCCCATCAAATTTTTGAGGAATGTTAATATTGAAATAAATAATATTTAGTCACGGTACCGTAGGCTGAAACTTGGCATATAGACGGCATAAGGTTGACTTGCAGTTGGCATATAGACGGCATAAGGTTGACTTGCACTTGGCATATGGACGGCATAACGTTTCGACTTCACGACTTTAACGACTTTCTGCCGTCTGTATGCCGACTATTTTCGGGTCATTTGTCGGCTATTAGTCGACTATGGGCCGTATTCACGAAATGCGCTTAGGCCTCGCTGTAAGCTGGGATTACATAAACCTGGATCAGACGCGTAATCCGGGTTCACATTTTTCGTGTACAGTAAATTCTGTCACATTGTCGCGCATCTGGGAATCGTTTGCGACAACTTGGAGATAGTAGGCACGATTTTCGAGGCTCGCGATCCGCACTGTAGTTTGCCGAACGAAGAAAAGGACAGCGAATGAAAGAGCTGGTGCCTTTGTAATTTGCCGAACGAAGAAAAGGACAGCTCTTTCATTCGCTCTTACGTTGTCGTGCACCTGTCAATCGTTCTGCGACAACTTAGAAAGAGTGGATACGGTTTTCGAGCCTCGCGTCGTTACAGTTTGCCGAACGACAAGAAAACGACAGTCGAGGCAACTGACACAGTTGAAACTCAGCGTGCGAAATGCTGCAACACAGATGTTCGTGTGAGATATACTTTCACCCGACGTCTAATTAAAGAGGTGGGTGCCGATTAAAAATGACTCGTGTTAGGTTATGTGTGATCAGATTGACCGTATATTGAAAATGTGTATACAACTCAATGCTTGAGAGAGGAGTGCCGAGCCCACATGTCGGGCCTCGCGAGCGGCGGAGGAAGAGGGAGAGGAAACGGAAAAGTTCCGAGCATCGCGCGTCGCGCGTTCTTTGTCGGGATTAATCCCTCGCGGACGAGTACGTTGGGTGTCGACGCACCGCAAAAGTTCAAATGCGAACAGAGTGAGAATAAGAACGACAACGCTACGCGGCGGCTATGACGTTGGCGGCGGTGACCAAGCCATCACGCGCGATGAGACGTTGCGTCGCAACAACAGACGATTCTTAACCATTTTTATTAACTTTTTCTGTATGATAAAGTTTATAACATATTGATGAGATTGTTTGCATAAAAATAAGACCAAACATGATGTAATTCAGACTACAATTACTAATTAATTCGTCAAGTGTAATGACTTATACAATAAGTATAAAATAAATAAATGTTGTTCAAATTATGTCATGTTTGATATCATTTTAAGCGGAAAAATGTCATCAATATATCAATCGCAATGTTTTGTGTGATGCTCGTTAAGATTTGCGAGCAACTCGACTGGGGACAGTCGACGATGTGGAATGAAGGAGAGATCGATTCTAGGCTGATGGGATGATTAATTAAGGACTTTATTAGGAATTAGGAAGTAGGAATAAAGAATTAGGATTAACTTAGGAGTCGTGAACGAACACTTTATGTTATAATACAAACTTTAATATAAACTCTTTATAATAGAAACTTGCGCGTTTCTCGTTAACTCTTTACAATCTCAATGTGCACGTGTTCACGGTCGTTACAGGATTAGCCACGGTGAGGTCGCTGGCGCCACGCGGTCTCCCGGCGCCTCACACGCATTTTTGTCAGGTGTTAGTGTTAGACCCAATCAAATTGGGTGATTTATAACCATGCCCATATAAGGAGCGGCCAAAGGGCACACAAGAGAGCGCGCTAAGTAGGTGAGCGCGGGAAGTAGCGCGCCGTCGTGGAACGTCCTAATTGGAGCGCGAAATGACGTCACGCAGTCATTAGGCCCGGGAAATATGAACGGCTCGACTAGTAATACATAATCCAGAACACGCAATTTCGGACAAATAAAGGTAAAATTCAAAAAGTTATATTATTGTGTTATAAACAGTTGAACCGTCAACTCTCATCAAAGAAGCCGCGTCGCATCACACGCCTCACTGACTCGGCTTAAGATTACATAGGCATAGAAATGACGCGTGTCATTAGGGCACATGGGCATAGGCACAACTCGCTGCGAGAGTGTGGCAGGAAACCGTGATGACAATGTGACAGAATTTACTGTATACACAAACGCGGTTTAGACGTCTCGTGGAAGGGAGATCCTGGCTGTCATTGGATAGTGGGCGTGGCCAAGGCGTGGCATGCGGCCAGTGGCATCATATCGAGCTCTGAACACCATTCGTGTCGCAGTGTACGTGCTCGTCTGTATGCGATGCTAAGGCCCTGATTGGGCTTAAGCTGCGCGCATCGCACACAGGCACGCACGTACACTACGACACGAATGGTGTTCAGAGCTCGATATTCTGACACTGCATGCGGTTTGCTTCGCTTCGGGAAACTTCGGAATTATTCGATTTACGACCACCAATGAGAGAAGAGTGTTGTATTATTATCAGACATGAGGCGCAGGAACTTAGTTATATAATATTCCACATGCTGCGTAACAGTCTTGTATCAACACCATCGGGCAAATCACCCATAGGCCGCACGGAGCGCTGAGGTGTAATTCCACCAAAAAGGCGAAACATTCGAGATACTTTTCACGGCCACCCAATTCCAATTTTAACCGCTTCGCTCTCTCGGACGTGTTATGTCGCGACGATGATACTGTTTGTATATAGTCACAGACGATTTATCCCGCGACGCTATGCCTCTTGTACGATGCCACGGACGTGTTATACCGCTTCGCGATACCGTTCGGGTAATGCCACAGACGTGTAAACACGCGGCTTTCTTTAGCTCCGTCTGATGACACTCAGCTTGTTTCTATGTAATTTCAATCAGTTCCGGTTTATCTGCTTACTGTTAACTGAAAAGTTATTAATTCCGGAAACGGTATAGGAAAAGAAGACTGTTGATTTCAGGATACTTTGAATTTATTGTTCCTCTGTGTGATATAATTCAAAACATGGAGCTGCACATAACGCAACATCGCAATTCTTACAGTAGTATCTTGTTTCTTTGCGGATAAATTTGGTTTTGCACCATACACAACGCCTCATGGGATGACATTTTTTATTTGTTGGAGGTAGTTTTCCGAGGAAACATCTAGAGCGCAGACGAAGTGGATTAAAATGATTTCTTCTCCCTTTCTGAGGAAAATTACTTTTTGGATTGTGGTATTTTTTCAGCAGTCCTGATATTATTTCTTCTTTTATGTCATGGATACTTTTTTTGTTTGCATGAAGACAGTTCCATACGGCAAGAGAATTGCATATTGCGATGTCCAGTAAATAAAAGAAATATTTTTTATACCATTTTAACGTTTTCCTAGATGACTCATATCCATGTAATATCTGGTCTGTATAGTCAACCGCACCCATGTGCATATTATAATCTAAAATTATATTTGGCTTTTTAATGCGTTCTCCTGTAGTATAGTCAATTTTTTCACTAATTACCAACTGCGGGGTTTGTAAGGTGCTGAGAATCGATACCGGTCTTTTGTCTTTCCACGCACAAAATGCCATAAATTTGTTATAACGCACAATCATCTCACCCTTGTTCAAACTTTTTATTTTTTTAACCTTTTCATCGCACGGCAAGCCTTTTCTGTTCATTCGAACGGTGCCGCAAGCATTTGTCTTGTATTTACATAATTTCTCAAATAAAGCTGGAGAGGTATACCAATTGTCCAGATAAATGATTCGTCCTTCGTTTAATAAATTTCTTGACAAATCCATTACGAGAGAACCAGATTTTCCTAGTAATTTGGCTTTTGTTGCGTCCAATTCGTGTCCACTATATAATTTCAAATTGTAAACATATCCAGTCTCTGATTCAGCTAAAATAAATGATTTTAAACCGAATCTTGCACGTTTACTACTAATATATTGTTTAAAAGAAAGTCTGCCTTTCCATAGTAGTAAACTCTCGTCAATGGCTATGTGCTTTCTTGGTCGATATGCCATTTGAAAACGGTGCGTTAAGATGTCAATTACTGGCTGTATCTTTTGTATTTTGTTATTTTCATTATTATTGTGATCTGCACTGGCAAAATGCAGAAATCGCAAAATATTGAGAAACTTTTTTTTCGGCATAATAAGTCTTATAAACGCAAAATTATACATTGGATTTGTATTCCAGTACATAGATAGTTTCGGTAACCGAACTACACTCATATGTATAATAATTGCAAAAAAACAATACAAATCTTCACTGGAAATATGACAATAGGATGGCGAAAATCCTTGTTTCCGTATATATTTATTACTTTCCTCAATAATTAATTCTATGAGTTCTTCACAAAAGAAAAATTTAAATATCGAAAGAGGAGAACTGTCTTCTGATATACCAGATGCGTATTGTACACCGTTATGCATATCGGTATAATGAAAAACCTGCGGTTCAAAATTCATTGCCGCACTGGGAATATTCCATTTCCTTTGGGTGATTAAATTCTTCCACCTTTCGGACAATGAAATGCCATCGGCACTTAAAACACTTTCCGTACTACTATCGCTATCACTTATGATACGGTTTCTAATTCGTGGCATGGTCTGCTTCCATGAACAGTTAAACAGGAACTGATTGAAATTACCTAGAAACAAGCTGAGTGTCATCAGACGGAGCTAAAGAAAGCCGCGTGTTTACACGTCTGTGGCATTACCCGAACGGTATCGCGAAGCGGTATAACACGTCCGTGGCATCGTACAAGAGGCATAGCGGGATAAATCGTCTGTGACTATATACAAACAGTATCATCGTCGCGACATAACACGTCCGAGAGAGCGAAGCGGTTAACAAGATGTACGTAGAAATCGATGCCTTGCCGACTGATCGATTATAACAAAAGAAATAATAAAATAAGCGAATTAGTTACTAAGCGATAGCTGTTACGCTTGCTCCTTCTTGTTCTTCTTTGCGACTTCAAACAGCAGACACGTGAATCTCGCAATTTCGAAGATATTAAAACTGTTCCTTCGTTTCTTCTTTAATGTTTATTCGTTGTGTTATTTTCTGTTAAATCATTTCGTTGTTTAGTTTTGTTTATTTGTGTTTCTTCATTTTCGAGTTAAATTTTACAAATTATCATTGTTGTTCTGGATCATTTACGTGATTTCGAAACGTTCATATTTCCCGGGACTAATGACTGCGTGACGTCATTTCGCGCTCCAATTAGGACGCTCCACGACGGCGCGCTACTTCCCGCGCTCACCTACTTAGCGCGCTCTCTTGTGTACCCTTTGGCCGCTCCTTATATGGGCATGTTTATTAATCTCCTAATCTGATTGGTTCTAATACCAACAGCGAACAAAAATGCGTGTGAGGCGCCGGGAGACCGCGTGGCGCCTGCGACCTCACCTTGATTATTCTTGTAAAGACTGTGAACACGTGCACATTAAATTATAAAAGAGAAGAGAGAAACGCGCAAGTTTCTATTAAAGGTTAAATTAAAGTTAGTATTAAATCCAAAAGTGTTCGTTCACAACTACTAAACTAATCCTAATTTATTATTCCTAAATCCTAATTCCTAAAATAGTCCTAAATTAAATCATCTCATTCATCCTGAAGTAGACCTCTCCTTCATTCCGCATCGACGACTGTCC
The DNA here is from genome assembly GCA_963942575.1 of Priocnemis perturbator. Lineage (NCBI taxonomy): Eukaryota > Metazoa > Arthropoda > Insecta > Hymenoptera > Pompilidae > Priocnemis > Priocnemis perturbator. Next base: position 3,018,283 of record OZ012643.1, on the reverse strand, counting down.
CCAGTCGAATTGCTCGTATTTCTTATCGAGCAACACACACAACATTTTGGTCCTTCGAGCCGGATTCGGTGTGACTTGAAGAAGAAGGAGCAAGTGATCCTTGCCTCCACGAGGTCGAACCAGGCTATTTTTGCTGACCGCATCGCCGTCGACGCCATTTTCTCAACCGACTCCAGCCACGTGGTGAGACAGGATGCCTGTGATCGACAACCTGATATATTCCCAAGAGGATTGCCAAGATCAGATTGAGAAAATCTGGATTAATTGCCAGAAATTACCCAAGCCGAGAAGAACTGAGTTCGCCTTCCGCAGCCGCTTGGACACCTTGGAGACTCTGTGGACCGCCTGCCTGAAACGACACAACGATATCATCTCTTTCTCCGATCCAAAGATAAGATCTGATTCTACTTATTTCACCGAGTCTAAATTTCAAGATATTGTTGAGACGGTAGACAGCGTTCGCGATAACCTCAATGAAGCGCTGCACGAGTTATTGAAGTCCAGTCCGTCCGTTAGTCAGGCGTCCGACACTTGCGCTCCTAGTCCGCGCAGCCATGTAGATATTTCACCTATTAATATTAAGAAATTCACAGGTCAGTTAAGTGAATGGGTCGAGTTCCGTGATCTTTTCCTATCGCTAATCGACGCTCGCAAGGATCTCTCTCAAGTGCAGAAGCTGCACTATCTTAAAACCAGCGTGGAAGGACACGCCGCGAGAATCCTGCGAAAATTCACGGTCACGGAGGCGAACTACAACGAGGCTTGGAAGTTGTTACAAAGGCGGTATGAGGACCCAATCGGTATACTATACGCTTATTTCGATGAGTTCCGTGCGATTCCTTCGGTAGGACGTAACCGTTTGCATGACCTGCAAAACCTGCGCGATGAGTCCTACGAGATTTATTTTGATATTAAGGGTCTCGGTCGCCCAATTGATGCTTGGGAAGACCAATTTATTCACTCTATACTTACTAAGCTCGACTCTGAAACGCGGCACGCATGGGAACTCACTCAAACGGCGATAGAGGTGTATCCCACATTCGACGCCTTAGATCTTTTCCTGTCGCAACAAATTAGAGCCTTACGCAACTCAAGCGCACATCTCCCAGTTGAGGAGTCAAAACAGTCATCCAAGGCAGGAAAAGTTACTCACGTTAAGGCCCATCAGGCTACCACCTATAAGTCCAATTGTTTTATTTGTCACGGTGATCATCCGCTGTATCAATGTCCGAAGTTTCTTAGTCAAAATCCTGAGCAGCGGATGAACTTACTTAAAGATCAGGACCGTTGCTTCAACTGTTTCCGTAAGGGACATCGCCCGCGGGACTGTAACAGTAAATTGACCTGTAGAGTCTGCCGCATGAAGCATCACTCACTGTTACATAATGAAAATCGGAAAGCTAATGAACAATCCAAACCTGCGGCGGCAGGCTCTGCAGGTCATAATTCCGAAAATTCAACCGAGCCTCAGGTAGTGTCGACTAATTGTGCGAATATGGGCACAAAAGACACTATCTTACCTACTGCCACAGTGCTGCTCCGATCCCATTCAGGGAGGGCGTTAAAAGTACGAGCCTTATTTGACCAAGGCTCACAAGCCTCATTCATAGCCGAATCCGCAGTACAGCTCTTAAAGCCCGCGCGACGAACAGTTTCGGTCAGCGTGGCCGGCATCGGGGCTCAAGCCGCCGGAAACATTAAACATTCGGCGACATTTACGATAGAGCCTTGCGATCAGCCTTCTGCTGCCACTGAAATAACAGCATTAGTATTAAATAAATTATCAGCCTATATACCAACGCCGCTCACATTTCCACATAATCATGACTACTTACAGTCTATCACGCTTGCCGATACGATGGTTCATAGTTCCGATCCGATCCAAGTTATAATCGGGGCCGATTATTACGGCATGTTTGTACGCGACGGACTCATTAGGGGACCGCCGGGCTCTCCAATTGCTCAATTAACGGTCTTCGGGTGGATACTTTCGGGCCCACTCTCTTCATCCACGGTGCAACATGCACAGATCTCCGTTAACCACGTGTCAGTGGACGAATTAACTCAGGTGCTCTCACGGTTCTGGGAGCTGGAGGAGACTCCAAAACTTAATGTCCTGTCTGAGGAAGAAGAAGCCTGCGAACAGCATTTTGTTAATACGCATACGCGTTTACCAGATGGACGATATTGTGTCCACTTACCTTTTAAATGTAGCCGTCCTATTCCTATCGGTGATACCCGAACCCATGCTACGAGCATCTTCCTCAGACAGGAAACTAGGCTTCTCCAGAATCCAGAGCTGCGCCTGGCTTATCACGCGTTCCTACGAGAGTATCTTTCATTAGGGCACATGACCGAAGTTCCACCTGAGGACACGATTAAAGCCGAAATGTCCTATCTTCCTCACCATCCTGTACTTAAGGCATCCAGTACCACTACCAAAGTGAGAGTAGTCTTTAACGCCTCCTTTAAGTCACAGAACCAAACTTCACTCAATGACCACTTAATGATTGGCATGAAGTTACAGGCGAATATCTTCGCGCTTATTTTAAAGTGGCGCACTCACCGATGGGTTGTGACAACCGATCTGGAAAAAATGTTCAGACAAATATTAGTAGCCAAGTCCGATCAAGATTGTCAACGCATTATATGGCGTTCCGATAAATCAGAACCTTTACGTTCATTCCGACTGTTAACGGTCACTTACGGTACTGCGTGTGCACCCTTTCTCGCTAACCGCGTATTAAAGCAGCTTGCTCGCGATGAATATGATTCTTTTCCGTTAGCCGCGCAGATACTTGAGAACAACGTCTATGTCGATGATGTTATGTTCGGTGGAGACAATTCTGATGACATTATGACGTTGATTAAACAGCTTAAGCAGCTCCTCATGGCGGGTGGCTTTACATGCCATAAGTGGGCGACTAATTGTCTCGCCCTCCGTCATGAGGTTGTTGCAATTGATCGGGACTCTAGTAATAAAATAACCATCGGTGAGGAACCACATTTAAAGATATTAGGGGTATACTGGAACGCCGAAAGGGATACCTTCCATTTCCGAGTTGAGCAAGCTTCCTTAGTCCCATCCAAACGAGCCTTCCTCTCTTACATTTCTCGCATCTATGACCCCATGGGGTGGATTTCCCCCACCATCATTACTGCGAAAATCCTAATGCAGGAAATGTGGGTCAGAAATATTGGTTGGGACGCGCCTTTACCTGAAGACATCGCGGTTAAATGTCACGATTTTCAACGGGAACTTACCCATTTTAATAATCTCGCAATCCCTCGCTGGACGGGACAGCTAAGCAGCACTCGGGATATTGAGCTGCACGGGTTTTGCGATGCCTCTAATCTGGCATATGGAGCGTGTGTTTTTGTTAAAGTGCGAGATGTGAGCGGTTGGAAAGTTACCTTAGTATACTCCAAAACGAAAGTCGCTCCTTTAAAAGTGCAGAGCATCCCGCGTCTCGAGCTCTGTGCCGCGACTTTATTGTCGCGCTCGCTTAAATTCGTTGCTGAAACGATGCAATTGTTAGGTTATCCGACGTATTGCTGGACGGATTCGACCGTGGTACTAGCCTGGCTTCAAAGCCATCCTTCCCGGTGGAAGGTGTTCGTTGCCAATCGCGTATCGGAAATCCTTACTAACTTACCTAACTCCGAATGGCGACATGTGCCCACAGCACAGAATCCGGCTGACCCCGCTTCACGGGGTATATCAGCCACTCAACTGATTTGCCACCCCTTATGGTGGACGGGGCCTTCGTGGCTTAAGTTAGACCCCTCTGAGTGGCCTCCGAGCAGTGCTGTGGCAGTGGCTGAGGAATGCGATGAGCAACGCTGTAACATAAGTACCCTGAACACCACGGTTCAATACGAATTTACACTTCCTGAACGCGTGTCCTCATGGACAAAACTATTGCGTATTATAAGTTATATGTTTAGATTTATTAATTTTAAGTGCGTTAAGGAACCCTGTGCAGTGACTCCGTTTATAACTGTCCCTGAGTTGCGGAATGCCTCCTTAGTTCTATGCAAACTCCTACAAAGGGCGCATTTTCAGGAGGCATTCACTACTTTGTCGTCAAGCAACTCTGTCATTAAGGACAAATTCCTGCGCTCTCTGAATCTCTTTATAAATTCAGAGGGTCTTATATGCGTAGGAGGCAGACTCACTCACTCGGAGCTGCCCACCGCCAGCAAGCATCCTATTTTACTTCCGGCTTGCAGAGCCACTAAACTTTTAATTTCACATTTTCACAATGTGTCACTGCACGGAGGTCTCCACATTACTTTAAGATTACTCCGACATCAATATTGGGTTATTAATGCCAGAACACTCACTAAAGCATGTATTCGTACCTGCATTATTTGTGCTCGACAACGGGCTTCACTTTCCTGCCAACAAATGGGCAATCTGCCTGCTGCTAGAGTCACCCAGTCTAGACCCTTTTCTCATGTAGGCGTTGATTATGCCGGTCCATTTAATATAAGGACCTCAAAAGGGCGAGGACAGAAGTCTCACAAGGGATACCTTGTCATCTTTGTGTGCCTCAGTATTAAAGCCGTTCACCTGGAATGTGCTAGCGATTACTCTACTGCAGCATTTCTAGCTGCTTTAGATCGCTTTGTAGCAAGACGTGGATTACCTGCACACGTCTACTCTGAAAATGGCACCAACTTCATTGGAGCTGACCGTGAGCTCTCCTCTAACCTAAAAACTGTGCTCTATGACACGGATCTCCAATCTCACATTGCGTCTGACGGTATGGAATGGCACTTCATCCCACCTGCGTCTCCTCATTTTGGAGGATTGTGGGAAGCCGGGGTGAAGAGCGTAAAGTTCCACCTGAAGCGCATAATGGGTAACGCAACTCCCACTTATGAGTAGTTTTGCACTCTTCTTTGCAAAATTGAGGGAGTGTTAAATTCACGGCCACTTACTGCCTTATATGACGATCCCGAGAACTTCGATGCCCTGACACCCGGCCACTTCTTGGTGGGAACTCTACTTAAATCAGTGCCCACTCCTTCTGTAATCAGCCTCTCTGAAAATCGCCTTTCACGATGGCAGTCACTCCAAAGGATTCAAGAAACCTTTTGGAAATCCTGGTCACTAGACTATTTAAACTCCTTGCAGCAGCGATCGCGGTGGCATTCAGCCACACCTAACGTTAAAGAAGGAGATCTGGCATTGATAAAAAATCCTCAATTGCCTCCCGGTAAATGGGATTTAGGGCGCATTATACATACCTTTCCAGGCCAAGACGGTCTTGTACGCGTCGTCACCATCCGCACCGCACGCACCACGCTTAAGAGACCTGTAACCCAGATCTGCGTACTACCGGTGGAACAGACTAGCGTAACAACTTCCAAGCCTCAGTAGACCCATTCACGCGTGCAATATTTGTGTCTAGTCATTAGTAATTTAATCTTCTTCGAACTTAAGTCACATTGTATTTAATTTATAATTTAAGCATTTATTTGTGCTAGTCGTAGTTATAAGTACTTACCGTATAAGTTCCTATTATTGTTAAATCCACACTTGAGAGCCGTCTTGCGTATAACAGGTCGCGATGAATTACCGCATAACACTGCGTGTCGTGCACTCCGTACGCACGATTCATTGTAACTCGCGACGCTGTTTCCACGATATAGTTTAGGAATGCGGGCCTTTGTTGATCGCCTACCGCTCAGGGGCAAGCAAGGCCACAACCGAATTCCGAGAATCGCGGCTACTATAGTACTACGCAACGTACGCTACCGTTCCCCTTCCCATATCGTTCAACCTGTGAACGAGGCGGGTGGAATGTTCTGGATCATTTACGTGATTTCGAAACGTTCATATTTCCCGGGACTAATGACTGCGTGACGTCATTTCGCGCTCCAATTAGGACGCTCCACGACGGCGCGCTACTTCCCGCGCTCACCTACTTAGCGCGCTCTCTTGTGTACCCTTTGGCCGCTCCTTATATGGGCATGTTTATTAATCTCCTAATCTGATTGGTTCTAATACCAACAGCGAACAAAAATGCGTGTGAGGCGCCGGGAGACCGCGTGGCGCCTGCGACCTCACCTTGATTATTCTTGTAAAGACTGTGAACACGTGCACATTAAATTATAAAAGAGAAGAGAGAAACGCGCAAGTTTCTATTAAAGGTTAAATTAAAGTTAGTATTAAATCCAAAAGTGTTCGTTCACAACTACTAAACTAATCCTAATTTATTATTCCTAAATCCTAATTCCTAAAATAGTCCTAAATTAAATCATCTCATTCATCCTGAAGTAGACCTCTCCTTCATTCCGCATCGACGACTGTCCCCAGTCGAATTGCTCGTATTTCTTATCGAGCAACACACACAACAATTGTATCGCAAGACAATAACATGGACCACAAAACCAAAAATTTCACAGCGGCCGAGAGGAGCACCTTATTGCAATGTTTAAAGCAATTTAAACATATAATCGACTGCAAAAAAACGGATACGACTACCATCAAGCAAAAAAATGCAGCGTGGGATGAGGTGACGGCGACTTTTAACAGATGTAGTACTGTTAATTACGGGGTAAGACACTGTTTTTATTTTTGTCGAAAGGGTATAGCAGGATAAAATGGTGAAAAGTGCCCTTGAACCGATTTTGCTTCGCAAAGCACCGATCGATAGCATACAAAAAAAAACATTGTATAGTAGTAGTTACGGGGTAAATTAAAAATATCGGCTTTTCCCACATCTTTCCTACTTAGAGAGATGCAAAATTTCTGAAAAAAAAATCAAAAACATAAAAATGACGAAAAATGCAGATTTCGGATTGAAGTTTTCGAGCAACTAGATGTTCTCTTTTACAGTAGTTAGATGCGGGCATCCGAGTACGTGTACCATCTTTGCCATAACGTGAAATGTGCAATATATATTTTGTCCGTATCTATCACAAACTAATACGACACATCTATTCCGGTGACAAAATATTGAAAACTATCCGTAGTGGGTACTAAAATATTAATAAATGAATATCGTTAATTGCCGTGTGACAAATAATTAAAAAAAAATTATCCTATGAAAAAAAATCGAACTATTGCTGGGCGCGAATCTACGAGAAAATAATCTCCAGCGGTACCGCAGTGGGACACGTTATTATTACGCTAGCGGTGATGCTGAAAGATTGTTTAATATTTATACAGATAAGGGCATACAGTTTTCAGTTAATTTAAATAACCCGCATCTAACTACTGTAATAAGGAAAATCTAGTCGCTCGAAAATTTCAACCCGAAATTGCATTTTTCGTCATTTTTTTGTTTTGTTTTAATACTGTTATGAACATTACAGAGGACGTCACTTCAACTAAAAAGGTTTTGGAAAAATATGAAGCACGGCCAACGAGATGTTCTCACTAAGGAGAGGCAAAAAAGATTTACCACTGGTGGAGGACCCGAGGACCCACCAGTGGAAATCGATCCAGAAATTGCTGCCCTGGCACCAGATTTAATGACAGCGGCACCCACCAATTTTTCTTCAAATATATTTGAAGAAGAAGAGGAAAGTAAGTATTTATTTATCGTTAGAAAATAGTTGTCAATTTGGTTTTATTGAGATATTGTATTCAGCCGCATGAATTACAGGTGAACAACCAGTGATAAAGGACCCAATGACCGTCTGCCTGGATAATATTGATTGGTATGGGGAACATACATGGTAAATGCCCTCAACTTCCACAGGTACGTAATATTGAAATATATGAAAATAAATAAAATGAAGAAGTATATATGTTTAACCTTTTTATATAAATTACGGGCAATATCCATCGGCCCCGAATAATAAATGTGAAAGAAATTCCAAACCGAGTGGTTACTGTGGCGAGATCAACTTCCACAGGTACATCATATTAAAATATAGTCTTGCATTTTAGAAACATGTAAAGAATATTTAAATATCTTTCATCTTTTACATAAATTACAGCCAATGTCTGTCCTCAGGAGGAAATGGCGGTGGAAGGACATCCAGGCAGACGGGTTTCTATGGCCAACAAATCGACGTCCACAAGCTCCACAGGTATGTCTCAAATAAGGGTCGTATTCACAGTCGTCAGTTAGGCATTTGCGGCGGTTAGAGATAGAAAAAAATGTAATCAAGCAATGACTGATTTTATTAGTATTTTTAGCATTTTGTAGTATGTATTCAAACTCATTTACCAACGTAATAATAGTCGTGGTGGATTGTAAAAAATATAATTATTTTATATTTAGAAATGGTTTCACATTTTTTACTTTGGAATGCTCTGTTTGAGGCACAACAATTTTGCGCAGAGTCTTTTCGATACACAATGAAATCGTTGTTTTCTTACGCCGAATGGTGGTTATACGATTTGTTTTGTCGTTCCGTGAATAGAAGCGTACCTGTAAATAATAGAGAATTATATGATTACAGACAGTGTGGAAAGTTTAATGGGGACCCCAAAGGAGACACTGGGGGAGGTCCAAATTTTAAGAGTGAGACGACAAATAGCTCGCGAACAACGTCTCGCTGAACTGCAGGAGAGACTGCAAATAGAATTAGCCTCCATCTAGGTTGAAATAGCAACTGCGCAGCTACGCAAAGACGCGAGAGCCTGATTTATTTTTTTGTTGTATTTTCAAGTTTATACGTATTTTGTAATGTACCTTAGTATCTAGCTAACCTTGCAGCTTGATGGTCTGTTGAAGACCAACCCGGACAAGGCGAGGATTGGTGGTAACGGCCAGAAGAGGAGGAGGGGTTTTAGTCAGTAAAAGTCTGATACTACGCGGTAGTGGACATCGTGCCGGGTGTCCATAAGGATTTCCCCTACTCCGAAAAAAAAAAAAATATGTATATATATATATAAGCGTATGAGCCAAGTTAATTTCATTTATACTTGACGATTTGTGGTGTTTTATGTTGACAATATAGCTTGCGAAACGCGCGACAGTGACGACTACCCGGGATTTGAAACTGACGGGCAATATGAACTGTGAGCCACGCCAGGGGGACATGCGACCGAGCGCAAAGCGGAAGCCCGTCGGCATGAACATAGGAATAAGGGGACGAAACCACAGGACGAGTGAAGCCTCTTCAGGGGAGCAGGGGGTAGTATTTTGGTGCCACATTGGTGATTGGCTGTAATCGCGCAAGCTCACTCTCATTTTCACTCCAACCTAAAACTTGACTTTCGGGTTAGTTCGAAAAAAGAAAGCAGGTCAGAGTAGATGTCGCGGTAGGGTTTCACGACGGTTGATTATTTTGTCGTTCCGTTCATCACCCTATGCCCTGTGCCTCTCAACTGACTCCGTTTGTGCTGGTTTGTGCGGACTTCTGATGCAGTGGCATCATGCTTGGCGTGTGTAAAAGCAGTGTACATATAGGTAAGATTTTCCCGCCTCAGCGCAGTGGATTATGTGCTGTGGCGTTACGGAGTTCTTGCATCTTCTTGGGCGAACCTGTACGGGTTATTCATGCGAACACGCACTTTTCTTGAAATATCTTAATATATTGATGTTTGAGAAACCCGCTCCACAGCGCATCCTGTCGCCGATGACCACCTGGCAGCAGCACTTCCCGAGCTCAATTCGCGAGCGCCGGTTCACGTACCGGTGAGAAGCGGAAATGCGTGGAATGCGCGAAACGCGGGCGGCGCCATGCGCCGTCCCGCCAAAAGTGATCACTTCTACCACGTCTCTTGTAGCGCGAGTCAGACTTCCAGTTCGATCACCGTATTATCAGTTTCCACCGCATCCCAGCTTCTCATCTTTATTGCATTTCCGACCGATCAACACGAGATACGCTGCCGTGTACAGTAAGCGATACGCCGACAACCTAGCGTCAATATTTAAGGTACATCACCAAGTTTCTGATCAGGAACTGCACGTGGCCGTACTTTTACCACGTGCATCCGCGACCGCGCAATTACACAAGACACTGGGGGGCATTAATTATAGCAATTGTGTCCGAATCAACACACAAAGACATTTATAACACTGACGAGCTGCACCGGTTTAGCTACAATAAATCGGCACTAGCGAACGCAACACGCGAACACGTGTAATTTTCTAACCTCACCACCAGATGATCCACTCATTTACGCGCCCTTCCCCTCTCCATTCCTAAATTTTCCTTCCCACTCATTTTCCCACTCATTTCCCCAACAATTGAATAGTAGCGCATATGAAAAATATAAGAAAATTTACGATTTGTGAGTAAGTACATTCAGAATATCTTTGAAATAAATCAACACCCAAGAAACAAATAATATACTTAAACATTTTCAGAATCAGAACTACTTGAGCGAGTCAGACCACGGTGGAAGAGGTGGATTAGCAGAAGCAGCCAACCGTCTGCTAGATATTTGAAAGAAAAATTCATAAACAATGCCGCTGTGCATTGTAAAAAATTGCACAAATCGGACTAGAGTTTGTCATGTTTTGGGACCAAAGACAGAAAGAAATGTTAATAACACCTCGTATCATCGGTAAGAAAATTATTCTACTCCATAAATAACAACTATATTGTATTATTAAAATAAGACAAATGCTATAAAATTAGACATTTCATTAATTTTGTAATAGATTTCCAAGAAATGAGAAATTAAAAAATCTTTGGTTGAGTGCACTACACCTAAGTGCAGAATCAGTGCCAATCAGGGCAAGCAGACCCTTGCATGGACATGACTTGCAACAGAATATGAAATTGAAGATGTGCCAAAAGAGGCAATAATTGCATCAAGCTCTACCAGCATTAGTTCTAAAATGGATAGAGCAACACCTCCTATTGCAGAATTCAGTCACTGTAAGTTTTTTTTTTAATGTTTAAGTATATTATGTTATTTAATATAATATAATCATTTGTAACAATGTTATAATTTTGAATATATTACATTTTAAAAAATTTTTAGTTGCGGATCAATCTCTTGAACAGGAGCATTTTGAAACAAAATTAGAGGACATGAAGAACTAAGAAGATTAACAGAGGTTGCAACGAAAAGAATCGCGTATAATCTTGTAACCGTACGCAGTATCCGCGTCGTACATACACAATACCGTCGGGCCTCTTCCCCTACCGGTAGGAGATACCGCTAGAGGTCCGCGGCCACCTCCCGCGTGCGAGTAGGTTTCTCGCGGCTGGCAGGATGCGCGGTGGTGTATGTAAGGCCGCTGCTACTAGCAACGAGTATCTTATTCATCGGTCTAGTCGAGCCAGCCACGAGCAGCCGACACCCCTATCAGGCAGCTGCCAGAGAGAAACCATATCTATCAGAGGTAGCCGAATAGTGCCCAGCCCACAGATCAACTGTGCCTGCCACATTTCGTGCCATTCCTCTAGAATACCAGTCAGGGAAGTTCGAGGCAACCCGCGATACGTGCGCCTCTTAGCGAAAGACCCGCCACGAGCAGTGGTTTGCCCCGTTTAGCATAGGGCGAACGAGTGTAGCGAGAGACGAGCGAACGAAGTCGCCTGGACATCCGTTCACACGGGTCTGCCACCGCTTCTATTGCGCCGCTCTCTCGCTCTAGCATAGAGCAGGAACAGCGAGGCGCCGACCAACTCGCGGCTCATACCCGTCCTGGGTTCCCGCCAGAAGGTCTTGGGCCTTCCGCTGCACCTACTGCGAATAACGCAGCGTGCAACACGCATCGCAAAGCAGCCACACTTCGCGCACCGAGACCCGGCTTAGCTCGACCGTCGTCAAATCATACAGTAATCGGTTAATCCTAGCGACCGAGAATAATCGCGGCGCCGGGCAAGCGTAACGGCCTTCACGCACACGGCCTCACACCGAACCAACGCAACGTCAACAGCGCGACGCTCGCCAATGTACAACCAAAACACACAGAATATATTATGATTTTACCAGACATATAAAATCGTGTCTGCAACATTATTTTACGACGATACCCTCCACTCACTCACTGCCCCGTGCACGAATCTGCACCGGCCGGTCTGTAACCCCTGGCCGGTGCATCAGCGACGCAGTCCACAATGATGATATTAACGTAATTACATGACCATTTTATAATAAAATGTTTAATACTTTATTATAAAACTGTCCAATATTTACCTAGACAACGCCAAATAAAACTTTTTGAACTTATCGCATAGCTGGAAAATTAAATACCAAGTAAAAACACCACAGATTTTTCATATTAATAGATTCTATCTTTTGAACGTTTAATTCTGGCATTCCGCTGATATGCATTTATATAATACCATTAATAATCTGTATATATGTGGATTTATGCCAAAAATCTTCAAATTAGAAGCCAATAGACCAATTAGCCTGCTTCTTTTCATTTATTATGGCGTAGAAATAAGACTGCGCATGCGCTTGCTCAACCAATCGCCAATGTGGCACCACAACCGCCTCTCCCTGCTCCCCTGAAGTGGCTTCACTCCCCTCGTCTAAAGTAGGGGTTTGTGCTCCGTCCCCTTATTCCTATGTCCATGCCCGTCGCTCCCCCCCCCCCCCCCCCCCACGATCGTTGTAAATGTAAGTGTTCGCGATAAAAGCGTCTTCCGCAGCATTTGTAATGCGCGCCCGCACGGGAGTCGAGTCGAGCCATGTCAACCTCGTGTGTCGTCACTTCGTAATGAGTAATTTCCGCTCATCCACGCCGCCTACCGACGACACACGAGGAAGACACCGAAGAATCTCGAAGGCTCTCGAATACGCTCGGCGCTCACCGATTAACGTAGCCATGTATTGGCGACCATGCGGCCATTCGTATGGCAAGCGCTCACGCACACTAACATAAGTGTAAATAAACGCCGAGCTGACGAGGTGATGCTCTGCCTCGCTCTCGGTCACTTCGATTTCCGTGTACACCGTAGAGACAGTTCCGAGAAAACGATAATCCAATTACCGTGCACCGAAAAGAGTGGTGCTCATTCACCGCAATTTATTTTCCGTTCTGTAACGACTAGAGCGCGCAAGCTCTTCATTATAACATTAAGTAGAGAATATTACTAGTTTTGTTTTTCTTTTAAATTAAATATAAACACTTCATTATCGTTTAAAAGTTATCGCACACGTGGACAGTGAAATTTCCTTCCCTCTAACGCACATCCCGAGAGTTGTCCCCAACTCAACCAGCCTCTCCCGTGATTATTCGAATCACAAACAGTAAGCTAACGCAAGGCGTACTCGTGCAAGATAAAAATAAAAAGCATCCAGAGGAATCGCAGTGAGGCTTTACATTTATTTATCAAAGATATAGGAAATTCCAACATTTCATGTATGAAAATAAATTTATTTACATATATATACAAAGTATTTTTCTAAAAATTGCTTTTGTAGGAGGTTTCGTGTGGAATGTGCGCAGTCGAAATAAAGGAGTTGGGTTCTAAGGAACAGAAGGAATATATTTTCTCATTAGGTACATGGATGATGATTACAGACAGGTATCAGGTCGTTCTTTGTCAACTCGGTCAGCTAACAACGAAGTACTGACAACTGCGTTTTACAAGGGCGAGGGACTCCGTTGGGTATCTGGATTTCCAAACCATACCTCCCAATAGAAATTAAGAATTTCGCAGTACTTCACCCATGTTTCCATACTCGAATAGGTGGTCGTCCTTCACAGTCGTCTTCTATTCGGCCAGGGAAATTAAGCAATTCTACTTCGTTCTCTTTCTCACTGTAAGTGTAAGGCTGTAAGGGGCAAGCGTGAGACAATGTAAACGCGCCATAATTATGGCGACGCGTCGGAAGTGTGAGAGCCGACCGCGAGAAAAGAGAGAGTGAGAGTGTGGGAGAGCGAGCGACAGCGAACGCAGTACGTGAACGAGGCATACGACGCTTTGAGGTTAACGCCAGTTAACGCCACGTGGAAAAGTAATCCGAGGGAATAAAGCGTGCCTCCTGAAAGTAAGCGCCTCTTTGATTTTATTCCGAAAACTCCACCGTACTCCTACACCCACAATTTAGGTTCGCAGTCCTCCCGCATTCTCATATTCGAATAGGTGGTCGTCTTTCTCAGTCATCCTTTCCTATATACAAAACGCCTCCACCTATAGAAAAAGAACATAATGTGCCTCTCCAAACCATGCATGTGTAAAAAATGTGGTTATACAACACATGTATTTAAACTTACATTGTCTTCGGTGGTATATGTCCTTCATATTGTACACTGTTTGTAGGTCGGTAAAGTCTACGTCTATCTAAACATGCGTTCGATGAGGGCTTGCCTCACAGCAAACCTATCTCCAGGCTGCCAATGTGAGAGATTGGCCGGAACTGGGTCCTCTTCCTGGTGCGGGAATTCGTCCTCCGGTAACTCGTCGCGGAAGATTAAGGCAAGATTGGGGAGGACTGCACATGCCACAATAATTGTTGTGCAACACAACAATTTGGTTGTCAAGCCTTTTGAAAGGCATGGAAAGCGCCGTTTCCACACCCCGTACGTCCGCTCAACAATTTGCCTGGTTCGTCCGTGAATGGCATTGTACCTACAAATAACACATTTAAAGATACATTAAATTCGATAGTCAATCAATCTTTTTATTAAACAGACATATGAATGCCTACGTGAAATTCAATACAAGAATGTCATATTCTTAAATCAGTTCCTCATCTGTAACAGGATTTCCTAATGGGGTAAGGAGAAACGGTAATGCTGGGTATCCCGAATCGCCAACCAATTTGCCGGGTAATCTTCTTTGCATATACCGTGCATACAGCCTGGAGTTTTGAAAAATCCTGCTATCGTTCTCGCTGCCAGGATATTCCGGCACGATATCCAGGAACTCCATCCGTGGCCCAACAACGGTCTGTTTTATTTAAAAATACATGAAATGTTAATTATATCTTCATATATATATGTGTATATGTACATTATACCTCCTTGCATCATATAAATAATTATTAGATTTAATTGTTATGAATTGTGAATTCAAGTAACATACCTGTACGTTTAGGGAAAAATATCCCTTCCTGTTCCTAAAAACTTTATCTATTCCTAGAAGTTGTGTATGGTACAGGCGTATATGAGTGCAATCGATTGCCCCGTCAATGCCGGGTAAACCGATTGCACCGTTACCGAACCCAAGGTTGCGGAACAACCGAGAGTTCTCCCGTTGCCTCTCTTGAGATGTCGGCATTTTGATCAGATTTTTCATTAATCTGGCCAGTGCAGTCGATACCCGCAATATTATTCGGGATACGGAAGGTTGGGAGAGTCCTACCGTGTCTCCCATTACCATCTAATTTCAGGCACAGAAAAACAGATTATTTCAAGTTCACTACACTCACATAATAACGTATCCAATATAGGCAAGATTTCGATTTCTCCGGACCTTCTATTTGAAGGTTGATTCTTGGTATTTGGGCAAAAAAAATGCGATTTCCAAGAGTTTCAGTTTCCGTTTCGGCTTAGTTTAGGAGATACGAAGCATTTAATATGTCAGTTTTGTATTTTAATATGTCAGGTCTGGACTAGGTAAAAAAAAAGTGAGAAAACCGACTTCAGTACCGCGCCAAAAAGAAAAAAGAATTCTTTTTTTCTTGACGAACATTGAAATAACGAACAGTGACTCTGAATCACAAATATTGAAAATAATTCTTTTCGATGTCGCTGTCAAGAAGAAAATCGAATTTGAATATATTTTTCCTCAAGTTTCCTCAACTAAGATTGCCCGGGCACAACTTCCGACGAAATTGAAAAATTTTCATGAACCTAAGTTTTTCTGAAAGAAAATACAGCCTCAGTGATCCTACATCTATATGAATAGTCCTAATGATGAATAGCAATTAAGAATTTGGTTTTCTTCTTCGCACCGACATCGAAAAAAATTATTTTGAATATTCGTGAATCAAAGTCACTGTATGTTATTTGAATATTCGTCAAGAAAAAAAGAATTATTTTTTCCTTTTTAGCGCGACTCTGAAGTCGGTTTTCTCAGTTTTTTTTAAAGTTATTTATTTTTTAATTTTTAGTTTCATTTATATAACTGGATTGCTGTTTTATATAACATTACGAAATGGGTAAGGGCAAATAAAATCGCAGCTTGTATGAGAAAACGGCGTGCAGAAGAAACGCAATCAGAAATGTAACGAACGGCTGAATGAAAAAGTCGCTTAAAAACAGATTTTTTTTTAAATCGGAGGGTTTCGCCAATAGAATGGGACCAAGGGCCAAGGAGACGACAAACCCCATCGAATGACATGGGAGCCGTTTATATCCGCCCACCCGTTCGGAAGTCAGGCGCGAACATTCCCCGATAAAAAAAAAGAAAAAATGAAAATGTACTTATCGAATAGATAACCTCCTTCTTTTGTGAAGTCGGTTAAAAATACAAAACTGACATATTAAATGCTTCGTATCTCGTAAACTAAGCCAAAACGGAAAAACTACCACTCTTGAAAATCGCATTTTTTTGGCACAAATATCAACCTTCAAATTGAGGGGCCGGAGAAATCGGAATCCCCCCCCCCTCCCCTAATAATTGTAGGGAAAATAGATAATGTATTCTTTATCTGGAAGCTTGCGTTTGCATAGTAGCGTAACCATACTAATAATTGCAAGATTGGAGGTGTAGGGTGGCCCCGGTTAGTATATCTTATTAAATCCATATTTATTCGCGGCAAGATTCCGTATACCACACATTGTTTCGAAAAGCGGAATCTCCTTTTAAATTCACCTTCCTTGAAAAACTACAACGGATTGTTCGCATCGGGAAGAATCCGTCTTGGAATTGCTTCTTCATAATCCTCCACAATTTCTTCCTGGTTGTCCATGGCTGAATGCTCTGAACAGTTGTGTGGACGCTTCGCTGTGTTTTCAGACTTGCCACCAAAAATGGCCATAATCCCGGCCCAAGACGCCTTCCAAGGCGTCTCAGGCGAGGCTTACATTTTTCGACCCCCACTCCGACCGATCTCTACACTTGTTTGCGAGCAGGCTGTGTACCCGTGTAACAACACAGTGGGCGGGGCTTAATCGGAGTGGGGGCACGCAAATGTAATCCTAGTTTGAAAAACTGATCCAAGCCAGGTTTGTGAACCCGGATTACGCGTCTGTGCTAGGTTTACGTAATCCCGGCTTACAGCGGCCCTATGAGTCAACATTCTGTCTGGTTTTGGATGACTTTCAAGTCGACTCGTAACTCCTTCTGCCGTCAAAAAGTCGGCTTAAAGTCGACTTGGTGTTGTGTGGGGTGGTTGAGGAGTTCCAGAGAATTTTATTTAACCTTAGCACTTAACCTATTGTTTATACACTAGCGCGCGAGAGACGTCGACAAGGAGGATCTACTCCTTCACCTTACACTAACTTCGCCAAATTGAGCCGAGGGAAATTCACTATAAAAGTTCGCACCGAGAAATAGGAACCTGTCACTACAATGTAGTAAACTGTAATGGCCGTCGAGAGGGCGCGCGGGAGCGAGCGAGAACAATTGCCCGAAAAGAACGCGACGCGGCGCTGCTAATTAGCAGGCGCGTTTATATATGATATCGACCGTATGTTTGATTTCCGCGAGAACGTCGCGGACGCCCATTGGCCGCCCGCCCGAGAGAACTATTAATACGCAATGTTCCGAAAGACGATTCGAAACGCCCGGGCCTGTGGCAATCGGAGCGAGCGTCGCGGCTGCGCAGTGCGTGGCCGTGAGCACATGGCCCGCCGCACGCTCCGAGCGAAAACAGCGCACGCGCACTACACCAATCGGGCGCCTTGCCCCGCTACCCGCGCAAAAATGAGGGCCCTTCGACTTCTGGAGGATTCTACTTCGTTATTATTGGCCGAGACAGGCGTTATTCGCCGATGATTTGAATCCTCCAGAGGTCGAAGGTGATAAAAGCAGCGGCGTCGAGCTGCTCGCCCTTCTTTCGTCCCATGTGTCGCCAAGTAATAACAGTGTCTCAGAGCAATTATATATCTTCTACATCGTGTTTTATCACCGAACTTTCTCGTACGACTATTTGTACATCACAAGTAATAAATTATTATTTCTGTGCAACACAGATTACTCGAACTCTCTCTTTAATTTTCGCCGCGCAAATAGGCTTCCTTTTAGTTTCTTCCGCGCCTTCACTTTTCTGCTCACGCAGCATTCTTCATAAATCTTGAAATATATATATATATATATATATATATATATTTAAATATATATATATAAATAATTAAAAAATATAAATATTTAAATATATATATATAAATAATTAAAAAATATCCATTTATAAAGAATATCAATATAGATATACTCTCTTTGTTTGGGATTGCCGCGACGCCGACCAATCATCGTCGCGGCATCCTCAAGGCGGCCTGAGGGCCGAGTCACACGCGGAACTATGAGAGCGCGCCTTATTGCGCGCGGCACGCGGGCGGCATTCCCGCCGGTTTTGTCGGCCTTTACCGTCTCAGTGATCGTCGAGAACACATTCGCACTTCACGATTTCACGGATTTTCTCTTATATTCATTGCTATCATTTGGGACTCACATCATACGGAACATTCTCATACGCACCACGGATCATCTCATTCACGTTAAACACACACGGTACATCAACAACATTCGACTCAGGCTCTGTACACGGCGCGGATCTGGCACGTGCACCCGTAAAAGGTACAAATCATTGTAACGCGGATACGATTAATACAATTGAATATCTCGCTCATTATAACTGTTACTCTCACTACCGTAGAGCACCTGTGACCACTATTTATTGACAATAAAGACTCTGTTAAACGGATATTAAAGGGACCACGTGGATACATAACCTCTCCACCGCCAATAGATCTTCTCATTTCCCCCCTTTCCTCTTTCCCTTCATTCCCTCTCATTTCCTCAACGGGAATCGCGAGATTCTCGAACACTCTTTCTTCGCGAAAACGGTGACGATAATCGATTGATAAATACATATAGATATAGTTTTATCGCGAAGAAAAGAACACGTATGATTTCGAGCCAATATATATCTACACTCGATGTATTGCAGTCACGCTTACCAGAAGCCTACCTTATTTACAAACTCTTTCACACAACGCAGCGCGTCGCATCCGCAGCGGAAGGCTACCTTTAGCGTTAAGTGGGAAGTAAAGGACATATAAACATTTATAAATGAATCTTAACCCTTTGCACCCGAGAGATGACTGTCACTTACCACCTGGCTTCGTGAACGATGAAAACTTTTCGTCGAGAGTCGTCTCTCGAGTGCAAATTGTTAATTTTATTAATAACTATTAAATATGTAATATACATATATGTTTGATATATAATTGTAGGGGGGCTAAGACTCAGGCGGCCGGCCCTGCTGAGGTGCGGCAAGGCGGTACCGCGTGTGGCGTCGAGGCCGCGGGACAACGAGCGTGGACGCTGTAGAGCAGGCCTGCAGAACTTGTGACACGCGTGCCACATCTCCACCACCCCCCCCCCCTCCCCCCCCGCACCGTACCGCCCCGCGGTGCCGTCCGAGGAGAATTGCCCCCTCTCCTGTAATATTTACAATGAGGCGACAACAGTCGAACATCGAAGACGTAGCCAGAGGTGCCCGTGATACGGTACCCACTCTCCGATCTCAGAGCAGTGGCCATAGAGAGGGGGCTCTTCTCCTCGGCCGCCACCGCGGGGCGGTACGGTGCCAGGGGGGGAGATGTGGCACGCGTGTCACAAGTTCTGCAGGCCTGCTGTAGAGTGACACTGTGTGTATGTGTGCGTGTGTGTGGAGAGAGAGAGAGAGAGAGAGAGAGAGAGAGAGAGAGAAGATATTGTAAATGTGAGGGCAGAATAAAGAGTTGATGTAAGTGGCCCTGTGTCGTGTCGCATCTTTATCCCACATAATATATGTTTGAAATATACGTATTAAGTGTCCCTTATGTAGGACAATAATTTTTTTTTACAAAATCCGATGCGTATATCCTCTAAATCTTTTCTATTTGACCCTGAACACTCATTAGTGAAACATCAGCTCTCTAGGATAACGTTAACCCGTGCCGAATTGGCGATAAATTCATAATATGACTTGTTTCCACGTATTATGTGAAAATCAGTACTGAATTGATGAGGCAAATTTTCAAATTTTGTGTAATTTCAGGAAAATTAAACCAATATGTATTTAAATCATGAAATGATAAACATTCTACATTATACAATTACATAGGATATTCTTTATTTACATAGTAATTACATAGGATATTTTCGTTTCAAAGTGTCTTTTTTACAATCGGGGTACTTATCTCTGTGTTCTGGTACACAACGTAATAAATATTGTTTTTGTTCCTCTTCTACCGTAATTAAACCATGGAAGTCTTGCATCAACTTTACAGCTCTTTCAGCTGTATCGTTCACTGCTTTAATCAAGGATACAATATGTTTGGCTTATATTGTTACTTATCCCTCGGTTATAACAGAAAGGTACTCTGAAGGAGTATCAGATCCCTGAGGTTATGACCGAGGTAAAACAAAAATAGGTATCAGATAGTTGTCACTGACTATTACTAAGGGCATACATGATTATGCCCGTGGAGTCGAACCACTAGGCGACGAGAGGTAGTATAGTAAGTGGGTTGACTATGCATTTGGTAGAAGGTGAGTATATTCTGTAAGAAGTATGAATGCCGTGTTACAGATTGTCTATATACAAACGCGAGTGTAGGCGCGTTGCAATACGTGCGACAGACCATACGTATTGCTTGACGGCGATGTATGTGTGATCTCTACACAGAGATGCGCGTGATGTTAGCTTGCGCGCTATGTATGCTTATTTATATTTACAAACCTAAGTTGCACACGCAGGCGCTTACGTGTATTGCCGGGAACGACGGACAGTGACTCGAGAGTCTGACACAGCTGTTCCTTTACACAAATACGCGACGGTGTCGACGCGTGTGTCACGAATCAGGAAAGCCTGGGCGTGAAGTGCAAATATCGGTGTCGCAGAGGGCTTCACCGATGAGTCGCTAAAACGCGGCGTCAATCAAGATATTCCCCCTGAGGTGACCTAGTATCTTTACGAGTTTTAGCAAATGTACATTCGTAATGTACCTGTGAACACTTCGGTTACGACAACGACCAGTCGGCCGGGGATACAGCCAAGTACCAGCCGAGCAACCAGACAGTTTTACCTTGATATCACAGGTTTCTTTTATTTAATATGTGACTCGGACTTAGGTCAATACAAACTATGATTTGAGTGCAATATATTCTTTACAATTCTTACTACGAGAACACTTCGTCGAAGGAATCTAACCAGACGGCGGGGGACAACAGTCAAGTGCCAGCCGTGCACCCAATCTACCAGCCGTTAGATATCTCGTAGTGCTTTTTATTTACGCAAACTGCCTCCTGTGGACTCAGTTTTTGCCAAAGGGGACGTGCAATTACGCAAAGCCAGCAAGGGCGTAGATCGTCCACCCGAAGGGTAACACACTGCGAGGAGTCGGGTAGGCCGAAGACGGACAGTACGGGGTACAGTCAAGTACCGGTCGAGTGTCTTGGTCAGGCACCTTATTCCTCCGTGGATCTAGTATATATGTTCCTACTCTCTACTCTTTGGTATTATCTTGATGAACGCCGCGGTAATTCGACGTAGTGATTCCTCGACTAAGGGAGTCAGCTTGCTGGATGTTACATGCGTGAATTTAAAGTGACGGAGTGTGAGTTTAACTCTTTAGTCCTGAATGAATTTAGTTAAATGAGAACACGTTCTGCTCGTGTATCCCTTAATATTCACCTAGACTTTCCTGAGACGCTCGACGTGTTTAAAACCGTAATGTAATATTCGAATCCGCGTGCTAGGAGTATACTATACGTATCTCGACTTATGACAATAATCGATGGCTACGGAATTTACGTTGGGTCGTGTTCTTTCGTGTCGAGAGTGACTAGTCCTCTGTACTCAAGATAAGACGCTTGATCGTTGCGATCGCGGGGTTTGTATATACCCGATGAGGTGATTATGCAAGCGAGAGGGAGGTGTCCCTCTAGTGGAATTATCGCTGTGGCGCGCGAGAAGGGATCTCCCTCTACAGGGTGCTCGGCCCATCGCTGCCGGTATGCGCGCGTATAGGGCTTGTGTACGCGCGGATGTGACCGTCCAAAAATACGGTTACAAACTATCGTCGAGTTTGAGACGAGAGAATAAATTGTTACTCTTGATGGATATAAACTCGTCAAACTTTTTATCTGAAATTAAAGTAAAATTGATAATCATCTTGTAAATTGTAAAGATATCTAGGTAATAATCACTTCTAATTTAATAAATTACTCATCATACAACGATCCGCTGAGTTCTTCATTTGATGGAATGTATCGTTTCCCAAAACTCGGAATATTTTCTTTGTTCAAATTCGTAACCATTTTTGCTTTTGTTTCTTGACTAACCTCTTCGTCAAATAGGGACAAGACAGCTATTTCGTCAGTCAAATACCATAAATGCCGGCTAAACTACTTTTGGGCTGCGTTTGAGATGATTTCGTCCACATATTCATATGCCTTTATCGACTTTAGAAAACACAGATCTTGGTGAGGAGCTTTTACTACAGAATTACATTGCAACCATGGCTTAACATAGGTTGTCACAATAAACAAACACATATCTTGCAGTGCTTCCTTGTCTTTCTTTGATAATTTGAACTGATACTTTGAGAGCTGAGTAGCGATATTTTTAGAGAGTAAATTGCTCTCGCCATCCAACGAGCTTGGTGCATGGCACCTGGAGGTCTAATTTTCAATCCACATCGAAAACAATCGCCGCCCAAAAATAAGATAGAGAGCTCTATTAACTATCGGTAGTCATCTTTTACAATATTTTCTTTTAGTTTAGCTTCATAGAACTATAGCAATGCGTCGATTTCGGAATTCTCAAAATGTGTTTTTACGAGTTCTTTGTAGGATCGAATCTCATTGGGATTAACGTTTTTCCAATTTTCTTTAAACATTTTGAAAAGTGGAATATCTGGACTTGCCGTAACCTGATGAATTTTAGTTTGTCACCGTACGAATATGAGAGAATGTTTAGTGGAGTGCTCCTGTGAGCACGGCCCGCCAGCGGTGACGGAGTCTGGCGGGTCCCTGGCCTTTTTCGCTGCGGCGGCGGTGCAATGCCGGGTTCTCCTTGTTGCAGCAACGGCCGAGTTCGCTCTTTGCAGTAGATTTTGGATTACTCGTGCAGGAGTGGGCGGTAGGGAGGCGTACGTGATGAGCGTTCGTTTAATGCTGTAATGTATTGTGGTGTATTCTGTTCTTCTTGTGTACAATGTTCGTATACAATTCTTAAGACTCACTCGCTAGTGTCGTTAAATGTATACGCGACGCGGTTGTCGGCGCGGCGCGTTCGGTTACTGTTGTCGGTCGCGGAGAGCGTCTTCGTCTGTCGTGTCTTTTTGTGATAGGAGAGCGTGAATCAGGCGAACTCTTTGCCGGTGCCGAGAGCGGGTGAGAGTTCCCTGACCACAGGTTTTCGGTTTTCTACAGTTGGGTTGGCGAACTGCACATCAGCCTGGCCGGTACCGAGAGCGGGTGAGGTTGATTGCAGCCACCGGGTATTGTGGGTTTATGTGTTTTATGGGCAGACGAAACAAGCGTGGCCTTGACCGGTACGTGAGCGGGGTAGGCCACCTTGTCCGTCGGGTAACTTGGTATGTGAGATGAAGAGACGAAAGCGAGCGTGGCTGTAGCCGGTGCGTGAGCGGGGTAAGCCACCTCGTCCGTCGGATACTTGGTAGGTTTTTGGATGCTAGGTTATAATCAAACGTCGTGATTCTACTGCTTTTACTGGCGTACTTTGATTATTCGCGAGGAAATGAAACTATCGTCTCTTTTGGGCGATACCGATGCGGCACGGCGTGTATCGAAGTAATAGCCGGGCCCGTCTTTTGCGGAGTCTTCCGGGATATGCGATTGTCACGCGGCGGTCCTTTTCTAGTCGCGATCTCTGGGCTTTGCAGCGCGTCAGAGGTTTCGAGGTCTCTGGGCTTGTCAGCGCGTCAGAGGTTATGATCGAGTAATCGATCCTGATCGCCGCGACACGGCGCCTTTTATACCCGAGCCGCATGAGGGGAGGTATGTGTATTCGTGATGGGAAGTACCGTTAGGTCCTTCCCCTCATGTGCTCGGGCATGATTAGGTCGGTAAGTGAGTAGCGCGTCTCTCACCTTACCGGCCATGCGGTGTTCGTGCGTACAAGACTCGCTTTCCCTACTTCTCCGATCTCCGCCGGGCGCGCGCCGGTGCGATCTCCTTGTGCCGGGGCGGGCTTTAAAGTTTGTACGGTTACAAGTTTCAAACACACTTTTTAATACAAGTTCGTAGACGTGATGGCGGCAAGCAAAAAGTAACAATTCCTTGTCTAATTTTTGTTCCAAAAGCACACAGGTACCATTAATACGGCCTGTATTCGAGGCCGTGGTATCGCAACAGTGATTACCTTCAATATTCCAATTGTTAATCGCATTCCAAACAGCATGTGCCTGCTCTTTGCCGGATAAATTGTCCAATTTTGGTACAGCAACAAGTTGTTCTTTATTTCCATAGGAAATTACTATAGGAAGACGTTCTTCTTTCGTACCTCGAACGTTAAGTGCTGGTAACAATTTACCATCCCAGTGAAGGGTAACGACTTCTGACACGTTATTTTGGAAAGTGGCTTTAACGGCTTTGGCGTGTTCCTTTCGTTTTTCCGTGCGATTTTGTTGGATAGATGACTTACTTATTAGAAAATCGTCAATATTATATCCAAGAGCTTCGATTGTCGCATGCAGAATGAAAACGGAGTCTCTTATACTCAACTGGCACCTGTCTAAAGCTGCTACTAATTTTGGAGTAA
Organism: Priocnemis perturbator; assembly: GCA_963942575.1. Taxonomy (NCBI): domain Eukaryota; kingdom Metazoa; phylum Arthropoda; class Insecta; order Hymenoptera; family Pompilidae; genus Priocnemis; species Priocnemis perturbator. The sequence continues at coordinate 2,993,514 of OZ012643.1, read as the reverse complement.
TAACATCTTTTCTTCCTCGTTTTGCAATAGATTGTGTGCTATCAGTTGTAGTTGGCTGCTCTTCTGAATTTGCTGCATTCTCATCTGAACTGGAAGTAGAATCTTCCTGTAGATTAAGAATTGTAGAATCATTTGCTACCGAGGCAGTTGTTGTAGTAGAATAATACGTTCGCCGATTTTTCTCTTCTAACGCTCTTTGTCTCGTCTGCTCCTTTTTTTCAGCAAGCTTTTTATCAACTGCAGCTAAGTAACCGGGCCGCCCTAACTCTCTCTGTCGCCGCAAAAAGGTCTTATCTTCTTCTATTTTCATTAACTGAAGTGCATCCGCGTGTGAAAGATCAAATAGGTTCTTTAAATCGCTTTTAAGTGTTTCTCTACGGCGCTCGTAAATATCCTCAGTTTTCTTAGCATCTTTTTGTAGATCGCTCCAAAGTTAATACAATTCCAAAGGTTTTTTCACACAATTGGGTAAGGATTTCGTGGGTATCCTTGCCTTTTCCCAAAATATAACACATTCACGAATGACGAGCACTTATTGAGCTTTCACTTACCGTTAGTTTCACTTCGCGAATATTATAAAATAGTACTGCGAGAACTTGGCGATTTGACTGAAGTTTGGATCCTACCATTTGATGATACACGTCCCCTACTAAAAATATATCTTTCTTATAACTCCATAATTCCACGGCCATGATGCTTGTTATGAACCACAATATCTACTGATGCGACAAACAAACAATTAGAAAAAAACATGCACGAAATGACAATGGCGCATTTGCAAGCGCCTTATTAATGTCGTCGAGCGTGCAAGTCTTGATATGTTTCGATTTGATTCGGCACGGGTTAACGCAGTCCAAATAATTGGAAACTTTGTTTTTGAGTGTTTTAACATATAACGAAAAAAATGAGAGGGTGTGCGTTGCAAAAAATTGAAATCGAAAAATAAGGGACACCCTAATACGTATATGTTTATGTTTGACAAATAAATATATTGTTTTTGTCGCTTCTTCCACGTCGGCCCCCTCTTTCAAAACCACCGCCTCTTCCTCCACCACCACCACCGCCCCTTCCGCGGCCACTTCGTGGTTGGTCATATTTAAAAGTTTTAATCTCCTTCCTGAGATCTGCCACCTGCAATATGAAAAATAAACATAATAGTCATATGTCAACGTAAGTTTGACAGTGTGTTAGCTTGCTAAACTTGAAAGATAAATGTTTCTACAACTACTTACAGCCTTCAGGCTGCATTCCAACACGGGATTCCTAATGTATTCCCGCCGGATGGTTGTCCTCGCCGGACGTCTTCGTTCATTATCCGTCACGGTGATCTCTCCCGCGTTCTGTTTATAATCGCCCGTAGGTCGGCCGGGACGGCCGCGGCGCAGCATCCTCGTGGGCTCTCCTAGCGCGGGACGGCCGCGACAATGCGTCCTCGCGGGCTCTCCTAGCGCGGGATGGCCGCGACAATGCGTCCTCGCGGGATGTGCCTACGCGGAACGGCCGCGGGGAAGGGTCACGGGTCGGTACCCGTACCACCGCTGTGACTTTTTTGGTCGCTTCTTTTTCTGACATCTTAAAATAAGGCAAAACAATAATTAATTATTTTGTTACTAATGTATTTGGAAGCACACTAGAAGGCTACGCGCTGTCGAAGTAAGTGCATAACCCTTTGAGTGCTGACTACTCCCATCGGAAGTAATCCGAGTGCACGGCACGCGCTTAGAGGTTGCGATCGTTGGGGACGGACTACTTGTTTTGCTAATGTGAACCATGTTGATTGAATGCGGATGAACCACATCTACTTAAAGATATGGCTCTTGTTTCGTAGTCGATTTACGTATGGATAGCTTTATTCTGCGAGGTGTATAAGATCTTTTTGCGTCCGTTGACTACGAGAGAAGCTTCTGGAATGTTCGATGTGGTATCGATCGTCGAAGCATTGATTACGGTGCGCAAAAACGAATATTGTTATTGGTCAAAATGGGATCGTGTGAATGTGTTGGGTGTGTAGGTGTGGATGGGTTGAAGCGTGACGCATTCCTAGGAAGTGCGTCTGGAGCAGGTGATTGTTTGTTCTAGAGAACATATGATTCTTTGACATAATGCGTTAGTAATGGCATTGACCCCGAGAGGCGCGTGGCACCAGCGTTTTGCCTTCTGATATGGTGTGTGCGTAAATGCAATACAAGATAGTGACCTACTGATCACGACGCAACATTAATTCCTGTACGACAAATCAAATAATACAAGAAAGTTATTTTTGATGCGATTTGTATGCGTCCTTAGTCCATACAGATCGCTTTTGCTGGACACATATATGCTCGAAAATAACTTTCTTGTATTTTTTTATTTAGTGTCCAGGAATTACATTTATAATTTACTTGCGCCTTGCGCATTCAATCAATACAGTTCACATTAACACTTTGGCGGCCGCACGTTTATCGGATCGCCGCTAGGTTGGTGGCGGCGAGTGTCACAAAGGTTCTACTGCGCGCCGACGGTGATATTTACGCAATCGTTCGTACCATAAGAAATAATTGCAATATAATTATTAATAAAAAAGGCATTAACGCTTTCACGTCCGCACGATTCACAAAAATGTTCTGCTCTGTCGCCGGAACTGTTTACAAGGTTGTTCAAATATGCTGCCACGGCCAAATAACAAACGGCTTGCCCATGGCACCACGTTGGTGTCATCGGCAAACAACGGCCGGCTCGCCCATGACACCACGTCGGTGTCACCGGCCGTCATAGTGTTAACAAAAAAAGTATTCCGTCACCAATGATCGCAACCCCTAAGCACTTATATACCCATAGCACTCAAAGGGATAAAAAACATTTAGAACTTGAATAAAGTACAAGAAGCAGGATTATTATTTAGACTTGAAGGTACTTACGATCTTTCCCCAGCGACGTTCTCTTTGAAACTGATCGCTGCGCCCAGTGTCAATATATCCGACATCCAACTCCATTGGATTCCACGGTGGTGAGGGAAACCTCGCTCAAGAGACCGTGCGTGGCGATAGGTGGCGGTTGGCGGCGCGAGAATTTCTATATATGTATTGTCACCGCACTACTTTTTCATAGTGGTGCGTTTCTTGATGCGCGGCCGCGAGTGTACTAACACAATCAGTTACATGAAGTCTTTGCATTATAATACTAGCCGGTCTGTGTCGCGTGTCTACCGCGCTTCGCCGCCAATATAGGTATTGGTAGGTGTGAGTGCGGATTATGCGAGTGATTGTCAGTCGTCAGGTGTCTTTTCGGTTCGTCTGTCGTAAGCCAATTAAGCGCAGCTATAGCCGCTACCAAGAGCGGACGTGGCTTACGGCAGCGCGGTCCACGAGTGGGGCCCCTCACTCCGTTATTTTCACCTCTACTAGGTAGTAGTAGTTCTGTCCTTTATGTCCCACAGCGAGCGTCGCTCGTCTCCAGGACAACGGTAGCTGGGTGGGGGAACCGAAAATGTCCCAGGGCCCTTTCTTGGACCGCACTGGCTTACGGCAAAGATCAATTTATGAGTGAATGTGATGGATAACCATTTGTAAAACACAGCCGTGTCCGGTACCTAGAGCGGGGACGACATACGACAAAGGTTAATCTATGCGTGATTGAAATGTGTGGATGAGGATGTTGGTAGCGAAGGAGCTTTCTTTATCTTGATCGTTTGACTGTGAAACGCTGATGGACGCGAGTGCGTTTGCGCTTACTCGCTGTTGAGAAATGTAATTCTTGTGTCGGGTTTGAGTTAGGCGCGTTATGCGAAGCGCCGATGCAGGGTGGCGGTGCTGGAACCGAGGGGCCTTGTGGTTCATACCGCGAACGGAAGCGCTCTCTTCCCGCCTGGCCAGGCTAGCGTGCGGACGTATAATAAGGTTAGCATAAGGAAAAGAACAGAATATATTTTATTATACAAATACAATTGCTAAACCCTTACTTAATTCCCACTATCTATCTAAATAAGAAATCTTATCACTCGCGAACCCTTAATGGGCGGTCGTAGTTTTTACGCGGCTCGAGCATCGTCTTTGCGAATTCTTCCCAGGTCGTCGCGTGTAACTACGCCGTTCAAGCCTGTTTAGGTACAACGTTATCTATAGACTCGATGACCGGAGGATCTCAGTTGGATTGCATCAACGGTGCTAGCTCGATATAAATCTCGCCCCGATTGGAGCATTCCCGCTCCTTTTATACCTATTTAGGCTGAGGGAGGGTCCACTCGGGTAATCTTCTCGATGGCCGGGAGTCGCTTCTCCTTCGGCGGTCGAGACCGATACCGTTATAATTATACATGTGTTGGAATGACTGTGTTTACAATAGGTGAGTGATTATGAGTGTATTAGTCCTCTGCTGTCGGTGAGTGAAGTGTGTTTGTGTATACGGTCGGTGTGAGTGATGTTTGTGCGTATGTGTTTTGGTAGATCGGTGAGTGACGTATGATTGTGTGTGTGCAGACGGTGTAGTGGTTTTGAGTGTATGTGTGCGGCCGAAGTAGAAGAAGACGGTTCCAATTAGACTAATAAGTAATTCCGGACGGTGCTGATATGGCGAGCGCGTAGATATATGCAGTATATGTTCGGCCAGTAGAGATCATGTCTGACCTACCGGCAGTGGTCTCAGACTTGGCCCGTTTGCACCATTGGTGCTCGTCGCAGTGGGGATACGCGCAAGTGTGCGTATCTTGTCTGTAAGAGCTGCGTGGAGAGAAGGACGGTACTATGCTGCGTCACCCTTCCACCAACGACGTGTGACGTCAGGTATCGTGACGATACATACGAAGGACAGAACTATGCTCCATCTCCCTTCAAACAACATCGCGCATTGCGTCTTCGTTCGACATGCAGTCGCGGCGTCGCCTCTTCGTTCCGCACACAGGCCGGTATAAGCTTGAGGCAGTGGTGCCAGATTTCGCATAAGGGCACCGCATGTACCATTGCATTCTAGCCGGCCAAGCCGAAATCGGACACCACAGCGTTAGGCGTAAACGCGATCGAAGGAATGTGGATCCGTGAGAGTTTTTGACTGACTCGTCGTAGTCATCGTCGCTCCTCGACGCGTTCGTGCGCGATATCGATAATACTGATCAATCTGTTATTGATGAGTATTCGTGGAATTATCGGAGTTAGTATTTTTCTAAATTGTTTTTGACTGCAAAAAGATCCTATTTTATTTATGGATTGTTACGTCTTACGTCCTCCACCCGCTTTTTCTATAACTATATTCTCGCAACGGGCTCATCGCACCGCGTATCCTCCTATTTAGCTGAAAGTCGCGTATAAACGAAACAGGAGCCGGCGCACCGCGCCACCGAAATTCCTTCACGTAGCGCTGTTGCCCATCCGGGACGTAATCCGCGGCACGCGAAGGAATAACATAACGACCGCGCACAATAGTAATGTAAGTAGAAACATAAGAATGCTGACGCCGACACACCAATGATTTCTCGTTCACGCGCTCAAACAGTCGCGGATCGGTCCGAGCAAGCTACAACGATTCTCCAACATTAGAATAAATCTCCAACACACTCCATTTTTTCTCGTACGGCGGCGAGCCGATCGATCGATGAGTCCAATGTAAAACCATTGAATCGGTTTGCCTCGGTTTGCTCATGCGCCTCTGATGACGTCATGCTCAGGCTGCCTCGTGCGCGTTCGTGCTCAGATGTAGACGCACCTTTACGAATTTTTATGTGGTCTTCCACGCCACCTCTGAGGTACCACGACAAGCGCGTTCGGTTTTGTTTTAATGTGGACCGTCGCCTGTAGCCCTATTATACCACATGTTATGCCTATTATGTCATGGTGGTGCCGAAGGTGTATGTACGAAGAAATACGTATACTTTCGACACATCATGGACACATGATTTGGGAAATCTGACAAAAGGTATGCCACACCGATTTGTGGAATCTGGCAAAATGTTTGCCAGACTGATTCTTCTCACATACGTTCTTTATGTCTGCACATTCATAACATAAATTAAACGTTACTGTTTATGTACTTATTGAATAACATTAGACGAGGAGGGACCAGCCATTTCATCAACATGTACTACATGTTGTCTGTTTTTTTTTTATTTGTACATGCTGAATATAATATATGAGATGGCATGCGACACAAATGCTCGTCACGAACCGTCATAGTTATAGCTGTTTCCCCTCTCGCTTTTAATGCTGATTTAACACGTTAAACGCCACGTCGGTCCCTAGGGACCGGGGTTAGACTTTCCGTTCAGGCCCGGCCGGGCCGCAGGGACCGGGGTTAGATTTTCCGTTCAGGCCCGGCCGGATCGCAGGTAAATTTAGGTTCATATTACACGACCGCGCGTGTCGAGTCTGGGCGTGAGCGGAACGGCAAGCAAATCTGGCTGGGCACTTAACGTGTTAAGGACACAAGCAGCATTGATATTCACGGATGACAGTTTATTTCTTTTTTTCGTTTTCAAGTTTGGTAAGTAGGAAAAGAATCTTTCCGAATCAGCATTAGAGTTGGGTAACAATCGAACAGCATTGATAAGAGATTTCAAATTGGGATACTGACGACTACGTTGTAGGATGTTTTCCCACATTTCGTCAAATTCCTTTAATGAAAGATAATCTTTTTCTGTTTCTGTAAAATCATGATATAAAGCAAACCATTCTCCTTGTAAAGAAATTTTTATCAAATCCGTCAAGAGTTTCAGCGATAAAACAAACATCATGAAATGAAGAATAAAATTGTGTGTTTTTTGCGTAATGAGCAACTTCTGTAGTTGAATAATTTATTCAGTATTTTTCGTGCCTTTAACGTTTCAATTGCAACAAGCAATTCTCTTCAGGGCTGTATTGGAATATTTATACAATTCATTTTTAACAAACAGTTGGTATACAGTGCGTCTTATTGCTCCAAATTGTGTTGTCTAATTGCTTACCTTATATTCATGAAATTAACTTGGAGACATATAAAGACCATGGGTGAAAATTATATAGCAAAAAATAATAATACTAATAACAAAAACTAAAAATCTTCTTTTACAATGTTAAATGTCTAGACTAAGGCCCGGTTTCACCAACGACTGATAAATCTCTAAATAGTTATTCGGCCAATAAAATTTATTTGTCAGTTAACGAGAGTGTCGAGACCAATCATTTTGTCGAATAAGCGCTAACTGAAGTTGGTGAAACGAAAAACATCGATTTTAACCGACAAATAACTTTATTCTACGAATAACCACTTATTCGTCGTTGGTGAAACCGGCCCTAAGTGGTGTTCTTTAATCGGACTATGTCGTTACTTCAATGCGATAGCTCCATCACGTAAAAATTACAGATGATTATAATATAGTAAGGCATTTCTGTGAACGTAAATAAATAATAATTGTGATTTAAAAAGAAAAATTAAAATTAGGAAAAATTATATTATTATACTAACAAGAAGACGACTTCCGTTTCCGGAGTGTGAGTGAGCGGACAGGTGCGAGCGAGTGGTGAAAGGAAAGTGTGTGTGAGGAGAGAAAAGTGGAAAGAAGGAGAGAGAGGTGGTGTAAGAGGGTAGAGGAAACGGAGAGGAGTGCGGGTGCGTGTAGGTGGCGTGAACGGGAGCGTGGGCGTGGAATAGAAGGAAAGGAAAGTAGCGGGCAGGGAAGAGGTTAGGAGAGAGCGTCATTGAAAGGCGGGAAGACGGTGTAGGGCGAGAGAGGGAGGCACCTTGCGGAAAGGAAAGCAACAGAGGAAGAGAGTCGGTAAGGAAGAGGGCAGGTAGGAAAGATGGCAGAGGGTAACGGAAGGAGGCAGGGGGGAGAGGGATGGGAAAAGGCAGTAAAGAGGAAGAGGGAAAACTGGGAGAAGGGGAGGATAGGAGGAAATAAGGAAGAGGAGGGCATTTTCAAGCCGATGAAAAGGCTGCAAAGGTGGCCGGGGAAAGGATTGGGGTGAAAGGAGAGGAGGAAGAGGGGACGGAATGGAGGAAGGAAATGAGGGAGATGAGAGAGGAACTGAAGGAGGGAATAAGGGTAATGATGGAGATGATGGTAAAACAGGGGGGAGGGATGATCGAGGAAATGAAGGAGGTGAAGGAGACGGTGAGGGGGGAGATAGAGGGGCTAAGGAAGCAGCCGAAGGAGGGGGAAGAGATGTGGAGGAAAGAAAAAAGGGAGATAGAAAAGAGGATGGAGGAGCCAGAGATAGCGAAGAACGTGGAGATGGAAGGGGGGAAGAAAGCAGGATGGGGGATAGAGAAAAGAGGTCAAATGGAGGAAATGGAAAGGAAGACTAAGGAGATGGAATGGAGGGAAGAAAGGAAAGAGAGAGAGAAGGAGGAACAACATAGTTATAAGAGGATTGAAAAAAAAGGGGGTGGAGAGAAAGGATGAGATAGAAGGAATATTAAAGGAAATGGGGGTGGTTATGAAGGTGGAGGAAATGAAGGGGATGGGGGTGGCGGGAGGGAAGGAGTGGGAGGGACGGCGATAGTGGATATGAAGGACACCGAGAAAAAGAAGGAAGTGATGATGGGAAGGAGGAAAATAAGAGAGAGGAAGATAAGGATAGATGACGATCTAACGTGGAGGATGAGGAGGATGAGGTGGAAGGTGGAGGAGACAGCAAGGGAGGAGAGAAGCAAGGGAAAGGCGGTGTGGGTGGGATATGGGAAGGTGAGGATTGAAGGGAAATGGTGGAAATGAGACGAGGTGGAGGAGAGACTGGTGGCGGGGAGAGGAGTGGCGGAGGGGGAAGGGGCGAGGGGAGCAGTAAGGGAGGGGGAGTAGGTAGAGGGAGAGGAAAGAGAGGGGAATTAGAAAGGAAAGGGGGGAGGAACAGACGGGAGGGAGGAGAGGAGAAGGGGAGGGGTGGATGCTAGCCTTCTGGAACGTGGCGGGGATAGAGAATAAAGATAGGGAGTTCTGGCAGGGGATGAAGGAGCGGGATGTGGTATTATGGGTAGAGACATGGGTAGAGGAGAAAGGATGGGAAAAGGTAAAAGAGAGGCTGCCGAGGGAGTATGAATGGGAGGCGAAATTTGCGAAGAGATGGAACAATAAAGGGAGAGCATGCGGGGGAATGATAAGGGGGACGAGATAGGGGATAGTAATTGAAGAGGAGGAGAGGGGGAGGGAGGAAGAGGGGAAATGGGAATGGGGGATGAGGGTGGGGGGAGAGAGATTGAGAGTGATAGGGGTATATGTTAGGGGGGATATAGAGAGTAAGATAGAGGGAATAAGGGGAGGCATGGAAGAGGAAGAAGGGGAGAGGACAACAATTATAATAGGGGACTTCAATGTGTGGACAGGAAGGGAAGGGGGATGGATAGAAGGGGACGAGGAGCAGGAAGGAAGGAGGTCTAAGGACGGGAAGATGAATAGGGAGGGAAGATTGCTGGTGGAGTGCGTGGAGGAGTGAGGGTGGGGGATACTAAATGGATGCACGGAGGGGGATGAAGAGGGGGAATATACGTATACAGGGGAGAGGGGGAAGTCAGTGATCGGCTACGTGTTGGGGGACAGAAAGACGAGGGACAAGGTGAGAAGGGTGGAGGTGGGGGAGAGAGTGGATTCGGACCATCAGCCGGTAGTGATATGGGTAAAGGGGGAATTGCAAAGAGGGGAAGGAAGGAAGAGCGGAAGGATTGGGAGGAGCAGGGGGAAGTGGGACGAAGAAGGGAGAGAGAAATTCAAAGAAAAGATTAGGGAAGGGGCGAGGGAGTTAGAGAGGGGAAGAACGACAGGGGAGGAGCTGATGGGGCTAGGGGAGAGGATAAAGGCGCCGTTGGAGGAGAAAAAGAAGTCGGGGAGGGAGAAGGAGGGAGGGATGGTGGGATAAGGGATGCAGGGAGGCGAAGAAGGAGCTGAGAAAGGAACTAAGGAAATGGAAGAGGGGAGAGGGGTGGGGGACGAGTATAGGACGATGAAACGATGATACAAGGAGTTGTGTGATATGAAAAAGGCGCAAGAAAGGGAGAGGTTAGTGAATGAGGCAGGGGCGGCGAGAACGGAGGGGGAAGTATGGGGGATAGTTAGAAGGAATAGGAAAAGAAGGAAAGAGGTGTGTGAAGCGATTACGGGGCAGGAATGGAAAGCACATTTTATGGGGCTGCTGGAAGGAGTGGAAAGAAAGGTGGTCCGCCGAGGAAAGGAAGGAGGGCGGGAAGAGGACGAAGAGGAGGAATTAAGCATGGGGGAAATAAATAGAGTGATGGGAGGGATGAAGGACCGAAAGGCGATAGGGGGGGATGGGATTCCCAATATGGTGTGGAAGTACGGAGGGGAAAGGGTGAGGGAATGGGGAGGAGAGGTATGCAAGAGGATATGGAATGGTGAGGGGTGGCCAGAAGAATGGTGTGAGGGAGAAATAGTCCCAATAGTGAAAAAAGGAGAGGGGAAGAGAGCTGAGGAGTATAGGGGGGTCACCATAATGCCCTCCCTGTACGGAATATGTATGAAGATGTTGGCGGAGAGGATAGGGGAAGAGGTTGAAAGTAAGGGAATATTAGAGGACACTCCAGCGGAATTTAGGAAAGGAATGGGGGCAAGAGACCAGGTCTACGCTTTAAATTATATAGTGAATAGGGTCGATAGGAAGGAAGGGAGGGAAAATGGTGGCATTATTCCTGGACCTCAGGGCTGCGTTTGACTCGGTGTGGAAAAGGAAGGTGGTAGAGGCGATGAGAGAGAGGGGGGTTAGGGAGGGACTGGTGAAGAGGGTGGAGGAGGTGATGCGAGAAACGAGGAGTAAGGTGAGAGTGGGGGAGGGACAAGGCGATGTGTTTTGGACAGCGAGAGGGCTGAGGCAGGGATGCCCACTCAGCCCAATCCTGTTCAATATATTGATAGCGGATATGGAGGAGGATCTGAGAAAAGGAGGATGGGGGGGGGGATTAAGGTGCGAGGAGAGAAGGTATATACATTGTCATATGCGAATGATGTGGTGGTGATGGCGAGGGAGGAAGCAGAAATGAAGGCGGTGATGGCGAGGTTAGAGAAGTATTTGAAAAAGAAGGGATTAGAAGTAAATACCGAAAAGACGAAGATCGTGAGGTTTAGGAAGGAGGGAGGAAGAAAAAGGGTGGCGGATTGGAGATGGGGGCAGGGGGAAGAAGCTGGAGGAGGTGAAGAAGGTGAAATATCTAGGATATTGGGTAGAGCAAGGAGGGGGATGTGAAAAAAATGTGAGGGAAAGAGCATAGAGGGCGGCGGCGACGATGAGGGAGGTGTGGGGACTGGGAAAAAGGTTATGGTGCAAGGATTGGGAAAGAAGGATACGGTTACTTGCTACGCTGGTGTGGACGGTGGCGGAGTACGCGGTGGAGGTGTGGGGTTGGAAAGAAAGGATGACAGTAGAAGCAGCGCAGGAGAGATATATAAGGTGGGTAATGGGAGTGAGCTGGTCGACACCAGGATACGTGATAAGGGAGGAGGCAGGTAGGGTGAAGATGGGGACGAGGGCAGGAAGGAGAGCGTGGGTATATGAGAAGAGACTGGAGGAAGGGACAGGTGGAGTGATTGCGGGGAAGTGTTGGAGAGAGATGAGGGAGAGATGGGAGAGAGGGAAGGTAATGGGGTGGTGGGAGGAGGAGAGAAGGGAATTTTTCAGAGAAAGAGGGGTGGTGGAGGGGGAAGAGAAAGGTATGGAATATGAGGAACTGGAGAGGAGGGATATAGACAAACAGAGGAAGGAAAGGGAGAATAGGATAGAGGGTTCGAGATCGAATAGATGGTATAGGGAAGTGGTAGGAGAGGGTAGGAAGCTATCTGACGAAGGGATTGAGTGAGGAAAGAGTGAGCAGGGTGGCAAGATTCAGGAGGAGGAATGAGGTGAGAGAAGGGAGGTATTGGGAGGGAGAGGAAGAGAGGGGGTGCAGACTCTGCGGGGAGGAGTAGAAAGTAAATGAGGTACTGGATGAGGAGGGGGGAGGAGAGAAGTGGATGAAGGAACTAGAAAGAGCAAGGCGGGAAAAGGAGGAAAGAGAGGGGGAGGGAGGGGAGAGGGTAGGATGAGGGACGAACAAAAGGGTAAAGGATGAAGAAAGGTATGGATGGGAATGAATGAGAGAAAGGTAGAAAGTGGAGAAGGAGAGGAGAGAAGGTGTGAATGGAAGGAAACGGAAGTCCAGGGGGACAGGGGGAGGGGAGAATGGGAGTAGACTAAGGTAGAGGATAAGTGTACAAAGCTGTAAATAGTAGATAAGTAAGAGGAAAGAGAAGGAAGGCGTGCGGAGGAGGGAAGCGTGAGATGTAAATAGGATGAAAATAGTAAAGTAGAAGTAGTATAAGTGGAATAAGTAGAATAAATAAAATAAGTAAATAAGTAGATATATAAGTAGAGATAAGTAGGATAAGAAGATGAATGGATGGATGGAAGGAATGGATGGAGGAGAGAGGAAGGGGATGTAAAGGGAGCTTGTAACCCGAAAGGAAACAAATAAACATATACATATACATACATATACTCATCGCCGTTAATTTCGGTTCGCGAGAAGTACTTGCCGCAGCAACGATGTTTTCGGGAGCAACGTATTTCCAGGTGCAATCGGACGCTATATGATTTCTACAATCATTCGCGTCGCGTCGCTTTCGGAACCTGAAAATACGTCGTCCTCGGACGCATTCACTTCCGGCTCTTCGTCGCTGTGGACACTGTCTTCCTGAAGTTATCGTTCACTTCACTGTCACTATCACTGTCAGTGTTCCACAATAACACACTATCCGCACTATGGCGACTCGTGCCGGGTATCGCGATTTCGCGATTCGCCATCGCAACATGTGCATGCTTTGGCTGCCATAACGCGAAACTGGGAAATCGTGACACGGTTGCCACAACTGAGCGCTGCCGGGTGACGAGCTGAATTTTTCTTTTTCTGGACTTTTGGACCCCAAAGGCCGAACGTTGAGACAATATACATGTGCGTAGCACTCGCAGTGTGTCTCGTTGCTGTGAGTGCGGAGCGCAGTTCAGCGGTGCTCAGACACTCATACATTGCACGCACACTTCTCGCGTGGCCCGCGCAGTGATGCCAGAAACCGAAAAAGTAACAGCAGCACGCCGAGTGGTGGGGCCATGGGTGCGTGCCGTGTCTGTGAGCGTCTCTCGCGATTTTCAAGTTGAACACACTTACCGTATGGTCCCCACCACTCGGCGTGCTGCTGTTACTTTTTCGCTTTCTGGCATCACTGGGCCCGCGTGGCCCACCTCTGCAATCGTTCCATAATGCTTTCTCGCGACATCGTGGGGGAAGTAATAAAATCGCATTCACAGAAAGAACGTAGCGAATCTACTTTTTCTGTTCTTGGTGCATTCCTTCGTAAACTACTCAACATTCCAATTCAGAATATATGAGTTGCTTACGCATCATATAAGAAACCACGGTCATATTTCGAATATTATAAAGGATGAAAGTAATGAAGGAAAAACTATCCATTTAAAAAGATTTAAAATTCATAAACATTTTATTTGTATAGATTTATGTCAGGCGAGAACCTCAAAGTAAATTCAACGCGTCGACGTAACACCGACATTATTGATATAATTATTAGATTATGTGTTATAGGTAACAATCCTGGAAATAAATGCTGCGAAATTTGGTAAACAATAGTTAGACATTGTTGCAACAAATTTCAATTTTGCTCGAAAAAAGTTGTAAACAATTCATAAACAAATTATTAACAATCGTAAAATACATTGCATTGTCGCTACAATCCACGTAGGCAAACATTTTTGTTTTGCACAAAATGTTGTAAACAATTTATAAACAAATTGCCAACGTCTAAAATACATTGCAACGTCGCTAAAATGCACATAAGCAAAAATTTTTATTTGGTAAAAAATGTAAACAATTTATAAACAAATTGTCAACGTCTAACATACATTCCAACGTCGCTAAAATGCACGTAGGCAAAAATTTCAATTTTGCTCAAAAAATGGGTGACAATCTTCAGGCTTCGGGTTCAATTGACCCATCTGGATTACCGTGTCGCATTTCTGGTGGCGACTATGCAAGATTTTACAGAAATAATATAAGTAAAAAATTCATCATTTCATATACGTCTGGCGCATTGAAAGGAGGCCGAGAAGTGTATCAGTGGTGACGCCGAGTCGATAACCGTCGCTTTACAGTTTCCGAACTGTGTCGTCACATTGACTCCTGTAGCGTGCAACATTAAAGAATGCTATGTATGAAGAGTTGCCGCTCTCTTGGCGCCGAGAAAGTGACCCATCGTGGGTATCCGAGGGTTCAGAGAATTGTTGCTCAAAGTTGAACGTGTTTTTTTGCAATATTCATTTTTGCAAAAACTGAGGACGATGGAAAGGAACGGGTTTCAGATTCGGTTTTAGAGCATTGAAATCTATAAGAATTAGCTAACAGATACTACGAAGTATAAACAAAGTCAACATTTTTTGGACAACTGTTCTATATGCCTTTTCTAAAGTGGTGGTAAGTGGATTCCTCGACTCTAGGTCTATAATTCCACAACCACGCACGCATAAATGTGCCGGATGATCGGGCAGGCTAGTCCAAATTAGCCAGTTCTCTACAGCACAGCGGACGCTTGCCAAAGCGACTCCGCCACCGCCCCCTCGAAACCAACCCAGCCGGAAGAGCTCTTGCGAACTCCCCGGCATCCCGAGGTACCGGCTAGGTTTGGTAGACCAACTGAAGTTCGCGGGATCGTCACACCCGAAAGACCTAAGTCTTCTCTGCGAGGAACGTACTCTCTAGTTCCTTGGTCTCTATCAGGGTCGAATCGTACTCCGTAGGAGGCGGAGTCCGCGTGATGGGCTAGATCACGCAGCCTACCGGCGCTCCTCCCCTGATCTCTCTCGATCCGTCGAGCTTAGTTGGGTCCGAGGCTGGGGGAAGTCCAGCATCAGCCCCAGACCCTTAACAGCGTCACCCGTGGCCGTAACCACTTCGAGAAAGTGCTCGATCGGTCTTGGGCTTCTATGCCCCTGTCATCACTTAAGATGACTTGAACTCGCCGGCCTGTCCAAGTAAGTTCGAATAGGACAGTACAACGAGCGGGACCATCTGACCCGGTGGCCGCAAAATCCCTAGACAAAGGCAAAAACGTTCAAGATAACCTAGTCAGGGCATTAAGCCTCCGATCCCAGTGGCCCCCGCCCATTTTTTGGACAGTGGTATTAGCATAGGAACGTGTTCAGTGCGCATACACACTCGCGCATTGTCGAACAAACACCCAACACGTGCGTTCTAGGTGCCGCCCCTTTCCCGGCCCACCTAGAGATCCTTTAATCAGAGTCACGATATTAATCCATCGATTTTGATTGATGCCGCCAATTCCCAATAAAACTACTAGATGCAGCGCGATTTTAACCACCGCTATCGATGTGTCTGTACTCTATACAACTTCAAGTAAATAGATTTCCTGCTTTGCATCTTGAAGGCAGACTGCAACATAACAAATTTAAAAAGAAAAATATGAAAACAGACTTCAAAACTGCATTAAAACGGATAACATAATTTTTCGTTTGTAACGTCGGTGCCGAGATAGAACCCAACAACTAGTTAAATCGATTTTCAAACCTTCATCACCTATACACCCTGCAAACCATACCAAACCAAATCAATGCTTCTACTCATACGTATTCGTACTGATGGTCAATACGAATTCACCGATACTGCAACTCACCTGCCGAGATTAATTTCTCAAACACGCAATTGTTTTTCGGTATACCTGTTCTTTTATTCGTAATATTGTATTTGTGCCCACACAGAATCCCTTATAACTTCTCAACAAACGAATATAGCAAAATGGACGGAGTATTACCGCCAATTAATGGGCTATTTTGCTTTCATCTGTGCACCGACGTCAACAAGTAAAAAGTATTTTATCCTTTTTAGTGCAGTTTTGAAGACGTTTTTAAACAATTTATTTTTTATTTTTTGTGTTACATTTGTTTAAATCGATATGGGTCAATTGCGGAAGTATCCCCTTTCAAACAAACAAAGAATCATAAAAATCGGTCAACCTGATGGAAAGTTACGCGTGAACATGTACAACTTACTCCCGAAATTTTGTGAAAAAACTGTTTAAAAAATGGTTTTCCATTGTCGACATTTTTCGAAACTTAAATGAGACTAGTCGGGGAACAGGCGCCTTCATATGAGAAAGGAACCATCAAGATCAAATAACCAGTGTGCAAGTTATGCGCAAACATACATTAAAAAAAAAATTAAAATGTCGAATAGAGAACCTCCTCTTTCTTTTGATCTCGGTTAATAAAAGTAATCTCCCACTTTCCTCGAAATGTCGTTGACAATTTTCTATTGGTCAACAAGTTATTATTGACCGAAAGGCGATTGAGTGACCTGATTTGAATTGGTCCCGGTACGCGCGTAAGACTTGAGTCGAATAGGCCCGGCATCAATGTGTCAAATGATTTATGATCAACGCGATACTTTCATATTTATCATTCCCGCACAGATGCGGTGACTTAACAGGTGAGAGTCTCGCACATCATTCGACTGTCGGAAATCACTCACAGGTATGGCACGCACCACTTGTCACGTGGCCCCCACAACTTGATCGGGTGTGGATGGTTTTTGGCTTTCTGGCGACATTGATAACACTTGAAACGTACAGAATATCAGGGAACGCGTAATTATTACCCTACGCTAAGCCCGAAATTGAAAGAAGAGAATGCCAACTGCGAAAGAAGATCTCTGAGATCGACATAATCTTTGGAACGATTCATTACATTTAGCCTCTCTGTTATTTAACATTTGCGATATCTTCAAAAGCCAAAAGATTTAATCTATTGAATAACAGACTTACCCTTAGTGCTTAGTGTAGAATGCAGCTCAGCGTTGAGCGTTCAGCGGCCCACACTTAGCACATACACATAGAGCACACATGCGCGCACTATTCTTGGCCGAAAACAGGTCCGTTCAGCCAGAGAACTCGCGTATCAATGGCTCTCACTGCCTCTGACAAAAACGTATCGCTTCTGTCTGTGAGAGCTGCGTGGAGAGAACGACAGAACTATGCTGGGTCTCCCTTCCACCAACGTCGTGTGACGTCACGTATCGTGACGACACATAAGAAGGACAGAACTATGCTCCGTCCCATTTGAACCAACATCGCGCGTCGCGTCTTCGTTCCGCACACAGGCCTGTGGCAGTGATTCCAGATTTCGCATAAGGCAACGCACCATTGCGTTCTTTCAGCCGGAAGGCAAATCGGGCACCACCGCCGTGAGCAGAGCGCGATGCAGAGAAAAGTGAATCGAGGAGAGTTTGGGATTGAATCGTCGTACTCATCGTCGCTCGTCGACGCGGTCGATTTTTTTCGTAGGTTCGCGCCCACCCTTGTTTCATTTTTTTCATTGGATAATTTTTCTTTTTTAATTATTCATCACACGGCAGCAAACGATATTCATTTAAAAATATTTTAGTACTTACTACGGATAGTTTTTAATATTTTGTCAGCGGAACAGATGTGTCATGTGTCGTGTTGGTTTATGATAGATATGGACATTGTAACCGTTCAAATTTCCGCGTTACAAGCGCCTATTGAATTCCGCGCCTTGACATACGCACTACGCACGGCGCCTGAGGCAAGGGTGTGTGCGTGTACCGGGAGCACGTCGAATATAAACAAACACACCCAAAGGCAAATCGTAGTTACCGACATTGGACAGTAGATGCCTTCTTTTCTCGAAGTAGCTTTTATGTGAACCTACGTATATATGCGGTGCGGCGGCACGACAAATCGTTCATATCCTGAGCCAAATTCGTGGAGCACGCTTCGGCTGTCGCCCGCAGTGAGGAGCACGCAATATTGCTGTCGCCCTTACCCCCCGCAGGGGGGTCCCGCCCTTGGTGGTGGGGACCTTTGGGGCTTGGCGTACCCACGGACCCTACATACGCCGGTACTGGACCCTTAATCGGCTGCTGGGCTGTGGGTCCACTCGACCGAAGGATAATCGGTAGACGGGGTGGGGGGCCCACCGGTGGCAGTGGTAGGGTAGCGTGTGGGAACGTCCCACCCGCGTTGCCCTTAGCTGCCACCGGTCCCCCACATTTGGGACGGCACCCTGGGTACTAACTTGTATTACTATCTAAGGCACCGGGGTTGCAATCGTCGTGGCAGTGGTGAAGCCATAGCTGGCTAGGGCTTGACATCCCGGTGTGGGAGCTGCACTCAATCAGCTCGCCTTACCATGGTTGGCAGAACTATGGGAGAGGTTTAGAAAGGCCTCGCCTCCACCAGTAAGATGAGGGGCCAGCAACCCATATGGACTGGTAGCAATTTATTGCGCGTTGATCGGGCGACATCCCGATCATTTGATGGGTGCGTGCGGAGTATGACCATCGTGTCGAGGTATCCGTCGGCCTGCGGGCCCACCCGAACGAGTGCAACAGATGTCGCCCTTACCACCCCGCAGGGGGGTCCCGCCCTTGGTGGTGGGGACCTTTGGGGCTTGGCGTACCCACGGACCCTACAAACGCTGGTACTGGACCCATGAATCGGCTGCTAGGCTGTGGGTCCACTCGACCGGAGGATAATCGGTAGACGGGGTGGGGGACCCACCGGTGGCAGTGGTAGCGTGTGGGAACGTCCCACCCGCGTTGCCCTTAGCTGTCACCGGTCCCCCACATTTGGGACGGCACCCCGGGTACTAACTTCTGATTATATCTAAGGCACCGGGGTTGCAATCGTCGTGGTAGTTGGTGAAGCCATAGTGCTGGCTAGGGCTTGACATCCCGGTGTGGGAGCTGCACTCAATCAGCTCGCCTTACCATGGTTGGCAGAACTATGGGAGAGGTTTAGGAAGGCCTCGCTTCCACCAGTAAGATGCTGGGGCTAGCAACCCGATAGACTGGTAGCAGTTTTAACTGCCCGTTGATCGAGCGTGATCTCGATCCTTTGACTGAGGGGTTGGCGTCATATAGACCGTAAGTGTCGTGGTGGTCGCCGGCCTTCGGGCCCCCCTTGCGATGAGTAGAACAGATGTCGCCCTTACCAACATAACGCAGTAGGCCGTACCGCCGGACACCACACCATCGGAACAAGTGAATAAGACGAGTTAGTGAAACATAATAACGCAAAAGGAGGAATCTACGACCGTGCGCTCTCCTTCTATAGAGTCTCGCACACGACGCGGAAGTCTGCACAGTCACTGCCATAGCAAACTGCCTTGCCACTAGGGGTGCGTTCGGGGAGTCACTATTCGCACCATCTGGCGCTAAAGACTGTTCGCAGAGCTCGACATTAGCGCAATCAAACACGACCGTGACGTCACTACTTATGATGTGTGACGTCATGACTGAACGCAACAAACGCTATTTCTTCCGAGGTAGTGTGACAGTTGCGTAGCGTTTGCGTATTGCGTGAACAGCACCGAATAGCACCACACGCTGTACGTTGTTTGTTTCAGCATGGAAAATTCGGACAATTCCGTCGAGCTCACATTAAAAGATTACGATACCAATGAAGAATACAAATTACTGCTTTCACCAAGTAGTGCTCGTAGAGTTGAAACGGGTAAGTTTACTCAGTGCAATAAACTAATTAATAGGTGTCATTCAACCGGTAATTAATAGGTGTGGAATTAAACAGGTTATGGTCGAACAATAATTATGGCTTATAAAGCATCGTTTATTTGCAAATAATGCAATATTTTCTATTTGGTGTCGGTTTTCATTCATTTTTGTTTATTGCTGTTTTCATTTATTGGTTTTTTTTAATGTATCTTCGGTCCAATTGATACCTGGAAAATTTATTTTCTAACCTTCGATGTATGAGTTGTAATGTTGAATTGTGTTTTCTTTGAATGATTTATAATCATGGCATATATTTCTTTTACATTCAGATTTGACCTTTGCTACTTCTTTATTAAATGCTGCGCGAGAATCATGTATGCAAGCCAGCAATGCAAGTCCTGGTGAGCACATATAGTCATCGCCCATCATAGCAATTGCTCGATTCCAAATGTGGTGCATGTATAAAATATTTCACAGAAGCTGTATACCTTTTTAATATTATCAAACAATGATGTAGCAATAGCGCCTGGATTTACGGCGGAAAATTCTTTGACGGATCAAACATCAGGTACCTTAAGTCATTTTGATCAACTTTCCTTCCTTTGCAATGTGTGATGATTAATTATATACATTATTGCTTCTATAGATAATGCTAATATTGACCTAGCAGAGGAGGCAGAAACTGAGGGAGGTGCAATTTCTGACGATAAAGAAAGTAAGAGATCTTTTTCATACTATGTACAGTGTGCATTCTTTCTTTATTAATTGTGTAATACATATAAAAGTTTTGCATGTCGCTGATGAAACACAGTTTTCGTGTATTTTGAAAATATTCTTTATATTAATTATTTATGAGTAACACTGAATATTATTGAGTATTCTGTTCGATATTAAACAATTAGTTTAATAACGATACATATATATTAGGTGCCTGAATTTCTGTGATATTATCCAGATGGATTTATTTCTCAGATTTCAGATAGTCCGACACAGCTATTTTACTTTTAGTCGAGGAGTACCGGCTGCTTGAACCGTCTATGTCGTCCGGCAAACTAAGCCATAAAAAAGCGTGGATGGAGATCTCGAAAATAATGAAGGAAAGGGGTTACAACGTTTCGGACAGGCAATGTATGACGAGGATCAACACAATGAAACGCACGTACAAGTCGATAAAAGATCACAATGGACGCTCTGGGAACAACAAGCGTACCTGGAAATTTTACGAAGTAATATAGTTTTACGAAGTATAATACTTGAATTTATTCAACTTATCTTTTGTTCTTCACAAATTCGCTTGAATGGTTTAGAATATGGAAAGCCTACTGGGTGAAAAGCCATACATGGCTCCACTCAAAACAATCTCATCGACTGGAACGTCAACATCGAGCCGAGAACGATCGGAATCCCCGTGCAGCAGTGGGAGCGGCAGTTGTTCTCAATCTGGAGGAGTCTCACGTTAGTCACTACCATTCGTTGTGTTTTCAGTCAATTTTGAATTAGTTGTGATATAATAATTGGTGAGTTAATAAATATGAATACTTTCAGGCAAGCGTAAACCTTCAGATGCAATCGAAAAACTCCTTGAAGGTCGTGAACGTGCTGAGGAGCGGAAAGAGAAGCGACACAGAGAACGAATGGCATTGCAGTCCAAAATCTCGGAACAATTGGACACACTCTTAAAAAAATTGTAGAACGATTTCTTATAAGATATATCTTTATTTTTGTTATTGAGTGAGGGTTTTCTGCCCGACAAACAGAACTACACCGAGTTTACATTTGTTGCGAATGTCTGTGATTACATTTTTTAAACTTCAATATAAAATTGTTTAAAACATGTTTTAGTTATTCTGAAAAAATCCACATTCCTGAATTTTTTTTACTCCTCTTGATCATATTACGTACAACTTTGGCGACCTCCAAAAGTAATCTACTGTTTAGTCGTAAGATAATGAAGGATTTTATTAGGACATAGATTATATACATTTGTGTGGGGTTTTAAAATTGAAAAAAGTTGACATTTTTATGTTCACAAAAACAATTGAGTTATAAATGTACGGTGCATTTCCGGGTCGAATGAACGTTTATGCAAGAAATTAATGCAAATTACTCGATAATAATGCGACGCTCAAAAATTGTACAATTGTTTGACAATCACTGATTTCCCTACTCATACGTTAACTTACTCGCTATATCGCACTCGGTTGTGAATAATAATTCTTTCAAATAACATATCAAATGTTAAATTTGTTTTCTTTATTATTTTGTGTCCAATAATAAATGGCAACAACGGCAGTTGCGGTAAACTATACGTTTCTTATGGGTAATTGTTCCGATATTACATCTCGTTTCGCACCGCCTGCTTGAACAGCGCCGCGCATATTCTCGTTGTCTATCACGCAGTCAACCACCTCAATATCTGGATTCACATCCAGGTACAGAACGTCATCTTTCTTCAAACATATGTTATGTAGTACACAACACGCAAGTATGTGACTCGGGATCAAGTCCACTCTATCAATGGCAAGAGTTGTGAGAAGACTTCGAAAACGTCCTTTCAACAATCCAAATGCCCTTTCAATAGCTATTCGAGCTGAAGAATGCGCAAAATTATAATTTCTCTGGCGTTCGGTCATGTGTCCGTTATCTCGATACGGCGTTAACAAATTTTCATGCAATTTGTAAGCCAGATCACCAACCAAATGACAGTCTTGAGGAAATTTCGATGCACATCCAAGATACGATTGCACTTCAGACAGTCGGAATACTCGTTGATCGTGCACAGATCCCACGTGGCCAACGTAACAATGAATAAATTGGCACGTGTGATCGCAGATGGCCTACCGGAAAAAAACAAATACCAATACAAATTATATTTCACTGAATTAAAAGAAATTTCAACACTACTCCACAAAATTAAGGGAACCTTCTTGAAAAATGAGAAAATTTTTTAAAATTTTCTTCCGCGGATTTCCTTTTTGTTTATTGGTAGATATCCACAAAAAAAAATTTCGAAGTAAAGATTCGGAAAGAAGAGATTTCAAGCTACAAAATGTTTTTTTTAAATTCTTTTTACCATGATTTTTCGCGGAAAGACAGCAGTTTGAAAATGACCTTAAAATGGCGAAAATTGTACTGCTCCCTTCATTTTGTGGAGTAGTGCCGTATTTATGTTCTTTACAGTCATTCGGCAACAATATTTTGTAATTGTAAATTGTTAGACACGAAAATGTGAAAAATATAACAACAAAATCGTGAAGCAAACCCAATGAAAGTTTCCACGATGCAAAGGATATAGCGATAGAAAAAGGATCGCATCAGCATTCTACCAGTAAAGGAAAACGCTGTACTACCTGCAGCTGGATCGAATGATGCCCTTTACGATTCACATATGCTTCTGGAGAATCTTTTGGAGCAGGAATGTTCACATGTGTTCCGTCAATAGCACCGATGACCTTGGGAAAGGCACTAGTAGCTTCAAATCCAGCCCAAACACGTTCAACACTGTCATTTGTGGGCCACTGTATCACATTCGGTGCCAAGTCAACAAGTGCATTGACAACACGCCGAGTTATATATAGCGCTGTGCTTCTTCCAACATCAAACCGTTCAGCAATCGACCTGAGTGCATTTAGAATAGGAACATATATAAGTTCTTCGTCTAGACGTGCTAAAACCGAACTTGCATGAGTTTCCCACATTCTCACGAGCGCAATTTCAAATTTGCCATCCACCTATTTTCAAAAGTAAGGTGATCTTTGTCATGAAAGAAAAGTTCTATGCCCTACGACTGTGCACAATCTAATGTCCACTTGCCATTTTTGATCGAATTTCATTAGAAAATGTGTTAATTGTGTTTGAAAAAAAATTCATGCTCTGCAGATATGAAGAGCGAAGGGCACACAACTTTTTTTAGCATACAAAATTAACGCACTTCCAAATGAAGTTCGATTAAAAATTGCGCATTCTAGGTGTCACATCACCTTAATAACACGAAACACTATCATTGGGCTAGATACAATGTCGTATCAAAAGTCTGCAGTAAAGACAAAGAATCAACAAAAAAGAACAAAGCATATGTGCTCAATTACCTTAGAGAATCTGAAGTAGCAAGTCTCCACAATGCCAACAAGCATTGTTTACGTGCCGAAACCATCGGAGTTCCTCTCGTTTGCCTCTGTAGTTTTGGCTCCAGAATTGAAAGGAGGTATTCAAATGTCTCCGGAAGCATCCTAAATCATTAAATAATTAACATTTGCTTATGTCTCAAGTGAATCGCGAAAAACTATCATTTCCACGAGTAGTACCTGAAATGAGCCTTGAACTCTTGAGCTGTCAATCCTGGCACTACTTCTTCCACGTAATGCAGAACCCTGTGTTCTTTTCGCCTTTTATTTATCATTTCTAATATTACAAAATCTTCCGTATCGCTGTCACTACTCGATGAATTGTTGAGTTCATCACGTATTTGTAGTTGCAACAGTATTATCAGACGTCTTTGATTCTCGTCCATTTTTCCTCCCTTTACTTATTATATTTAACAAGACACAGCCTGCTAGATACCACGAATTTTGCGGGTGAAACCAGGTGAAACATTACGCTCGCATGCGTTCAACGCTCTGAGCATATCGAGGTCCTATGCATAACCTCCTCGCCGCTTGAAATTTTTATCCCACTTTTTTCAAAAGTGCGTTAATTTTGGACGATAAACGAAAATGCTTGGCTTCAGTTTAGTCGACTTTCAACAATTTATCTTATTTAACTTAAGCCCGCAAACGATTTTGTATGTGAGAAAAACTGAAAAACAATTTTTCGATTTGAATGTCACGATAGAACTACCTTGAAAACCCCCACACAAAACGATGATGATCGCTGCTAACGCTACGCTGTAGAACGTTCACGGAGCTTGCTATCGCCATCACGCTATTGGCTCCGCGAACGCCGTTGGTAGTGTTTGCGTTTACAGCGTTCGTAGCGACTCCCCGAACGCACCCTAGAAGCGCGTGATAAGACGAACGTAAAATAGAAGCATCGCCGAATAACGTACATTCCCGCGTTCGTTCCTACTCGCGCACATATCCGAAACACTGAGTGTACCCGCCTCGTTGTAAGAGCGTCGCGTTAAGTGCCAGGATAGTTCCACAAATTATAAAAGACGAAGTATAAAAAAGGAGAATAAAACAAAGATAGATTAGGTCTCAGAGAAACACTCTGAAAACCCTGTAAGCAGGCGGACGTATCCCACGGCTGGCAATTGCCCCCCAAAGGATGCTCCTAGCCTCCCTTGCAGGCAATTTTGCATTGTAGAAACGTAGTACAGGATATCTGCGGTGGGATAGACCCATCGCCCGGCCAGCCTACGGGCCTCCCGCCGTAAGTCGATTTCATAACTGGAGAGTTCCTGTAAACGCATGTTAAACATTTTGCTGTAGAGTCATTAGATTAGTAAAAATGCCTGAGTCCGAACACCAACGTAAAACAGGACAAAGGATAGCTTCCGGCAGACCAGTCTGATGCCCGGCACATGCACTACGGTGTCCCCCGCCTGACGACGGTTGTCTTCGCCGGCGCGTTCCTTGGTCTAGAAGCCAAATGATCTGCAATTTGAGTTCGTAAAGATAACAGGCGTATATTTGTTCCTGTCCTGGCAGAGTATTTGTATAGTTACCGCCACCGTAACCGCGACGCCTCAGTTCAATTTTCTGTACATATTTTTCTGCGTACAATATATTGATTACGTGCATATTAAACCCGTCTACGTCTCTTCTCGCCCAGCGGTCGAATCCGCCGACACCATCTGTGTCTATCCAGAGGAGCAGTTTCTAGTAACCGCTGCTTCTCTGTTCGTTGCGAGATACGGTGCGACCCTCAGGGAAACGATCTCAACACGAGACAACTCCGTCAATCCGACAAAATCTCGCAGCTGAATTTTGCATAAATCGTACGCCGTCTATACCGAGACGCGTAACAATAGATTTTCCTCGGCACTACAAGGCCGGAGAAAATTTCGGTTACAACATTATATATGTTTAACGTTACGGCAAAGAAATTTTAACGTCCCCGATTTATTTTTGCCGTGGAACGTCGTAATAATTGGTACGAATTCTAAGAATTCTCCCCAAGAAAAAATCCGTGTTCAATGGTAAACCGCAACTTTTATTGCATCGCCTGTCAACAGGCCTCGGATCGCGGTTGGACTAATTTACCCGACCCACAGGTACAACCCTTCTTAGCGCGTCAGTAGCCGATATGGTTTACGATGCGTGTTGTTTTGCCGATATATACGTATGTAATCGTATTTTTCGTCAAATATCGTATTGTCTCACGTGGTCTTCCACGCCACCCATGAGGTGCCACGAATAGCGCGTTCGGTTTTTTTAATGTGGACCCTCGCCCGTAGCCCTATCATACCACAATCAAACGGGATGTCTGGCAAAAGTGATACCAGACAGTTGATACACTTATTATATAACATAAATATAAATAATAATGACCATAGATTAAACTGTATTATATGGTCAACATTATTATTGCAAAGCGTTTGACGTGGAGGGACCAGCTAATTCAGCAATATCTGCTGCATGCAATCTGCCTTCTATTGTATTTGATGGCGTGGCATACAATGTTTTCGATGCCTGTTTGTGAATTTAACGGATGTTCGGGATTCCTTAAATCCACGGATGCCGGGTCGAGTTGGGAACAACTCACGGGTGTCTAGCTCAAAATGTTATTTCTTACCGTATAACCGTTCGTCCTCCACTTACTGGTTTTCCCTTTTAATGAAAGACCTAAGGTTCTCCGCTTCTTGTGGGAAACACGACTCGTTCGAATATGTTTAACAAACACCTACCTATCACGATTTGCTCGCTTTCGCTGTTGGAATCAGAAGGAGTCATAAAGACGGGGAACCTCGCAGGTTCTTCCTCTCGAGCGTCTGTGTACGACAGGAGTGTGTTAGTCCCCAATCAGCTGCGTCAATCAGCTGAACGTTAGCGTTACGTCACGCGACGGCACGTGTAGTACATATAAGCGAGCGCGGGATTCACCAGACATGGCGGCGTAGGCAAGAGCGCATGCGGCGCACCTCGGGGCAAACGTGGCGTCGGACAGCCGAGACAGCACGCGATTTGAACAGTGGTCGCGTTTGGTAATCGCAAACAATGCCATTCGACACAAATGGTTGTCGTTTATTTGCAGATTCATGGCTGTTTCCCCTCTCGCTTTTAGCGCTGATTTTAAAACACATATTGCATTAACATTGACGCACGACAGTTTATTTCGTTTTTTGGCTTTTAGATCCGGCAAGTAGGAAAAGATTCTTTCCGAATCAGCATTTGAATTCGACAACGACCGCACAGCATTTTCAAGACATTTCAAATTGGGATATATATTTGTACGTGTAAAGATTTCTTTCCACATGTTATCGAAATTCAATGTGGAGAGATAATCACTTTCTGTTTCTGTAAAATGTCGATGCAAAGTACACCATTCTGACCTTAAAGCATTATTATCAAACCCGGTCAAAGTTTCAGCGACAAAAGAAACATCATTAAATGACGTTTCTCTGTTAATGTCGCGCAATGCCATTTGCGGTTCAAAAACTTTTAATGTCGACAAGAATTTATTATTTATAGGCAACCTTTTACAAATATCTTGAGCGGTATTTATGTAAAATTGTAAACAATTTTTACGAATATTTGTAACGACATCTGTGTGCCCTGCTAACAGCAAATTATCTAGATATTGTTCGCATTCAATTCCAAGATTAATGTCGTTTATTGATTTTTGAGTTTCCATTTCGGAAAAGTCAATTTCATGAATTGAATGCTGTAAAAGCTCTGGTTTTATAAACTGTCGACAAGTTATGTTTAACAATTTTAAGGATTGCGGTTGCAATAATTGTATTCTTGTTTCCAGAGCTTGAAAAAAGGTTGTAAAGTTATTGAAATATTGTAAAATATATTTCAAAAATAATAAGTGTGCTTTTAAATCTGGATTCTGCATCAACAGTAAAAAGTGATCAACACTTTTGGATTTATCAGTTCTATTTAAATCCATTAGAAAGTCGTTAATATTATCCCATGATTCTAGAAGTTTTGTAATGCACAAATGGCGTGAAAGCCACCATGTTTCGGATAATTTCAAAAGTTTTCGGTTTGTTTCCTGAAAGTCACTGAAAATAGCTAACCGCTTGGGACTGCAATTAATAAAATTTGTAATTTTTTTGACAAATTCCTCGCAAATTTGACGAATGTTTTCGCACGCTGTATTCGCAATCAACGCTACGGAATGACATGGACATGTAAATGTTAATACATGTCCAGACTTTTCCTGTAGTTTCGTTTTAAAAGATAAACGATTCCCGGTCATTACATGCGCATTGTCGTATGAGAGAGCAATAATATTTACGAATGGAATTTGTAAAATGTACATTTCGTTTCGAAATGCTTCAAATAATTTTTCGGCGCCACAATTTTTGGCGTCAATATTTATAAGTTTTACTAATTGCGAGCTAATTTTTAATGTTTCTGGGTGTATATACCGAACATGAAACGTCATCCATTTCTGATTGCAAATGTCTGACGTTTCATCAATGAAAATACTGAATTTAGTATTTTGCAATGTATCTGCGACACGTGCTGTCTCAAGGGGACAGAAAACTTGTGAAATTATTTGCTTACATTTGGTTTTACCCATCCTCATTGAGTTCAACACGTCTGAATCTTTTCCAACGAAAGAACAACAATTTATTTGCTGTTTCAAATGAAATATTATGTTCGGCAATGAACGCAGCGTACTTAATCTCTGCTTCAGCCTTTCGTGTATCAAACGGTACTTTGATGTCGTCCGTCACATTAACATTAATATCGGTTTCTGTTCGGTTTTCTTGTTCTATGTGTTCTGCAGATTCTGCGTGACGGTAAATATTGTGCAATTGTTGCAAACATCCTTTTTTGACAAAGTAAACAAAAAAACAATGTCTTGTCCTCCGATACTTCACGCAGCCATGGTTGAAATTCAACAATCTCTAACCATTGCTTGCGAAACGTTTGTACCGCAGGACAGTGTCTTGGCGACGTTACATCGTCGTCATTGAATAAAACAGATGCGTTCTTTCGCACATTATTTTGGTGACACGCAGAATCAGGATGCCTTGAAACGCGCGTGTTGCACGAATACTGTTGCTGGCACACGATACAGCGGTATAAATTTGCATTTGTCGGTACTTGACGTATACAAGATTTGTATCTCACGTCATGAAGCCAAGCTTCAGAAAAGCTTTGCTTAAATCTTTTATATGACGCGTCGCACATTTCTGTACAGAATCAAACAGAAACCGATAGAACTACAAATACTGACCTGGTAACACAGGCACCCCCCCCCCCCCCCCCCCCTCCCACACACACAGTTTGTGATAGAAAAACAAAGATTAGAAAAAGTATTGAAACACTCCGTACGACGAAAGGAAATGCGCACGCGATCCAAAAAACACACACACACACAAAACACACGCGCGCGCAGGATGTCGTACGTAGCATAATAAAAACTCACGCCCGCCGCGAACACAATTCCTCCCGGCCACGTCCGACGATGGAATATTCACGCACATCGCCGTTCATCGGGCAAACCGTCTCAGAAAAATCGCGAGAAAACAAGGTAAGATATATCCCCGACGATCGCTTCTTTGTCGAACGTTTCACGACATAACGTGGTGTTGCAACACTGTTGTGCGCGAGCATCTTTAGACAGCGTTCAACACGTATTTTGTATGTGAATATGTACGATGTCATTCCTATAGATTCTGATACTCTAGAAAGTAGTGAGAGATCCGTTTCTCCCTATCACCCTGAGATTTATAAGAAGTCAATTTTGCTGAAAATAGACTTTCTTAATCTTTGAACAATTCCATGAGCAGAATAAAACTTAGACAATTTCTATTTGTTGTATAAAAAATTACCGGACAATTACGAACGAAATGGTACAGGTCAGTGTTACAATCATAGGCCTTTATATACATCGACCGCGTGCTCGGGGCACGAGGTAAACACAACGTGGTATTACGTCCGGGCCTCGCGATAAGTCGATATTTTCAATAGTCGATCTAAACTTTGTCGAGGATGGAAGGTGCATTCGAGCGGTCGACCGTTCCGCCCGGGAGTAACGCGTGAATACCTAAAACTATTGATATAAACCGAAAAAAGATGATTATAGGTTTATTAAACGATGACCGAAAAGAATAATAACGAGAAAGGAATTAATCTGCTCGATCTGCAGGACTTATAGGATGCCTACCTCCACTAAACCCGTACAGGTTCTGAATTGTTACGTTTGTATTCGAGTATAAATAATGTTATTTATAAAAGCATGCAAAGAAAATAATAGGATAGATCGGATATACTGTGAAACCAATAGTGTATATTCTGTAATAGACTGGTATGGTGCGTGTATAAATGTGTCGACATGCGTTACCGTTCCAGAGGTGTTTCGGTGGTTAACAAAGCAAAGCCATTATTGAATACATTTTTATTCAAACGCAGATTTCGTACACCAATTCCCTGTTCTAACAGTGGGTATAACGTTCGGTTTAGAATCGGAATATTCGTATAATGAGGAAACAGAAAAGCTAACTATTACGCAATATTCGGTAGTACAAATTCGTTGGTATGCTACGCGTGATATATCTCGGTTGAAACGACGCAGCTCGAATAGCGCTACTGCTCGCGATATAATTGGTACAAGAGTATTCGTTCGGATAAGATATAAAGACAACTTTCGTTTTGCCTGGAGCTCGGAGCACTCGGTTAAGAGTGTGCCTTTACTACTGTTGCCCTAGGTTCCCCGTAATACTAGTATTGGGGGCAAGAGTCGGGCCAGCAATCATGATCGAGGTAGATAATTGGAATATTCTTACCGTGTTGCTGGAAACGCTCAGACAATCTCTCTTTCTCTCTCACTCTCTCTCTCTCTCTCTCTCTCTCTCTCTCTCTCGGTTTCTCGCACGCTCGCTCGGTGTAGATCGCTCGCTGTGCTACTCTCGCTCTTAGATCGGCGGTATGTCGGTGGAATTCGTACGTGTAAAAACGATGAGTACCTTCGAATCGTAAATGTGTATTAATATTACGATTAGGCTTGATATTGCCTGAGCTCAGATGTTATGTGAGCCATGGAAGTTACTCGCGACGAGACTCCTTAGACCAGTATAGATGTTTCAAGTCAGTCTAAATTCAATACCAATTCCTCACCGAGAGAAGACTTATTCCGTTAGCTACTAAATTATAATAATACAATGCTTGTCAGAGAAATCTATATTACCGACCAACTTCACCTCACTTCACGCTCATCACTCACGCGAGATCTCGAATCGATAACTTGTCCACCTATCAGAGATCAATACAGATCTAAT
This sequence comes from Priocnemis perturbator, assembly GCA_963942575.1. NCBI lineage: Eukaryota > Metazoa > Arthropoda > Insecta > Hymenoptera > Pompilidae > Priocnemis > Priocnemis perturbator. The sequence continues at coordinate 2,962,637 of OZ012643.1, read as the reverse complement.
CGATTACTTTCGAGATCTCACGTGACGAGCCGGTGCGCTTCCGGCGCCCGCCTTTTATTCTCACTCACCTCGCGACTCTCACCTCGCAACCATTGTATCGCGCGGACGTCACCTTTTGTACTACCTCACACGGTTCTCAAATAAGACGGTTTCACTTCATCTCTTTTCTCATTCTCACTTCTCGTACGGTGCAACTCAACACGGGTTCACTCAATGTGTGTAAATAGCTGTTATTTAGTGTCTAAATAAATAGTTTATTGTGTTTCTCATAACTTCACCGCCTGCGCTTACTTGCCACTCACCCGTCCACTATCCACTCGCCCAACATCTAAGCGAGCACTTCATATCTCAACATTCTGGTCCTTCGAGCCGGATAGTGGAATCGGTGGCTATCGCGAATAGTGAGTGAGAGTTCGTGCAGTGCAAAGACGGTTACGTGTACACTTCAAATCGCCGAGCAAAGATGGCCGACAAGGGAGACGAAGAGTCATGGGCAGCGAGCCACGAGGTGGTTGAGGTCGAAGAGCCCCCTCCCACCACACCGGCCATCACAACACCGGCCATCACACCACCTGCCATAACAACACCGGCAGTCTCACTCGCTCCGCCGAAAGATGGCACAACGGCGCACTCCTCGCGAAAAACCGGCACTTCAAAACCGCCCGTCACACGGAGCACATCACCGGCAGCACTCCCAACCGAACTCACAATCATGGCCTGCACTCAAATGAGTCGACTGAACGAGATCGAAACCATCATGGAAATAGATCCTAATAATCTCGTCATCTACGATCTGGACGAAGTCGAATTCATGACTCAACACTTGGAACGGACACACCTCAAATTCGCGGAGCAACACACCCATTTCGAACTCAACTGGCCGGCCCGACACCTCTGTCATCCCTATTTTAACGAGGACTCACACGGCAGGGAGGCCAAAGCATACCGGACGGCGCGGCTCCACCTCATAAAACTAAAAAGGGCACTCACGGTGGCATCTCAAACGGAGACACGAGCAACCACGGACACACTTCACACACGACTCCCGGACATCACCCTCCCACATTCAAGGGCGATTATAAGGAATGGCCCTCCTTCTCCGATCTCTTCACTCAACTTGTCACCAACAACCCCAAGTTGAGTGACATTGCACGTCTCCAGTACCTCCGTGGCTGCTTGGTCGGAGAGCCAGCCTCGGTCGTAGCCAACCTTCCTGTTAGCGCCACCTCATTTCAACCAGCGTGGGAGTTGCTGGAGCGAAGATACCGTAACAGGAGGTTGCTGATCGACTCCCAACTCACCCACCTCATGCAACGGAGCACTAGTCAAGGAACGGCAAAGGGTCTCACGGAACTGATCTCACGAACGGCGGAAGCACGGACGGCTCTGCAGTCACTCGAAGTGGCAGATCTCGGTGACTGCATCCTCATTCACCACCTCACCAGGCAGCTCGATCGGGCGACGTATGAACAGTGGGAAACGTCACTGGGGAACTCAACGGAATATCCCACGTTCACGAAACTGGAGGACTTCATACGCGCTCGAGCGCGCGCACTCGAAAGGGTTGAAGGCTCCACATCACAACAGCAGCAACAACCACGGCGCACCTCACACACTACGAGCACGTCAACGCCTGCACGTCAACCACGGCAAGAGCCAACGTCATCCAAATATGTGTGTGATTGCTGCAATGAAGAGCACTTCATGGTGCGGTGTGAAAAGTTCCGCAATCTCGGAGTTACTCAACGCCGGGCAATAGTCGTTGCGAAGCGGCTATGTTTTAACTGTTTGGGACGGCACAGTGTGGCTGCCTGTCGCAACGCCATGAGCTGCGCAAATTGCTCTGGCAGGCACCACACTATGCTGCATGATAATGCCTACCACGGAACTACCTCATCCGCCTCCTCAACACGGCCAAACACATCAGCACGTCAATAGGATGTCGGTGCAGTCGTCAAGCAACTCACCTCACCTCAAGAAACGGAGCACGTCACCAGGGAGATCAAGAATCAGCACGTCACAATGAAGAATTCAGTGCACGTCACAGGAACCGACTCATCGCTGCTCGCCACAGCAATAGCCACGGTGCACTCCACGGTATGCAATCAAATCACTCGTCTGTTAATAGATCCTGGATCAGAGCTCTCTTTTGTCACGGAGAAACTCATCAAGGACCTCAACGTACCACGTCAACACTCGTCAATCTCCATCCTTGGCATTGGTGGAACAAAATCAGCAGAAACAAGAGGCGTGGTGTCACTCAAGCTGCAGTCAATTTACAGCAAGGAAACTGTCACGGTGAGAGCACACATCTTAAAGAATGTGACATCAATACTGCCATCATTCCAGCCTCGGAGTCACTCATGGCCTCACCTCAAGAACCTGCAGCTGGCAGATCCAGACTTCACCACACCACGAAAAATTGATATAGTTTTGGGAGCAAATTTCTATGGTCACATCATTTTGCCTGACGTCATCAAGGGCGATCCATCAATGCCAATAGCACAGCACTCAATATTTGGATGGCTTATTACAGGCCCAGTGTCATCAGCTCCTGCAGTGTCATCTCATGCTTACCATGTGTCAGTGCAACGTCAAAATTGTGAACTTCAAGAGCTCTTAACCAAATTTTGGACTCAAGAGTAGGTTAGGATGGACAACGTCAACAAACTGACACCTGAGGAGCAAAAGTGCGAGGATCACTTCAATTCAACTCACTCTCGTGACACATCTGGACGGTATACTGTGCGTATACCATTAAAATCTCCAACATCACCCCTAGGAACTTCATATTCAACGGCACATCAGTGCCTTCAACGCACTTTAAGGAAATTCTCAAGAGATGACACATACAAACAAATGTACACTTCATTCATGAGGGAATATGAAACACTTGGACACATGCAACCAGTGGCAGGCAACTCACCACGGATAACTCAACAAGGTAAGCCTGATGTTGGCAGTGTTACTAGTGAGATGACCTTGGCACATGAAGCTTCGGCTTCAGGAGGGTTGAGGGTCTCACACGGTGGCACGTCGACTCAGGTTTCACTTCAACCATATTATTTGCCTCACCACGGAGTCCTACGGCCTGACAGCACCACAACAAAACTACGGGTTGTCTTCAATGGCTCAAGTTCCACATCATCTGGGAAATCTCTAAATGACCTCATGTACACAGGTGCAAATCTACTGCTGGACGTCACGGATGTGCTCACTTGGATCAGACATCACCGTCACATATTCGCAACTGACATCACCAAGATGTACAGGCAGATACGGGTACACAAGGATGATTGGGATCTGCAGCGAATATTGTGGATTGACGAGAACTTCAATGAAACTTCATACCACCTCACCACGGTTACATACGGAACAAAGGCAGCTCCATTTTTGGCGATAAGAACACTCTTGCAGTTGGCTGAAGACGAGGGCCAACACTATCCACTTGCCTTACCATCAATAACGAAGGGAAGATACGTTGACGACATATTCGGGGGTGCGGATTCAGTGCGTCAACTCAAACGGGTTGCTAAACAATTAACGGGATTGTGCAACGCGGGCGGATTTCCCTTGGCAAAGTGGCACTCAACAAGTCACGATCTCCTCAAGGCAACTTCCTCAAATGAAGCATCGACATCAATATCTCTCGACGACTGCGCGACCAAAATACTCGGATTACGGTGGCACCCTCAAACTGACAACTTCACCTTCTTTCCACAACTTCAAGACCATGCGGGAGCACTTACAAAGAGGCACGTCCTATCTGAAGTGGCACAGATATTTGATCCACTCGGCTTCATTTCACCAGTTGTAATCAGAGCAAAGATGCTTCTCCAAGAACTCTGGTTGCACAAACTCAACTGGGATGACCCATTACCGGTCAGAATTTCAACACGATGGTTGGCTATCAGAGAAGACTTCAAATGCTTGGCCAAGCTCTCAATACCACGGTGGTTCCACACTTACACGAACTCTACGGTTCAAATTCACGGTTTCTCTGATGCATCTCAACTCGCAATGTCAGCGGTAGTGTACATTGTGACAACTTCACCGTCCACAGGCGCCAAGGCTTCACTCGTCACATCAAAAACTAAAGTAGCTCCAATCAAGACACTCACTATCCCGAGATTAGAACTCTCTGCAGCGCTGCTACTTTCAAAACTCGTGAAGCACGTCACAGCCACACTACAATATAAAATTACGGATATTCATATGTGGACGGATTCACAAGTCACCCTCACGTGGATCAAGACTCACCCATCACGGTGGAAGGATTTCGTACGGAACAGAGTAACACAAATTCAAGAACTCACTCCAACTGGTCATTGGAGACATGTACCGGGAACGTCAAACCCAGCTGATTGCGCTTCGCGGGGCGTAACTACGAGGGAACTCGAAAGGCATGCCCTATGGTGGACGGGACCACCATAGATAACACAATCACCAGCCTCATGGCCACCTCAACCGACGGAATTGGACGACTCATGTGCACTAGAAGCTCGTCCAGGCATTTCACTTACGGCAGCCGCGCCCAAAATCGACTACCATTGGGACCTCATCTACAAATACTCTTCACTTCACAAACTACTTCGACTCACGGCTATTTGTTTCAGAGCACTTTCAAAATTCAAGGGAACTTCAGACTCATCACCAATCACGTCACTTCAATCTGCTGACATGGAAAGAGCTCGGATATTTTGGATTAAATCAACTCAAGCGGCATTTTTCTCACATGAGCTGAGAACGCTTAGCTCACATGGGACATTGCCGAAGAATCACCCATTCAACCGCCTTACTGCATTCCTGGATCACCAAGGAGTCGTACGAGTCGGCGGCCGGCTCAACCTGTCAGCACTCAGCCACGACGAAAAACACCCAGTCATACTACCTCGCCATTCACGACTATCGACGCTGGTTATAGACGACGCACATCAACGCACTCTCCATGGCGGCACTCAGCTCACTCTGGCAACTGTACGACAATCGTTTTGGATTATTGGAGGCAGGGCGCCAGTAAAGTCCCGTATCCTTCGGTGCATGCCCTGTGCACGACAGAGAGGGATACGAGCCCAACAACTTATGGGCCAGCTGCCAGAGTCACGAGTCTCACCATCGCGAGCATTCCACCACACGGGTGTGGACTACGCCGGGCCATACTCCATGAAGACGTGGAAGGGTCGCGGCGCGAAAACTTCAAAGGGGTGGATCTGCATTTTTGTTTGTTTTAGCACTTCAGCAGTCCACCTTGAGACGGTGAGCGACTATTCCATGGAAGGATTCATTGCCGCTTACCGCCGGTTCACGTCACGACGGGGCATCCCACACACGGTCTACTCTGATTGCGGCACCAATTTCATCGGTGCAGACATCAGCCTCCAGAAACTATTCATCCAGAGCACTCGCGAACATCAGGCCATCACTTCAATTCTGTCAAGGGACAGAACTCAATGGAACTTCAATCCACCGGCAGCGCCACACATGGGTGGCAAATGGGAAGCGGTGGTGAAGTCCATGAAGTTTCACCTCCGTCGCACTGTGGGCGACACCTTGCTCACATTTGAAGAGCTCACCACGGTGCTTACTCAAATAGAGGCGGTCTTAAATTCAAGACCACTGGAGGCACTCAGCGACGACCCCGACGACATCTCAGCACTCACACCTGGCCACTTTCTCTCAGGCGGTGCGCTTACAACCCTGCCTGAACCGTCACTCGACGATGTGAAAATCGATCGGCTCTCTCGATGGCAACTACTTCAACAAAAACTTCAACAATTCTGGAATCAATGGTCGGCTCACTACCTACAACGGCAGCAATCAATCTCCAAGTGGCATCATCCCTCCAATGACATCAAGGTGGGTTCACTCGTGCTCATCACCGATGAGAGACTCCCACCATCCAAATGGCCACTAGCACGGGTCATCACACTCCATCCAGGGAAGGACGGTCTCACCAGGGTAGTGACCATCAAGACGGCAACAACCACTCTCATGCGGCCAATCGCAAAGCTTGCGCCACTCCCACTTCACCAAACGGGGTGATCCAACTTACACCTGGACATCAACTTCAATTACATCAGCGCACTCGCTGATGGCGGGCGGAAATGTCAGAGAAATCTATATTACCGACCAACTTCACCTCACTTCACGCTCATCACTCACGCGAGATCTCGAATCGATAACTTGTCCACCTATCAGAGATCAATACAGATCTAATCGATTACTTTCGAGATCTCACGTGACGAGCCGGTGCGCTTCCGGCGCCCGCCTTTTATTCTCACTCACCTCGCGACTCTCACCTCGCAACCATTGTATCGCGCGGACGTCACCTTTTGTACTACCTCACACGGTTCTCAAATAAGACGGTTTCACTTCATCTCTTTTCTCATTCTCACTTCTCGTACGGTGCAACTCAACACGGGTTCACTCAGTGTGTGTAAATAGCTGTTATTTAGTGTCTAAATAAATAGTTTATTGTGTTTCTCATAACTTCACCGCCTGCGCTTACTTGCCACTCACCCGTCCACTATCCACTCGCCCAACATCTAAGCGAGCACTTCATATCTCAACAATGCTCTTTAAAACGAAACTTAAGAATTAATGGGTTCGGCGCAATTCGCCGACCACGTGCCGGAAATTAACGCGGATCGCACTTTCGCACTCTAGATTAAATTCAAACCAAAAGAAATATGAGTCCTTGCTCTTATTAATAACTAGATTTTAAGACTACGATTTAACGAGGATTAATGAGTCTCTGATTAAACTGCAAGAATTTACACAGATTAGCTCACAAAAGAATAACTAAGATATCCTCGGACAGAGGACTACGCACCTCGCGACTATACAGGCAACTGCGACGATGATCGCGTCTCGAGGTGGTTCCTAGGCTGGCTCAGGGATAGTTTTTATGCCCTTTTTACGGAATCGGTCACATAGCCGTCGACGGTATATACAAATATCCGCATGGCTATGTACAACGAGACATTGGTTTCGCTCGTTAGTCTCTCTCTCTAATTAACAAATTTTATTGTGAGTGCGACGTACATCTGATTTACTCGTACGCGGGTGGGCCCGCAGGCCGGCGGCCACCTCGACTCGTGGTCTATATGCCGCAACGCACCCTTCAATGATCGAGATGTCGCTCGATCAACGCGCAATAAATTGCTACCAGTCTATCGGGGTGCTGGCCCCAGCATCTTACTGGTGGAGGCGAGGCCTTTCTAAACCTCTCCCATAGTTCTGCCAACCATGGTAAGGCGAGCTGATTGAGTGCAGCTCCCACACCGGGATGTCAAGCCCTAGCCAGCTATGGCTTCACCACTGCCACGACGATTGCAACCCCGGTGCCTTAGATAATATAGTCAGTTAGTACCCAGGGTGCCGTCCCAAATGTGGGGGACCGGTGGCAGCTAAGGGCAACGCGGGTGGGACGTTCCCACACGCTACCCTACCACTACCACCGGTGGGCCCCCCACCCCGTCTACCGATTATCCTCCGGTCGAGTGGACCCACAGCCCAGCAGCCGATTAAGGGTCCAGTACAAGCGTATGTCAGGTCCGTGGGTACGCCAAGCCCCAAAGGTCCCCACCACCAAGGGCGGGACCCCCCTGCGGGCAGTGCGACGTACAGTAAATTCTCTCTATTTGTCCACCTAAGTTGATTCCCAGTTTGTCCACTCCGGTAGTCCTACGCCAATGTATTCGTTATGCCTACGCCCGTGTTTCCTGCCTCGGCGAGGGAGAAGAAGCGCGATCTGTATTGCACAGAAAACGGTGCTTATTCTTGTAAATGTACAAATAATCGACCGAAATTATTCGGTGATAAAACACGTGAAAGCAAAAAGAATAGATTTTGAGACACTGATGTATTACTTTGCGATGCATGGGACGAAAGAAGGACGAGCAGCTCGACGCTGCTGCTTTTATCACCTTCGACCTCTGGAGGATTCAAATCATCGGCGAATAACGCCTATTTCGGCCAATAATAAGGAAGTAGAATCCTCCAGAAGTCGAAGGGTCCTCATTTTTGCGCGGGTAGCGGGACAAGGCGCCCGGTTGGCACAGTGCGCGTGCGCATTTTTCGCTCGGAGCGTGCGGTCGGCCATGTGCTCACGGCCACGCACTGCGCAGTCGTCGACGCTCGCTCCGATTGCCACTGGCCCGGACGATTTGAATCTCTTTTCGGAACACACACATGCATACCGCGTACACGCATTCACTCCCTATACTAGTCTGTTATGGTTATATATATTGTTACGGACGTGAAGGCGCGAAGAACACCACGGCGAAGACACAAATCGACTATATTGATTTTGTGTCATAATGTTATAATATTATATTAGTTCTATCGATTTTATGACGTTCGAATGTTATTGTTATTGGTAACCAAACCAAGAAGTCTGTCTCTGGTCTTCATACCAGACGGACGTGATATTAAACTATTTGGTGTTACGATTCGTATTCCTGTGTATTGTAAATGTCTCGCCCGCGTCCACGCAACACTGGTGTCAGAAGTGGGATAAGGATGCGATCGCGAAGGAAGGAGACGACCATCGATGGTTCCGCAAGCGGCGGGGAAACGGAAGATGTTTCGACAAATTTATTGAAGCCCTCAGAGCGAACACCAGAACGAGGAGACGCATCGAACGAAGCTTCGATGGCGTTAGTTCAGGCCATGCTAGAGCGGATGGAAGCAAAAATTTCTGGAGGACAGGAGTTATTTCGCGAAGGGCTCCGCGTCCAAGCAGAGGATGCTCGCCGACGGGAGGAACAATTTGAGAAGCGCTTGCAGGACATCGACTCCAGTTACAACGCCAGAATGGACCAGCTAACACAAAAATTTCAAAATTTAATTAATAATGATAACCCTGTTCGGGATAACGGCGCGAGTGTGTCCGCGAACGAGTCGACAAATTTTAACGCAAACGTGGGTTGCACATTGATGCCTTCAAAATTTAATGGGGAAAACTGGGACGAATTTGTGGCACAATTCGATGCAATTGCCCGAGTAAACGGTTGGGGCGAACAAGCAAAGGCTGCCGCATTATTGAACGCATTAGAAGGACCCGCTCGTTCCGTATTAACCACTTTGGAGGTCGGACTTCGGTTGAACTATGGAAAATTGCATACGGCTTTGCAAATGCGTTTCGCAAAAGAAAAGTCGGCCCCGGTCAATTATTTGGAGTTTCAAAGATATGAGCAAAGACAGGGTCAAGGAATCCCAGAATTAGCTGGTGAAATTGAAAAATTAGCGTTGCTAGCTTTACCAGACTGCCCTGTCGAAGTGCGCGAAAAAATAGCGATGGCCCAATTTATCAGTGCCATTAGAAATCCGGAGATCAGAAAACAATTATATCTTTTAAATTCCAATCAATTTAAGGAGGTGGTAAAAAAGGCAATAGAAGTTGAACAGATAGAGAAATTGTGCTTCAAAGGAAATGAGAAAGCGCGTTATCCCTTTCCCATTGCTAGGCCAGACAATGGGCAGAAATTTACCGCCGGTGATTCCGATCGTGCGTATGTCGATCGGGAAAACCGGGTGTCAAGGGACGTTTATGACAAAAATGTACGGAAAACCCGAAAGATCACGTGCTGGAAATGCGGTAAAGAGGGGCATACGCAATATCAATGCGAAGGAAATAACGCGAAAAAAGCAAGGCATAATAAGAACTATTCAAAAAACGAATAAGGTTTAAATTTAGGGAGGAAAATTTAAATCGAAATCTTCAGGCCTCCAGAGTTGGAAAGGTGGATTCTTCCACATGTGGCTCTGGAGTTGTTGTTGATGCCAAAGAGGAACCCTACATGTTAAATCTTTTTCTGCAAGTCTTTTTCTTAATTTGTTGCCTTATTGCAAAAGGCACTAATGCATTTCTAACGATTTGTAAAAACATCTGTAATCTTAACCTGCAACCAATTTCGGACAATGTTCGCGGAACTGCAGCAACTTCAGGTCTTTATGTGAAGGGAACCGTCGATGGAAAGCCATCGAACTGTCTTGTAGACACGGACTCCTCAGTTACGCTCGTGCATAAAGACGAATTTGCTTTGCCTTCCGAGTCAAAGACGTCAAAAAATAATAGAAAATTATACGGCGTGGATGGGAAAGAATTAGCAGGGATCATCGGAAGCAGGAAATTTGATTTTAATTTCGGACAATCAAAGATTAGTCACGAGGCTTATTTAGGCAATATAGACGAGACTTGCATATTAGGATTAGATCTTCTAAAAAAGATGACGACACGGTTAGATTTAGAAAATGGTGTTCTACAATTGAAGGATGGTGATCAATTATCCTTGGAAGAAAGTCCGAGCCAGCCTTTGAGTAATAGGTGCATTTCTTCGCAGAAAAATAAATTTCCCAATTTTTTGAAGGATTTATTTGAAAGAAGTTCGAAAGGCTTAAACGAAAGGTTCTTCACAACGGAAAGAATTTCAAAATTTACTCGTCGAATTTCAAGATGTATTTGCGAAAGATTCCGAACAAGTTGGACGATGTGAGATGGTAGAACATTTTATTAGAACAGGGGATCATTCCCCGATTAAACAAAAACCCCGTAGGATGCCGATCCATACACGGAAAATAGCGGAGGAAACGGTTAAAAAATGTTGAAGCAGGGAGTTATTGAGGAGTCTTCAAGTCCTTGGGCATCTCCAATAGTTTTGGTAAAGAAAAAAGCTGGGTCGACTAGGTTCTGCGTAGATTTTCGAAAACTAAATAATGTTACAAAAAAGGATTCATATCCTTTACCCAGAATAGAAGATACTCTTGATGCGGTAGCGGGTTCGTCTTGGTTTTCGACTATAGATTTGCAGAGTGGATACTGGCAGGTGCTTTTAGCGCAGGAGGATAGAGAAAAGTCCGCATTCACAGTAGGGAATGGTCTATATCAGTTCGTAGTCATGCCCTTCGGATTATGTAATGCGCCAGCTACATTTGAAAGGTTAATGGATAGGGTTTTGTCACAACTATTGTGGAAAACTTGTTTAGTCTATTTAGATGATGTTATAATTTATGGTAAAGATTTTATTAAAGAATTAGGCAATTTAAAGCAAGTTTTTCAGCGTTTACGTGATGCCAGATTACTCATGAATCCCAAAAAATGTACGTTTTTCCAAAGAGAGGTAGGGTATTTAGGACATGTCGTATCGGCGAACGGAATTAGTACAGATCCTGGAAAGGTGGAGACTGTTCAGAATTGGCCGGCGCCAAAGAATGTTAAACAGGTTAGGAGCTTTTTAGGATTGTGCTCGTATTATAGGAGATTCGTAAGGGATTTTGCCAAAACAGCAAAACCGTTGTACAAATTAACGGAGGCTAAAACCGATTTCGTATGGACCGCTGATTGTCAGGAAGCATTTTCTAATTTAAAACAGAATTTGATATCGTCGCCAATTTTGGTATATCCGGATGTAGAGAAGGAGTTCATCTTAGATACCGATGCGTCCAATTATGGGATAGGTGCTGTCCTTTCGCAAAACCACAACGGTCAGGAAAGGGTCGTTTCATATTTCAGTAAGGTTTTGAATAAACCAGAGAAAAACTATTGCGCCACTAGGAAGGAATTATTGGCCGTCATTAAATCCATACGGCACTTCCATCACTACCTTTACGGAAAGAAGTTTGTAGTACGGTCAGATCACAGTGCGCTGCAATGGTTATTTTCTTTTAAATCACCTGAGGGACAAATGGCTCGTTGGTTAAAGGAGTTAGGGCAATATGACTTTAAAATCGTGCACAGAGGTGGCAAGTTGCATTCAAATGCTGATGCTTTATCCAGAAAACCCTGTGGAGATTGTGTATCATGCAGAAAAGCCGAGAACAAGGAAGGAGCAACGGTCGGCAAGGACACGTGCAAGAGGATCCGTTTTAACGACGAAGACCTGGAAGGGAAATGGCAAGATCTACAGATGGACGATCCGGTAATAAAGTTCTTTCTGGAGGCGAAAAGATACAGTCAACGTCCGTTGAAGGAAGAAGTGTCGGTGATGGGTCCAAAGGCCAGGCATTATTGGCAGATTTGGGACTCATTGTGGGTCAGGAACGGGCTATTGTTCAAGAAATGGGAATCCGGAGACGAGCAAAAGGATGTCTTTCAATTCGTGGTCCCATCGAGCAAGGTTGAAGAGATTCTTCAGGAAGCCCATGGTTCCTCGACCGCTGGACACTTGGATATATTGGGGCCATATCCGAAGACGTTCGGTGGCAACAAATACCTCGTCGTCGTCATGGACTATTTTACCAAGTGGCCAGAGGTTATTCCCGTAGAAAATTACCAGGCTGAGACTATAGCAAAGGCTCTGATGTCGCAAGTCTTCAGTAGACATGGATTGCCTCTCGAAGTCCATACCGATCAAGGACGTTCTTTCGAGTCGAACCTATTTCGTGAGGTATTGAAGACACTTGGGATCAGAAAAACGAGGACCACACCGTTGCATCCACAATCTGATGGTCTAGTGGAGAGACTGAACCGCACGATTCACCAATATCTATCATTATTCGTATCACGTCACCAGAAGGATTGGGATGATTGGTTACCCTTGTTCTTATTAGCTTATCGTTCGGCAGAGCATGAAACAACTAAACAGACTCCGGCGAAAATGTTATATGGAAGGGAATTGTGTTTGCCGTTAGATTTTCTTCGAGGAGTTACCCCTGAGCAGCCAATCTCTTCAATAGAGTATGTGGCAGATCTTAAGAGAATTCTGAACGATGTTCATAGTGCAGCTAGGGAAAAGATTATCAGAGGTTCCGAGCGAATGAAATTTAGGCATGATTGTAATAATGCGTCCATTACCTTCGATGTGGGAGATCAGGTCTGGCTATATCACCCACAGAGAACCAAAGGAAAATGTCCGAAATTACAATCGAATTGGAAAGGTCCTTATTTGGTAAAGAGACAAATAAACGACATCATTTACGGAATTCAGTGCTCCGCTAAAGGAAAGCTTAAAGTGGTTCATGTCAATAGATTAGCAAAATATCAGGGTACAAAGGTACTGTCTTGGAGTAAAAAAAAAAAAAGCAAAGGACGGAATTCTGAACCGGCGGGCTGAGCACTCCGGGAATTGCATTATGCAATAAAGTTCTTTGTTGTGTCGTTGAGTTTCAGATGGAAGATGCATCATCTTCTATCCGTGGTTCGGCGATAGCCTGTTCCGTTTCTGATCATGTTCCGGCGGTTGCAAGCGGTTTTGCAAGTGTTCGGGTGTTTGAAGTTATCAAGATATTCATTAATAAGAGCTTCGCCGAAGTGATGCGGTCATCTCGCCCAGGGTTTTTGGCATGGTTTTCCCTTGGGACCGTGAGCAAATGCTGGGATGACATTTTCGGTTCAGCAGGAGCCATTGCTGCCTACACCTGAGAGTGCCTTTTCCTGAACCGAAGCATCTGAAGATCTCGCGATAATATACGGCCGGGACGTCCGTGATCGTCGAGGGGAGGCAGTGTTACGGACGTGAAGGCGCGAAGAACACCACGGCGAAGACACAAATCGACTATATTGATTTTGTGTCATAATGTTATAATGTTATATTAGTTCTATCGATTTTATGACGTTCGAATGTTATTGTTATTGGTCACCAAACCAAGAAGTCTGTCTCTGGTCTTCATACCAGACGGACGTGATATTAAACTATTTGGTGTTACGATTCGTATTCCTGTGTATTGTAAATGTCTCGCCCGCGTCCACGCAACAATATATATATGTACAATGAAAGTCGCCATATTGGGTAGGGACGACGATGATTCCAAGGCGAGGGATATTCTACTAGAAGTTACCGCTCAACGGTACTGCGCATGCGCTAGGCATAGGCCGTAATAAACAAGTATAGGCGCATACGAAGCCCGGAGTGAAATGAAATGACATGATTTTAACTCTAATACTCTAACGGCACGCCGGCTGCGATAGGCATACGCCGTAATATACAAGGATAGGCGCAACCGGAGATCGGAGTAGCAAAAATAGGAAAAATACTAGGCAAATAAGTTAAAAGTTACGCTGGGACGTAACAGTGGAAAGGACAGAAGATGGTCGTTTCTCTCTGTCTCTCCTTTGCAGCGTAGCGTGTAGGGGTAATCCGCATGCTACGCACATATATACTCGCGTATGCTTCTGTGTGGATAATCGAACACGTGCTACATGGGGGTAATCCGCGTACTGCGCACATATATACTCGCGTATGTTTCTGCGTGGAGAATGGAAAATGTGCGACGCTGCAAATGAGAAAGAGAGAGAAACGACCATCTTTTGTCCCTCCCATGTTGTCTTCACCTCTTCGCCCGAGCGCGCAGTCCATATATATGAGGTGTATGGTTACAATATGAAATTGCAAACTTGTTTAACCATTACTTGAACTTGACAAGACACGCTCTGTGCCGTAACTTTCTGCCACATGTTTATCATTTCCGTGAAAATGGTGTGTCTACCGTGACTTTTGAATATACTGAGTGTTGGGGAAATGTGTGGGAAACCGAGTGGGAAGGAAAATTTAGAAGCGGAGGGGGGAAGGGCGCGGAAATGAATAGGTCATCTGGTGGTGAGGTTAGAAAAGACACGTGTTCGCGTGTTGCGTTCGCTAGTGCCGATTTATTGTAAGTAAACCGGTGCAGCTCGTCAATGTATACAAAAGTCTTTTTTATGTTGATTCGGACACAATTTCCTTAATTAATGCCCCCCAGTGTCTAGTGTAAATGCGCGGTCGTGGATGCACGTGGTAAAAGTACGGCCACGTGCAGTGCCTGATAAGAAACGTGTTGATGTACCTTAAATATCACGCTACGGTGGTCGGCGTTTCGCTTGCTATACACGGCAGCGTATCTCGTTTAGATCGGTCGACTATTTTCTAAGGATGAGAAGCTGGGATGTGATGGAAACTGATATTCACTGTGATCGTACAAATAAATCAAACTCGCGCTACAAGAGACGTGGTAGAAGTGGTCAAATTAGCAGAACGGCGCATGGCGCCGCCCGCGTTTCGCGCATTCCGCGCATTCCAGCTTCTCACCGGTACGCGAACCGGCGCTCGCGAATCGAGCTCGGGAGGTGCTGCCGCCAGGTGGTCATCGGCGACAGGATGCGCTGTCGACGAGCGGATTTCCCGAACACTGAGCGATAGAATATACTTTCTTCTTCAGAAATACGGCATCGCAATATGCAACACAGATTTTGGTGTCATACAGGCAAATGTAATAGGTCAGCTAGGCACCTAATGTGAGACGGCATTGTCCGACGTCGACGTTTCACGGCACCCGGCGGAGACACTCCGCAGCGGGGTGCCATATAAATGGCGCTGTTGGAAAACCTGCCATGACTCGCGCGACTTCAATTTTCGTATGCGAAATCAACACGTACATTGCATATTGTCATAATGGATTTGCAAAGGAACATTTATATTCTGTCACTGAGTGTATTCAGAATTCACGGCAGACGTACTACTTTTACAGAAATGGTGTGTCCCGCCAATTAGAAGTAAGCTTTAAACATGTTTGCAAATTTACAGCGTAAATTATTTGCAACAAATTTACTTTGTCTAACATGAATGTTTCCAACGCTAGATCTTGTTCAAATTTGAAGAAAAGTCATTTTTTTTTAAACTGTTGCCGATATGCCGTTGTGTTTAAGTTGCGTTTATAAAATTAAAGTACTCCAGCGTCAACTCATGTTAGCCAGGGCCGCCAATTGTGTTGCGACGGTCCTGACCTTCACGTGACTAATTATACACAAATCAAATCATCAAAACGTCCGTCTAATCCCCGTTCCGCTGCATGCCCTTAACGGATTCGTCAACAAGGGCATGACGTAGGTCATGCTGAGGTTCGTCTAAAAGGTCCGTTACGGACGTGGTGGCGTTTTGGTTAGTTACAAGCTAAACCTCGTACAAGCAGCATATAAAAGTCAAATTCTCCGAACCGTTGTTCTTCTCACGTTTGAGTTATTTCCGCTTGTCAATTATTATCATTGTTCAAATCATCATCATCTTCATCGTTGTTATCCATCAACTATTCACTATTAATCAAGTGTTCGTGCAGTTTCTGTTTGTTACACGTGTCGTGTTGTTGAATCGATCATTATTGCCGTGCCTACTTCAACCCGCCTTCGGACGAGTGTTACACTCTTCATCGCGCCCTGCGCTGGGCGATCTGTTCTGGAGTACTTCTCATCACGTTCACATACATCATTTCGTTACATTGTTGGTCCTTCGAGCCGGATCGGTGAGAGTGTGAAGAGGTCAAGGGTAAACGGCAATTTTAAATATTGTCTTCATCATGGCCGACCGACTAACGACTCAGTTGCGACTTCAAGCCTCAATCGCAAAAGCTATAGACAACTTAAAAAAAATTGGCAGAAAAAATTATACACCAGCAAAACTTCGGACACGGATAGAATCGCTTAAGGCGCTTTGGGTGCAGTACCAAGAGGGTCACGACGTATTGACGACCGAGACACCTGCCGACAAGCGGCAATCCATGGACTATTTCCACAAGGGATTCTTCGATATTGCGGAGGACATGTACAACACAGCGTTGGATTATATGGCCGAATGTTTTAACGAGCTGGAATCAGCCAGGGAATCCAAGTCCTCCACCTCCAAGGATACGAGTTCCAGCGCTGTCGCACCTTCGTCAGTACATCTTCCGCCTATCAAATTACCACCGTTTGACGGCAAGTACGAGGAATGGGAGAACTTTAGGTCTCGCTTCACGTCGTTGATCATTCAAAACAGGTTGGCATCAGTTAACACAGAATCACAGTTGAAAAGAATTTGCAAAAAATTGTTGACATGCATAAATAAACTATAAATTTCATGCACACTGTCATTTCGCATCGGCTGAGAAGAGCCGTAAATTTGCTCGCGCTATTACCCGGCCTGTAATCTTAAGCCTCCCTATATGGCAACCTTTTCCCTTGGCCCGCCCCATTTTCCGAAACCACGAATAACAAGTGTACATAACACTCTTTCGGAATTGTACCTCCACCTGCTACCTTTCACCACATTTACGCATCTCTGGAAAAACGTCAGTTAGTTTGGA
Organism: Priocnemis perturbator; assembly: GCA_963942575.1. NCBI lineage: Eukaryota > Metazoa > Arthropoda > Insecta > Hymenoptera > Pompilidae > Priocnemis > Priocnemis perturbator. Next base: position 2,945,606 of record OZ012643.1, on the reverse strand, counting down.
AACATCGACATGGAGACACACACGGACTGTTCTTCCCGTAAGTAATACAAATATCCTAATAAATTCTATTTACTATTCAAGTAACATTAAACTGTTTCTGTTACAATTGTACAATCTTTCGAACATTCATACATACAATTTACGTTTTCCTGTTTTTTTTTGTAAATAAAGCAATCAAAATCGAGGTGGTGGAAATTGAGCTGCAGCAGCAGGAGCAGCAACAGCAGCAGCAACAGTCGCAGCAGCAGCAACAGCCGCAGCAGCAGCAACCGCCGCATATGAAACTTGCGCAGATGCAGAAGCAGTTGCTGCTGCTGCAAAAAGAAATAGCTGAACATATAAAGACGCATCGGCTGCAGCCGGAGGCACGGCAGCAGCCACAGCTACCGCGGGCAACCGAGCCACCCGAGAAGCCGCAGCAGGCTACGACGTCCGGCCAGCCGCAGCAGGCTGAGCCAGGCGAGCAGCCGCCCGCGCCGCAGCAATCAAATAACATTGCAAGTGAGTGCACATCCAGACATACCGTATTGTGACAACATTTCGTAATATGATTAAAAAATCGTGTTACTTGGTGTCGCGATTTTTCGTTCGTACCGCGCGACCGACAAGCGCCTCCGGGCCTCCTCGCCCTATTTCGTGACTTTCCCGATTCCGTCTGTCTAACTCCTCTTCCGCTCTCCCTTCCGTCGCAACGGGTGGATCGAGCAGCTCATGGGCTGCGGGAGCGGGGAGCGGGGAGGATTTGTTTCCCGGAATCGGGCACCTTCGCGAAGGCTAATTAGTCGTTAGCCTATTACCGGTGCGAATACTATACCCCTGAGAACAGTGTTAATCTTTCTGCGAATACTATAATCTTGTGCGTGCGAACCAGGTACGGTCCGTCTTGGGAATCTTTTCCCGCGTTTCTTATCGAGAGCCTTCTCGCCTTGTACTTTAAAGACCCTTTTGGGGGAATCTGAGGAGAAATAAAAGACCGAAGTGCAATCACGTGCGTACGTATTTTAATAGACCTGCCCTGATACAGGCTAGACCACCGTCTTTTCCAGACGCATTTTATTAACTTAAAAATCGGACTTCTCTATCCAACCACTACGGGTTTCGGACGAGAAAACGGTTACACATTTTGGTTCTTCGAGCCGGATTTAAATGAACGGTTGGTCGCTGGTTTGTGTGAGGTTGCCGGAAGGTCACGACGGCCACGTGCGCGAGTGGCTAAGTGTTGTGCTGCCGTTGTTTTGAACTTGTGCTGCTCCACTTGGGCCTGCCCTGTTCGGTTCCGCTCCTTCGCTCGGCTCCGCTTCGCCAGCTCGGCTTCACGCGACTTCGTTACGCCGCTCGGCTCCGCTTCGCCCGTCTGTCTCCGCTCGTATCCGCTCTGCCATTCGGCTACGCTCGGCTCTGCTCGGTACCTCTCGCTCGGACTCCTCGTTCGCGTGCTCCGCGCTTGATCCGTCAGGTACCACGGTCGCGTGTGAATTGACTCGTTCCGGCTCGGCCCCGCTAGGTGTCGCGTCGCTGTGTGTGCGCCTACTTTAACTGCATCACGATGCAAGGCACTTCCTCCACCTCGGGCAAAGTCCCCGACTTCAGCACTGCGCTCACGAAGCACCGAGCTACAAAGGGATTCATAGAGCGTTTTTGGGAAAACCTAGCGGGGCCGAGCCGAAACGAGTCAGTTCACACTAGAGGGCTGGCAGTCCTATGCCAAAACGTCGACACTCACGTATTAGTACCATCCGCTGAGCCTGCGCCAGGCGGCGTGGCAGTGCCGGACGCTGATTGGCTGCTGCACACAGCTATAGTTGGCGCCAACATTGGTGCTGTCAATACGGGGGTTCGGCGTCGGCCATTATTGAAGTGTTTTGCGTGCAGCCACATGCAGGTTAACTGTCAATTTGTGATTTTGTGATTTGTGAACAAAATTTGTGAACAAATTCTCTGAGTCTCAGAAACGTGGTTTAACAACCGTAAAAGGACGTTTTAATGACCGATGTAAATATTATTATTGAATATTTTAGTGTTAGTGTAACTTTAGCGAGCGTAAATTGTAGTCTTATTTAAGCATTAGTATTAACAGTAATTCTAAACATGGATTATGAATGTTGCGTCTGGGGATGCTGATCCCTGAGAGCTGTAGTGCCAATGCACAAATTCCCAAGAAATACTGAACAACTTCAACGATGGAAGACTGCAGTCTACTCCAAGAAAATAGAAGGCCTCACTGATGACCAGTTGCGGAAGAAGCTTGTTTGTCATCTGCATTTTAAAGAAGAGGACTATTTAACATACACCCAGAGGCGGACACTGAAAACGGGTACCATACCATCGGTAGGAATACCGTGTACCACAGAAGAAATTTTTGCTGTTGCCACAGTTAGAGAGGATATTGAGGTTAGTTGTCTACTTTTGCAAAGCAAGCTATGTTTAACATTGTGCAGCGAGACATGTGACATAATTATATTTATCTTACAGAATCAGGAGAGCAAAAGGGCCACAACACCTCCAGCAAAGATACCACGGATGTCTTTGCTTGACACGAAAATGCAGAGGACGACACTAACACCAAGAAAAGCGAAACTATATAAAACTGCTCAGTTGCTTCGCAGGAGACAGGTCCATGCGCAAAAGACATTGTGTATAATGAAACAAAAGGTTGCTGAAGGGAGGAAGTTGGTGGCATCACAGGGTTTTCACAGCCAATTGTCTAAATTAACTCCCACACAGTGGATATTTATTATGATGCAATTGAAAACTTCAAAACATGCAGCTAAAGTAAGTGAAGCAAAGGTATTATAAATAGGTGCTCTGAATTATTCACCATTTCATGCATTACTACCACTTCCGCGTTTATTGCAGGTCAATGATGTGGAGAAATAAGCGCCGCAAGCCGCCAGCCGTCGTTGTCCAAACCTGACCCACAAATGCAGGGGCACACAGGGGCGTCGTGCACACTACCCTATCATATAGACAGACAAGGTTCGTTATCATTTTCCAAATCGGTCATTCGAAGTATACCACGTTTTTCTATTGCAACTAATATACATTTTTCTTTTTTTGTTACATATACCACCAAGGGAACATCGGATCAAAAGTGAAGGTTGGGGTTTTAGTGAGTACGAGTCTCACACTACCCGGCAATCGACACCTTGCCGGGTGTCCATGAGGATTTCCCCTAAACAAAAAAAAAAACACCGGCATACATCGGCAGACCAGCCCTGCACATGTATACAAATAGCGTAAATACTAGTAAATTTGTAAGAATAAATAAAGTTTTACCTGAAATTATTTAGTGTTTTATGTTATTTCTTTTTAGTTGTTGCAGGGGAAGTTGACGAAAGATGCCTCCACCATTTATCGACCTTTGGGTCGTAAAATGTGGACGCATCGCTCGTCAATTTCCTCTGCATTCCCTTTTTATGGTTTTTAAATATTTTTGTACGATCCCGATTTCCGGCGCCATATTAGATTTTAGTTCCAAATATTGGGCCAGATGGAGACACTGATCCTTTAATAATGGGGGGGGGGGGGGGGTGCCAGGCCCCCCCACTCCTCCGTTCACTTTAGTTACACTCGGTGAGACTGGCCCAGGTGGCGTTGCTGAAATTACCATGTTTTGCAAGAGGGGAGAGTCCGCCCCCTGGTTCACACGCGACCGTGGTACCTGACGGATCAAGCGCGGAGCACGCGATGTGTTAAAATGTTTAACCGTTTTCTCGTCCAAAACCCGTGGTGGGTGGATAGAGAAGTCCGATTTTTGAGTTAATAAAATGCGTCTGGAAAAGACGGTGGTCTAGCCTGTATCAGGGCAGGTCTATTAAAATACGCACGCACGTGATTGCACTCCGGTCTTTTATTTCTCCTCAGATTCCCCCAAAAGGGTCTTTAAAGTACAAAGCGAGAAGGCTCTCGATAAGAAACGCAGGAAAAGATTCCCAAGACGGACCGTAGCCGGTTCGCACGCACAAGATTATAGTATTCGCAGAAAGATTAACACTGTTCTCAGAGGTATAGTATTCGCACCGGTAATGGGTTAACGACTAATTAGCCGTCGCGAAGGTGCCCGATTCCGGGAAACAAATCCTCCCCGCTCCCCGCTCCCGCAGCCCACGAGCTGCTCGATCCACCCGTGGCGGCGGAAGGGAGAGCGGAAGAGGAGTTAGACACACGGAATCGGGAAAGACACGAAATAAGCCGAGGAGGCCCGAAGGCGCTTGTCGGTCGCGCGGTACGAACGAAAAATCGCGACAATTACTTACTACAGATAGTTTTTAATATTTTGTCAGCGGAATAGATGTGTCGTGTTGGTTTATGATAGATATGGACATTATATAAGTTTCACGTTATGGCAAAGATGGCATATGTACTCGGATAGGTACAAAATTGTTTATCTTCTTTTGTTCAGCTGATACATGTATGAACTTTATAGTTAGAATACGTATCTTTATTTGAAGAATACTTATCACAATGACTGTCATGATGAGTATGCCGACAATTGGGGCACCAGTCTCGCAATAAGTTCCCATCATAAATACAGACAGTGACGAGTACTAAAACTGTAACAACATACTTATCATGACAAACAAAAAGAGTAACCGTAACTGATTGTGAGTAGGGCAAAAATTAAACAGTGGTCAAAGAAAGTGTACTCAACCATTTTTCCCACCCATCGATTATAAGTACATTACATATGTATAATGTATATATGTTACGGGCAATGTGTTCAACGTGGGCATTCTGTTGAATGTCCGATCATTATACAGAATGCCCACGTTGCATTTTGAGCAAAATGCCCGTAACAAGTTTCGGTCAATGTATAAAATGTCCGGTCATTGTACAGAATGCCCACGTTGAACACATATATAATTTGCCACGGGGAAAAAAATACGGTTCCTCAGAGGAAGAATATCTATACATATTTGTATAGGAATGGGAATTTTGGCAGTTAGGTCGCTAAATTCACTGGGTACAGAATTGTCCAAAACACTCTTGTTTTATTTTTGATCGCCCGTTACACTTATTCACTGTAAAAATTACTTGACGCATAATAAAAGAAAACACGCGTAGGGAAGGCAGCCAGAATGGAAGGAAGGGCACCAATGATCATAACGATCACGATTTAAACCCCGGATTAGGTAAAGCGGAGGAGCAGTGAGAGAAGAACCGCGTAACTGCGCACGATGGGATTCGCCGCCGCGGCTCGGGCAGGAACGCCACGAGGATGGAAAACAAAGGAGTGCGTGTAGTTTGCGAGATGAGGCGTCCCGAAGAAGCAACCTCAATCTTTCTTCAATTGTCTACACTTTACAGAACGTGGCTGAGAAAACTAATATCGCACACTGCACTTTTATGTCGTACCTGAATGGGGAATCGGAGCGAACAGGACTCCGAAACGGTGAAACGATTCCTCCCCAAAATCGCAAGATTGCCCGCCAAACAAAATCAAGAAAAGGCGTCACGTGGGTTACACGCACGCACCAACACTCTCGTGTTGATCCAGATCGGGATTTCCGCGAAACCAAAAGAAAAATTCGGAGAAATGAGGCGGTCGGGAAGCAAGGGCGGCTGCAGCAAAACAAATTAACAGGGAAGCAATTTCCGAACGAGGCAGCATCTATCCCCAACAATATCTATCGATAGGTCGCGCGTCTTGGTCGCGAGCAGCGGAAAGTTACCTTTTTAAAAGCCCTATCATACGATGCAGATTGTCGCATATAATCGACCGCCTGACGATCGTAGACGCGTCACATGCAATCCATTCAATAACACTTACTGTATAACTCACTTTACTTCACTATCGGCTTGTTCACATTAGAAAAATGTTCAACATAGTCATTTAAATGTAGGCTTCTGCCTTCACCATCTATTTAGCGGACAATGCGGAGTAACAGTCTACATTTGTTTCACCAGATATTTCAAAGTATGTATTCCGTCACGCACATTAACCCTTTGCACTCGAGCGGCGCCGATACAGCGCCCGACCGATTTGAAGTGTCAACTCGAGCGGCGCTGCTGCGGCGCCCGGCTTCCTTAAGGGGTTATCCTACTGTGACCAACCTCAAAACAGGCTAAATTTCGCGAATTAATTCCGAAAAAACTATTAATGCGATATTATTAATTTTGTAATATGTATTTGTACACACCTTAGGGAGCTTGAATAAAAAATTGTACAACAAAATGTTTATATTTGAACAAGATATGTGACTTCTTGTTCAATGGTGCTCTTTGTGCACGGTTCGACGGTGGGCACGATTTTGGTGATTTGGTGGGTCCGAAACGGAAAAACAAAAAAGTTTCATGAATTATATTGCAATAGCTATCGTGTATCGAGGGCTTTCTTTTTTCCTCCATATATATAAAGAAATACAACGTTTTGATTTTTTTTTCGCTATTTTGCGCACAAAGTGGGTAGTTTAAAGTGGTTTATTTCTTAAACAAAATATGTTATCGAAAAAACCGCCCGATACACGATAGCTACTATTTGTCCGAACATGTGTACAAAATTGCAAGTCAATTAATCAATTACAGTCTGAGATATCGTGCCCACCGTCGAACCGTGCACGAAGAGCACCATATGGAACACGAAGTCACGTATCTTGTTCAAATATAAACATTTTGTTGTATTTTTTTTTATTCATGCTCCATAAGGTGTGTACAAATACATATTCAAAAATTAATAATATCGCATGAATAGTTTTTTCGGAATTAATTCGCGAAATTTTGCCTGTTTTTGAGGTTGGTCACAGTAGGATTACCCCTTAATTTGGCCGAAATCGCCTCGAGTTGCTGGTTCGCGCAAGCGAAAAAGGGCTCGAGTGCAAAGGGTTAAACCTACATCTGCGGATGACGCATTTCGCAATCATAAATCCCCAGTTTGTAAGTTATCGCAAATTCCTTTCTTTCCAAGCGCCGCACAGTGTGTTATTTCGGCAATCTAGGTGGACAAAAGTCAAAAAATGAAGTTCTTTTTTTTAAGTGGACGCTATTGCGTGTGTTCAGAGGGATAGTAGGTAGTCTCGAAACCGAAACTGTTTACTCTTTTGCCTTCAACACAAGGTGTTGGGACATGTTTGAACCCATCCGTATTCATCTTGCAAATTAATGGTCTGCGCTCGTTATTCTCAGTTCGTTCTGTTTACCCGTAAATTCTGGAATAGTGGCAAATCTTCCTGGTTTTTTTTTATTCATACCGAATTTTACCTTCAATAAGGTATGTTCTGCTGGTTTTTCTTATATAAATGTCAATTGTTTTTATGCAGTTATTGTTCTTCAAAGTTTGGGCTCCACAAGGCGAAATATTCGTTTACTACATGACATTGAGGTTAACTTTTTCTTAGTTATTCCGCAAAATTCCAGCTAGATTCTTTTATAGACTTAATCTTTGAGCATTCAAGTACCCAAAACTGTAAAAACATTCTGCGCATTCTTGCGCTTTTGGTAGAAACTGAATATTTTTTATCTGCATGTAGAATAAGCACAATTGCGAAAAAGGCCATATTTGCCAGCTATGTTATCATTCATAATTTGTTAAGAATATATTGTTGAACTATAATTGTTGTTCTGTTCATATTACATTAGTTAATGTAAAACAAATTACATAATATCTAAATTTATAATTATTTTTCATAATGTTTTTTTTGTTTGGGCTCAAAATTTGTTTTTTTACCAGGTTATTTTCTTTTCATTTTGACTACTTACAGCTGAAAAAAATTAAAAATCACGTTCAAGCACCAAGACGGTACTTTTGTCCCGCTAGATTGCCAAAATAACACACTGTGCGCCAATACCTGTATTTCCTTTCTTACGCCGATACCTGTATTACGATACCACCACGTATGTCGTATGACAATGATCACATTCTACCGTCTTCTCGGAACTGCAAACAGCGGGTTAGCTCTTTGTCTAAGGCTCATCACACGTTCGTTGTTAATAGTTGTACCTACATGTATATTATTAGAATAAAAACTCTTAAAAAATATCTTTAGACAGTTTCGCAAGTTTAACATAGCGAGAGACAAGTAGCAGCATTTACACATGTTACGATTCGCAAGGCGTTAATGAAACGAAACGAAACAAAACGAAATGAGTTACTGAGTTACTCAATACGTATTAATCATAAAATGTGATCTAAATGTAGTATCTGTTTTATTATAGCGTTTGGTACGCTGAGTTTTGAATGTTTCATTGCCAATTGCCTCGATCGTTCTTTCATCATTCTGTTTTATTCGCTGTCGTCCTTTTCTTCCTTCTCGGCTATGATCAAAGATCAAACCGTCAGGCTCGAAGACCATGTCCCCTCTACAAAGTTGTCCCAATACATTGTACCGTCGCAGTCGCAAAGCGGCAAACCTTACAATGTCACACCGCGGAATAAAGAATCGAAAGAAAAATACATTGTGTTGTATTATGTACTTAGGTTTATATGGCCATCTCTACTTATGTAATCTTACAAGAAGAAGCACAGCGTCTACAATTTTATTACACATGACACCTGGAATCTTGTGACATCAAATTCAGAATATTATTACACATACCCTCTAGAACACTAAAGGAAGCAGGACAGGTTCCAACGATTTATTCAGAAAATCGCGTAATACATTTTTCTGCGGGTGTACTATTTAGTGACGCAGCACGCTTTTCTTAACCCTTGTAGAGCGCAGCCAGAGTCAATTGTGACTCGGAGCTCGAGAGCGATACGCACATGATCGCATATATTGTGCCGCGTGATATTCAGTCGCAGGAATAATTGTGCGACACGAAATCGCAAGTGCGCTCCTGGCCAAATTGTTTGTAGGTAGCCTTCCGCTGCTCGCGACTGCGGTGCGCGATTGTTCGATAAATATATATATAGTTTTTTTCTTCGCGCAAACGGTGACACGCGGACACGATGCACAGCCGTTAAATATAATTATATAGAAATATATTTTTCGCAAAGAAAAAACAAATACGATTTCGAGCTAATATATATAAGCGAGATATAGCTTATATATTGTAACCGTACAGACCGATAGGCCAGGCACATCACCTACTGGCCGGTATAAAAACGCCTTCGCCGTACATTACTTACTTCCCGAGACATATACACGCTAATACTACTCTACTGTCCGCACCGTACATTCACACATCACGCACCGACGCGCCGAGACATATACACGCTCACACTACTCTACTGTCCGCACAACACATTCAAGCATCACGCACCGACATATCAAAACAAACACATCTTCATCAATCACACCTATTGTATCACCGTCACACTCATACATCGAAATTAATGTAACGGGACTATTTCCGCCGCCGAAGGAGAAGCGACTCCCCGGCCACCGACCAAAGTCACTCGAGTAGAACCTTCCCCTTAGCCCATTTTGGTATATAAGGCGCGGGAATGCTCTACTCGTGGCGAGATCTATATCAAGCTTGAAGGCTGTTGATGTGATCCAATTGAGATCCTTTGGCCGTCGTAAGATGACACGCAGTACCTAACACACCTGAACGGTGTAAGTCGAGGAACGTACGACTCGAGAAGAATTCGGGAAACGAACCTTGAGCCGCGTATTTGAGACACCGCCCCTTCAGGGCTCGCGTACGAGTTCAAAGGCACTCGCGTGAATCTGACACACTGAATAGTCCTATAAGGAATTAATAAAACAAAGCATTCTTCGCCACCAAGACTTCAATCCACATATCACTGTCACTCACACATTTAACCTTTGCCGTACGTCGCCCCCGCTCTCGGCACCGGACACGACTGCGATTGCAAATGGTTATTCATTTCATACAAGCATAAAACTTCGATCTTTACGGTAAGCAACCCCCGCTCTCGGTACCGGGCGCGGCTGCGTTCAGTAAATGATCGTCCATACAATATCCCAGACTGACGACACCCTTACCGTAAGCCACCACCGCTCTTGGTACCGGTCACGGCTGCGTTCAGTAAGTGGAGTCCTACCGAAACAGACAACGGTTGCCGTACGCCACCCCCGCTCTCGGAACCGGACTTGGCTGCGTGCAATTCGTTAACAAACAGATCGAGTCGTTAACGTACGCTACCTCCGCTCTCGGCACCGGCCTTAGCTGCGATTAATTGACTCACGACGAACGAACGCACCAAAACAACTAGCGACAAATCAGACTTAAACAATACATACTTCCCCAAGAATCACCTACATTGGCAGCGAAGTGTGAAATATCAAAACTGTTTAGACCAGCGAGATTATAAGTAAAAGCCTCGAATACTGTATATAATTTTGTATCACAATAATCGTTTAACAAACAATATAACATAAACAGCACATAAACACACGCTTTTTACCGCACCGTCCTCAATCACGCGATCCATATATAGCAATAGAAGATCGCGATAATATAAAACGAACCCGTCCGCTCGATCACTCGGTAAATCCACGTGGCGGACTGCCGGACCGCGACGCAGTCACCACTCGCGGCCGTGCATGTAAAAAACGTACCACTGTCGAAAGCGGTACGGTGACAATTTATTGAATAAATATATATATATATATATAGGTGGCGGTTGGCGGTAAATATATATATATATATACGTACATAGAAATTCTCGCGCCGCCAACCGCCACCTATCGCCACGCACGGTCTCTTGAGTAAGGTTTCCCCCACCACCGCGGAATCCAATGGAGTTGGATGCCACATATGCTGACACTGAGCGCAGCGGTCAGTTTCAAAACGAACGTCGAGGAAAAAAAGATCGTAAGTACCTTCAAGTCTAAATAATATTTCTGCTTCTTGTACTTTATTCAAGTTCTAAATGTTTTTTATCCCTTTGAGTGCTATGATATGAATGCTTAGCGGTTGCAATCGTTGGGGACGGAATCCTTTTTTTGTTAACACTATGGCGGCCGGTGACACCAACGTGGTGCCATAGGCGAGTTGGCCATTGTTTTCCGGTGACACCAACTTGGTACCATGGGCCAGCCGTTCGTTATTTGCCGGTGCCAGCACGTTTGCACAACCTTGCAAACAGTTCCGGGGACAGTGAACTGTGTCGATTGAATGCGCAAGGCGCAAATAATTTATAATTGTAATTCCTGGACACCAAATCAAACAATACAAGAAAGTTATTTTCGAGCATATATGCGTCCGGCAAAAGCGATCTGTGTGGACTAAGAACTTACTTCGAAAGCGCGTAGCCTTCTAGTGTGCTTCCAAATACTTCGTTAACAAAATAATTAATTATTGCTTTGCCTTGTTTTTAGATGTCAACGAAAGAAGTAAAAGCGGTTGTTGTGCGGCCCCCCGCGCTCGATCAGCTCTGGCCAATTGATACATTAAGGTGACCGAAAAGTGCCGCACCAAGAAGGCGGTCGCCCGACCGCCGCGCATGGAAAAAGCGGGACCGATCCCTGAGCTCCCGTCGGGACGCCCGGAACGCCCGGAACGCCAGGGACGCCCGGGACGCCAGAGACGCCCGGCACGCCTGGGAGAGCAGGAGGCCGCGCAATGGGGAATGGGCGTTGGCGCGAAGCCTAAAGGAGGTACGTAGTTAAACAAATAAACCTTATTACAAATTCATTGAACACTTGACGAGGTTTATCTTTCAAGTTTAGCAAGCTAAAACATTGTCAAACTCACTGTCGCAGCGATTTCATACCCGCCGCGTAAATCGCGCAAAGCACCACTCCCCGACGGCCGGTCTGGTCTCTTTCTTAGGCTTTTGGCATTCGATCCGCTCAGGTGAAAACAAATCTTTACGAACTTCTTTTGCTCCACTTTAACCGGACCGTCGGAGGCCACTTTTAAAGCGCTCGTTACATTTCTGTTCGCGCGATCTTTCCTTTCAAATTCTTACTTTAATTCTCCTTTCTTTTTGCCTTTTGAAATCACTTTACTTTGCTTCTCTATTCTTTCTTTCCTATATTAAGTACGCGTCAGTTTCATAAGTGTACATGTTGCGTATTCACAGTCGTCTTGGGCGGGCGGCCAATGGGCGCCCGCGACGCGCTTGCCCAAGACATTGAACTATAGAATATCTGGAACGCGCACGGCCGTATGTACAGCTGCAGTCGACCCGCGCCGAGAGAGAAAGAAGATATTTTGGTATTCTGTCCTTTGTTACCTGTACTACCCTTTCAATAATGTTGTGTACGCCGTTAAAATATACGGAACTGAACTATCTTTGCTGTACTATCCTTTTGACAAAAGGGTTTATGGTAAGTCGTAATAAAAACAGGATATGTATTATTCTATTCCTAAAATGTTAATGGGTGAACCTGAACGAGGAAACACTACTTTCAAACGCATAAAAAACTTAAAAAAAGTAACACCGACTTGAAAAATTGAACATTATTTTATATTTTTCAGTGCATTTTTGAAGTCTGTTAAAAAGGATACTTTCTCAAACAAAATTAATAATATCAATCAAAATTATTGTAATATTTATTTTATTTATTGTCTATGTCTATTTGGAAAAAAACAAAAAATGAGCAAGTATTATATTTTTACATCCAGCATGATGAACAATTCCCAAAGGAAAGCAATTTCGATATGTATTAACAATTAACCTTCACTACCTCTAAAACAAAAAATCATGTGTAATTTGAATGCGTTTGATAATATTTTTCACTTTGTTTTGTGATCATATACATTAATTTCTGTGACATACTGACATCACCTACTGAAATATCTAAATAGAAGAGAGCAACTCTTTTCGAACCGGTCATATCTAGTCAAATCTCTGTGGAACTTACGTCGAAAGGCGCAAATCGACTATATGTCCCAAAGGTCCAGTGGTAAGAGTGAGACAGAATACCAAAATGTCTTTCTTCTCTCTCTAACAGCGAGGCGCGGCTGTTCCTGCATCCGTGCGCATTCCAGGTAGTATATAGTTCAATGGCCCAAGATCAATCATTACGGTCGATACTCAGGCGATACTCTATGTGAACGCGCCTGCTAATTAGCAGCGCCGCGTCGCGTTCTTCTCGGGCAATATTTCTCGCGCGCGCCGGCTCGTCCTCACGACGGCCATTACCGTTCTCCGTAAAGAAGCGACAGGTGCTTTCTCTCACGTGCGAATCAATTGTGGATTTTTACCGTTTAGTGTTCTCGGGTCAGTGTATATAAAGAGCGACAGGCTCAAAGGGATTATTGAAAGACGCTTTAGTGCCCCTCAACTAGTGTAAGACGTAGATTAAGTGTATAGTTTAATAAACGGATTTTGGAACTCCTCACCCACGTGTACTGTGCCGACCACGTCGAGTGATAATTGTGCGGCCCTCCTCAACTTTCCGTTAACTCCCCACCCGCGCCACACCAGATTACTCGGGTGTTTCTCGGGGTTAGACTCAAAACAGTACACATAATCGCTTTGCCGAGTAGTTAGTCGCTATATTCCTTTTTATTTGCTTTGTTCGTTGCTTACATTTAGACTAATTGCTTGTACCGCATTTATACGGGCTTTTCATTTCCGTGCGGTCCTTAATTTTAACTGTACATATTTTCTTTATTTATTAGATTAGTTAATTTATAGTATTTGCCTTTTTCTTTAATATCGCTTCCTTGCCTCGCTTCCAGTCTCCGCGTTACTTTTGTATACGGAGTTTTCCTACCGAGCTCAATATCGAGCCGGCCGATCTTCTAACACTCACGTCAAGATATAATTATGATGTTTATTTTTCATATTGCAGGTTACGGACCTCAAAAAGACGCTCCGTAATTTAAAATTCGGGCGCCGTAACAGCGGTGGTCGCAGTGGTGGCGGAGGAAGGGACGTATGAGGAGGAAGGAGCGTACGAGGAGGTCCCAACAAGCCTGAAGGACGACGGGGATGGGGCGGAGAAAATGCGAAAGGGGGGACATCCTCAAATATTTATCTAATACTAATATATCCAAAATATTTACATAACATTTCGATATTAGCCCTTAGCGCTCCGCGCGTTTCTCTAGTACTGCCTACCATCAACTCCGGCACATTTTTGGAGCGGAGCGCCCGAGATAAAGGATGTCTTATTTTGGGCGGAAAAGATTATGTAATACGTCCTTATGAATGCATTTGATTTTATTTATTTTATAAATATGCAGTTTCTTATTGTAAATAAAAGCTAAATTTTAAATTTTGTAATTTACCATGGTGTGATATCTTTGGAAACAATCTCCCATGTGCATTCTGGGTTTACTTGGGCAAGTGTCGCAGTAATCACTTGTTTGACGTCTGCCATCTATTTGTTTCCTTTTAGACCACACAACGCAGTCCGTTTTTGCACCTTTTCTCAGTATGTGAAGTTTTCTGTTTAACCTTGTAACCGAGTTGGTTCGCGAACGTTCGTATTGTACGGAAATTATTTTTATGAGATCGCGAAATCGAAATATTACGTGATTTACCTCGAAAAATGTTTTATTTCGGTTGACCCGGCGGCAGCGGTTACGGACTACCACCGTGTTTATTATTGAGACGGAGTTCGTACTCCTTAGAGGAAGGAGATGGACAGGTGCGTCAGCTGTTCGGACAATGAACTCTACTTTTGAGTGTGGTGAAAACAAAATGTGTGTGTATTAAGATAAAATATATACATGAAAATAAGATGTGTCACACGCACGATGTATCGGCGGTTTTGGAGTTTACTGCTTAATCCGAAGATATAATTCTATGAATCTAAGAACGGGAGGTCTTACGTGCCTCTAAGCTTAACCTATTATGCGCTTCTAAATTGAATTTACTTCTGGTCAGACTTGACTGTCGTACTGCTGATATTGTGCGAACGTATACTGTACTTCGCTAATGTTCGTGATTTAATCTGACTCTATCGGGTGTGCTATGAGGCCTGCTTTCCTCGTAGCATTAAGACCAAATGCGAATATCACCCCGGCCGGTACTTGAGCGGAGGAGGTGAGTCGCCGGTCGTTGTTCCCTTATGAACGACTCTACTAGATAAAACTGCAATGCAGGTGAGGATTCTGACGTGCAAGTCCGAACTCGGCCGGGGTTTAAGCGGAGGAGTCAGAAGCACCAGTAATCCTCTGAAATTACTTGTCCGTATGCAATTACGGTGTTTAAATATTGGCAAGTGTCAATGTTTCTAGTGCCAGGTACGTTTGACCGTTTTCAGATAATTGGCAGATATCAGCAGTATAGCAGTGCCGTAGGACTAGTTTGTCCAAACGACTCCCAACTGGGCGCATATAATTAGGTGAGCGAAGATGAGACTATGCTTCGTTTTTCGCTAAGGCGGGTTTGCCTTCCTAGATTATATCGTTTTCGCTTAGCTGTATATGACTACCAGATATGACCTGAATTGGTGAAGGTAGGCAATTTCCATTACCATTTATACTCGTTGGGAAGTCGGGGTATCCGCGAGAAGTTTGTCAGATCGCACGCACACGCTACCTACTGGCCAGCTGTGCGACCTGACATAACTCCTGAGGTGGTGTCGTCAGTGGTGGGGTTTGCCGTCACCACTGAGTCGAGAGGCTCACTGTGTTCGTACGGAGAGTGCGGTCACAACCTGATTTCAGAAATGGATGTAGAAACTCTTGTTCCATCGTCATGAAAATTTCCTACAAGTTGATCGACTAAAATTTGTCGGTGCTGTAAATGCGTCAATGTTTTCTCATTTGTATTATGCTGTACAGTTTTATAGAGAATGTATGAATTAATTTTTGATATCTCCATTCCCCAAAAAAACAGTTTTCGCCATCACTTACCCAATTAAGTGTGTTTGACGACTATATCCGTCATGGAGATGTGGCAGAATTTGGTGTCATGACGACTATATCCGTCATGCGTAAAATTTGGTTACAATTTGATATTGAAATTGTAATTCTGGCGAAAACTAAATTATATTTGTAAATTTTAATATGTTTAAAATGTTTAGAGGTCAAGACGAAATGACACGACAGCAACAGTTTGAATTTTTAATTTCTATAAATATTTGATTTTTTTTCTAAGTTTTTCGTTCATTATGTGTAAATATATGTTCATGTTGAGCGACTGTGTATATATTACTAATAAAATTGTTCATTTTCTAAAATAAAGTCGTCTTTTTGACCCAAAATATTTCAACAGCGCCACTTACTCTGTGTTTGACGACTATACCCGTCATCGCTTGATTATCGCGACATACACTGGTGGGCGCTTTGCAAAGAGATCGCCACAGTTAACTTGTTAAGCCATTTCCTCAAAAAACAATAACTAGAGGCATATTGATCAGCCCGATCAACTCCACCCATCGACTTTGTATATCCGACAACTACACTTGGCTTTTCAATTACTTCGTTTGTACCACCTCGTATAAATCTGGTAGTAGTTATCATTTCAGCATTATGCCAGTTGCTCAATAACGATACTATCCTCTTATCCCTTCAAGCTAAGAGCATTGTATTTCCTTGTTTGTATGCGACAGTCCTTTTTTCATCTAATCTTGGTTTCTTCAGAGTTGTTGGAACACCTTTTCTGTTTGTTTATATGGTATCGGTCAAGTGGCACTTCATTTTTCTCAATTCTTCAGCTAAAGGTATACTAGTGTAATACCTGTCGGTATGCATGTGATATCCTTTTGCGGTAAGTACCCGATTCAGTAATTGTTGGTACAGATGCAGGGTAATTCTGGTACTGACCAGTAAATCTGGCCTTGGTAGATTTTCGGAAGTGATACTTCCGTAATATGGAAGGATGCTATACACATATCCTGTTTCTGAATCTGCTAAAACGTATGCCCGAATGCCCCACTTGGTAGGTTTATTGGGATTGTATGTATGTATTCTTTATTGTACCCTTACGGGTTACAATTACAATTCCTTCTTACACCTCCACTACCACACAACGCACCGCTCCTTACGTCTATCTTAAAAACTATCTTATCCTATCATATCTTAATCTATATTATTCTACTTTTTTTTTTCCCCCTAATCTGCCTCGTTCACCCGTCGTTCCCCTACTCATCTCGCACGCTGCCCTCTCTCTCGCACGCTCGCTCTCCCCTCTCTTCCTTATCTCCATTCTCATTTCCCTGCTTCCTTCCATTTCTCCATTTCTCCATTTCATTGTTTAATTTCTCTTACATTATATCTTACAGTGTACCGCCCTCTCACTTCCTCTCTTTCCTCCTTCCCTTCTTATCCCGCTTTCCTTCCTCTCTTCTTATTTTCTATCTTACTCTATATTCTATATTCTATATTCTTATCCTCCTCCCCCCTCCTCCCCGCCCTTCGGACTTCCGTTTCCACACATTCTCTCTTCCTCTAACTCCTTATGTTCACTCTCTTCCATCCATCCGTTTCTCCCAGTTCATCCATTCCTGTTCTCATTCATACCTCTCCCTCCCTTCCCTTCTTTCCCTCCCTCCCCCTCCTTCTCTCTCCTCCTTCTCCCATCTCGCTCTCTCCAGTTTCTTCATCCATTCCTCTCCCCCTCCTTCCCCATCTAATATTTCCTTTACCTTCACCTCCCACCCCTCCTTTCTCTCCTCTACTCCCCCCCAACCTCCGCACCTCTCCCACATGTGCTCCCACGTCTCTTCCTCTTCCCCGCACATCCTACATTTCCTTTCTTCCTCCTCTGCCCTTATTGGGATTGTATGTAATAAAACTTATTTTTCCTTTAAATTTTATTACAGATCCGTCAACGCATATATTTTCTCCAGGTATAAAATTGTCCGAAAATTTTGAATTTATATATTCTAAAAAATTACTTGCTCGTTGAATACGGGTTCTAACATAATTTTTGGCAGGATCAGGTGTTTTCAAATGCAACATCCAAAATATCTGGTTGAATATCTTTTTGTAAATGTGTTACTAAAGAAAGGAATCCTACTATTTTCCTTAACCGTCTAGTATTCTTGCATATTTGCCAAAGGTATCGTACCCATATTGACAATAACTCCAATAAAAGCCCAAAATTCATCCTTTTCCACATCACGCCACGTTTGCCAAATAGAGTTACTAGATAATTTTTGTCAACTTTAGAACATTTTTTGCGTAATTGTTGGTTTCTTTTATAATATCATTTACCAATTCGTCCGTAAAAAAATAACTTAAAATATTGTATCGGCTGTACAATATTTGTAGGAACTTGTGGTCCAATGACCTGTGGCAATACACTAAAAGGTATTCTATCTGGCATATCTAATTCTTCCGTAACATCACGCCATTCATCTGACTCTTGTAACGAATCTTCTGTTTCATTTTCAATAATTCTCATTCTTCGTCTCTGGTAGTATAATTTCGCTACCACTACTTGAAGCGTCAGAATCATAACCAACATTATCTTCCACAATATCTTTTAACACTTGAAAGTCAAATACGTTTTCAGTATCACTCAGCTCTAAATTCTCATCATAATATTTATTTTTCTCCATATTGTTGTAACGTACCGCGCCGCCGACCGCCACCGAGCGCCGCCGAGCGCCGCCGAGCGCCGCCGACCAGCGCTGCGTCCCATGACGTCGTGCCTGCCTGCCTACCGTGACGTCAGCATGCATCGCCCGAACTAGTGACGTACCCAATATAGTGACGTGCTCCCCAACAGTGACGCGCCCGAATCTAGCGACGCGCTCGCGTAGCGCCGAACACCCGAACATAGCGACTGCATAGCGACGGCATAGCGACGGCATAGTGCCGGCATAGCGACGGCGTAGCGATCACGTGCACAGCGAGTGCATAGGGACGGTTGGGAACATGCTATTCCCCGAAAAGTGCGCCCCACCTCGATGCACTACTTCCTTACATCTCAAGACCCCTTGCCTAAGGTCAAATCATATAAAAGAGCGCTCCGCCAGGGCTCTCCAGTTCAGACAGCTACAGAAAAAGACCGTGCAAGGGTCTGCGTGTGAAATTCCCGAGCGTATTAAATAGTTAGAAAAAGTGTATCCAGGATCACTAAAGTGTCATTTTCGCTGTCTGTTCTCGTTGCAAGGAACAACTTGTGCGTGTTCCGAGCGTGTCTAGTCTAGTTTAAATTCAGAGTCCGGCAGCTGCAGAAAAGATCGTCTTTTCGCTGATCGTGATTTATAGCAAGGAATAACTTGTGAATATTCCGAGCAGTTTCTAGTGTTAGTCGTTCTGCCACACGTATAGTGTGTAGGTTTAGTTCTCGTTAATAGCTCAATTCCTTCAAACCAAAAAATACGTTCTAGTCATCGATCGTTTTCTGTATATTTGTTCGCGTTGTATTTTAGTCATATTATTAGAAATCGTAGTCGAATTATCGTTTTAATTGTTATATTTTACTGCTTTTTCTGTACTTATTTTATTCAATATAATCTTTTTTATTGTTTTCCATACCTCTTTGCCATCGCGTTATTTAATCGCCTAGTACTCGAATCCTACGAACAAGGTTTCCCTTTACCGCTCAAGGGAACCGGCGAGCCAAAAAGAAATTACAAAATCCACTTTCCTCAAAGTTGCGCAAGGGGTGCCGCGGTGAAACACACCTTAAGGCCTGGGCAGCGACTCAAAAACCGAATCGACCGAAGGGTGCAGCCGTGAAAGATCGGACGAGGCCGGAGGCGATTTTCCTATACCCCCTCTCTCTCCTCCTTTCGACCGGCAAGACGTATTTTCGCAAGGGAGTACGAGGAGCTGTTAAAGAGGCATCACAAAGGGTGGCGACGTGCAGGGTGCCGCGGTGAAACACACGTTAAGGCCTGTACTTAGCTGCTCACTCCTCTCACGTATAACTCTTTCCTATCGGCACTGACAAAAAATTCTCACCACGTCAGGCCGTGGCTCGTAACATTGTTATCCACAGAAAAGGTGAAAAAATGGTTTAATCGTAATGATACAAACCTAGCATGTTTTAACTACAGATAACAATTGCCAACGCCGACGACAACGTAGCATCTTAAGCGTAATCATGCTAAAAACATTCGGCTCCGCAGCGGAGCCTTCGGAGTTACCGAACAAATGACTGATGTCTCCGTAGCGGAGCCAACGGAGCGCTAAGGGTTAATAAAGTTAACTCTTTGCACTCGAGAGGCGACTCTCAGTCACCACTTGGCTTCGTGAACGACGAAAAATCAAACTGATCTTCACTTGAACTGATTTCATTAACACATTCCACGCTTACAGGGCTCAAAAACTTTGAAACTATAAGCATGGAATGTGGTAATGAAATCAGTTCAAGTGAAGATGAGTTTGATTTTTCGTCGTTCACGAAGCCAAGTGGTGATCGAGAGTCATCTTTGAGTGAATAGATAATGAGATCAGAAGAATAATGGTACTTTAGAGGCACATGTGATTAAAAAATAATTACCGATTTTTTTTTTAATTCAGGCTGTTGCAGTTTGGGCTCAAACGAAGCCAAATCATCCATACTTTGCACTATGGGAACCCGCTGCAGTTCATCTTCGGATTTTCGTCCTCACCAACTTCAGCATTTTAATTTTTGGACTCCAAAAAAAAATCGACTTTTGTGTTCAGATCCTTTATTTGTAAAGATATCGTAGACAACATTTTGTAAACACATTTTCAAAATCCTAAAATATGGAAAACAGAAGGTAGAAACATTGATATGAATGTTTTTTTTTGTTTTATTTACCAATTTCTGAGGTGTAAGGATGATGCTCCCGGTTTCCACAGGCAGTGCTTTGGCTGCAATAGTTTCAGTAGCTAAAGGACATTAAAAGAAGATGAGAAACATTTGCAATAATCATGATTATTATGAATACACTCACATAATATGAAGCTTACCTCCATGGTCTCTGTCAACAGTTGTAGGGGGTTCATTCTCATCATATGTAATGAACATCAAACCCCCAGGTGTTGATGAATCAAATAAGGGTTCAGGCATTACAGTTGTAATCGGCAGATTGATTAATATACTCTCCGCTTGTCTGTGAGTGGGTTGTCATATGTCGATTTTTATTTTGTTTTTCTGCCATGGACTCCATACTCTGTTCTTCCAAAAATATGACCCTTTCAGCCTTAGCCCTCCTTCGGTTTTTTAAGGTCGCAACTAACTCATATTCCGAGAGCTCATCCGAATGGAAAACATCAGATGTGTCCTGTGCCTCATTTAATTTTTCATGGGCCCATGCCCAATCATCTACAAAGTATATATTTGTTTATTATAACATTGATAGGTCTTCTAGGTGTAATAAACATAGACATCTATATTATATATAAACACATCCACACATTATTAATAATATCCATTATACATACCTGTCGACCCAAAGCAACGCTAATAACTGTACACTCCTCCCACGAGGTTTGAGGTAAAGCCTCGGAAATTATTAATTTCTCTAATTTGTTCAGCGACTTGACGCGGCCTGGCCATTTGCTTACACTCTTGTTGGTATTTAACCAACAGGTTGGAATCACTTGCAACCCATCGCTAAATTCCACAATAGAATATTTTTTTCTACTACTTGTCGATGGAATGACGTGAGATACGTCAAAACTATTTCCCCAGGGTCTGCATCTGGTCAGCTTTTCCCTCTGGCCAATGGCGGCGCTTGCGAGCTGCACGATAGCCGTTTCTGAAATTGTTAATTACGGGCAAACTACGATCCCGTAAACTCCGAAATCGATACAGTAGCTTGCGCAAGCTATTCGTAAACGATTAGGACGGCTACAGGGGAAATGTGTCAAAGTTATTTCACCAGGATCTGCATCTGGTCAGCTTCTCTCCTCGGCCAACGGCGGCGCTTGCCAGCTGCACGATAGCCGTTTCTGAAATTGTTAATTACGAGCAAACGACGATTTCGTAAACTCTGAAATTGATACAGTGTTACGTCTCAGCGTAAATTTTTGATTTTCTTTCCTCCCTTTTAATATAATTTCTTAATTAAACTCTCTTTTATTTCCTTCATTCCGGCCTCCGGATGCAAAATATTCGTATCATGGCTTAGGCCCATCGTAAACGGCGCGCTGTTAGAGTATTAGTTGTAAAATCATGCTTATTCTATTTTTCCTCCAAGCCGAGTATACGAAAATATTCGTATCATGGCTTATGCCCATCGTATACGTGGTACTGTCGAGCGGTAGTGTGTAGTGGAATTCCCTCACCGTGGAATCATACTCGTCCCATCTTAAATATATAAGTAGGTTTAAGAGTAGATGTAAGTATAGTTATAAGCGGGCGAGCGGGTATGAATGTGCGTATATAGTATGAATGTGTGTGTGTATATAGTATAAGACCGCGATGAGGTTCCGCCTGTTAATTTTTGGTTTCTCTCTCTCACAAAATTAGACTATTATTTTCACGGCAATAAGTCATTGCTCAAATATCAACCTAATTTTGTTCAAGTATATGAAGTCAGGAGCGTACGTTGATAAAATCTTAGATCGCTGAGTCGATGCAATCATACTGCATTCAAAATGAAACTTAATAATTAGAAGAAGACGAAAGACCGAAGAAAGAATCTCGCTGAACACCGAGCGAGCGCCGTAGAACAATATTTGTACACCGGATCGACCGCTGGTCGACCGTTTCCGCGAATAGGGCATGAAAAACCGTCCTAGAGCGAGCCCAGGAGCCGTCTCGCGACGGTTTTCTCTGGGCAGTTGGCTGTAAAGTCGCAAGGTACGTAGTCGATTGTCCGAGGATATCTTAGATATCTCAATATTCGAGCCTAATAACACTGGACAACAAATTTCGACTTTTTTTTTGCTTCCTGGCATCTATTAGCTAATTCTTATAGATTTTGACGCGCTGAAAACGAATCTGAAATCCGTTTTTGTTTATTAGGTCTAGTTTTCGAGAAATCGAATTTTAAAAAAAAATGCGTTTTTTGCACTTTGACCCACATTTACGTCGGAAATATAAAAGTGAGACAATTTCCTTTTATCGGAAAAAATTCTGCAGACTTTCCAGAATAAAATAGTATATAATAATTGTGGAAAATGTACTTGCAAATATGTGTAAACATTGATTAAAGTTGGCGAGACACGTTTTTCACGCCTATTTTGAGGGACTCTTTTCGTTTTTCTGTCGAAATGATGCTTCTGGCGTGGATTTCAACTACTCTACGCGATAGAGCAGACATTTTTCTTTGGGAAACCATTACAATCGCACTCAGAACTGATTCCAGTTTCGCACGGGAAAAGGGAAAAGAAGTCCGTGTCACGCAGTGTCAGCAGGGGTTCTCCGCCGTATCGTATGTAGCGCGCTCCATACCGGAGTGTCTGCCGAACCGTCTAATACGCGCAAAAGAACACGTGCTGATACTGCGTTACACTCCCTACTTTTTTGTTTTTCTGTAGAAAACGAAAACCTGTTTTGAATATTACCATGATACTTTTCCAAAAATTATTCGATCGGGCAGTATAAATCCCGTTATGTGAAATAATCATTTCTTAAAAATTTTACAATTCTAAACACGAATGATTTTTGAGAAATCGTCAAATGTTTAATATAAGTATAACGAAGTAACAACAATTTATTACATCGTATAATATAATAATATTATGACGTACCGGAGAAGATCTTCTACTGTCGAGGTCGCTTTGCTTGTCGGTTATACACATACTCAGGATCGTCTCTGGTAAGCGTCCAAAAGTAATCGGCCAACATTGAGGTGGACCAGTTACCTTGGTATCGTTTTTCCATGGTTAAAATGTCTTGATGGAAACGTTCACCATGTTCATCACTCATCATGCCACAATTGTCAGGAAAAATATCCAGATGCGAATGCAAAAAATGTAATTTTTAGGACATGTTGCAGCCAATTTTGTTGTACGCCGATAGCATTGTTACGTCCCAGCGTAACTTTTTGATTTTTCCTTTTCTTTTAGCATAATTTCTGATTTAAATAAACTCTCTTTTCTTTCCTTTATTCCGGCCGCCGGATACGAATTATTCGTATCATGGCTTAGGCTCATCGCATCCGGTGCGCTGTTAGAGTATTAGCTGTAAAATCATGATTATTCTATTTTTCCTCCAGGCCGCGTATACGAAATATTCGTATCATGACTTAGGTCCCTCGTATACGTGGTACTGTCGAACAGTAATGTTGTAGTGGAATTCCCTCACCGTGGAATCATATTCGTCCCATTGTATACATATAAGTAGTTTATAAGTAAATGTAAGAGTAGATATAAGCGCGTGAATGGGTATGAATGCGTGAATATAGTATGAGTGTGTGTGTGCGGTATGGACGTGTGTGTGTGTAGGTTAAGGAATTTGCGATGAGGTTCCGCGTGATAAATTTTTAGTTTCTCTCTCTCTCTCAAAAGTAAATTATTATTTTCGTGGCAATAAGGTATTGCCCAAATATCAACCTAATTCTGTTCAAGCATACGAAATCAGGAGCGTGCGCTACTGAAATTTTAGATGACTGAGTCAATGCAATCATATCTTATTTGAAATAAAACTTAATAATTGGAAAAGGATAAATGAGCAAACGAAAGTATCTCGCTGAGCATCGAGCGAGCATAGTAACACAATATTTGTACACTGGATCGACCACTGATCGACCGTTTTCATGGATAGGGTATGAAAAACTGGCCCAGAGCGAGCCCAGGAGCCGTCTCGCGACGGATTTCTCTGGGCCGTTGGCTGTAAAGTCGTGAGGTACGTGGTCGATTGTCCGAGGGTATCTTAGATATCATTGATTTCTGAGCCTAATTGTGCATATTCTTCTCGTAGTGTGTTACCAAGGACTCAATTATCCTCGTTAAAGCCTTAGATTATAAATTCCAATTATTATTTGAGATACAGACTCAGTTTTCTTTTGTTTAAGTGCAAAGTGCGAAGGTGTGCGCGTTTCGTTCTGCACGTGCCCGGCAAAACGTGTCGGACGCGTTAATTCTAAGTTTCCTTTTTGATTTCAATTACATTATTCTTCCCCATTGTATATAAAACTTGAACAGAACGCGGAAAGGTTGTTTCTCGCTCGCGTGGCGATTAAAGTCGGTAAACTCTTAACGAATTTAACGAATAGAAACATTAACTTTCCTGATTTGTCGACCCTTGTAACGGGCTATATCCCGGCTCAGTCACATCTGAGCATAGGCAAATCAAGGAGGATCAAAGTACTAAAATTCTATTACGATTCGAAGGTATTAACATCGTAAAACACCGATACCAAATTCCAACCGACCCACTGCCGAGAGAAAGAGAGAGCGAGCGAGCGAGCAAGAGAGAGAGAGAGAGAGAGAGAGCGATAGAGGAGAGATAGAGAAGGAGAAAGAGCGCATGCGCACCGCGCAATTTCACGACAGTAGCCGAAGACCAGCGACACGGTAGGAACCTCCAGTCGCGAAATACGACGAAATATTAACATGTCATTGTATGACCATGCCCGAGCTTAGGCCACGGCGGGATCTAACGGGCACGATCATTTGACCGTGCACGTTCCTTTCTGGTTAATTTTCTTTTCGATTGTAAAGGCGAGTAACTGTTAATTACCGAGAGCGCATCCGTGAACTTTGTAAAAAGCGCTCGAATTAAGGCGCATAATTGTCGCGCAGTACTAACCGAACATTCTCGACACTGCAATAATATCTACTGCAGTAATCCTTCCGTTGTTTATCGGATTCATAACATCTCTTTTCTATTTTCTTTATATTACTATTTTTCAACTGAATATATCTACTTTTGTTTTCCCCTTATACTATTTTCTTTGATTTAATCTGTGTTGTGACGTCACACCTCATCTACCGTAGTATTACACTAGCCGAAAACATAACCTCGCGCGAGTGATTGGGGACCTGTACGGGTCTTAAGGAGGCACGCGAATCCTGTTAGTCCTGCATATAACTAAACGCGATATTAGCTTCTAATTTAACTTTCCGTTTAGCTTATACCAAATAAACTAGAAAATCCCACTCTTCCAAGAAGGGATTAGAATCTTGCAATAATAATCTTCAGTTAGATTACCGTTACTTATTGTAATTAAGTAACAAAAATATTCAAGCGTTACGCCCGGTCGCACGGCAGGCCGCTCGCGGATTCTCATCGACCGTCTTGACGAGTACAAAGTCGTGAAGAAGCCTCGCCCGGACGTAACAGTTTAGTTTTTAACTCAATTAAGTTTTTGTAATTTTCGGCTCTGCGATTCCCCAAAAAATGTTCTGCGACGAGACGAAATGCGTTCCAAGCATTTTTTCTCCACCTTTCAGAAGATCGTCAAAGACTTTATCTTCAAAAAGTTCACGGATCTGAGGACCCACAAAAATTCCCTCTTTTATCTTTGCTGCGCTAAGTCGAGGGAATTTGTCGGACAAATATTTAAATGCGGATCAAGTCGGGTCCATGCCTTTTACAAAATTTTTCATTGCACCAAGTTTTATGTGCAGCGGTGGTAAAATGATGTTTTCTGATGGTACTAGTGTTGTATTTTTAATATTTTTTTCTCCAATTTGAAGGACTTCCCTCCGAGGCCAGTCTCTCTTCACGTAATGTAATGTTCGAGCGCGGCTGTCCCATTCGCATAGAAAACAGCAGTACTTAGTGTATCCCTGCTGCAGTCCCATCAACAGAGTCACTACTTTTAAGTCACAGCAGATATGCCACTCATAGTTTTTATATTGAATTTGATTCAGTCAAAGTATGGCGCAAACTTTTCATGACGAGTGCGAAACGAGGTTACTTTGACATCTTCCTGCAGAACATTCCATTGTCGCAGTCTTGATGCTAGTAATTCCGCTTTAGCCTTGGATAGTTCCAGATCACGAACAAGGTCATTTAATTGTTCTTGGGTGACACTGTGTGGCACGAATGACGGATTTTGATCCACGAACGGACAATCAACTACACACTCTGAAAGTTGCGGAGAATCCTTTGGTTCGCTTGTCTCCTCGTTATCTGGCATGATGGAAAATTCTAGCGGAGGTGCGGGAACGGGAAGACCTTCATCATGCGGAATTGGTCGGAGAGCCGATGGTATATTCGGGTACACTATGGCCGACTTGTTTTTTGCCTTAATACCTCCAGAAACGGGTGGCACCATACAAAAATAGCAATCGTTTCGGTGATCTGTTGGCTCTCGCCAAATCATGGGAATAGCAAACGAAAACGATGCTCTTTTGCCTTGTAGCCATTGTCGCAGATTTGTTGCACAAGTACTGCAGCATATATGCGGGGCCCATGGTTTGTCCTGGTCGCCGACCTTCGTTCCGAAATAATATTCATACGCTGTTTTTACTGTTGGGGTGATCTCTCTTCTTTGCTTTTGAAATGTCACCGCACCACAAATATAACAAAAATAATCTGCACTGTTTATACAATTTTGAGACATTCTTTTTGATAGATTTAAATTTAAATACAAAGAAAGTTACAAAAAAACAGACGCGCACACACAAACACACACACACAAAATGATTTAACACTTAATCTAAGCAGCACCGAATGAAACCGTATTTCTAAAAGCTGCAATCAGACTCAATCCCGCTTTATTTCTTATAAATACTCTCTTTCCAAGATCGTAGCAAACACTGTCGCGTCTCGCCCGCGGTACCGGTGTAATGTGGACACCCTATATAGTATACCTAAGTTAAGGCCCAACCGTCCGACCACTATTTGTTCAGCTGAAGGACCCAGCATTCTGACCGTTTTACCCCAAAACCCCCACTTTCCGATTCCGCCCCCAAGCGACACCCCTCTTTCGAGCATTCCAAGGAGCGCTTTCCGAAGACCACGCTTCACTTCAATATTGTACTTCATTGCGACAAGACGTAGTTTTCCGTCATTAAAACCTTAAACCCTGGTGTTGGACCAGTATTTCGAACATAATAAAGTTAAGTCTAAAGTGAAGATCTACACGAGTGTTCATCCTTTCACCCTCGACGTAACACCGGTGCGTAGCACGTACATAGCGATCACCATTAGCAACCGTTGTCAATATACAAACACACGCACACCATCATTCCCTGTACCAAATGATGATATACAAAACAAATTTCGTCTCTGCGCAGGGAAAGAAAAAAACGTGACTCGCACACGCAGTGTCAGCACGAATTCTCTGTCATTGTTTATTTCATGCGCATGTGGCTGCTCGGCATTTAAATATTTGTCCGACAAATTCCATTAATTTAGTGCAGCAAAGATAAAAGAGGGAATTTTTGTGGGTCCCCGGATCCGTGAACTTTTTAAAGATAAAGTTTTTGACGATCTTCTGAAAGGTGGCGAAAAAAATGCTTGGAACGCATTTCGTCTTGTCGCAAAAAATTTTTTGGGAAATTGCAGAGCCGAAAATTACAAAAACTTCATTGAGGGCATGCTATCGGCGTACAACAAAATTGGCTGCAACATGTCCTTAAAATTACATTTTTTGCATTCGCATCTGGATTTTTTTCTTGACAATTGTGGCATGATGAGTGATGAACATGGTGAACGTTACCACCAAAACATTTTAACCATGGAAAAGCGATACCAAGGTAACTGGTCCACCTCAATGTTGGCCGATTACTGTTGGACGCTTACCAGAGACGATCCTGAGTATGTGTATAACCGACAAGCAAAGCGACCTCGTCATTAGAAGATCTCCGGTACGTCATAATATTATTATATTATACGATGTAATAAATTGTTGTTACTTCGTTATACTTATATTAAACTGTTGACGATTTCTCAGAAATCATTCGGGTTTAGAATCGTGAAATGTTTAAGAAATGATTATTTGACATTACGGGATTTATACTGCCCGATCGAACAATTTTTGGGAAAGTATCATGGTAATATTCAAAACAGGTTTTCGTTTTCTACAGAAAAACGAAAAAGTGGGGAGTGTAACGCAGTATCAGCACGTGTTCTTTTGCGCGTATTAGACGGTTCGGCAGACATTCCGGTATGGAGCGCGCTACATACGATACGGCGGAGAACCCGTGCTGACACTGCGCGACACGAACTCCTTTTCCCTTTGACCATGCGAAACTGAAATTAGTTTTGAGTGCGATTGTAATGGTTTCCCAAAGAAAAATGTCTGCTCTATCGCGTAGAGTAGTTGAAATCCACGCCAGAAGCATCATTTCGACAGAAAAACGAAAAGAGTCCCTCAAAATAGGCGTGAAAAACGTGTCTCGCCAACTTTAATCAATGTTTACACATATTTGCAAGTACATATTCCACAATTATTATATACTATTTTAATCTGGAAAGTCTGCAGAATTTTTTCCGATAAAAGGAAATTGTCTCACATTTATATTTCCGACGTAAATGTGGGTCAAAGAGCAAAAAAAGCATTTTTTTTTTAAATTCGATTTCTCGAAAACTAGACCTAATAAACAAAAACGGATTTCAGATTCGTTTTCACCGCGTCAAAATCTATACGAATTAGCTAATAGATGCCAGGAAGCAATTTTCGTGTTGTCCAGTGTAATCATTCTCTTCTTGTAGTGTGATACGAAATGGACTCAATTATCCTCGTTAAACCATAGTTATAAATTGTGATTATTATTTTGAGATACAGACTCAGTTTTTCTTTTCTTTCGCTAGTGAAAAGTGCGAAGGTGTGCGCGTACGTTCTGCACGTGGCCGACAAATTGTGTCGGAC
Source organism: Priocnemis perturbator (assembly GCA_963942575.1). Classification (NCBI taxonomy): domain Eukaryota; kingdom Metazoa; phylum Arthropoda; class Insecta; order Hymenoptera; family Pompilidae; genus Priocnemis; species Priocnemis perturbator. Next base: position 2,916,210 of record OZ012643.1, on the reverse strand, counting down.
GCGTTAACTTAAGTTTCCTTTCTTTGATTTCATTTATACTATTGTTTTATATATATAAACCTTGAACAGAACGCGGAAGGGTTGTTCCTCGCTCGCATGGCGATTAAAGTCGGAATTATCTAACGAAATTAACGAATAGAAGCATTAACTTCCTGATTTGTCGACCCTTGTGACGGGCTATATCCCGGCTCGATTATCACAGAGCATAGGCAAATCAAGGAGGAACAAAGTACTAAAATTCCATTTCGATTCGAAGGTACTATCATCGTTTAAAACACCGAACATTGAGAAATTCCGACCGACATACCGCCAAAGAGAGAGAGAGAGCGATAGAGCGAGAGAGAGACAGAGCGAGAGAGAGACAGAGCGAGCGAGAACGAGGAGAAAAAGCGCGTGTGCAAGGCGCAGTTATACGGAGATAGCCGAAGACCAGCGACACGGTAGGAACCTCCAGTCGCGCCATACGACAATTATTAACATCTCATTGTATGATCATGCCCGAGCTCAGGCTATGGAGAGATCCCACGGGCACGGTCGCTTTACCATGCACGTTCCTCCTGTTTAACTTTTTCGATTGTAAAGGCGTAACTGTTAATTACCGCGAGCGCATCCGTAAACTTTGTAAAGAGCGCTCGTATTAAGGCGCATAATTGTCGCGCACTAGTACCAAACATTCTCGATACTGCAAATGATATCTACTGCAGTCATTCTTTTTCGTTGTTAATCGGATTCATAATATATCTTTTTCTATTTTTCTTTATATCAATATTTTTCTGATTCAATGTATCTATTTTGTTTTCCCCCTATATTATACTAGAAGGTCTTGCCCGGCGTTGCCCGGGTATCGCACGCGGCGCATCATATAAAAGTTTTGCTGTTGCAAGCGGCAATCCAATGTGTAATACGTTCAGTAGCACCCGACGGGAGAATCTGAATATGTTTTTCATTTCTTCTAACAGGTACAATATCAGTATATAAATTCCACATCAATAAAACTTCCCTTGGCTTAAATTCGGTAAAAGCAGCCAAAATTTCGTTAAATTTACTGGTATGGTCAGTTGATAATACGTCACCGTTTTATAATTCACGAATTGCTGATTGGGACAAAGAAAGAATTGGCAAAGACATATTTACAGTTATTTTATATGTGTTACTTTACTGCGAAATATACAAAAGCCTACGATAGATTTTTCGTTCCCGTACCTTATAATCACAAAAATAGCGAAGCACACTATCTACTGGTACGCAATAGAATTACTGCCACGTGTAGAATTGTAAACGTACCAGCGATTGTAAATAATTCAATCTAAATACTAAATTCTAATTAATCTAAGAAAAGAGAAATGGAAAAAAATGAGAAGGAAAAGTGCCAAACAAACATCAGAAGGAAAGGTGAATAAGAAAATTAGGAAAGAGAAAGAAATTAGAAAAGGTAATTATTAAATTAAATAGAAAAACTTGCGTCTATTCTAAATAGTCCAGTTGAGTAATTCAAACACGCACTGAAGCTAACACACACTTCACTTATATCTGTAGTGCGATAATTAAATAAAACTGTGAACTTTGTTTCTACTAAGCAGTACTTTCTCAACGCTGAACTGTCATGACTGTTCACGCTGAAATGATCATTCCCGTTGTAAAAGATCCCTGTAATACTTCAGCCGTGTTCGCTTACGGATTGGGAGACATGTTGCAGGGTAACGCAACATTGTTACAACGGCTATTGCGTGCGTTATCGGCAAAGATGTTTGCGGATGTATGTACGCGCTTCCGGTAAACGCGTTTTGGGATGTGGATTCGAAACAAAATTAATATTTTCAATGGTATTGTCATGAATTCTTGGGCTTGTAAGAAAAATGATTATCAGGCACAAAGATAAATAGCGCATTTAGTACCAACATTTGAAGACTGGTGTAGAACGTTACTAAATAAGAACACAGAATAATGTAGGGAGTCGATGCTGGACAAAAGCCGGTCATGCGAAATTGTCTGCTTGTGCTACTTATCTATTCTGTTCAGCGCGAACTTCTTACACAGATGAAGAACATAAACAATCAGCTTTTTGCAACTTTTCGGACTTATTTCGTTATTCGTAGAACAGGATCTAACGAAGGAGAAAAGAATGAAATCTTTAGCACAGCAAACGCCCGAAATCAAAGTCGTCATACCTTTGTTAATATTTTTCATGTGGAAGGAGTAAACTTTTTCAAATTTGAAAGCATTTCCGTGTGTCTAAGAGGAAGAACTAATAGAAAAAATATTGTCAAGTAGCTAGCACTTAGGAAAGCATGACGCTTTATTGTTAAAACAATTAGCAATAAACTTTTGCAACTTTTCGGATTTTTCTGGTTGCCGAGAGAGCAGGTCTTAACGAATGCAAAAAGAATCAAATCTCTAGCACATCTGGAAATATGAGAACAAAAGCGTTCACATCTTTGTTAATGTTTTTTACACGGAAGGAGTAAACTTTTTCAACTTTTTCAAGCTTCCTGAGTGGTTCGACAGTGAAATGTAGTAGAGGACCAAATTGCAAGTGGCTAGCGCTTGGGGAAGTACGAAATCTGGAAGATCGGTTAATTTCAATTTGCCGTTCCTTCGACGTTTAAATATATTAGTGTGGTAAACTTTTGCAACTTTGTCGACCGTTTTCATTAGTTTGAGAGCAGGATCTAACAAATGCAAAAAAAAATTAAGTCGCTAGCACGTCGGGAAGTAGTCTAACCGAATAAACGAACATTTGCCTTTATATATTAAGAATCATTTTATGCGAAAACTGTTTAAAAGTTGAAGCAAATCCATTGTTTTCAAAATTCAGTGTCAGTTTTATTTTAAGAGCATCAAAATATATTAAAATCTTATGCAAAGAACTTAAAA